>CM041791.1:103583988-104783988 GCA_023375725.1 Nephotettix cincticeps
TCTACTCAAGGTGGTACAGACATTTGCCATCTGTGACCTGTCTAGACACCACGTCGTGTCTGCTTACAAACATTCCCTTCCCCCGAATAAAAACAATTAAGTTTCTGTTCAGTAATTTAATTTCGTTGCGCTTAAACTATTTTCATACTTAAAATATTTTCTGTTAGCTTTTAATAGGTGTTTTTGATACAGTTTGAAAGTTTTAAATTAATTAATCTGTTGTGGTTTTATTCTTTCTGAATCGTGCATTTTATTTATTTTCAAATTTAATAAGGCTTTTTTCGATTGTTTTACAATTTAGACTTAGCCACATTTGTATTTTATATTTCGCGGGTTTGGCAGTCATAGCTAAATGAATAGAGTACTGGATTCCCACCCAGTAGAACTCCCAGTAGAATCCCGATCATATTACAATTAGTTTGTTTCTTAGACAGTCGAAGTGAGTTGTGTTTGTGTTATGTTTGTTATGTTTGTGTTTGTGTGTTTGTGTTTTTGTGTTTGTTGTGTTTGTGGTGTTTGTGTTTGTTGTGTTTATGTTAGTTGTGTTTGTGTTTGTTGTGTTTGTTGTGTTTGTTGTATTTATGTTTGTTGTGTTTATGTTTGTTGTGTTTGTTTATGTTTGTTGTGTTTGTGTTTGTTGTGTTTATGTTTGTTGTGTTTGTTGTGTTTTTTGTGTTTATGTTTTGTTGTGTTTGTGTTTGTTTGTTGTGTTTGTTGTTTTTGTTTGTGTGTTATGTTTGTTGTTTTATGTTGTGTGTTGTGTTTGGTGTTTTGTGTTTGTTGTGTTTGTGTTTGTTGTGTGTTTGTTGTGTTTATGTTTGTTGTGTTTGTGTTTGTTGTGTTTGTGTTTGTTGTGTTTGTGTTTGTTGTGTTCGTGTTTGTTGTGTTTGTGTGCGTGATGCAAGAGTGTGCATTTACTAGGCTGTAAAATAATCTTAACCCGCAAGATTTAAAGTCCCAATTGTATCATATTAATAAGGTTTTAATGTTAATGTAAATTCATTAGGTCGTGGTTTACTGGGTGAAGCAATGTAATTTTAAAATTGCAAATAAAAAAGTTTCACAAATTTTTAACTTAAATGTGAATAGTTTTGCATCTTTTATGTCTTCTAATATCGCATGACTGGCCTCTCTGATAATTCAATAAATGCATTTTCTGGTCGTAGGTGGAACACGACAGGTGTTGCAGTAGTACATTTCTACTCAAGGTGGTACAGACATTTGCCATCTGTGACCTGTCTAGACACCACGTCGTGTCTGCTTACAAACATTCCCTTCCCCCGAATAAAAACAATTAAGTTTCTGTTCAGTAATTTAATTTCGTTGCGCTTAAACTATTTTCATACTTAAAATATTTTTTCTGTTAGCTTTTAATAGGTGTTTTTTGATACAGTTTGAAAATTTTAAATTAATTAATCTGTTGTGGTTTTATTCTTTCTGAATCGTGCATTTTATTTATTTTCAAATTTAATAAGGCTTTCGTTGTTTTACATTTAGCTTAGCCACATTTGTATTTTATATTTCGCGGGTTTGGCAGTCATAGCTAAATGAATAGAGTACTGGATTCCACCAGTAACTCCCAGTAGAATCCCGATCATATTACAAATTAGTTTGTTTCTTAGACAGTCGAAGTACAGTATAAAATTTTGAGTTTGTTGTGTTCGTGTTTGTTGTGTCTGTGTTCGATGTGTATGTGTTTGTTCTGTTTGTTTTTGTTGTGTTTGTTGTGTTTTGTGTTTGTTGTTTTTGTGTTTGTTGTGTTGTTTTTGTTGTTTTGTGTTGTTGTGTTCGTGTTTGTTGTGTTTGTGTGCGTGATGCAAGTGTGCATTTACCAGGCTGTAAATGATTTGTAACATAGTGATAGGTTCCTGTCTCAATACACTCATTTTTCACCACATATTCAGTTTTACAATTTAGGTTTTGTATTCAGTCCTATTTCTGTGTAAATCACTGTAGAGTAATTAATTTAGTCTTTGCTGTATGTTTTCATTGTAGTTTCAAAAGTTTGTTGTTTGTTAATTGTTTGTTGTGTTTCTTTTGTTCGTGTGTGTTTTTTTTTGTTGTTGTTGTGTTTGTGTCTTGTGTGTTGTGTTGTATGTTGTTTTGTGTTTGTGTTTGTTGTGTTGTTGTTTGTTGTGTTTGTGTGTTGTGTTTATGTTCTGTTTGTTGTGTTGATTAGTGTTGGTGTATGGGGTGTTTGTGTTTGTTGGTGTTTGTTTAGTTGTTTGTGGTTGGGGTTGGTGTTTGTTGGGGTGTGTTTGTTGTGTGTTTGTTGTGTTTGTGTGGTTTGTTGTTTGTTTGTTTGTTGGTGTTGGTTTGTTGTGTGTGTTGTTGTTGTGTTTGTGTTTGTGTGTTTGTGGGGGGGTGTGTTTGTTGTTTGGTGTTTGTGTTGTGTTTGTGTGTTGTGTGTTTGTGTTTGGGTTGTGTTTGTTGGTGTGTTTGTTGGTGTTGTGTTGTGTTTGTGTTGTTTGTTGTTGTGTGTTGGTTGTGTTCTTGTGTTGTTGTGGTTTGTTTGTGTTGTGTGTGTTGTGTGTGTGTTGTGTTTATGTGTTGGTTTATGTGGTGTGTTGTGTTGTGTTTGTTGTGTTGTGTGTTGGTTGTTTGTGTTGTGGTGTTTGTTGTGTTTGTTTTTGTTTGTGTTTGTTGTGTTTGTGTTTGTTGTGTTTGTGTTTGTTGTGTTTGTGTTTGTTGTGTTTGTGTTTGTTGTGTTTGTGTTTGTTGTGTTTGTGTTTGTTGTGTTTATGTTTGTTGTGTTTGTGTTTGTTGTGTTTGTGTTTGTTGTGTTTATGTTTGTTGTGTTTGTTGTGTTTGTGTTTGTTGTGTTTGTTGTGTTTGTGTTTGTTGTGTTTGTGTTTGTTGTGTTTGTGTTTGTTGTGTTTATGTTTGTTGTGTTTATGTTTGTTGTGTTTGTGTTTGTTGTGTTTATGTTTGTTGTGTTTATGTTTGTTGTGTTTGTGTTTGTTGTGTTTGTGTTTGTTGTATTTGTGTTTGTTGTGTTTATGTTTGTTGTGTTTGTGTTTGTTGTGTTTGTGTTTGTTGTGTTTATGTTTGTTGTGTTTGTGTTTGTTGTGTTTATGTTTGTTGTGTTTATGTTTGTTGTGTTTATGTTTGTTGTGTTTGTGTTTGTTGTTTTTATGTTTGTTGTGTTTATGTTTGTTGTGTTTGTGTTTGTTGTGTTTATGTTTGTTGTGTTTATGTTTGTTGTGTTTGTGTTTGTTGTGTTTGTGTTTGTTGTGTTTGTGTTTGTTGTGTTTATGTTTGTTGTGTTTGTGTTTGTTGTGTTTGTGTTTGTTGTTTTTATGTTTGTTGTGTTTGTGTTTGTTGTGTTTATGTTTGTTGTGTTTGTGTTTGTTGTGTTTATGTTTGTTGTGTTTGTGTTTGTTGTGTTTGTGTTTGTTGTGTTTATGTTTGTTGTGTTGTGTTTGTTGTGTTTGTGTTTGTTGTGTTTGTGTTTGTTGTGTTTGTTGTGTTTATGTTTGTTGTGTTTGTGTTTGTTGTGTTTGTGTTTGTTGTGTTTATGTTTGTTGTGTTTGTGTTTGTTGTGTTTGTGTTTGTTGTGTTTATGTTTGTTGTGTTTGTGTTTGTTGTGTTTATGTTTGTTGTGTTTGTGTTTGTTGTGTTTGTGTTTGTTGTGTTTGTCGTGTTTGTGTTTGTCGTGTTTGTGTTTGTTGTGTTTATGTTTGTTGTGTTTGTGTTAGTTGTGTTTGTGTTTGTTGTGTTTGTGTTTGTTGTGTTTGTGTTTGTTGTGTTTGTGTTTGTTGTGTTTGTTTGTGTTGTGTTTGTTGTGTTTTGTTGTGTTGTGTTTGTTGTGTTTTATGCGTTTGTTGTGTTTCTGTTTGTTGTGTTTGTTGTTTGTTGTTGTGTTTGTGTTTGTTGTGTTTGTGTTTGTTGTGTTTGTGTTTGTTGTGTTTGTTGTGTTTGTGTTTGTTGTGTTTGTGTTTGTTGTGTTTGTGTTTGTTGTGTTTGTGTTTGTTGTTTTAGTGTTTGTTGTGTTTGTGTTTGTTGTTTTGGTGTTTGTTGTGTTTGTGTTTGTTGTGTTTGTTGTGTTTGTGTTTGTTGTGTTTGTGTTTGTTGTTTTGGTGTTTGTTGTGTTTGTGTTTGTTGTTTTGGTTGTTTTGGTGTTTGTTGTGTTTGTGTTTGTTGTTTTGGTGTTTTGTGTTTGTGTTTGTTGTGTTTGTGTTTGTTGTTTTAGTGTTTGTTGTGTTTGTGTTTGTTGTTTTGGTGTTTGTTGTGTTTGTGTTTGTTGTGTTTGTGTTTGTTGTGTTTATGTTTGTTGTGTTTGTTGTGTTTGTGTTTGTTGTTTTGGTGTTTGTTGTGTTTGTGTTTGTTGTGTTTATGTTTGTTGTGTTTGTGTTTGTTGTGTTTATGTTTGTTGTGTTATGTTTGTTGTGTTTATGTTTGTTGTGTTTATGTTTGTTGTGTTGTGTTTGTGTTTGTTGTGTGTTTGTGTTGTGTTTGTGTTTGTTGTGTTTGTGTTTGTTGTGTTTGTGTTTGTTGTGTTTATGTTTGTTGTGTTTGTGTTTGTTGTGTTTGTGTTTGTTGTGTTTGTGTTTGTTGTGTTTGTGTTGTTGTGTTTATGTTTGTTGTGTTTGTTGTGTTTATGTTTGTTGTGTTTGTGTTTGTTGTGTTTGTGTTTGTTGTGTTTGTGTTTGTTGTGTTTGTGTTTGTTGTGTTTGTGTTTGTTGTGTTTGTGTTTGTTGTGTTTGTGTTTGTTGTGTTTGTGTTTGTTGTGTTCGTGTTTGTTGTGTTTGTGTTTGTTGTTTGTTGTGTTTGTGTTTGTTGTGTTTATGTTTGTTGTGTTTGTGTTTGTTGTGTTTGTGTTTGTTGTGTTTGTGTTTGTTGTTTTGGTGTTTGTTGTGTTTGTGTTTGTTGTATTGGTGTTTGTTGTGTTTGTGTTTGTTGTGTTTGTGTTTGGTGTGTTTGTGTTTGTTGTTTTGGTGTTTGTTGTGTTTGTGTTTGTTGTGTTTGTGTTTGTTGTGTTTGTGTTTGTTGTGTTTGTGTTTGTTGTGTTCGTGTTTGTTGTGTTTGTGTTTGTTGTGTTTGTGTTTGTTGTGTTTGTGTTTGTTGTGTTTATGTTTGTTGTGTTTGTGTTTGTTGTGTTTATGTTTGTTGTGTTTATGTTTGTTGTGTTTGTGTTTGTTGTGTTTGTGTTTGTTGTGTTTATGTTTGTTGTGTTTGTGTTTGTTGTGTTTATGTTTGTTGTGTTTATGTTTGTTGTGTTTGTGTTTGTTGTGTTTGTGTTTGTTGTGTTTATGTTTGTTGTGTTTGTGTTTGTTGTGTTTGTGTTTGTTGTGTTTGTGTTGTGTTTGTGTTTGTGTTTGTTGTTTGTGTTGTGTTTATGTTTTGTTGTGTTTGTGTTTGTTGTGTTTGTGTTTGTTGTGTTTATGTTTGTTGTGTTTGTGTTTGTTGTGTTTGTGTTTGTTGTGTTTGTGTGTTTGTTGTGTTTGTGTTTGTTGTGTTTGTGTTTGTTGTTTTGGTGTTTGTTGTGTTTGTGTTTGTTGTGTTTATGTTTGTTGTGTTTGTGTTTGTTGTTTTGGTGTTTGTTGTGTTTGTGTTTGTTGTTTTGGTGTTTGTTGTGTTTGTATTTGTTGTTTTGGTGTTTGTTGTGTTTGTGTTTGTTGTTTGTGTTTGTTGTGTTTGTGTTTGTTGTGTTTGTGTTTGTTGTGTTTGTGTTTGTTGTGTTTGTGTTTGTTGTGTTTATGTTTGTTGTTTTGGTGTTTGTTGTGTGTTGTTTTGTTTGTTTGTTGTGTTTGTTGTGTTTGTGTTTGTTGTTTTGGTGTTTGTTGTGTTTGTGTTTGTTGTGTTTGTGTTTGTTGTGTTTGTGTTTGTTGTGTTTGTGTTTGTTGTGTTTGTGTTTGTTGTGTTTGTGTTTGTTGTGTTTGTGTTTGTTGTGTTTGTGTTTGTTGTTTTGGTGTTTGTTGTGTTTGTGTTTGTTGTGTTCGTGTTTGTTGTGTTTATGTTTGTTGTGTTTATGTTTGTTGTGTTTGTGTTTGTTGTGTTTATGTTTGTTGTGTTTGTGTTTGTTGTGTTTATGTTTGTTGTGTTTGTGTTTGTTAGGTTTATGTTTGTTGTGTTTATGTTTGTTGTGTTTATGTTTGTTGTGTTTATGTTTGTTGTGTTTATGTTTGTTGTGTTTGTGTTTGTTGTGTTTGTGTTTGTTGTGTTTGTGTTTGTTGTGTTTGTTGTGTTTATGTTTGTTGTGTTTATGTTTGTTGTGTTTGTGTTTGTTGTGTTTGTGTTTGTTGTGTTTGTGTTTGTTGTGTTTGTGTGTTTGTTGTTTTGGTGTTTGTTGTGTTTGTGTTTGTTGATTTGGTGTTTGTTGTGTTTGTGTTTGTTGTGTTTGTGTTTGTTGTGTTTGTGTTTGTTGTGTTTGTGTTTGGTGTGTTTATGTTTGTTGTGTTTGTGTTTGTTGTGTTTGTGTTTGTTGTGTTTATGTTTGTTGTGTTTGTGTTTGTTGTGTTTGTGTTTGTTGTGTTTATGTTTGTTGTGTTTATGTTTGTTGTGTTTGTGTTTGTTGTGTTTATGTTTGTTATGTTTGTTGTGTTTATGTTTGTTGTGTTTGTGTTTGTTGTGTTTATGTTTGTTGTGTTTGTGTTTGTTGTGTTTGTGTTTGTTGTGTTTATGTTTGTTGTGTTTGTGTTTGTTGTGTTTATGTTTGTTGTGTTTGTGTTTGTTGTGTTTATGTTTGTTGTGTTTATGTTTGTTGTGTTTGTGTTTGTTGTGTTTGTGTTTGTTGTGTTTGTGTTTGTTGTGTTTATGTTTGTTGTGTTTGTGTTTGTTGTGTTTGTGTTTGTTGTGTTTATGTTTGTTGTGTTTGTGTTTGTTGTGTTTATGTTTGTTGTGTTTGTGTTTGTTGTGTTTGTGTTTGTTGTGTTTATGTTTGTTGTGTTTGTTGTGTTTATGTTTGTTGTGTTTGTGTTTGTTGTGTTTGTGTTTGTTGTGTTTGTGTTTTCGTGTTTGTGTTTGTTGTGTTTGTGTTTGTTCTGTTTGTTGTGTTTTGTTAGTGTTTGTTGTGTTCGTGTTTGTTGTGTTTTGTTCGTGTTTGTTGTGTTCGTGTTTGTTGTGTTTGTGTTTGTTGTAATTGCGTTTGTTGTGTTTGTGTTTGTTGTGTTTGTTGTGTTTGTTGTGTTTGTGTTTGTTGTGTTTGTGTTTGTTGTGTTTGTGTTTGTTGTGTTTGTGTTTGTTGTGTTTATGTTTGTTGTGTTTGTGTTTGTTGTGTTTGTGTTTGTTGTGTTAGTGTTTGTTGTGTTTGTGTTTGTGTTTGTTGTGTTTATGTTTGTTGTGTTTGTGTTTGTTGTGGTTATGTTTGTTGTGTTTGTGTTTGTTGTGTTTGTGTTTGTGTTTGTTGTGTTTGTGTTTGTTGTGTTTGTGTTTGTTGTGTTTGTGTTTGTTGTGTTTGTTGTGTTTGTGTTTGTTGTGTTTGTGTGTTTGTGTTTGTTGTGTTTGTGTTTGTTGTGTTT
This sequence comes from Nephotettix cincticeps, assembly GCA_023375725.1. NCBI lineage: Eukaryota > Metazoa > Arthropoda > Insecta > Hemiptera > Cicadellidae > Nephotettix > Nephotettix cincticeps. The sequence goes on from CM041791.1 coordinate 103,591,449, forward strand.
GTGTTTGTTGTGTTTATGTTTGTTGTGTTTATGTTTGTTGTGTTTATGTTTGTTGTGTTTGTGTTTGTTGTGTTTATGTTTGTTGTGTTTGTGTTTGTTGTGTTTATGTTTGTTGTGTTTGTGTTTGTTGTGTTTGTGTTTGTTGTGTTTATGTTTGTTGTGTTTGTGTTTGTTGTGTTTATGTTTGTTGTGTTTGTGTTTGTTGTGTTTGTGTTTGTTGTGTTTGTGTTTGTTGTTTGTTGTGTTTGTTGTGTTTGTGTTTGTTGTTTTGGTGTTTGTTGTGTTTGTGTTTGTTGTGTTTGTGTTTGTTGTGTTTGTTTTTGTTGTGTTTGTGTTTGTTGTGTGTTTGTTGTGTTTGTGTTTGTTGTGTTTGTGTTTGTTGTGTTTGTGTTTGTTGTGTTTGTGTTTGTTGTGTTTGTGTTTGTTGTGTTCGTGTTTGTTGTGTTTGTGTGCGTGATGCAAGAGTGTGTTTACTAGGCTGTAAAATAATCTTAACCGCAAGATTTAAAGTCCCAATTGTATCATATTAATAAGGTTTCAATGTTAATGAAAATTCATTAGGTCGTTTGTTTACTGGGTGAAGCAATGTAATTTTTTGCAAATAAAAAGTTTCACAAATTTTAACTTAAATGTGATTAGTTTTGCATCTTTTATGTCTTCTAATATCGCATGACTGTCTCTGATAATTCAATAAATGCATTTTCTGGTGGTGGAACACGACAGGTGTTGCAGTAGTACATTTCTACTCAAGGTGGTACAGACATTTGCCATCTGTGACCTGTCTAGACACCACGTCGTGTTGCTTACAAACATGTTTCCCCCGAATAAAAACAATTAAGTTTCTGTTCAGTAATTTAATTTCGTTGCGCTTAAACTATTTTCATACTTAAAAGTATTTTCTGTTAGCTTTTAATAGGTGTTTTTGTGTTTGAAAGTTTGTGTTAATTTCTGTTGTGTTTTATTCTTGTTGAATCGTGCATTTTGTTGTGTTATTTTGTGTTTAATAAGGCTTTTTTTGTTGTTTTACAATTTGTTGTGTTTGTATGTGTTTATATTTCGCGGGTTTGTTTGTCATAGAAATGAATAGAGTACTGTGTTTGTTGTAGAATCCGATCATATTTTTGTTTGTTTCTTAGACAGTTGTGTTTGTGTTTGTTGTGTTTGTGTTTGTTGTGTTTGTGTTTGTTGTGTTTGTGTTTGTTGTGTTTGTTTTTGTTGTGTTTGTGTTTGTTGTGTTTATGTTTCTTGTGTTTGTGTTTGTTGTGTTTGTGTTTGTTGTGTTCGTGTTTGTTGTGTTTGTGTGCGTGATGCAAGAATGTGCATTTACCAGGCTGTAAAATGATCAAAAGTAACATAGTGTAAGGTGATATAGCCTGTCTCAATACACTCATTTCCTACAGAGGCCACATATTCAGAAAGGTATTAACAATTATATTATGTTTTGTATTTCCCAACGAACCTAAACCTAATAAATCTGTTTTGTAAATCACTGCAATGCGCGACGGGTAACATTAATTGCTAGTTCATTGCTAAAAATGTTTTATGAATAACATATTGTCTATTTACATTCAAATATCTTTATTACTGTTTGATTTCCATAAGGTGTTTTCATCTTGATATGTAGGTGTAATTTAACCCGCAAGACTTAAAGTCCCAATTGTATCGTGTTTGTGTTTGTTGTGTTTGTTGTGTTTTGTTCGTGTTTGTTGTGTTTGTGTTTGTTGTGTTTGTGTTTGTTGTGTTTGTGTTTGTTGTGTTTGTGTTTGTTGTGTTTGTGTTTGTTGTGTTTGTGTTTGTTGTGTTTGTTGTGTTTATGTTTGTTGTGTTTGCTGTGTTTGTGTTTGTTGTGTTTATGTTTGTTGTGTTTGTGTTTGTTGTGTTTATGTTTGTTGTGTTTATGTTTGTTGTGTTTATGTTTGTTGTGTTTATGTTTGTTGTGTTTATGTTTGTTGTGTTTATGTTTGTTGTGTTTATGTTTGTTGTGTATATGTTTGTTGTGTTTGTTGTGTTTATGTTTGTTGTGTTTATGTTTGTTGTGTTTATGTTTGTTGTGTTTATGTTTGTTGTGTTTGTGTTTGTTGTGTTTATGTTTGTTGTGTTTATGTTTGTTGTGTTTGTGTTTGTTGTGTTTGTGTTTGTTGTGTTGTGTTGTGTTTGTTGTGTTTATGTTTGTTGTGTTTGTGTTTGTGTTTGTTGTGTTTATGTTTGTTGTGTTTGTGTTTGTTGTGTTTATGTTTGTTGTGTTTGTGTTTGTTGTGTTTGTGTTTGTTGTGTTTGTGTTTGTTGTGTTTGTGTTTGTTGTGTTTATGTTTGTTGTGTTTGTGTTTGTTGTGTTTGTGTTTGTTGTGTTTGTGTTTGTTGTGTTTGTGTTTGTTGTGTTTGTGTTTGTTGTGTTTATGTTTGTTGTGTTTATGTTTGTTGTGTTTGTGTTTGTTGTGTTTATGTTTGTTGTGTTTGTGTTTGTTGTGTTTGTGTTTGTTGTGTTTATGTTTGTTGTGTTTGTGTTTGTTGTGTTTATGTTTGTTGTGTTTGTGTTTGTTGTGTTTATGTTTGTTGTGTTTGTGTTTGTTGTGTTTGTGTTTGTTGTGTTTGTGTTTGTTGTGTTTATGTTTGTTGTGTTTGTGTTTGTTGTGTTTGTGTTTGTTGTGTTTGTGTTTGTTGTGTTTATGTTTGTTGTGTTTGTGTTTGTTGTGTTTGTGTTTGTTGTGTTTATGTTTGTTGTGTTTGTGTTTGTTGTGTTTGTGTTTGTTGTGTTTGTGTTTGTTGTGTTTGTGTTTGTTGTGTTTGTGTTTGTTGTGTTTGTGTTTGTTGTGTTTATGTTTGTTGTGTTTATGTTTGTTGTGTTTATGTTTGTTGTGTTTGTGTTTGTTGTGTTTATGTTTGTTGTGTTTGTTGTGTTGTTGTGTTGTGTTTGTTGTGTTTATGTTTGTTGTGTTTGTGTTTGTTGTGTTTATGTTTGTTGTGTTTGTGTTTGTTGTGTTTGTGTTTGTTGTGTTTATGTTTGTTGTGTTTGTGTTTGTTGTGTTTGTGTTTGTTGTGTTTGTGTTTGTTGTGTTTGTGTTTGTTGTGTTTGTGTTTGTTGTGTTTGTGTTTGTTGTGTTTATGTTTGTTGTGTTTGTGTTTGTTGTGTTTATGTTTGTTGTGTTTGTGTTTGTTGTGTTTGTGTTTGTTGTGTTTGTGTTTGTTGTGTTTGTGTTTGTTGTGTTTGTGTTTGTTGTGTTTATGTTTGTTGTGTTTGTTGTGTTTATGTTTGTTGTGTTTATGTTTGTTGTGTTTGTGTTTGTTGTGTTTGTGTTTGTTGTGTTTGTGTTTGTTGTGTTTGTGTTTGTTGTGTTTATGTTTGTTGTGTTTGTGTTTGTTGGGTTTGTGTTTGTTGTGTTTGTGTTTGTTGTGTTTGTGTTTGTTGTGTTTATGTTTGTTGTGTTTGTGTTTGTTGTGTTTATGTTTGTTGTGTTTGTGTTTGTTGTGTTTGTGTTTGTTGTGTTTGTGTTTGTTGTGTTTGTGTTTGTTGTGTTTATGTTTGTTGTGTTTGTGTTTGTTGTGTTTATGTTTGTTGTGTTTATGTTTGTTGTGTTTGTGTTTGTTGTGTTTATGTTTGTTGTGTTTGTGTTTGTTGTGTTTGTGTTTGTGTTTGTGTTTGTTGTGTTTGTGTTTGTTGTGTTTATGTTTGTTGTGTTTGTGTTTGTTGTGTTTATGTTTGTTGTGTTTGTGTTTGTTGTGTTTATGTTTGTTGTGTTTGTGTTTGTTGTGTTTGTGTTTGTTGTGTTTATGTTTGTTGTGTTTGTGTTTGTTGTGTTTGTGTTTGTTGTGTTTGTGTTTGTTGTTTTGGTGTTTGTTGTGTTTGTGTTTGTTGTGTTTGTGTTTGTTGTTTTAGTGTTTGTTGTGTTTGTGTTTGTTGTTTTGGTGTTTGTTGTGTTTGTGTTTGTTGTGTTTGTGTTTGTTGTGTTTGTGTTTGTTGTGTTTGTGTTTGTTGTGTTTGTGTTTGTTGTGTTTATGTTTGTTGTGTTTGTGTTTGTTGTGTTTGTGTTTGTTGTGTTTGTGTTTGTTGTGTTTGTGTTTGTTGTGTTTGTGTTTGTTGTGTTTGTGTTTGTTGTGTTTGTGTTTGTTGTGTTTGTGTTTGTTGTGTTTATGTTTGTTGTGTTTGTGTTTGTTGTGTTTGTGTTTGTTGTGTTTGTGTTTGTTCTGTTTGTTGTGTTTGTTGTGTTTGTTGTGTTTGTGTTTGTTGTGTTTGTGTTTGTTGTGTTAGTGTTTGTTGTGTTTGTGTTTGTTGTGTTTGTGTTTGTTGTGTTTATGTTTGTTGTGTTTGTGTTTGTTGTGTTTATGTTTGTTGTGTTTGTGTTTGTTGTGTTTATGTTTGTTGTGTTTATGTTTGTTGTGTTTATGTTTGTTGTGTTTGTTGTGTTTATGTTTGTTGTGTTTGTGTTTAATTTATTATTAAGTATTTTATTAGGTGTTTGTGTTTTCGTGTTTGTGTTTGTTGTGTTTGTGTTTGTTCTGTTTGTTGTGTTTTGTTAGTGTTTGTTGTGTTCGTGTTTGTTGTGTTTGTGTTTGTTGTGTTTGTGTTTGTTGTGTTTGTGTTTGTTGTGTTTGTGTTTGTTGTGTTTGTGTTTGTTGTGTTTGTGTTTGTTGTGTTTGTGTTTGTTGTGGTTATGTTTGTTGTCTTTATGTTTTTTGTGTTTGTGTTTGTTGTGTTTGTGTTTGTTGTGTTTGTGTTTGTTGTGTTTGTGTTTGTTGTGTTTGTGTTTGTTGTGTTTGTGTTTGTTGTGTTTGTGTTTGTTGTGTTTGTGTTTGTTGTGTTCGTGTTTGTTGTGTTTGTGTGCGTGATGCAAGAGTGTGCATTTACTAGGCTGTAAAATAATCTTAACCCGCAAGATTTAAAGTCCCAATTGTATCATATTAATAAGGTTTCAATGTTAATGTAAATTCATTAGGTCGTGGTTTACTGGGTGAAGCAATGTAATTTTAAAATTGCAAATAAAAAAGTTTCACAAATTTTAACTTAAATGTGATTAGTTTTGCATCTTTTATGTCTTCTAATATCGCATGACTGGCCTCTCTGATAATTCAATAAATGCATTTTCTGGTCGTAGGTGGAACACGACAGGTGTTGCAGTAGTACATTTCTACTCAAGGTGGTACAGACATTTGCCATCTGTGACCTGTCTAGACACCACGTCGTGTCTGCTTACAAAACATTCCCTTCCCCCGAATAAAAACAATTAAGTTTCTGTTCAGTAATTTAATTTCGTTGCGCTTAAACTATTTTCATACTTAAAATATTTTCTGTTAGCTTTTAATAGGTGTTTTTGATACAGTTTGAAAGTTTTAAATTAATTAATCTGTTGTGGTTTTATTCTTTCTGAATCGTGCATTTTATTTATTTTCAAATTTAATAAGGCTTTTTTTCGATTGTTTTACAATTTAGACTTAGCCACATTTGTATTTTATATTTCGCGGGTTTGGCAGTCATAGCTAAATGAATAGAGTACTGGATTCCCACCCAGTAGAACTCCCAGTAGAATCCCGATCATATTACAAATTAGTTTGTTTCTTAGACAGTCGAAGTACTGTATAAAATTTTGTGTTTGTTGTGTTCGTGTTTGTTGTGTTTGTGTTTGTTGTGTTTGTGTTTGTTGTGTTTGTTTTTGTTGTGTTTGTGTTTGTTGTGTTTATGTTTCTTGTGTTTGTGTTTGTTGTGTTTGTGTTTGTTGTGTTCGTGTTTGTTGTGTTTGTGTGCGTGATGCAAGAATGTGCATTTACCAGGCTGTAAAATGATCAAAAGTAACATAGTGTAAGGTGATATAGCCTGTCTCAATACACTCATTTCCTACAGGAGGCCAACATATTCAGAAATTGTGTATTTAATTTATATTATGGTGTTTGTTTGTGTTTATGTTTGTTGTGTTTGTGTTTGTTGTGTTTGTGTTTGTTGGTGTTTGTGTTTTGTTGTGTGTTTGTTGTTAGTGTTTGTTGTGTTTATGTTTGTTGTGTTTATGTTTGTTGTGTTTATGTTTGTTGTGTTTATGTTTGTTGTGTTTATGTTTGTTGTGTTTGTTGTGTTTGTGTTTGTTGTGTTTGTTGTGTTGTGTTTGTTGTGTTTGTGTTGTTATTGTGTTTGTGTGTTTGTGTTTGTTGTTTGTTGTGTTTGTTGTTGTGTTTATGTTTGTTGTGTTTGTGTTTGTTGTGTTTGTGTTTGTGTGTATGTTGTGTTGTGTTTGTTGTGTTCGTGTTTGTTGTGTTTATGTTTGTTGTGTTTGTGTTTGTTGTGTTTGTGTTTGTTGTGTTTGTGTTTGTTGTGTTTATGTTTGTTGTGTTTGTGTTTGTTGTGTTTATGTTTGTTGTGTTTGTGTTTGTTGTGTTTGTGTTTGTTGTGTTTGTGTTTGTTGTGTTTGTGTTTGTTGTGTTTATGTTTGTTGTGTTTATGTTTGTTGTGTTTGTTGTGTTTGTGTTTGTGTGTTTGTTGTGTTTGTGTTTGTTGTGTTTGTGTTTGTTGTGTTTATGTTTGTTGTGTTTGTGTTTGTTGTGTTTGTTGTGTTTGTGTTTGTTGTGTTTATGTTTGTTGTGTTTGTGTTTGTTGTGTTTGTGTTTGTTGTGTTTGTGTTTGTTGTGTTTGTGTTTGTTGTGTTTGTGTTTGTTGTGTTTGTGTTTGTTGTGTTTATGTTTGTTGTGTTTGTGTTTGTTGTGTTTGTGTTTGTTGTGTTTATGTTTGTTGTGTTTGTGTTTGTTGTGTTTGTGTTTGTTGTGTTTATGTTTGTTGTGTTTGTGTTTGTTGTGTTTGTGTTTGTTGTGTTTGTGTTTGTTGTGTTTATGTTTGTTGTGTTTGTGTTTGTTGTGTTTGTGTTTGTTGTGTTTGTGTTTGTTGTGTTTGTGTTTGTTGTGTTTGTGTTTGTTGTGTTTATGTTTGTTGTGTTTGTGTTTGTTGTGTTTGTGTTTGTTGTGTTTGTGTTTGTTGTGTTTATGTTTGTTGTGTTTGTGTTTGTTGTGTTTGTGTTTGTTGTGTTTATGTTTGTTGTGTTTGTGTTTGTTGTGTTTATGTTTGTTGTGTTTGTGTTTGTTGTGTTTGTGTTTGTTGTGTTTATGTTTGTTGTGTTTATGTTTGTTGTGTTTGTGTTTGTTGTGTTTGTGTTTGTTGTGTTTATGTTTGTTGTGTTTGTGTTTGTTGTGTTTGTGTTTGTTGTGTTTGTGTTTGTTGTGTTTGTGTTTGTTGTGTTTATGTTTGTTGTGTTTGTGTTTGTTGTGTTTGTGTTTGTTGTGTTTGTGTTTGTTGTGTTTGTGTTTGTTGTGTTTGTGTTTGTTGTGTTTGTGTTTGTTGTGTTTGTGTTTGTTGTGTTTGTGTTTGTTGTGTTTGTGTTTGTTGTGTTTGTGTTTGTTGTTTTATGTTTGTTGTGTTTGTGTTTGTTGTGTTTGTGTTTGTTGTGTTTGTGTTTGTTGTGTTTGTGTTTGTTGTGTTTGTGTTTGTTGTGTTTGTGTTTGTTGTGTTTGTGTTTGTTGTGTTTGTGTTTGTTGTGTTTGTGTTTGTTGTGTTTGTGTTTGTTGTGTTTGTGTTTGTTGTGTTTATGTTTGTTGTGTTTGTGTTTGTTGTGTTTGTGTTTGTTGTGTTTATGTTTGTTGTGTTTGTGTTTGTTGTGTTTATGTTTGTTGTGTTTGTGTTTGTTGTGTTTGTGTTTGTTGTGTTTGTGTTTGTTGTGTTTGTGTTTGTTGTGTTTGTGTTTGTTGTGTTTGTGTTTGTTGTGTTTGTTTGTTGTGTTTGTGTTTGTTGTGTTTGTGTTTGTTGTGTTTGTGTTTGTTGTGTTTGTGTTTGTTGTGTTTGTGTTTGTTGTGTTTGTGTTTGTTGTGTTTGTGTTTGTTGTGTTTGTGTTTGTTGTGTTTATGTTTGTTGTGTTTGTGTTTGTTGTGTTTGTGTTTGTGTTTGTTTTGTTTGTGTTTGTGTTTGTTGTTTTGGTGTTTGTTGTGTTTGTGTTTGTTGTGTTTGTGTTTGTTGTGTTTGTTGTGTTTGTTGTGTTTGTGTTTGTTGTGTTTGTTGTGTTTGTTGTGTTTGTTGTTTGTGTTTGTTGTGTTCGTGTTTGTGTTTGTTGTGTTTGTGTTTGTGTTTGTGTTTGTGTTTGTTGTGTTTGTTTGTTGTGTTTATGTTTGTTGTTTGTTTGTTGTGTTTGTGTTTGTTGTGTTTGTGTTTGTTGTGTTTGTGTTTGTTGTGTTTGTGTTTGTTGTGTTTGTGTTTGTTGTGTTTGTGTTTGTTGTGTTTGTTGTGTTTTGTTCGTGTTTGTTGTGTTCGTGTTTGTTGTGTTTGTGTGCGTGATTCAAGAGTGTGCATTTACTAGGCTGTAAAATGATCTTAACCCGCAAGATTTAAAGTCCCAATTGTATCATATTAATAAGGTTTTAATGTTAATGTAAATTCATTAGGTCGTGGTTTACTGGGTGAAGCAATGTAATTTTAAAATTGCAAATAAAAAAGTTTCACAAATTTTAACTTAAATGTGATTAGTTTTGCATCTTTCATGTCTTCTAATATCGCATGACTGGCCTCTCTGATAATTCAATAAATGCATTTTCTGGTCGTAGGTGGAACACGACAGGTGTTGCAGTAGTACATTTCTACTCAAGGTGGTACAGACATTTGCCATCTGTGACCTGTCTAGACACCACGTCGTGTCTGCTTACAAACATTCCCTTCCCCCGAATAAAAACAATTAAGTTTCTGTTCAGTAATTTAATTTCGTTGCGCTTAAACTATTTCCATACTTAAAATATTTTCTGTTAGCTTTTAATAGGTGTTTTTGATACAGTTTGAAAGTTTTAAATTAATTAATCTGTTGTGGTTTTATTCTTTCTGAATCGTGCATTTTATTTATTTTCAAATTTAATAAGGCTTTTTTCGATTGTTTTACAATTTAGACTTAGCCACATTTGTATTTTATATTTCGCGGGTTTGGCAGTCATAGCTAAATGAATAGAGTACTGGATTCCCACCCAGTAGAACTCCCAGTAGAATCCCGATCATATTACAAATTAGTTTGTTTCTTAGACAGTCGAAGTGCTGTATAAAATTTTGTGTTTGTTGTATTTGTTTTTATGTTTGTTGTGTTTGTGTTTGTTGTGGTTATGTTTGTTGTGTTTATGTTTGTTGTGTTTGTGTTTGTTGTGTTTATGTTTGTTGTGTTTGTGTTTGTTGTGTTTGTGTTTGTTGTGTTTGTGTTTGTTGTGTTTGTGTTTGTTGTGTTTGTGTTTGTTGTGTTTGTGTTTGTTGTGTTTGTGTTTGTTGTGTTTGTGTTTGTTGTGTTTGTGTTTGTTGTGTTTGTGTTTGTTGTGTTTGTGTTTGTTGTGTTTGTGTTTGTTGTGTTTGTGTTTGTTGTGTTTGTGTTTGTTGTGTTTGTGTTTGTTGTGTTTGTGTTTGTTGTGTTTGTGTTTGTTGTGTTTGTGTTTGTTGTGTTTGTGTTTGTTGTGTTTGTGTTTGTTGTGTTTGTGTTTGTTGTGTTTGTGTTTGTTGTGTTTGTGTTTGTTGTGTTTGTGTTTGTTGTGTTTGTGTTTGTTGTGTTTGTGTTTGTTGTGTTTGTGTTTGTTGTGTTTGTGTTTGTTGTGTTTGTGTTTGTTGTGTTTGTGTTTGTTGTGTTTGTGTTTGTTGTGTTTGTGTTTGTTGTGTTTGTGTTTGTTGTGTTTGTGTTTGTTGTGTTTGTGTTTGTTGTGTTTGTGTTTGTTGTGTTTGTGTTTGTTGTGTTTGTGTTTGTTGTGTTTGTGTTTGTTGTGTTTGTGTTTGTTGTGTTTGTGTTTGTTGTGTTTGTGTTTGTTGTGTTTGTGTTTGTTGTGTTTGTGTGTTTGTTGTGTTTGTGTTTGTTGTGTTTGTGTTTGTTGTGTTTGTGTGCGTGATGCAAGAGTGTGCATTTACTAGGCTGTAAAATAATCTTAACCCGCAAGATTTAAAGTCCCAATTGTATCATATTAATAAGGTTTCAATGTTAATGTAAATTCATTAGGTCGTGGTTTACTGGGTGAAGCAATGTAATTTTAAAATTGCAAATAAAAAAGTTTCACAAATTTTAACTTAAATGTGATTAGTTTTGCATCTTTTATGTCTTCTAATATCGCATGACTGGCCTCTCTGATAATTCAATAAATGCATTTTCTGGTCGTAGGTGGAACACGACAGGTGTTGCAGTAGTACATTTCTACTCAAATAACCAAATTTAATTATATAATTTACAAATATTTTTTATCATGTTTGGTTTTCTTGCAAAGTTAGGTATAATACCGGTGGGAATTAATTCCGTCACATCGCGCCGCGCGCCGACGGGTCGGCCGCGGCCAAATGTGAGTCAATGATACCATTATGTGATGTTATTAATTACATTTTAAATTAAATGTTCACTATGGATTTCACAATTATGTATATAAATGAATGATGAAAGATTTTATTTCCAGAAATTACCCAAAATACAAATAATTTACAATAATAATGAGGAGGGATTGTATTTACTAAATTCTCATGTTTATCGACAGATTTTGACCAAACTTGTCATATATTATTATTATTATATTATTGATTTGGAAATTCGCTGAGTACGCAGGTCTGCTGCGACGGGGGTATTTGTATTTGATTTGCTCTTAGCCATAATAATTTTTTTAAAGTGCGTGAATAGTGCACGCACTTAAAAAAAATTATTATTGTATCAAATTATATCAAATACAAAAAGTTATTCAATACATTTTATTTATGAATATGTGAAGTTTATTTAGGTCCAAAGTTTGAAATTTCCCATTGATAAACAAACATAATACAACGGAATCAGTTTTGTTAAATCATTATGGGATTTTAATTTTCTAATTTCGAAAAAATAAAATATTTCTAAGCATTAGTTTTGGTATTTTAACACATCAATATGTAGATAAGGACCTATAAAATACTTTGTATTTGGTATTTTGTTTTTAATAAATTTCCTTTACGAGCAATTAAAAGACAATTAAACCCATGTCATGTCAAGCGTGTGAGCGCCTGGACTGACTCCTGCCGCCTCTTAATATAAATGAATGATGAAAGATTTTATTTCCAGAAATTACACAAAAATACAAATCATTTACAATAATAATGAGGAGGAATTGTATTTACTAAAGAAATAAATTTATTTTTTAGAAATTTATTTGTTTTTTTAAGAAATTAAATTTATTTTTTCCAGTTAATGTGCCAGGAAAAATTTTAATAGCACTACATTTTAATACGGACTAATCTGTTTAAAAATTTTAAATGCTTACATTACAGAATTGTTCTCATTCATACAAAAGATTCTGTAAAGGGTAAAATAAAAACAATTACACTTTATAAAAAATGCACGCGAAACAACGAAATGACAGCCGACTTGGCGCGAGGCAGACGCTCAGGAGTAGGCTTACGCCGCCATCTTGGTTTGATTTCTGCTCGCCAAATGGCTTCACTTCGGCGTTCCAAGTAGCGCTTCTATTTTGTTATGTGTTCGCTGATCAAAACACGGAAGATTTTGGAAATACTCTTTCCTGATTTTATTTCGCACAGTTATGTTACCCTTAAGTTTTTACAAATAGTTTAGTATCCTGATAATTTTACATTTATTACATACATAAAATAAATATTTATGAAAAACCTCTATTCACATATTGTTCTTTGCCGTCTTCAATCAAGAACTGTCAAACGTTTATAAACAGCTGTTTTGGTTTGCATTGTTTACATTTGATTCTCCATAAGCGTAATGTTAAATTTTTAGACTTTAAACTTAATATTACAGTAAAACACGAATTTTCCTGGACATTAGACCTATTTAGAACTTATTTTCTACTCGGAAATTAGTTATTTCCAAAATTTAAAGAAATTCCTCGGTGCCGTTTTCGAGATCCGTGTGCAAATATATATATATATATATATATATATATATATATATATATATATATATATATGTGTGTGTGTATATATATATATATATGTATATATATATATATATATATATATACTATTATATACCAATACTATTTTCACAAACATGTTGGTTATGAAATAGAATAAGTCCTTACTAAATTTGATATGGATTGCCAATCTAATACCAGATACATTGAAGAACTACTAGTAGAGATTCCAAGTAATTCTGATTGTGAGGAATGTGATGATACGGATGAAAACCCCACGTGGAATCTTGAAAAGCCTAAAAAAATCTGCCAAAATTGGCTGACGATAAGACCCTGAAAAGAGGAGACTACGACTGAATGCAATGTGCATGACCAAGGCCTCATAGTTTTTAAATGGAAGGATAATAAGTCAGTTCACTTGTTATCAAATTACCATAACCATTCCAAGACAGTTGTAGTTCAGCAGAAAGAAAAGGACGGAACCAAAAATGATGTACCTTGTCCACAAATCCTAAAGGATTACATTGCAAATATGAACTTTGTCAACCACTTTGACCGGCTAAAAGGAGACTACTCATTGGACAGAAAAAGTAAGAAATGGTATTTGAGAATATTTTTCCACTTTGTTGATGCCTCTGAGACAAATGTGTTTATTATTAAAATAAAATCATAAATAAAAATCATTTGTCAAACAACGACTTCCGAAGAAAAGTGTACCAAGAGTTGTTAGCCAAGAAAATTGTCGAAGCGAGTAACAAGCAAGTGTTTTCTTCCACTAACCATAATTTCTGACTTGTCCACATGATAATTTGTAACTGAAATAGAATGAAGTGACAGGTGGTTAGTACAACTAACCACCAAGCAGGGGGTCGCTTAGGCACAGTGGTCACTCCTGCTGACCACCTTGTATGACGTCATAAAATATACTAGATATAAAATATAAACATATATATATATATTTTTTAGCAAATAATAAGTCAAAAGCTGTTCAAAAAATATGGTTTTGCAACTTTTTTGAGAAAAAGTTTTTCTGTGCATGAAAGGGTGTTGTTAGATTTGAATAAAACCTGTGCTTCAAAGAGTTAATGGCATTGTTTCGTTGACTGTATTTTGCACGTTGCAATATAGAGTATTCAGATTTAGAGATCCTCCTTGATGGGTGCAACTATCCGGTAACCCACTATACAACATAAATACATTGTAGTAAATACATTGCAGTATGAGCTGTAAATCAGACTATATCTACAATATAAAAATGAATCGCAAAATGTGTTGGTAAGCGCATATAACTCAACCACGCATGGACCATTTTGGCCAATTATTTTTTTAAGATGTTCGTTGAAGTCCAAGGATGGTTCTTACGGCGGGAAAAAAATCAAATAATTGCCGGGAAAACCCTAAAAACAGCCCTTTTATAAAGGATCCCATATACTATGAAACCAGAACTTTGTTTATATTATAAATATTTTATTTTCAACAGCTGATTGCTATACTATATCTGTTAGTTGAAGATATACACGACAGATTGAAGCACTTGCATTTGTTTATGTTTTTTTATTTTGTTTACATTTGTTTTTTGGTTATGCGAGTGATTAAACAGTTTACATTTTTAACTGAGATTTATTATTACACATTTTGATACTGTGTTACGTTATTTTAGTTTATAATGTTATGGACTTTTGCATGCACTTTCCCTACACTGCCATTAACTCTATTCTAAATACTAAAGACTGCCGACAATAACCACGGGGGCCTGGGGGAGCCCCAGCTAGCAAAGCTATGATTGGAGAGACAAATTAATGAGTAGTAAAATAATTTGTTTTTGTTTACATTTTTGTTTTAAGGTTATGCGAGTGACTAAACAGTTTAACTGTACATTTTAACTGTATACACTTTTACTTGGTCAGGTGATCTGTATTTCTGATTTCAACCTTAGTACCTGGTGACCGAGCTTTGCTTGGATAGAATAAGACATGTTTTACAAGTTAATTAGCAAAATTAAAACAAATTTACAGCTCAATGAAAACATTTATGTGGTTTAAACAAAACCCGTTTTCATACCCCTTAATTAATATGGCATAAATACTGAACAAAAATATAGCCTTCGAGTGGGGATCGATCACGCGACCTTGCGTACGTGAGATCTGAGCACTACTAACTGAGCTACGGCGTCGGCCAAATTCGCGTCGTTGTTTAAGAGTTTTTGGCCAACCTCAATTGTTTTAGCTAATCTTATACTGAATTTAAATGTCTATACAGTTTGTTATATTATCCTGTGATCAACTGATTTTGCTAGAAAAGGAATGAGGATTGAAAAGCAAAAGAGAAATTTTTGGTTTGTTACAGTGGCTTCAAGCAATAGAATGAATATGTTTTATTCCAAAACACAAAAGATTTTGGAAATAATTTTCTCTGCTTTTATTTCGCACAGTTATTTTACCCTTTACTTTTTACAAATTGTTTAGTAATTTGATAATTTTTCATTTATTACATACATAAAATAAATATTAATGCAAAACCTCTATTCACATATTGTTTGCCACCATCTTCAATTAACAACTGTCAAATGGTTATAAACTATAAACAGATGTTTTGATTTGTATCGTTTACATTTTATTCTCCATAAGCGTAATGTTAAATTTTCAGATTTTAAACTTAATATCACAAGAAAACAAGAATTTTCCTGGACATTAGACCTATCTAGAACTTATTTTCTACTCAGAAATTAGTTGTTTCCAAAATTTAAAGAAAATCCTTAGTGCCGTTTTCGAGATCCGTGTGCAAATATATATATGACTAATATATGACTAGTTATAAAAGTCATTTGGCACTTACGAAGAATATATAATATATATATGGATATATACAAACCTTGCTCGTTTTATAGTATTGGATTGCCTCGGTAACTAAAAGATTTAGGGAAACGTGAAAATAAATTGATAATAAATCATTTATTTTGCAGAATACTTTTTTATGGCATGCCTCCTAAAAAAGCCAATATTGGTAGAAGAACCAAAAACGCTCGATGTATTTCAGCACTTAGAGCTGCTGAAACATCTGGAGAAACAGAAGCAAGCTTGGAAGCTGTCCGAATAAGGGCATCGTCTTCAAGAGCTGTCGAGCCCCCTACAGAGCAGGAAGCACGACTTGAAGTTCTGCGAGAACGAGCTTCTATCTCAAGATGTGCAGAAACACCTGCAGAACGAGATGCTCAACTTGAAGACCAGCGAATACAAGTTTCGACATCAAGAGATACCGCAACCCCTGCAGAGCGGAAAGCACGACTTGATGACCTGCGTGGACGAGCTTTGACATCAAGAGCTACAGAAACACGTGCAGAGCGAGAAGCACGACTCGGAGACCTGCGTGGACAAGCTTCGACGTCAAGAGCTTCAGAAACACCTGCAGAGTAAGAAGCACGACTCGGAGACCTGCATGGACGAGCTTCGACATCAAGAGCTACAGAAACACGTGCAGAGCGAGAAGCACGACTCGGAGACCTGCGTGGACGAGCTTCGACGTCAAGAGCTACAGAAACACCTGCAGAACGAAATGCTCGACTTGACGTTGAACGCATAAATTTGTTCTACAAATGTTGTTATTACTTTATTTTGGTATATTAATGAAAAATTCAAAGCGAGACAACATCTGCCGGGTTAAGCTAGTATATATATATATATAATCCCTCAATCATTCATCATAATTACGAGTGAACAAAAAAAACATAGTATAATTAATTTTTGTCGTTAATCGAGTATAATTAACTATTAACTGTCCTCCTGGCGGCGCACACGGTAATTCCAGATAACACATCCCATTGGCTAGCCCTCTGGTCCAATACATCATATTGTGAGTTTCCTTACTGGCAAAATATTTGGTTTTAGACCCATAGGAACAATTTTAATTGTGTGACAGCAACGTTGGCTACAGGATGGTCGTAAACAGGTGGTTGAGGTGTCAAATTTAAGGTATAGTGGTTATCTATAATATACACTATGTATGGGGATGTTGTTTTTTTTTCAGAAATATATAATTACCGCCTAATTATACTCATAAGTTAACAGCTCACATAATGTACAATTATTGTAAAATAACAAGTTATTTTTAATATTTTTACGATAAAAAATAATTTCTAAAATGGAAAATATAATTCCTTAGACAATAACTACGATACTTTTAATTTGACACCTCAGCCATTTTTACAACGATCGAGTTATGAGTAATTCTGTCACAAAATAAACATTGTTCTCATGGACCAATAATATACAATAATTCATAATAAATAATTAACAAAACAATAATTATTGAACTTTTAGTCAAAGACTAACAATTCTCATAAAAGTTGTATTGATTTAAGTTAAAGTGAAATTATTAAGCGAAAATATATTTTCTTCTTGATACATAACTAAGATGTTAGAAGATCAAGATTAAACCAACATTATTTTAACCATAGATTAAAAACTTTTCCTCTTCATTGAGAATTTAGACAGCTGTTGCTGTGTCATAAATTATTTTTTGATATAAATATTTTTCTGACTAGTGTCTTTTTTTAATAATTTTTTTATCAACCGACGAAACATAAATGTGTAGTCATTGAGACATGTGATTTGAAGTAATTTTTCATAGAACAATTTGATTTTCAAAAGGTCATTTCGGCCATATGACAGCCACAAACATCCTATTTTTTTAAATGGTGACTCGAATCATTTTGAATTATTACTGACTTTATTATATAAAAAGTGAAAGATAAAAAATTCCTTTAAACCCTTAGTTTAAATGGAATAACAGTAATATGAGAAGGCAGTTAATTTAGTTACAATATTTTTTAGTTGAGTTTATGTTCAATGTTGTCTTCAACCTGTAAAAGGTTAAACAAAAACAATGAAATGGTTCAAGTGGTAGTGCGTTGCAGACCGATGAGTGATGAAGAAATATCAAATAACTACTCTTGTGTAGTCAGGATAGAATCCTCGAGAAATGTTATTGAAATTCACAATTTGAAACAAAAAGATTCTAATCCAAAAAGGTTTACATATGATGCAGTGTTTGATGGAAAATCTAGCCAGAGTGAAATCTATGATCAAGTAGTACAGCCACTGATTGTCTCGGTTTTACATGGTTATAATGGTACAGTGTTTGCTTATGGTCAATCAGGATCAGGGAAAACATACACAATGGAAGGTAAGTCTTCCAAAAACACCAAAGGAATACTCTCCAGGACATTTAGGACTATATTTGAACATGTATCAAAATCTTGCAACATTCAGTATTTAATACGTGCATCCTTCATAGAGATATATAAAGATGAGATCAGAGATTTGCTGGATAGAAAGAATAATAAAAAATATGAGGTAAGAGAAAGTAAAGACTCTGGAGTTTATATAAAAGGGATAAGCTCATTTGTCTGTAAGACTGAAAAAGAAATGAATTTGATAATTGATGCTGGGAGACAGAATAGAGTGGTAGCATCCACCAATATGAATGAGAGAAGTTCCCGATCCCACGCAATTGTTACTATCACAGTGGAGATGAAGGATCTGACAGGGCCATTGGAGGGTAGAGTTCGGGTGGGGAAACTGAACCTAGTTGATT
Source organism: Nephotettix cincticeps (assembly GCA_023375725.1). Taxonomy (NCBI): domain Eukaryota; kingdom Metazoa; phylum Arthropoda; class Insecta; order Hemiptera; family Cicadellidae; genus Nephotettix; species Nephotettix cincticeps. The sequence continues at coordinate 103,608,906 of CM041791.1, forward strand.
TGGCTGGCAGTGAGCGACAATATAAAACAAATGCCGAAGGTAATAGATTGAAAGAAGCAAATAAAATAAATTTATCCCTATCAGCCTTGGGTAATGTAATATCTGCTTTGTCAGAAAACAAAAATCATCATATTCCGTACAGAGATTCAAAGTTGACACGTATTTTGAAGGATTCTTTAGGAGGGAATTCAAAGACTCTTATGATAGCAAATATCAGCCCAACCAGTAACAACTATGACGAAAGTTTAAATACTTTACGCTATGCTTCAAGAGCAAAAAATATAAGGAATGACCCGCAGGTTAATGAAGATCCAGTTGATACACTCATAAGGCGGTATCAAGAGGAAATAAAAATACTTAAAAGTCAACTTTATGAACGAACAATGATTAAACAGTGTTGTAAAGTTAAAACAAATGAAAATGAAGATTCATATGTCTTTATTAATAATTTAAGGTCAAAAACATATAATAATTTGACTGTGGGGAATATAATTGAAAACATAACCTCAGTTCAGGAAATGAAGGATCAACAGAATGATGAGGTAGAAGATTTAAAGAAAAGAATAGCATTAATGGAGAGTAGACTTCTAATGGGCAATAAAAACATTTTACAACACACTGCTGGGCAAAAGAAGGCATTAGAGGAGCAGGCATATGAAATAAACAAAATCAAACAAAGAGAAAAAGAAATGAGTGAATTCATTGTTAAAGAAAAAGAAATAACTGAAGAGATAAAAGGTGAGTTTATTGATCTTGGACAGGAAGTAGATATTATGAAGAAAAAAATAATAAATATAATGTTAAAAATAGAAACCATTCAGCAGGAGATAAATGATGCAAAAGAAGAATTTAATACAGATAGACGAGAACTAGAAAAGACACAACTAGAACTATTGAAGGAGATTAAATTGAAACTTTTAATAATGAAAAACTTCATACCCAAAGAAAATCGAAGGCAGCTTTTATCAAAGATGTACTATGACCAGGATACAGATTGTTGGCAATTAAAGCAAAACTATGATTTATATCATACCCTACCTAAACCCAAAAGTGTAGAAGGTGTCAGAAGGCCATTATCTTTGTACTCAATTATATCTCAGGGCCTAGATAGAGGCATTGATTCAGTGAAGAAAGCTCAAAAAGGAGAGCATGTCAAGGACAATCTGAGATTTAAAGGGGAAAATATTCTAAAATTAGATCTTGTTCAAGCCCCTCGTACTACTAAACACTATAAATCTCCGAAAATTCCCCCTTCTTTGAGGACTATATTTCAAGCAGCATTACAACTTGAGGAAGATATTGACATTGATGCTAAAAGTGCTTTTACAAATTCTAGTTCATCTATGAATTCATCCAGAAGATCTTTAGAGTCAATGTTAAAAAGTAATCATGCCGAAAACCCTCGCAAAACCCAGTCTGCAGTAAATCTACCAGTTTATCCAAAAGCTCGAGGTTTGGTTAGAAAATAAATGTTCTAAAACTAAATTGATGAATCGTTTCAGTTTCTGTCTGTATAGGTAAATTGTAATAAATATGGTTAATTACATATATTAAAGGTATGTTTACATTGGGATATATGTCGGTATAAGAGCATGTATGAGATACTTCTGTACAAGTTGAAAGTTTGAGCACACACAAATCCCAATACTGGTTGAATGGCACTTGGAAATTTATACTTGGAAACAAGTTTACTACACAAAAGGAGTTGAGATATTTGTGAAGCTTTGGTCAATATGTTTATTTAATCAAAATTATTTATCTATTTAAAGTTACAATTGTGGGGCTATTAAAGCTCTCTTATCTAATGTAAGTTAATTGGATAATTGATAATATAGGTCAAAGTTTCTCAAAGATTTGAGTCTGTTTCTCTATAACCTCTTCCACTCCTCTCCAAAAATGAATATTTGTGCCAGGTACAAAGGGTGTTTGGAATAAATTACTTTATGCATAATATGGTATCAGGAGAGAGGCTGTAGGGAGTACTGTACAATCGTATTTGAATCTGTGAAGTGTGATACTTTATAACCCCAGATATTTCTGCTGGGCGCGTGCTGGGTATGCCAAGAGGGTGGGGGACAAGGAGGGCGAGAGTGCCTGCCATATAAACGATTAGGCACCGCATGCCGTTTGCTTCACTCATAAATGAAACTTATTAAAATTAGTTTTATTTTTCTTCATATCCAGTTTTTGCCCTCTTTTCAATGCATAAAAACTCACAAATTTATTAAAAATATTTAACTTGAAACCCCTTAACCAATTTGATGCATTTGAAGATTTGGTTATCAGGGATGTAACTGTACTAATTTTGATTTTATAACGGGTGTGATGAGGGTGGTTTATAATTTTCAGCATTCTTAAGTTTCTTTTATAACCGAACAAAATTAATGATTTTATTAACAACTGGCGGGTATCTAAAACTAAAAAAGTTCAAAAAAGTCTATCCGTGGGGAATCAGATCGGCTCGTGAATAGTAGCTGTCTTCATTATATATTTTTGCGTTATCTGTAATGGATGAACACAGAACACAACCCCAGGCCAGAATACCGTATTGTAGTATACACTGCACAAAGTAAATCATCTTTAAATGATTGTCATCAAGGACTTGGGACAGCAAAGAAAAAATATAAATGAACTTGCGCATTCTGCTGTTGTTTTTACCAAGAAAGTCTGTTATCACAACTACAACCGTCGGGTATTTATATTTATTTATGGCTTCAATAACTTCATTGACAACCAGGCACACCATTGCAATTATGGATTCTGAGTTTCTTATCAAGTGGGACACCTAATGCGTATAGTGATACCGCCATACTTTTCGTTTTTTTTTATATTGACGATTAAACGATTCTAATCAAACCAAAGCTTGATTATGCGTAGAACTTTATCAGCATGCTGGTAGGCTTCATCTCTAGATAAGCCTTCAAAAAGAAGTGCGGTGTCATCAGCGCACAAGAACATGTGGGCCTAACCATTCCGCAGATGAACTTTAGACATATTGTTCTGTTAGATAAACGTCCTAAGTATACTTCCCTGTGATTGAAGGCACAAAACCTTCAATTCAACTAAAAATGAAGAGCCGATCACTAACACTCAGATTAAGTTGAAGATTAAATAGAAATGTTAATAATTAGAATGTGCCATAAAATTGAGTATTCTTTGGTAAATTGATACTTGACCTTTGGAAGGTAAGATACAATAAAATGATTAATGGTATCAGTGAACTGATACATAGGATACTTTCCCCCTTTAAAAGTTAACTAAAAAATAGATACCTTTAATAAAACTATCGAATTATTTAATCTTTGATCTTATGCCAATGGTTAAGAAATAAACAGGAGATTGATTGTTTAGTTCTCCATAAGTGTAGCATTTGTCTCTCTTACACTACTTACTGTGAAGGGGGACCGGGAAAGGTGGATTAATGTCTCTAGGTGTTAAACGAGGCAAGTCATCCTTACATATAAAATCTTCCATGGTCATGATTTACCACGGATAGTAAGTTTAACTTTTTTAGGAACCGTAGAGGTCGTATTTGAATAATTCTATTAATGATTAGTTTAGTTTATTGAACTGGGAATGGTGATGGTTAAATTATTAGCGAATTTCCGAAGGAAAAGTAAGCTATTCTCATGGTGAAAGCCTGCATGGTAACAGTAAATATATATAGATATGTCTCGCCATGATTAGATAGTTGTTCCTTTTAGCGAATTTCCCATAGGGAAGAAGCTATTACCGTAGGTCTCATGGTAAGACTTAAGCCCGGGACCATGTTATTTTTTCGTCTTTAGGTGCCCAGAGTCCAAAAACAGTAGTCGTTTATATATATATATATATATATACATACGAGATATATGTATATATATAATATACAGTATATGTGTCTGTGAACACAATAACTCTCGTAAAAATGGTCCAATCAAGACCAAATTTGGTAGAGACGTGTATTCCTACAAATGCTCGGACGAGTTCGTAAACCAGACATATCGGTCAATGGGAACGGGTAGTTTGGGGGGGGTTTTGTACCTCAAAATGGGGTTTTTTGCGTTTTTTTACATGTCATTTTTAAAAATTTCTCATTTTTAATTTCACCATTGGAATCAGTTCAAAAAGCTACATAATTAAGTTCCTTAAAGTTTTTCTCTATCTCCAACGGTTACCGAGATATTAAAAAATCTAAACACAGTACATTGTATTGTGGGGGCTCCAATGTTAATCTTAAGGAGGAATAGGCAAACTCCTTTAATTATGGACAGATGTTGATGAAAGTTGGTATAAATGTTAAGATAAAAATTATTTATCGTAGAAATTACTACTTTCAGTGTTCCTCACAGCAGCTAACCTGCACACTCTTTCCCATGTTAATTTTATGGAGAACAGGCAAATAACTCTCATGTTTATGGACAGATTTTTATAAAACTTCTCATATATTATTATTATATAATTGATTTGGAAATTCGCTGAGTACGCAGGTCTGCTGCGACGGGGGTATTTGTAATATCTTGGATGAGTTCGTTAGGCAACACAATCAGACTACTTGAACTACACTTTTGGGGGTGTCTGTACCCCAAAAATGAGGGTTTCAATTTTTTTATGAACTATTATTGAACAATTCTAATCTTTAGTTTTACCATCAGATTCAGCTAAAAAACACACAATTTAGTAATTTGAATCATTACTCTAGGTCAATTGGTTACTGAGATATTGAAAGGGAAAATGCAGTAAGTTGTCTGAAGAATAACTAAAAATCATTAACTAACTTATTTATTTTAATATTCTTCCAAAATTTGGTATGCAAGTCCATCAAGTTAAGTTTTATCATTGAATCCATAAAACCCTAAAATTTAATGTTTCTTACAGCAGCAAACTTATGTACTTATTGCCCGTGTAATTCTTATGGAGAATACATAAATTGGCATAGCTCACCTAATTATCGACATTATATAAAAAAAATTGGTACGATATGTGTTTTTATTTAGTAATCAGCCTTAATATAAGCACATTACAATGTAAAACAACCCTCATTTCAGCAAACCTGCATACTCAGTACTACATATATTTGTTGATGAGTTTACCCACCACATAACACGGAGGAAAATCCTCAAATTTTATTTTGTAAAAAACACCGCAACTTCTTCGAAATTAAAGGCTGTTCTGTAGGAAGAGGGTGTGTTGAAATAAATATCTTAGACGGAGATTAAAGTGAATAGGATTTAAATTATTGAAGTCTGAAAATACAAATCATCTCAACAATTCTTAATCAGCCTCAAGTTTGTTGTAAAAATAAATATATTTTTGAATTAAAAAACTAGATACTATAAATACCCCCGTCGTAGCAGACGTGCGTACTCAGCGAATTTCCAAATCAATAATATATGACAAGTTAAAAAAAAAACTGTCCATAAACATGAGAATTATTTGCCTATTCTCCATAAGATTAACATGGAAAAGAGTGTGCAGGTTTGCTGCTGTGAGGAACACTGAAATTAGGCATTTCTACCATAAATAATTTTTTTCTTAACATTTATACCAACTTTCATCAACATCTGTCCATAAATAAAGGAGTTTGCCTATTCCCTATATGATTATTATGGGAAAAGAGTATGCAGGTTTGCTGCCATGATAAACACATAAACTATGATTTTTAAGCATAAATGGATAGATCTTAACCACATGAAGCTAAATATCAAGTTTTATCCAAAAATATTCATTAATATGGGAAATATTAATTTTTCCCTATCCTCCATAAGATTAACATTGGAGCCCCACAATACAATGTACTGTGTTTAGATTTTTTAATATCTCAGTAACCGTTGGAGATAGAGAAAAACTTTAAGGAACTTAATTTTGTAGTTTTTTAAGCTGATTCTAATGGTGAAATATAAAATTAGAAATTTTAAAAAATTACATGTGAAAAACGCAAAAAACCCCATTTTGGGGTACAAAACCCCCCCAAACTACCCGTTCTCATTGACCGATATGTCTGGTTTACGAACTCGTCCGAGCACTTGTAGGAATACACGTCTCTACCAAATTTGGTCTTGATTGGACCATTTTTACGAGAGTTATTGTGTTCACAGACACATATACTGTATATTATATATATACATATATCTCGTATGTATATATATATATAAACGACTACTGTTTTTGGACTCTGGGCACCTAAAGAAGAAAAAATAACATGGTCCCGGGCTTAAGTCTCACCATGAGACCTACGGTAATAGCTTATTCCCTATGGGAAATTCGCTAAAAGATATATGGTTTTCAAGTAAGCCCTAGTGTCTGATTCTGGTGTTACGATGTTGTTAGGTTAGGGTTAATGTGAAAAGCCTGAAATTGCCTCGATATTGCGTGTTGATCATGAAATGATGCGAGTGACTCGCATATCTACCACTCTTTGTAAAAAGGCAAAGTACAAGTACGGTATACAAATCTGAGTTTCAGCTGCACGAGCTGTGCCGGAGCGCCGCTCCGGCTCTAAAAGCTGTGCCGGAGCGGCTCCGGCTCCACTACATCACTGCCTAGAAGGATCAGTCCAAATCCCCTTACTAATTACCACCCTACGTGTGCGGTCTTATGATGCGTAGCACTAGCTAGGTTAGCCAACTTTTCTAGCAGCAAATTGATACAGTACCTACAAATTTTTTAGCTTGCTCAAGGAAATGTATTTTGGAGACCAATACTGTGCAATTGATATCGTGAGTTAATATATAAAAAAACTTTTTTTTTGTAGGATGACCAGAAGGCGCTGTACGGCCCTCAATACCAGCACTCACTTCTGGCCATGCTAGGTATAGGTACATATGAAAACATTCCATCCATTCTATCAATAATACATTGTATGCCATCTACACTGTATACGGTGCTGTAAAAGGAAATCAATTCAATTATAGAATTTTTGAATACTCTTTTGCTTTTCATTTAATCACCAAAAGACCAATTTAAATTTTAGTGAATTTCCCATAGGTAAGAAGCTATTATCGTACGTCTCATGGTAAGACTTAAGCCCGGGACCATATTATTTTTTCGTCTTTAGGTGCCCAGAGACCAAAAACCATATTCGTTAAAATTTATATATATATATATATATATATATATATATATATATATTACTGCTCGACGCGTGCTGGGTATGTCAAGAGGGTGGGGGACAAGGAGGGCGAGAGTGCCAACCATATAAACAATTAGGTACCGCATGCCGTTTGCTTCACTCATAAATGAAACTTATTAAAATTAGGTTTATTTTTCTTCATATCCAGTTTTTGCCCTCTTTTCAATGCATAAAAGCTCACAAATTTATTTTATTTTTCTTCATATCCAGTTTTTGCCCTCTTTTCAATGCATAAAAGCTCACAAATTTATTAAAAATATTTAACTTGAAACCCCTTGACCAATTTCTTTGACTTTGAAATGAATTTTTCTGTTTTCAAACAAAAATATTAGAACTCAAAACTGTTTTTAAAGTTTTAATTCTAAAAAAAAAACTAGGTCTAAAGGTCTAGGGGTTTCCTTTTAAAATAGGAGAAGTGAGGGATGTAAAGTGAACAATGTGCATGTTCACGCGCTTGCAAACATGTAGCTCTGAGTATCGTCAAGACAAAATAATATACTTCTAAATTGTCGTTTTAGCGAATTTCCCATTAGGAAGAAGCTTTTACTGTAGGTCTCATGCCAAGAGTTAAGCCCGGGACCATGTTATTTTTTCTTCTTTAGGTGCCCAGAGACCAAAAACCATAGTCGTTATAATTTATATATGTATGTGTGTGTGTGTGTGTGTTTGTCTGTGAACACGATAACTCTCGTAAAAATGGTTTGATCAAGACCAAATTTGGTAGAGACGTGTATTCCTACATTTGCCCAAACGAGTTCGTAAATGAGACATATCGGTCAATCGGAACAGGTAGTTTGAGAGAGTTTTGTACTTAAGAATTGGGGTTTTTGTATTTTTCATATGTAAATTAAAAATTGTACAGTACATTGTACAATTTTACACAGTACGTTGTATTTCGGGGCTCCAATGTTAACCTTATGGAGGATAAGGAAAAATTAATATTTCAGTTATTCAACAATATTTTTTGATAAAACTTTATATTTAGCTTCAGGAGTGGAGATCCATCCATTTATGCTTAAAAATCATAGTTTATGTATTTATCATGACAGCTAACCTGCATACTCTTTTCTCATGTTAATCTTAAGGAGAATTGGGGAACTCATGTATTTGTGGACAGATGTTGATGAAACTTGGTATAAATGGTCAAAATAAAAATCTTTTATGCTAGAAATTTACCTTTAGTGTTCCTCACAGAAGCAAACGTGCATACTCTTTCCCTATGTTAATCTTATTGAGAATAGTAAATAACTTAACTGTCATATTCATTGATAGATAAAACTTGTCATATATTACTATTTATTATTATATTATTGATTTGGAAATTCGCTGAGTACGCAGGGCTTCTGCGATGGGGTATTTTTTAATTTTCAATGAATCTTATGAAAACCCACCCAATAAGTTTTATGGACTGTTATCCGGTAGGGCTTTCTTATTATTCATAAATTAGATTATTTCTTACATTTAGAGAAATTTGGTAGTTATTATCAAGATTAGAATGCAAAAATATGTAGGACAACCACTTAAGGAATTTTTATAAATCCGTTAATAAATATACATTTTTACATCATACAAACATTGGTATTGTTGTGTAAATAGAATAGGAAATAGAATGTATTGTATAAGTATGCTACAGTAATAATACAAATATATGATTAAAACAAAGTAAATGTTTCCAGTAGTTATCATGAAATAAATAGTTATTACTATGCTTTATGAAACATTTAAGATATGGAAAGTGTGAATTGATCAATTCAATTTGTATTTATGATAACATGAAGTACACTCTATCAGAAACAGTTGTCCTCTTTGTTGGATAAAAATAATCACTATTTGTTTTTATTTTAGTGAATGAAAAGTAAGTTTTTACATTAATAACTTTTAGTTAAATTTACTTGAAGGCGTTAGTTAAAACCATTATAATAAATTAAACCGTTGATAATTTTTAAACAAAAATCTTTCCTTTGATCCAAATTTTTTCTTAGTAAATTTTTCAATTAAAACAAAAGTATGTGGTGACCGAGCTTTGCTCGGATAGAATAAGACATGTATTTTACAAGTTAATTAGCAAAATTAAAACAAATTTATTGCTCAATAAAAACATTTATGTGGTTTAAATAAAACCGTTTTCATACACCTTAGTTAATATGGCATAAATACTGAACAAATTCGTGTTTCCCCGGACGGGGATCGACCTCACGACCACTGGCTGGTAAGATCTGAGCGCTAGCCACTGTACTACGGCGTCAACCAAATTGGCGCCGTCGTTTAAGAGATTTGGCCAACCTCAATTGATTTAGCTGATCTTATACTGAATTGTCCATACAGTTGTTATTATTATCCTGTGATCAACTGATTTTGTTAGAAAAGGAATGTGAGGAATGCTGAAAATTGGCATTTTTTCAATAGACAATTTTATTTTGACCATATACCAAGTTTCATTAATGTCCATAGATAAAGGATTTTACTTATTCTCTATACGATTAACATGGGAAAAGAGTGTACAGGTTAGTTGCCACAATAAATACATAAAATATGATTTTTAAGAATAAATTAATGGATCTCAACTACAAAGAAGCAAAATACCAAGTTTTATCCAAGAATATAGATTAAGCAGTGAAATGTTAATTTTTCTTTATCTTCCATAAGATTAACGTTGGAGCCCCAAATTACAATGCACTGTGTGTGTTTAGGCTATTTAATATTTTGGTAACCATTGGAGATAGAGAAAAACTTGAAAATAACACGTTGGTAGTTTTCTGAGCTCATTCAAAACAAATCAAATACATTTATTTCCAAAAAGTATACATACAATTTTTTAAATATATAATTAACAGGGAAAGGAAAAAAAAGTTCCCGCTTAGGCCGATATTGGCCTCGATATTGGGAACGCGTTCTTCATTAAATAAATGTGTACCTTTATGAGAGGAAAAAAATTAAAGAAAAAATTACACTTAGAAATAGAATATATATAGTAGAAATAAAAAGTACATACGGTACATTTTTTATTTGGAATCTACAAACAAACGTAACCGTATAAGACACATTTTGCTATTTCAATGTAAATCGAAATGTGTTTCGAATGTGAATCATTCTAATGGTAAAAGAAAAAAATCTAAACATTTTGAAAATTACATAAGAAATACACAAAAAAAACCTATTTTTGAGGTACAAAACTCCCCTAAACTATCCGTTTCGATTGACCAATATATCTGGATTACGAACTCGTCTGACTAAATGTAGGAATACACATCTCTACCAAATTTGGACTCTTATCGGACCATTTTTACGAGATTTACCGAGTTCATGGACACAAACACACACACACACACACACACACACACACATATAAATTTTAACGAATATCGTTTTTGGTCTCTAGGCACCTAGGCACCTTAGGTCTCGCCAATGAGACCTACGGTAATAGCTTCTTTCATCCTATGGCAAATTCGCTAAAATATAGACCTATTGTGGTTTAGCACGGACAGTAAATTGGTCTTTTCTCTGGAACCATTAGTTTTGGACTACTAAAAATATAAAAATATGATTTTTGATAGTGTTTGGAGCTGGGTTTAATGGTAATAACCAATATATTTTTAATTTTATTTATTAGCCAGAAAATTTTTTTTACCTTTTAAAGACCATAACTTTTAAACTTTTACTGACATGCAGGTATTGTTATATTGTTTGAGACTAGGTAAGCACTATAAGCCATGAGAATTTAATCAAACTTTTAAACAGATTTGGAAGGTTAAAAAAATCTGTTTTTTATCTAAATTCTTAAAACTTAAAATGCTGTACAAAACGGCAAAAATTAAAAAATTACAGAATTATTATACAATTTTTTCTACAATTATTGTATTTTTTATTTGTAAAATAAGTTATGTTATGTGTGTGTATATAAACTGTTTCTAAATAATTAGTATGTGTTTGGCATCTGGGGAGCATATAGAAAAAGTCCTTAATTTAAGTCTTTCCATGATGACTATGGTATAGCCTAATTTACTATTGTAAATGTTCTCAAACTGTGTTAAAAGGCTCAAAATGAACATCTCACCCTCATGGCCTCATATATGTAACCTTTTCACTTTCAACAAGGTGACCATGACTTATATGTGTGATATTATTATTGTTACATAAGGTGAGATGTGTGAATGTGTTGAGAGGGTGTCCGAATATATATATACATATAGGAATCCGCTTAAAAAATACACAATTTAGTCCTTTAAAGTTTTTCTTTATCTCCAACGGTTACTGAGATATAAAAATATCTAAACACAGTATGTTTTTTTGAGGCTCCAATGTTAATCTTATGGAGGATAAGGAAAAATTAATATTTCACTTATTAACCAATATTTTTTTATAAAACTTTATATTTAGCTTCATGTAGTTAAGGTTTATCGGTTTATGCTTAAAAATCATAGTTTATATGTTTATCATGGCAGCAAACCTGCATACTCTTTTCCCATGTAAATCATATGGAGAATAGGCAAACTCCTTTATTTATCGACAGATGTTGATGAAAGTTAGTATAAATGTTAAAAATAAAAATTTTTCATAGTGTAAATGCCTACTCTCAGTGTCCCTCACAGCAGCAAACCAGCACACTCTTTCCCATGTTAATCTTATGGAGAATAGGCAAATAATTCTCACGTTTATCGACAGATTTTGCCCAAACTTGTCATATATTATTATTATTACTATATTATTGATTTAGAAATTCGCTGAGTACGCAGGTCTGCCGCGACGGGGGTATTTCAGTTTATTTGTAGCTTTTACAGCTTCATGTACAATATATATTTATTTATATTGAAAGCATTAGAAAGCATTAGGACTGTTTAATTTTTGTATGCACAACTTCACTTGAGATTGAAAAAATGCAATTTAAGAGCCACTTATTTTGCATTTTTTCAATCTCACATATCTTATGGAATATTGCTATGGGGACACTCATCCCATGTTCATAAAATTCTATTATTACAAAAAAAAGCTATACACACAATCTGTGGGGCTGGGCCTCTGGATCACTGTCGTCCTCTTTTTATTGGCCTCAAAGTAATGACAGTTGTAAATTTATATATATATCATGTTTTAATTTATACCAAATCTAACTTAAGTGAATTGAAATGCAGGGAAAATATTCATAATTATAACACCAGAACCAAATCCAAACTAGATATTCCTATACATAGACTAGCCAAAACAAGCTACTTTCATAAAATTAATAGTATTAAATTTTTTTATAAACTCCACCATTCAGCAAAATTAGTTAGTTTAAATAGATTTAAGGTTAAATTAAAGGAATGGCTTATTGAAAACCCATTTTATTGTTTAAATGAATTTCTAAATAGTATTGTAAATATAGACTTTTAGATAAGTTACAGCGCACCCATTTTAATTTTAATTTCAACTGTATCATGTACACCTGATAATTTTTGACTATGTCTATTCCTTGTGAAAGGTCAACGACAATAAAGCTCTTGATTCTTGATTCTTGATTCTTTGTTTACAACGTCCAAGCGGTTTTTAATTTAATTTATTGCATCAAATTGTATTGAGCGACTGTCCCTCAATTCACATGTGTCTGCCCATACGGAGAGATTTTGTTTCGTTTTTTATCATTGCTGATTTATGTAATAAAGTTTTTATTAATATAGTAATTATTTACACTGTGTCATAAAAAAAAATTGTGACTGATCCAAAGTTTCAAAATATTGGATACAGTATTGAAATCAATAAATGTGGAAGTCTGCTTTCTATGAATAACTCTTGAAAAGTTTTGCAGTTGAAAATGAGTCAAGAAGACAATAAAGGTCTTGGGACAGTCATTAACTGCTTTGGATCTGTTGAGGGTGATATAAAAAATAAATTCTCTGCTCTTTTTGAAAAAGAAAACCTAAAAGAAGAAAATTTGGCAAAAGAAGATATCAAAGAGAACAATTTTGAAAAAGAAGAAAATTTTGAAAAAGACACAGCCAATGATGAAATTAATGACTTCCTATCAAGTCCGGATGCTGATAGCGGATCACCAGAAGTGACTGTGGTACCGAGAGAGGAGTGGAGCAAGATTGAGCTTCCGGAACAGTATACTCAGTACAAGGAACCCGTCCAGTGGGTTCTAATGACACACACTGGCACCAGCACCTGCACCAAGTCCGACGAGTGCATCCGGATCCTCAGGACTCTGCAGCGAACACACATCGCCCTGGGATTTGCTGATATTGTTTACAAGTGAGTCCTTGTAGACATTTGTTTAAAAAGCATCAAATTAGTTTTTATACTGCCCCAAAAATTAGCAGTGCCAATTATTTAAATAGTGGCAAGGGGGGCTTAAAATCATGTTATATGTATTCACATGTTTTTTTTATCTACACCAGAGGCATTTTAATTGAGTCAGCAAGTGATATCACAACAATGTTTTTGGGAAAATGGTCCAAACCCAAATGGGCATCCTGGGATTTGAACCTGTGACTTCTTGCAGTAAAGTCCAAGATGCTAACCACTACGCCAGCAAGACACCTTAATGTTTTTTTTGAGGGAGAGGCGGAGGAAATGCTTTATGTACACAGGTGGCCAGTCTGTAGTGTGGGACACCCCTAAAAAGTGTTTTTAGTGGTTATCCACTAAAAAACCTTTCTCTACTCTTTAGGAATCTAACAACCTGGAATTGTTTGTCACATTATTTAGGCTAGGCCTAAATTTGGCTTATGCCTTTGGGGCTCACCCTAATAAAATACTCGCCGACTTCAATAGTTGGGAGGACCACTTTGTGAGTCGTCATGCATTGTAAGAAATGCATTGTGGTTGGTAAAACTTTTTGTTCTTTGGATTAATCAGCTGACATTTGTCAGTGAAAATTATCAATTAATTCTTGAAATAGAAACCCAATCTTTTAACCTTAATATGAATAAGGATGAATGTGGTGAGTGTGATATTTTTTATGATAATATATGAAGCTTTGTTAGTGTCAAAGATTATCAATTCAGGATAATTAAACGCCCAATAAACAATGGCAGCTAGTTGGACACTGTCCAAGATTAAACAGGAGATCTTGAGATCATGAAGCGGGATCTACCAATCAGCCTTCCAGCCAGTAAATACATTTATGACATCAAGTCCATTACACCAATCCTTCACTCATATTCACCTTAAAATAGATAAGTACCATAGAGGGAGACAGGAAATTATATGAATGCAATCTTTTTTATCTTAGAAAAACAAATACATGGTTTATGTAGTTTGCAGATCATTTCTGTTTTGGATGCAATATAAAATTATGATATAGAAACTTGTTATCATTAACATGTAATAGAATTAAAAACAATTAAGGTAAATGTTGAATTATCATTCTACTTTTTGTATTCTCTTAAATGATATATTATTCATTCAAGTTATTATTATTAATTGTTTGTGGGAGAGAAACTACCTTTAGAAACTTGTAGTAATGATGTGGCAATGAAGAGGGTAGCTACTGGGGTGTTCCAGTTTCCCAAACTGGTAGAACCCTGGTAAAAACCTATCTTCATAGGATTTCTCGTAAATAAAATTTAACTCACTGATGACACTTTAATGAAAACTGTTTTGCAAAAATATATGTTACAGGAACAATTAAAATATGACTGAGAGATTCTTGGAGCTTAGGTCAGTTAAAAAAAAACTATAAATACCCATCACCATGGGCCTTTGGCTTTTGTGGTGAATCAAAGACAGCAAACAAAATATTATAACAGTGTTAGTCGCATAGGCTAGGCAGAGGTGATCTCTATTGATCTGACAAGTGTTGTCTGCCACTGATTTCAATCTAGGAACTTTTGACTTCCTGAGACATCACAATGCCCCTGAGCTACAGTGTTGGCACTTAGTACACTTTGACACTTGACTGGGATGGTGGTGTCATCCTGAAATCCAGCTACTTGGAGGTCACGAATTGTGGATAATTATAAGCGATGGTCGGTGGATGTAGTGTTCTCTTGTGTGGATTAACGTCCGCACTATTGAATACTACGTTAATCTGCAAAGACCACCCTCATAATTAGACAAATTCATAATTCAGAGGCTGTGGTTTGGATTCCACGTTAAACTGTAGGTCCCTTAGTTGTTGCCATCGGCTGTTGGGCTATTAATTAACAGTCCTGTCTAATGGACATGTCAGCCTTATAGTCAGTAACAAGACTACAAGATCGCGCCACCCACAATCATCCTACACTCATTTCTATTCATACTTAGCTTAAAATACCCACCTGTTGCTATTTCAATAATCTAAGTATCTAAATCCAGTCCTGAGTCATCAATTAATATTCATCTTCATGTCATGACAAAAAAACTGATGCCTCACTAGGTTGTGTGCAGTTTCCTGATTGGTGGGGACGGAAAGGTGTACGAGGGGAGAGGGTGGCGGTGGGAGAGTGCCTGGATACCCAAGGTTACCGATCCCTTGGGCCCTTGTATGAAGATTGCTCAAATTGGCTACTACGGAGGTAAGTGTCCATGTGGACTATGTTTACAAAAAACATAGCTAAGATGTCTATGTTAACTCAAAGGTTAAAAAGGTAAAAATTCTAGGTATGCTAATGATCTTTAGTGTGAACTAATCGAAAACGCCTCTGTCTTTGTTAATCATTGGTTTCCTTGGAGCTTAAGATGTTGGTGGTGATGATAAATAATTTTCCTTGTGTGTTAGGAATACCCTTACCAAAACTCCAGATGTCCATAAAGTAAGAGTCTGAATCTTAGCTCATACACACAAAGATACACAATACCACATCCCCATTGTTCAGTAACCAACCAGATTTTGATTGTTGGGATTACCTAATCGGTCAAGTCAATTTATTTGTATAAAAATATATTTTCATTACTTTTACTAGTTATAATTTATTACTATTTTTTAAGTTATAACTGAAAGTGCGAATTAGGTAGCTAGGTCGGCTTTGAATGATGTTGCTAAGTGTCCCATGTAATGGAAATTCTTTGGATCATTGTAGCTGTTGCTATTTTCATTTGTCAACTCAATCAATCAATAATATCAATAGTATCAATAACTATCAATCCCTCAATGTAAAGGTGTTCATGATCAGTGTTATGAACCCATCAATAGCATTAAAACATTCATTGACATAAAAATATCCTTGAAAAACAGATTTAATAAATGAACTACCAGATGGGACTGGTAGTTCTGTTCCATGCCATCAGTGCTGTTGGTTCTTTTTTGTCAACAATTCTTTGCCTCTTGTAATAATTTTAATGTTTGTTATTGTTAATGTATGTGTTGTTTTAAAATTATTCATGATGATGTCTCCGATTAAAATACTTCACAATTATCTGAAGCCCATTTTATTTAAAGCCCATCATTTTCTAAATTACTCAAAACATTCCTATTTATTTTGAGTTGTTATTTAAGTTTTTCTAAAAATATTTATTAGAAAAACTTTTACTTTACTATTTTTGTTTTTTACCACTCATATTACTCCATAACACAAAATCTAAGAACAAATATTATGTATTTGAGCTCAGAGTTTCATAACATGTTTGTGGTGAATCCACATAATTATTTAAGTACGTATACCACTTTAGATTAAAAAAAGAAATCTCTTAAGTAGAAATAAATAAAATGTCTTATTGTTCCAGAAAGTTCCACCTTTATAATTTTCTCACATAAATATTGAGATTTGTTTTAGGACCTAATAAAATTTAGGTTAGTTTTTGAATATATATAAAAGTTAGATTTATGAGGTTTTTAAAATACTGTACCTTAATGTGCAGTAATTTCAGATAACTCCAAGAAGAAAGTAGAACCAAAACAGGTGAAGCTAATGTGTGATTTGATAGAAACTGGGATGTACAAGAAACATATCCAGTGGAATGCCACCATGGTGCCAGACTACAACGAACCCAGTAATGTTGAGGAAATATAACACTAAGAGTGAGATATATTTTAGATTTGAGATTAATTGAATAAATTATTAAGTTTAATCACAATAGATATTATAGGTAATACAGCAGGCATAAATTATAGAACTTTATAAACCACTGGTTAATTAATGAAAATAACATTACTATAGGTTAAACCTTAATTTAACCTATAGTAATGTTATTTTCATTGATTAACCGGTACTACATTACTTATTTTATAAAAAAAAAACATTACTATGGTTACCAACATTTTGAATCATCCAAGCCTAAGTAGTCAAACGAAAGCCCGAAAATCCATATATTTATATATTTTACACTTAGCAGATTACATAGGCCTAATATAAAAATTTGTAAGTTTTTTCAAACAAAAAACTTACATTATACTACAGTTTTAATAGATAACACATTTTATACTTCTTATTATAATTACCATAAAAACTATTTTAATAACAAAAATATGCTTATGTTACAGAAATAAAATGAAATTAATGAATGTGTTATGATTTTACCTCCTATTCTGCAAACATTATTTGAAATAAAATGGTCCACTTTTGAAGATAAGTCTGATAAATTATAGTTAGTGTTTGATATGATACAATTATTTTTTTAACATGGATATTTAGCAATTTATAAAAGTACCAATAAATTGTGTATAAACTGTTAAGTGGTATTATTGTAAAACGTCAGAATTTATATAATAATCAGTAATATATTAACAAAACACATAAAATTAAAGGTTTTCTATATGTAAGTAATAATCAAGGTGCCTAGAATTAATAATTTTGTTTTTATCATACCGTACTTGTTTTGCATTCAATATTGTTTAGTAAGTGTTTAATTTCTTAGACAAAATTATTGTACTAATTATTTAAATAATTAATCAGTTGTATGCTACATCAAATATTTGTATCTGATATGGAATTTCTTGTACAGAATTAGAACATAATAGAAATTGGTGAAACCTATTTTTTTACTTAAATCGAGAATTTAAAATATGAGAGTGGCAATGTTTTGAAATCTAATTTCAGTAGTCATTATTATAAAATGATTAAATAGTATTAGTGGAGTGACGCATTTTCTTCTTCCAAACTTTATATTAAATATAACACATGTTTGATAAGATAAACTAAATCTAATTTTACTCTTACGTTTAGGTGTTTTGGGTTGAATTCCCTTTTTAAGAAACAACAGTATCGAGTAACTGCACAGTGATTCAACATCTTTTCATAAAGATAGTAAATATGGTTCTCGTTCTGTTTACAAAACCAATGGAATTCACCAGACCTGTCGTCAAGCCTCAGTATGTTATTGAAGCGCCTTCAATTGTTAAGAGCAGCGTGCAGAGAGTGACAGTCTGGATTTTGCATTTTTAAATTGAAGGTATATCGCCTTCAGTTGGCTATACTTTATTCGTAGTACCATTTCCTCTCACCTACACCAGTGGGTAATGTGAGTGATGATGACATGCTGTACTGTATTCACTACTGTACGCAGTTTTATCACAGACAAAGACCAACTGGGCCCAGTATCGATGTATTACAACATTCTCTGGATCGAATGGGCGTCCTTTGCATTGCACAATAGCTACCAAACAAACAAACTAGTTAGTCAGTGGTTGTAATAAGTGTTACAAAAACTTAATAAAGAATTATTTTTACTCTCACTGCGACGGTAAGCCGCACCGTAGCCATGTTGAGTAGTTCAGGAGTTTTTACAATTATGTTATTTTTAAACTCACAAACTTGAGGTCCGTATAACAAATGTACTTACAGTTTTATCAATGTGTGACAACGTGTTTGAAATTTTTTGTAGAAATTATAAATATATGTTACTAATACTAAAGCAAAAATGTATATGCTGTTATCATATGCTGAAATTAATAAAAATACACTAAATACAACTATGGTTAATATCTATTTAAAGGCCTATTAAGTTCTTTCAAATATTTACTACACCTTATAGTTTATAATTATTTTACAGAGACTTGGAATTGGTTCGTTTTTAAAATTTGGGTTTAAAATGTTCATTTCAGAACCTAAGAGAAAATTAAATTTTTTACCATCAATAAGTGTAGCTCGCGCAATATATCTCCGGCTTTGGAAAAGATTTGGTTAAGCTGATTTTAAGTGGTTGGAGGTTTGGTGAGAGTAGGCCTACTTTTAAAATACTCGGCACAAAAGGTTCATTGAAAGATATCACAATATTGATCAGATCATGGTTGTGTAGACTATATCTACCTGTATCTATCTGTGGTGTAGAGTCAGAAATGTATTGCGCGTAATGTGCTGTAGGTATGGACCCCCAGCATCCTCTAGGACGCCCCCGTGGATCACGAGGGAGCAGTGGGGCTCCGCACCGACCACCGGGGGGCTCCGCCCACTGGAGCGTCCCCTGACACACATACGGTGGACATTCACTCGGACCGGCAACTGTACCTGTGATGCAGCTTGCCTTAAGTTCCTCAGGCTTTACCAACAAGAGCACATACTGGCTGGGTATCCGGACATAGCATACAAGTAGGTCTCTGAAAGTTAAGTCCTACGCACCAGGAAAAATCTAATCTATAACTTTGTTACATAAAACAAATAAATACTGTGGCGAAGGCTGTGGCAATCTTTACCTCCACAAATTTACAAGTTCCGATGTCGTCACAGTCATATTCTACTACCATAAATGATCTATAAAAATTATCAATAGATTGACAAGATGGGAATTTTCTTTACTGTGAAGTTTCAGTTTCCTAATTAGTCTTTTTGCGTTCTGGTGTAATATTCCTTACCTTCCTAAAACTGGTTAGAACGTGTCTGAACCTGGGGAAACAGTCCTTCATCAATCATCGCACTCAGAATAATTTTTCTTCTGATATATATGTATAATTTCAAGAACACGAACTTATTTAAACACCACCTTCGCATCAGACCTGCGCACTCGGCGAATTTACAAATCAATAATATAATAATAATAATAATAATATATGACAAGTTTGATCAATATCTGTCGATATATATATGAATTTTATTTGCCTATTCTCCATAAGATTAACATAGGAAAGAGTATGCAGGTTTGTGGTTGTGAGGAACATTAAAAGTAGGCATTTTTAGCATAAAATATTTTTACTTTGACCATTTATATCCATTTTCATAAACATCTGTCCACAAATAAAGGATTTATTTATTAAATGATATAAAGGATCTATTCTCCCTATGATAAACATGGGAAAAGGGTATGCAGATTAGCTGTCATGATCAACACAAAAACCAGACAGTGTGTAAAACTATCTAAACTGATCTAAATACAAAAAGTAATATAACTATACAACATTCACTATTTGTAACTAACTATCTATCTAATTGATCCAGTCCTTGGTATTTTCTATCGTCATAGCTCATTTAAATCACTGTCACCTTTCAATCGCACCGGTCTGTCACTTAACACTCACGTGAAATCCAAAATACTACTGACTTTGTCGCGTAGAGCGCGGGGTACCTTACATACGTATGGGGCCTACAGAATCTTTGACAAACTTCTTGAATTGTCGTAGCGCAGTGCGGCGCGGCGGCGGTGCTTCTCGCATATTACAGGCGCTTCGTGCACTGAATCTCGACTGGTTCTCACGTCACTACGTAGCGTTTGGGAACATTCCCACGACACTGTAAGTAACACCTTAGGGTATATGGGGTTAACACGTAATACTCCGCTGTTAAGGACACCATCAACAGATATGACAATTAATATTTTTTTAGGGTAAATGTAATTTGAAATGAATATTTATACCGTACCTATATATATATTTATAAATTATAAGTACTTAGAGAAGCAGTATTTTTTGGTTATTAACAGATTGCCAGAGAAATTATACTTTAGAATGTATAATTGTGTTGGTATTTTTAACATACACACATTGCTTCAATGAGCTGTAGAACCACAATTTTTTTCAGTTTCGTTATCGGCGGGAATGGCAAGGTGCATGAGAGCAGAGGTCTGGGGTTTGAGCCCGATCGGAGTGGTAACTCGTTAGGGTATCCCATCAGATGCTTAGACATCGCTTTTGTCGGAACATACAATCGTGAGTACCTTAGTGAGTTCGGATTTGGGCAAAGGTTACTCAGGAATGGAGACATAACGATGGTAAACTAAGAGATAATGTTGAAAATAATATTTTATTTTTAATTTCTTCCTTACCCAAACAGACGAGAGGTATATATATATATATATATATATATATATATATATATATATACATACAAGTGTAATTATTCAATTATGAATCCATGTACATTCGAAACACTTTCAAAAATAATTAAAATAATTTTAGAAGACGGACTCATTAACACCATTTCAGGCGCACTGAAATGGTCTATTAATTTTTTACCTCAAAGCTAAATAAAACTATTAAAAAATGTAAAATTTAATGTTTCCTCTGAATAATTTAATCACCAATTATTATAACGCACTGTAGTGATAAAAATAGAAAATCTCATTGTTTACATGGAGTGAATGAATAAAATAATAAATTAACAATTTGAGTTATGGGAGGAATCAATTCTTTTTTAAATATAGACTTGTCCTTGCAGTCCGACTTCCAAAGTCTGTTATGATGGTGGCAGCGAAAGAGCTAGTCAGATACTTCCTCAGAAAAAAAATATTACCAAAGAGGCATCTGGTGATAACGTTTATGAAGAAAAAACATCTGGAGAGACCAGAGGGAAAGTTAAAGAAGAAGGCGACTAAAGAAGGTGCATGGGACATTGCGGAGTCCGGATTGGTTATAGATTAAAATCAGTCATAAATTTTAGTTTATTTTCCTTACCTCAGTTTGTATAATCTATTTAACGTTTGGTAACAAATTGATGGTTTACGGTCGCCACCTGCGGTATAAGGTAATGAAATATTAACGCATTGATCAGCTATCAAATTTTGGATATTCGATAGAGTAAGCGAGAAAATGCACTTTTAATGCACAGGGCCCATGCGTCACCGCGGCGCGGCCGTGGCTAAGGAGCGGAGTTCAGCTGGCACAACGCGGCTTCTTCGCCATGGCCACGCCACGTGGCCTTGTAATCTAATATTAAACCTGCATTTTCTCGTTTATCCATGGACGGATTTCGTTCACCAAAAAGTTGTTCGATTTGAAATTAAAATTGCAATCTTTTTCATCTCTTGTAAAAATTTGTAAAGGAAATTTTTTTGTTATTTAAATTAAAATATTTTTATCCGCCGCCATTTTGAAATTATAAAAGCAAACTAAATGATACTTTGCGAATACTTTTATCTTTGGGTATTATTATGTATGCAATGTTTGGTTTCTGTATCTTAAATAGTTCTTAATATATAACGTCTTTTGTATAAAATACAAAATGGCGGCTAGCGGCTAAACGAAGGATTTTTCAACATATGTTTATAAGAATTTTTCTTATTTTGATGAGTACTATTACCCCTCGAAGTTTCTCTCCGACTTAAATAAGCACCCTGTATATATATATATATACATATATATATATATACATATATATATATATATATATATATATATATATGTGTGTGTGTGTGTGTGTGTGTGTGTGTGTGTGTGAATGAAAGAAAATATACGAATTTAAAAAAATCAACATGTTCTTGATAATTCTCTTTCCCGTTACCGGACGGCTTCCTCCAGTTCGGGTCGCTCGTTACCTCGTCGGCGCGGCGTGGGAGAAGGCCCTAAACCCATAAACTGGCAACACTCGACACCGGCACGGGTTGTTATAATTACCGGGTTTATGAGGGCTGCCATAACACGAGTCCATAAACTGACGGTCAACGTGGCCTAACGAGACAGAAAATACTTTTTGCCAGGGAAATAAAGAGATGTGTACACTTTTAATAACCATGCTGTGTCGTTATAACCAGTGGAATTATCATATCATAGGGGTGGAAAATTCCCACAAATGTAAACTATTTACATAGACCTTTTAACTTATGACAAAGCTCGGCCCTCAGGTACCGCAGAAGGCTGGAGCGCGTGGCGTCGGCCTCGTCACTTGTTTGGCCAGCATTAGCTGGATATGGGCCGTTTACAAATCGCTATACTCACAGCAAAGCTCGGCCCTCAGGTACCGCAGAAGGCTGGAGCGCGTGGCGTCGGCCTCGTCACTTGTTTGGCCAGCATTAGCTGGATATGGGCCGTTTACAAATCGCTATACTCACAGCAAAGCTCGGCCCTCAGGTACCGCAGAAGGCTGGAGCGCGTGGCGTCGGCCTCGTCACTTGTTTGGCCAGCATTAGCTGGATATGGGCCGTTTACAAATCGCTATACTCACAGCAAAGCTCGGCCCTCAGGTACCGCAGAAGGCTGGAGCGCGTGGCGTCGGCCTCGTCACTTGTTTGGCCAGCATTAGCTGGATATGGGCCGTTTACAAATCGCTATACTCACAGCAAAGCTCGGCCCTCAGGTACCGCAGAAGGCTGGAGCGCGTGGCGTCGGCCTCGTCACTTGTTTGGCCAGCATTAGCTGGATATGGGCCGTTTACAAATCGCTATACTCACAGCAAAGCTCGGCCCTCAGGTACCGCAGAAGGCTGGAGCGCGTGGCGTCGGCCTCGTCACTTATTTGGCCAGCATTAGCTGGATATGGGCCGTTTACAAATCGCTATACTCACAGCAAAGCTCGGCCCTCAGGTACCGCAGAAGGCTGGAGCGCGTGGCGTCGGCCTCGTCACTTGTTTGGCCAGCATTAGCTGGATATGGGCCGTTTACAAATCGCTATACTCACAGCAAAGCTCGGCCCTCAGGTACCGCAGAAGGCTGGAGCGCGTGGCGTCGGCCTCGTCACTTATTTGGCCAGCATTAGCTGGATATGGGCCGTTTACAAATCGCTATACTCACAGCAAAGCTCGGCCCTCAGGTACCGCAGAAGGCTGGAGCGCGTGGCGTCGGCCTCGTCACTTGTTTGGCCAGCATTAGCTGGATATGGGCCGTTTACAAATCGCTATACTCACAGCAAAGCTCGGCCCTCAGGTACCGCAGAAGGCTGGAGCGCGTGGCGTCGGCCTCGTCACTTGTTTGGCCAGCATTAGCCGGTAATGGGCCGTTTACAAATCGCTATACTCACAGCAAAGCTCGGCCCTCAGGTACCGCAGAAGGCTGGAGCGCGTGGCGTCGGCCTCGTCACTTGTTTGGCCAGCATTAGCTGGATATGGGCCGTTTACAAATCGCTATACTCACAGCAAAGCTCGGCCCTCAGGTACCGCAGAAGGCTGGAGCGCGTGGCGTCGGCCTCGTCACTTGTTTGGCCAGCATTAGCCGGTAATGGGCCGTTTACCGGGCGCCGTATCTTTGCCCCGATTTACGACTTGTTCGCTATTTATGCGCAAGCGGGCCTGGTAATTGTTTGCTGTGCGGGAGACGGTATTTCTTCCACCTGCCGGATTTGTTGTTGTACGCGAAACTCGTGACGGGCGCGGGGTCGATTAGCGGTTAGAGGTGATACCCCCTACATGGGACTACACTACATCCAGACCGATCGGTTACCGGTTACCTGCTAACATTCAGTATAATAGAAGCAACTTATACATGTAATGAGCTACTACAGTCTATACATTTTGGATAAATCTGTGTCCCTGAATCTGAAATTGCACTTTTTGTTTTAGAATAATTATGACAACGTTAACGCTCATGCAACTCATAAAATTGACACATACATTATATGTATTATGATACATGAAATATCTAACCACTTGATCAATTTGCTTTTGCAGATATAAACTTTTCACAAAATGGAGTTTATTTAAACATTGTATCAGTTATTTTAGTTGCAAGTAGCCATTGTCAAATAGTCATAAAACAAATGAAAGGTTTTCAAAAAAAGGTTATTAATATTTAAAAAAGGAATTGTAATCTTGCTAATAAAGACTAATGAGCTAGTATTATAGGCAAACAAATGCTATTCGTGAACCAACACACCTTCTCCTAAAGTAAAAAGAAATCTTCTTAAAAGCTTGTTAAAATAACACCTGACAAAATAATTGTTTAACAAATACTTGTCAAATTTCTTTTGCATTGATGTTTGGGAATCATCATTCCCACTTAGAGGTAACATCTTTTAGAGTAGAGTAGGTATTGGCTTGTGAAACCATCAGCTAATTACCGAGTGCCATGCAAGCCTACTAGCGTTGCCCGGCGTGCGTTGCTGCACCTGACACTGCCACCTTTTATGCCCTCAGATTCAGCCATTTGGTATTTTCATTTCAATGCAATTAAGTAAAGTAGCCTAAATCAACTATAGTAACACTTCACTACAATTTAGTTTATTGGTTTACATTTGAACAAATGGCAGTTTAAAGAAACTTTCAAATTATTTAATTACAACTGTTAATTTTGTAAACAATAAATTTATAAAACCTTACTCTACACCCTCTAGGTCCTCTGGGTCGGGACCCTTTGGACGGATTTGCCCCACACATCACACAGAAGCCATCCTCGAACTACGCTTAACAGTCTAAAAGGTTTCTTACAATCTTTCGAGCGGTTCCGGAGTCTATAGGCAACATACATACAAATATAAATACTTCCTCTATTATATATTAAGAGTGCCCGGAGACCGAGCTTTGCTCGGATAGAATAAGATATGTATTATACAAGTTAATTAGCAAAATTAAAACAAATTTATCACTCAATGAAATCATTTATGTGGTTTAAATAAAACCAATTTCATACACCTTAATTAATATAGCATAAACACTGAACAAAAACATATGCCCCGGATGGGGATTGATCTCACAACGACGTCGGCCAAGTTCAGAACGTCGTTTGAGGGTTTTTGGCCAACCTTAATTGTTTTAGCTGATCTTATACTGTATTTAATTATCGATACAGTTAGTATTTGCCTGTGATCAACTGATTTTGTTAGAAAAGGAATTAGGAGTGAAAAGCAAATGAGAAATCTAATTTACACCAGTTAATTGGTTTGTTACAGTGGCTTCAAGCGATATAATGAATATGTTTTCTATCAAAACACGAAATATTTTGGAAATATCTTTCTCTGCTTTTATTTCGCACAGTTATTTTATCCTTTACTTTTTACAAATTGTTTAGTAATTTGATAATTTTTCATTTATACATAAAATAAATATTTATGCAAAACCTCTATTCACATATTATTCAACTCCATCTTCAATCAACAACTGTGTCAAACGGTTATAAACAGATGTTTTGATTTGTATGGTTTACATTTAATTCTCTATAAGCGTAATGTTGTTTTTTATTTTAAACCTAATATTAGAAGAAACCCAGAACTTTACTGGACATTAGACCTATCTAGAACTTATTTATACTCAGAAACTAGTTATTTCCATAATTTAAAGAAAATCGTTAGAGCCGTTTTCGAGATCCGTGTGCAAATATGAATATATTTATTTTATTTATTTAATTACATACATAATGGCTACAGGCTAATGCCCAAAACAGCCATTTTGAAAACATAATAAACTAAAACTAAATAATGAATAATAAGAGTACAAGAATAGCAAACTTATAACTAACTATAGTAGGCAAATACAAAAGAAAGAGTAATGTGTGTGTTTAACAAAATGAAAACAAACTTCAGGTATTAAAACTACTATGGTAATAATGCTAATAATATAGAAAGTAATAAATCTATCTAATTGGTTCACAAATAAAGTAAAATTATAACGAAACAAATCAACATCATCCCTTTATAAATTTAATAACCTTAAAGCTTTAAAAATTGATAAATTGTAATGTTGAACAGTGTGGCAACGAGGAACAGAAAAAACTAATGAGGGTCGTAGATTACACCTAGGAATATAGAAATTAATCTTACTTAATAAAACAGAGCTGTCAACAAAATTATGAAGTAATTTAAACAAAAACAAAAGAGCCAATTTACTTCTTCTTGTTAAAAGAGAATCAAAAGAAAATAAATGTCTCAAGACAACAGTTGACAGTTGCCTATTGCATGGAACATTAAATCTTTTAAAATATAAATACCTTAAAAATGAATTTTGAATTATTTCCAAAGATGAAATGGTAGTAATGGAAAAGGGATCCCAAACCAACGAGGAATATTCTAGCTTGCTTCTGACAAAAGAAAAATACAACAGACTGATTGAATGTATTGACCTGAAAAACTTAGAATTTCGAATTATAAAACCCAACATCCTGTAAGCATGATTAATTATGGTATTTAGATGAATGTCAAATCGAAGAAAAGAATCAAAAATTACACCTAGATCTTTTATATGCGATACAACTTGAAGAGTTGAGCCACTAATTGAATAATTATAAGGAATAATATCTTTTTTCCGAGAATATGTTACCACAAAACACTTTTGCACATTTAAATACAATCTATTTCTTTTACACCAACTGTCAAGGATGTCAAGCGATGATTGTAACAAAACTAAATCATTATCAATTTGAATAGTCCTATATAACTTTAAGTCATCTGCATATAAAAGACATTTAGAGTCAACTATGGTACTTGGGAGGTCATTAATAAATATAAGAAAAGGTAAAGGACCAAGATTTGACCCCTGAGGAACACCGGATGTATTTAAATAAGTTTTTGATTTAGAGTTTTTGACAACGACAAATTGGCAACGGGTTTTCAAGTATGACTCAATAAAGGAAACAAAAGATTCAGGAAAATTAAAATTAAAAAGTTTAGTTAACAAAATCGAATGATTTACAACATCAAAGGCTTTTGAGAAATCTGTATAAATTACATCAACCCTACCTCCTATATCTAATTCCGAAGATATGTCAAACATGAATTCCAATAAATTAGTAACTGTAGATCTACGAGGGAGAAAACCATGCTGACGTGTAGATAAATCAGACTTAGCAACATTATAGATATACTTGTAAACAAGAGAATCAAAGACCTTGGCAAAACAATTGAGTAAAGAAATGGGACGATAATTTTCGATATCCTCAACTCTACCAGATTTAAAAATAGGAACCACCTTTGCTTCCTTCCATCTTTGTGGAAAAACACAGTTATCCAAGGAAAGGCTTGACTATATAGCAAGGAATACTATCCAGATAACCAGATAATTTCTTTGATTTAAGTTTTTTATGGCCGTCAAAACTTCAGGAACTGTAAACAAAATTGCTCTATTTGCCCGAAGGCCACTACAGAAAGAAACATTATCATTTACAGAAGGATTAGTAAAAACGGACTTAAAGAAGTCAGCGAAAGTTTCAGCCACTTTGTCCTTTGGGATGACGTTGCCACAATACCTCATATCCATATTCCCAATATCAGAAAACGAAGAGTTACGCTTAGACTTGATAAAAGACCAAAAATTTTTAGAATCGTTATTAATAGAATTTTCAATATTTATTAAATAATCCTTGTATGCAACATCAATTTTACATTTAATACTATTTCTAAGATCCTAAAATAAATTATCATGATATCTTGAAAATTTCCTTTTTTTGGCACATCTATTCTTTAGTTTTATAGAATGAATTATATCCTTAATGAATGAATGAATTATATGCAAACCTTGCTCGTATTATAGTATTGGATTTACTATCCTGTGGGAAATAGAATATCTCATGGATTGGATATGTCTAAACCGTATATATGTATATACCGTCTTGACTGGGACGGTGGCGACGTCCTGTAATCCAGCTACTTGGAGGTCACGAATTGTGGATAGTTGTGAGAGATGGTCGGTGGATGTGGTGTTCTCTTGTGTGGATTAACGTCCGCACTATTGAATACTACGTTAATCCACAAAGAACATCCTCATAATTAATTAGACCAATTCGTAATTCAGAGGCCGTGGTTCGGATTCCACGTTAAAAGTGTAGGTCCCTTAGTTGCCATCGGATGTTGGCCTATTAATTAACAGTCCTGTCTAAGGAACATGTCAGCCTTAGTCAGTAACAAGACTACAAGATTGCGCCACAATCTTCCTACATTCATTCCTCATTCATACTTGGCTTAAAATACCTACCTGGGTAGGTCGCCATTTCAGTTAAAAGTATACAGTATAAAGTATAAAGAGAATGTTTATAGTTCATCTAACCAAACAGATAACATTATAACTAAATGACGTCACTAAACAATTGAATACTAATAATTAACTGAAGATACTATATATATTTGAAGATACTAATTTGGTTGGTTTTAGCTAACTTTAATAGAGGTAGTCAGATTACTTTTTAAATAATTGTTTTGCGTGTAAATAAAGAAATTTGTTTATGTTATATCCAAAACTTACCGTAGTTAGAAAAGAGATGTAGGGTTTGTCATATATGAGATCATTGGCACAATAAATGTTTTTTCTTGATGACTCAATCAATTAAATTGAGTTCTTTAGATAAAATAAGATGATTAAAGTAAATATTCTGAAAGTATATAAAATATTAATGTATCACAAATCTATTAGATTTTTACTTACGCACAGTATATGAAGAGTTCCATAAATATGACGTTACTTTTTAAACTTCTAGGTAAATTATTTTGATATATGAGAAAAAATATTTGATACCTTATTACGAAGTAATGTGTTATTCATTTAATTAAAAGTAACGATAGAATAATAACTTTATGTAGTGAAAATTACAAAGCATGACTGTGTTACGGTCGGGTCTACGGCATAACCGTACGGATGACCAGGACAACGCCGACGACGCCTTGGAGAAGGTCCTCTAGATTTATCGCTGGCCAACAAACTGACACTTTTTATTGTTCCTGGTTCTCGTTTTCACACAGTAGCCGACGCCCGTAAATCAAGACGATTGTTATCTCTGGCATCAGATATCTGCGAGATCTCGAGATCCAGGGGGATCTCCAACGTTACCTCTCACTCTCACTCTCGTGTGTTGTTGTTGTTGCTCTTGTTGTTGCTGCTGCTGTTGTTGTTGGCTAAACTACTACGATTGTGCAGTACTGCAGGCATGCAGTAGTAAGTACTACCGATGTATACATACGAGTATTACCAATTCATCACGTATCCTCCGTCACTTATCCCCACGCTTCTGTCAACATGGCTGAATCGCAGTCGAAGTAGACAGTCTTCTTGATATGATTTGACCAACATTAATTTCGTATCCGATGCGAGTCTGAGGACTATATTCATCATTGACTCAAAGTTAAAAAAAAAAACGTTTACAGATATTAATAAATAAGAATTTTGTAATGTTCAGCTCAGAGTTGAAGATTCGCACTTGGGTTCAGGGGAGTTCAAAACAAATACTGTAACTGTACATTCACTGAAATCTTAAATTCAATAATGTTACTGAAAAATGCTTTCTCCTTATGCTCTCCTTCTATAAAAGAGACCGAATCCATTACACAAATCAGATTGGGTTTATTAGTTTTGCTATAAACATGAGTCACCAAATTTTTATCATATGTTAAAAATAAAATAGCAGTTGACTGACACATACTTTAAAATGTCAATTAAAAAACTAATCGTAAAAACTAATGTAAATTTAAAAACTACTACCTTTAATAAAACTATTATGTTTTAATGTGAATTGTAATATATTTTCAAAATTTATTGTTTCAAAAATAATCATTGAATTTCTCAAACTACCAATAAGAGAAAACAAGTTAAAATTATTATCAGGATCTTTTGTGAACATGGATCCCCCCTACCGGTACAGTAATACCAAATTTTGTTGTGTGATGTGATTTTACACTGTATACCAAGTTCCATGGAAAATGGTTGAGAAATAAGGAAGGACTAAGGACAATAAGGAATTAATTTTTAATATTCTCCATAATAATAACATTGGGTGTTACAAGACAACTTATTGAGTTTACTATGGATAGTAAATGTTTTTTGTTTCTCTGTAACCGTTATTCATTGACTAATGATTTAAAATACTATTTTTTTAGCTTTTTAGCTAATTTCAACGCAGTCGTCAAATTATTTTACAAATTTAACGTTTTGCTGGAAAATTAAAAAATATATTTTTGTTATTTAAATTCCCATGAATTTCGAACACATTGTGTTATGATTAACACGTAATGTTATGTTATGTCTAGCAGTCTCATATGTATTAGTTTTTTCATTATAATTATAAATAATACAGATATTACAAATATTAATAAAATAAATAAAAACATAATAATAACAGTATCAAGCATACATCGCAAACACATTTATATAGAAGAAAATCTATTCATAATCTTGAATTTATGATTAATGAACACAAACTATGTTATAAAAACATGTGATGTTATGTTATGTTGTGTCCAGAAATCTCACGTTTTTCCCATTATAATTATAAAGAATAAATATATTACACATATTAATAAAACAAATGATTTATCAATAGCAGAATCAAGCATACAACACTAACTCATTTATATAGAAGAAAATTTAGTCATCAAAGACCATTAACGTGTTTGGTTTACAATCGTTTAATGAAATGATATCTTCACAAGATCGTAAATCTATAAAATTTGTCTTTTAATTTGATTTTCAATATTTTTAAACCTATATTGTAATAATTTTCAATATGATGGTTATTCTAATGATTTACTAAATATAAATTTGAGTAAGGAATTCATCTTTTGTAAATAAAATTTAATATAATGTTGTTTTACCAGAACAACATTATATTATAGATCTTATATCTCATTATAGATCTTATTGGTTGATGTGGTTTAGGCAAATTCTCTTATTTATTGACAGATATTGATCAAACTTGGTTTATATTACAATTGTTATATTTTGCAAATTCGCTGAGTACGCAGGTCTGCTGCGACGGGGTTATTTTGTTCCTGATATGAACAGCTTTGGAGCTACAAAAGACAACTTACTTTGTTACCAATTTTCCATATCTCAGTAACCTAGTCATATGTAGAACTAATATTCAAAATACAGTACTAAACAGTTTTATACTGGTTTAAGTATATTACAAATACATTTTGTTTTTAAATTATGAGTAAAAAATCCCAAAAACCCCACTTTTGGGTGCAAAAACTCGCTACCAGGTTCTTTAAAAAGAAATTATAAATTAAAAAATTAAAAACTGTTTTTAAAAAAATATTTGAACTATTTATCGTGTGGTATTTCGATCGATAGATCGTATTACTTTTATAGTGGGGTTACCTACAATTTTCACAGGTAACAGGTATATTTGATATTTTATTTAACTAGCCTGAAGAACAAAGACAGCTGAATATGGTGTTGAACTTACCAACATTTTTCTGATTTTTTAAACAGGATCGAATTGGCAATCTTCAGATTATGAAGCTAGACATAGCCACTCTAGCCAGTTTATCATACAACTTTTATGCACCCAAGCGGACGATAAAAAACGGACGTTCTTAAATAACACTGGACAACAATGGAACAGCTGTTTGAGACGTGCATAAATGCGCTGATTAGATCAAATATATTTATAAACGTCCGTTAAAAAATGCAACCATTTAAAGGGTTCTCATAGTCAGTTAATAATCCAATACTTCATTGTGTATTTAATACGGTGATCACTTTATTTTTATTATTTTACTCTTATTAAATTAAATAGCCGAGACAAAGAACTATTGTTAATGGCCGTAAAAGTTTTAATTATCGAAGGCTAGGAATTCCTGGATGGCAAGGATCTCACGGGACCAATTAAGTTAAAATATCATGATTACTTGAGTCACTGACGGCGTTTTATGGAAAGGTTGAAGTCGCCAGTTCAGAAAATTGCTGCTCTTCCTGGTTCTCGGAACTTATAATTGGCTGAGCTCAAAGCGCTGGCTCCTATTGTGCCGCCACCAGGGCCGTGAATACGCTTTTATTGAAGTGCAATCAAAACGTGTATACACACTGTTTGGAACCTAAACAACCGTATTGAATACCAATCGAGCTGGAATTGATGCACTAAAAAGGTTCATACTTTACAGTGGTTCACCGGCCTAAAATGTGTATCGAGGGTTAGAACAAAAGGGTAGGAGAGTAAATACATCGTCCAATCAAATATATTAGGCCTATTGAAGATCCTTTAGTAAAATATACTACTCTCATTGGTAAAAAAACTGTATTAGTTAGTTAAATCCATATCCATCCAATACTATAATACGAGCATGGTTTGTATATGTGTATATATATATTTGCACACGGATTTCCAAAACGGAACTAATGATTTTCTTTAAATTTTGGAAATAACTAATTTCCGAGTAGAAAATAAGTTCTAGATAGGTCTAACGTCCAGGAAAATTCTGGTTTTCTTGTAATATTCAGTTAAAAATAAAAAAATTAACATTACGCTTATGGAGAATCAAATGTAAACAATACAAACCAAAACATCTGTTTATAACCGTTTGACAGTTCTTGACTGAAGATGGTAAGGAACAATATGTGATTAGAGGTTTTTCATAAATATTTATTTTATGTATGTAATAAATGCAAAATTATCAGGTTACTAAACAATTTGTAAAAACTTAAGGGTGACATAACTGTGCCAAATAAAAACAGAAAAAAGTATTTCCAAAATCTTCCGTGTTTTGATAGAAAACTTATTCATTGTATTGCTTGAAGCCACTGTAACAAACCAATTAATAGGTGTAAATTAAATTTCTCCTTTGCTTTTCAATCCTCATTCCGTTTCTAACAAAATCAGTCGATCACAGGCTAATAATAACTGTATAGATAATTAAACAATAAATGGCCGGCTAAAACAATTGAGGTTGGCTAAAACACCTTAAACGGCGTCGCTCATTTGGCAGACGCTCAGTGGTAGCGCGTTGGCCTCGAGACCCGGAGGCCGCGAGTTCCATCCCCATCAGTGGCAATTCTTTTTGTTCAGTGCTATATTAATTATGGTGTATTTAATCGGTTTTATTTAAACTACATAAATGTTTTCATTGAGTAATAAATGAGTTTTAATTTTTCTAATTATTTTTGTACAATACATGTCTTATACGAGCAAAGCTCGGTCACCAGGTACTTTTACTGATATGAGTATTGTCGTTTGTTGAGGTCCTTAGACAATAAAATACAACGTAAACGTCTTAGAACTTTTGTAGATTATTACTGTGGATGCAGATTATATCCTGCTACAAGCACTGTTGTGGAGGCATATTATGATTTGCTGCAAGCACTGCTGTGAAAGAAAATTATTTCCTGCTACAAGCACTGCTGTGGAGACAGATTATGATTTGCTGCAAGCACTGGTGTGAAAGAAGATTATATCCTGCTAAAAGCACTGCTGTGGAGGCATATTATGATTTGCTGCAAGCACTGCTGTGAAAGAAGATTATATCCTGCTAAAAGCACTGCTGTGGAGGCATATTATGATTTGCTGCAAGCACTGTTCAATAAAATACCTTAATTCAATGAAAATAGTAGCACATGCTCTCTCAAACACGATGGTGGCGCATCTCATGACATCTCATCTCTGAGATTAAGAGCAGTGCAATCATCCGTGGTACAGAGGACTTCCTTCTATTGCTACATTACATCACAGGGCAGCACATGCTCTCTCAAACACGATGGTGCATCTCATGACTCTCATCTCTGAGATTAAGCAGTGCAATCATCCGTGGTACAGAAATCCTTCTATTGCTACATTACATCGCAGGGTAGCACATGCTCTCTCAAACACGATGGTGGCGCATCTCATCTCTGAGATTAAGAGCCGCGAAATCATCCGTGGTACAGAGGACTTCCATTTATTGCTACATTACATCACATAGTAGCACATGCTCTCTCAAACACGATGGTGGCGCATCTCATGACATCTCATCTCTGAGATTAAGAGCAGTGCAATCATCCGTGGTACAGAGGACTTCCTTCTATTGCTACATTACATCACATAGTAGCACATGCTCTCTCAAACACGATGGTGGCACATCTCATGACATCTCATCTCTGAGATTAAGAGCAGCGCAACCATCCGTGGTACAGAGGACTTCCTTCTATTGCTACATTACATCGCAGGGCAGCACATGCTCTCTCAAACACGATGGTGGCGCATCTCATGACGTCTCATCTCTGAGATTAAGAGCAGTGCAATCATCCGTGGTACAGAGGACATCCTTCTATTGCTATATTACATCGCAGGGCAGCACATGCTCTCTCAAACACGATGGTGGCTCATCTCATGACATCTCATCTCTGAGACTAAGAGCAGTGCAATCATCCGTGGTACAGAGGACATCCTTCTATTGCTACATTACATCGCAGGGCAGCACATGCTCTCTCAAACACGATGTGGCGCATCTCATGACATCTCATCTCTGAGATTAAGAGCAGCGCAATCATCCGTGGTAGAGGACTCCTTCTATTGCTACATTACATCGCTGGGCAGCACATGCTCTCTCAAACACGATGGTGGCGCATCTCATGACATCTCATCTCTGAGATTAAGAGCAGCGCAATCATCCGTGGTACAGAGTACTTCGTTCTATTGCTACATTACATCGCAGGGCAACACATGCTCTCTCAAACACGATGGTGGCGCATCTCATGACATCTCATCTCTGAGATTAAGAGCAGCGCAATCATCCGTGGTACAGAGGACTTCCTTCTATTGCTACATTACATCGCAGGGCAGCACATGCTCTCTCAAACACGATGGTGGCGCATCTCATGACATCTCATCTCTGAGATTAAGAGCAGCGCAATCATCCGTGGTTCAGAGGACTTCCTTCTATTGCTACATTACATCGCAGGGTAGCACATGCTCTCTCAAACACGATGGTGGCGCATCTCATCTCTGAGATTAAGAGCAGCGCAACCATCCGTGGTACAGAGGACTTCCTTCTATTGCTACATTACATCGCAGGGCAGCACATGCTCTCTCAAACACGATGGTGGCGCATCTCATGACATCTCATCTCTGAGATTAAGAGCAGCGCAATCATCCGTGGTACAGAGGACTTCCTTCTATTGCTACATTACATCGCAGGGCACATGCTCTCTCAAACACGATCGTGGCGCATCTCATGACATCTCATCTCTGAGATTAAGAGCAGCGCAATCATCCGTGGTACAGAGGACTTCCTTCTATTGCTACATTACATCGCAGGGTAGCACATGCTCTCTCAAACACGATGGTGGCGCATCTCATGACATCTCATCTCTGAGATTAAGAGCAGCGCAATCATCCGTGGTACAGAGGACTTCCTTCTATTGCTACATTACATCGCAGGGCAGCACATGCTCTCTCAAACACGATGGTGGCGCATCTCATGACATCTCATCTCTGAGATTAAGAGCAGCGCAATCATCCGTGGTACAGAGGACTTCCTTCTATTGCTACATTACATCGCAGGGCAGCACATGCTCTCTCAAACACGATGGTGGCGCATCTCATGACATCTCATCTCTGAGATTAAGAGCAGCGCAATCATCCGTGGTACAGAGGACTTCCTTCTATTGCTACATTACATCGCAGGGTAGCACATGCTCTCTCAAACACGATAGTGGCGCATCTCATCTCTGAGATTAAGAGCAGCGCAACCATCCGTGGTACAGAGGACTTCCTTCTATTGCTACATTACATCGCAGGGCAGCACATGCTCTCTCAAACACGATGGTGGCGCATCTCATGACATCTCATCTCTGAGATTAAGAGCAGCGCAATCATCCGTGGTACAGAGGACTTCCTTCTATTGCTACATTACATCGCAGGGCAGCACATGCTCTCTCAAACACGATGGTGGCGCATCTCATGACATCTCATCTCTGAGATTAAGAGCAGCGCAATCATCCGTGGTACAGAGGACTTCCTTCTATTGCTACATTACATCGCAGGGTAGCACATGCTCTCTCAAACACGATGGTGGTGCATCTCATGACATCTCATCTCTGAGATTAAGAGCAGCGCAATCATCCGTGGTACAG
Source organism: Nephotettix cincticeps (assembly GCA_023375725.1). Classification (NCBI taxonomy): domain Eukaryota; kingdom Metazoa; phylum Arthropoda; class Insecta; order Hemiptera; family Cicadellidae; genus Nephotettix; species Nephotettix cincticeps. The sequence continues at coordinate 103,645,728 of CM041791.1, forward strand.
AGGACTTCCTTCTATTGCTACATTACATCGCAGGGCAGCACATGCTCTCTCAAACACGATGGTGGCGCATCTCATGACATCTCATCTCTGAGATTAAGAGCAGCGCAATCATCCGTGGTACAGAGGACATCATTCTATTGCTACATTACATCGCAGGGCAGCACATGCTCTCTCAAACACGATGGTGGCGCATCTCATGACATCTCATCTCTGAGATTAAGAGCAGCGCAATCATCCGTGGTACAGAGGACTTCCTTCTATTGCTACATTACATCGCAGGGTAGCACATACTCTCTCAAACACGATGGTGGTGCATCTCATGACATCTCATCTCTGAGATTAAGAGCAGCGCAATCATCCGTGGTACAGAGGACTTCCTTCTATTGCTACATTACATCGCAGGGCAGCACATGCTCTCTCAAACACGATGGTGGTGCATCTCATGACATCTCATCTCTGAGATTAAGAGCAGCGCAATCATCCGTGGTACAGAGGACTTCCTTCTATTGCTACATTACATCGCAGGGCAGCACATGCTCTCTCAAACACGATGGTGGTGCATCTCATGACATCTCATCTCTGAGATTAAGAGCAGCGCAATCATCCGTGGTACAGAGGACTTCCTTCTATTGCTACATTACATCGCAGGGTAGCACATGCTCTCTCAAACACGATGGTGGTGCATCTCATGACATCTCATCTCTGAGATTAAGAGCAGCGCAATCATCCGTGGTACAGAGGACTTCCTTCTATTGCTACATTACATCGCAGGGTAGCACATACTCTCTCAAACACGATGGTGGTGCATCTCATGACATCTCATCTCTGAGATTAAGAGCAGCGCAATCATCCGTGGTACAGAGGACTTCCTTCTATTGCTACATTACATCGCAGGGCAGCACATGCTCTCTCAAACACGATGGTGACGCATCTCATGACATCTCATCTCTGAGATTAAGAGCAGCGCAATCATCCGTGGTACAGAGGACTTCCTTCTATTGCTACATTACATCGCAGGGCAGCACATGCTCTCTCAAACACGATGGTGGTGCATCTCATGACATCTCATCTCTGAGATTAAGAGCAGCGCAATCATCCGTGGTACAGAGGACTTCCTTCTATTGCTACATTACATCGCAGGGCAGCACATGCTCTCTCAAACACGATGGTGGTGCATCTCATGACATCTCATCTCTGAGATTAAGAGCAGCGCAATCATCCGTGGTACAGAGGACTTCCTTCTATTGCTACATTACATCGCAGGGCAGCACATGCTCTCTCAAACACGATGGTGGTGCATCTCATGACATCTCATCTCTGAGATTAAGAGCAGCGCAATCATCCGTGGTACAGAGGACTTTTCTATTGCTACATTACATCGCAGGGCAGCACATGCTCTCTCAAACACGATGGTGGTGCATCTCATGACATCTCATCTCTGAGATTAAGAGCAGCGCAATCATCCGTGGTACAGAGGACTTCCTTCTATTGCTACATTACATCGCAGGGCAGCACATGCTCTCTCAAACACGATGGTGGTGCATCTCATGACATCTCATCTCTGAGATTAAGAGCAGCGCAATCATCCGTGGTACAGAGGACTTCCTTCTATTGCTACATTACATCGCAGGGCAGCACATGCTCTCTCAAACACGATGGTGGTGCATCTCATGACATCTCATCTCTGAGATTAAGAGCAGCGCAATCATCCGTGGTACAGAGGACTTCCTTCTATTGCTACATTACATCGCAGGGTAGCACATGTTCTCTCCAATATAGATACCTAGTAATCGGAATCCACAGAGGACGGGTTCAGAGAAACAATTAAATGGCACGGTAGTCGTGCCGAGGAGTCAACCTGGACGGATGGATGGACGGACGGACGGACGGACAGATTTATTGTAATGGCCGCGGTCAACTGTCCGTCAGGACTAATGGTTTATTGCGGGGGACGCGACTGTACCGCGGCGCTTTGTTATGGAAATGTACACTCTGTTCTGGGGAAAATGGAACTAGTTTTCTTTTGGTGGTTATTCGAGGCGAGTTCATTAGCGACGATTTGTCAGTGAGTTATGCGGCTGTTGACACCGATGTTCCGCCGTCTCTCAAACTCTGTTGACGTTTAGTTCCAGTCGCTGTTGGGGGTAGACTGGATGCTGTGTCTGATGCAACGAAAATTAATGCAAATAAGGTCTTAAATAACCAAAGTATGGTCGATGTGAGCAAAGAGAGTCTTCAAAATAAACATTTATGTTTATATAGTCACTATGAAGAATGTATCAACACAACACTATAGTGAATAAATGTTACCTTCATTTATACTTATGATACACTTTGGTTCAAATGTTAGCTGGATATTTATATTTAAAAAGAATCCTAATTTATTTTGCGACACCTAATATGAGCGTTTAAAATAATGGCTGCAAAATTCTACAGCTACATGAGAAAAGAGCTTGGTATAATAACCTAATAATATCGGTATGTTTAATAACACATTATGTTATATATTTAATTCTTCTTCAGTATTTCAGATTATTAACGTACTAGATTAAAGTATGAATATGTATTTATAGATATAACTCCACAAAAGTTACCACCTTAAACAATTTGCAGGATATTGCAATAGTAAGTAGAAACAAATGTAACTGAAAACCTGTGCAATATAAATAATGCATAAAATAATAATTTTTTTCAATTCACTGTTCATGTTTCATAAATACGTATGACAACCTTCATTTCAAATGAATTAGATTACTCAATCACTTCTTGAGACGGGGCCCAATCTTCCAGGATATTTTAATCTGAATATGAGTGTAATGAGTTTGATAATATCATATTGGTAGCTTTGTTACCAATCAAAGACCAGCTTTGTTACCAAACAAAGACCAGCTTTGTTACCAACAAAGACTAGCTTTGTTACCAACAAAGGCTAGCTTTGTTACAAACAAAGACTAACAATTATTTTTAGTTCGTTAGGATTATTGATTAATAATAGTCTAATGATAAAAACATCTGAACCCAATCCGGGGTAGTATTTTTTGGAGAACATTGTTGTTTCATAGATAACCGTATATTAATTATGTGATGATACTTTGTTTAATGATTACAGTTTATTGTGGGAATGAAAACTTATAATTACTTATTGGTTATTCTTCCCAAGGCTTGATTTTATAAATTATGTAGTTACTATTACTGTGCCATTAAAAAATAAATACAAATTTAGTCTTTGTTCAGGAACAGTCAGTAATTGTGGCCTATGCTATGAATTACCCAAGGTCACAGAGAAATAGTATATGTACACACTATACTTGTAAGGCTGGGTGTATTCAACCACTGAAGGGTTAAAGTAACTCAACGAAATTAATTTAGGAAATAAGTAAAACACAAAAATTTTTCTTTTAGGAATGTGGATTTTCTATCCACATTATATGGAAATCATTGCATGAGAGCTTTTTTAAAGGCACAATAATCATTATTCGTGCGTTAGAAACACACTAACTCTAAGAACTAAAGGAAATATGATTAGTGGTTGCAGCCCTTATAAACGAACAAGGAAAGGTCCCTTCTATTTTTGGATAGCTTACATCTGGCAAAGTGGGTTATCATTATGTTAAACGATTATGAATGGCTGGAATCAGGGGCAAGGGCAGTGCGTGTGCAACTACAATTAGCAGCAAAACTCCAGTCTTCTTGTCAAATTATAGGTCTCCAGCAGTTGTGAGAAACTTGTAAATAATTGGGGGCTACTGAACAAAAAACGTGGCCGGAGGCCCTGGCCCGGGCCGAGCTGGTGCGACCCTTGCGCCGGGAATTTGAATATCGGGGATCGGTCGAAGATGAAGCATGCAGCATGCAGTAGCGGGAGTTGGAGCTGGAGCACGCGTACGAGCTGCTGGACGAGGTATTCTGCTGATGACCCAGCTACACAAGGCAGACGTCCCTGGGTGGGGACTGGGGAGCGTCTAAAGCGTGTTCTGGAGCACAATCCTTAGGCGGGTTTGTGCTGGTTTAATATTCTAATTTCCTAGACTTTTAACATCTATGTAATAAAAATACAAACGATTAAAAATCGATAAATGACCTGTGTCAACATCCTCGGCTGAATAACTTTATGTTAGCCTTCAAATGTTCTAAAAGACATGTGAATAAATTATAATACATAAACAGAATTAATAATGCAATGTCTTTATCCATTAGGTTTATCTGTGGATTCGTGGAACCTTATCATTAACCTTCAGTGAAACCTTTTCAGTAACGATTAATAGTCTTGGACTGACTGTCGGTATACCAATACACTACATTGGGTAATCACGACGATGCACATGAGCAGCCTTAACAGTAGCTATTCACGCACGCATAGTCTTGGATTGACTGTCAGTATACCTTTACACTACATTGGGTAAACACGACGATGCACATGAGCAGCCTTAACAGTAGCTATTGACGCACGCATAGTCTTGGACTGACTGTCGGTATACCTTTACACTACATTGGGTAATCACGACGATGCACATGAGCAGCCTTAACAGTAGCTATTGACGCACGCATAGTCTTGGATTGACTGTCAGTATACCTTTACACTACATTGGGTTAACACGACGATGCACATGAGCATCCTTAACAGTAGCTATTCACGCACGCATAGTCTTGGACTGACTGTCGGTATACCTATACTCTACATTGGGTAATCACGACGATGCACATGAGCAGCCTTAACAGTAGCTATTGACGCACGCATAGTCTTGGACTGACTGTCGGTATACCTATACTCTACATTGGGTAATCACGACGATGCACATGAGCAGCCTTAACAGTAGCTATTGACGCACGCATAGTCTTGGACTGACTGTCGGTATACCTATACTCTACATTGGGTAATCACGACGATGCACATGAGCAGCCTTAACAGTAGCTATTGACGCACGCATAGTCTTGGACTGACTGTCGGTATACCTATACTCTACATTGGGTAATCACGACGATGCACATGAGCAGCCTTAACAGTAGCTATTGACGCACGCATAGTCTTGGACTGACTGTCGGTATACCTATACTCTACATTGGGTAAACACGACGATGCACATGAGCAGCCTTAACAGTAGCTATTGACGCACGCATAGTCTTGGACTGACTGTCGGTATACCTATACTCTACATTGGGTAATCACGACGATGCACATGAGCAGCCTTAACAGTAGCTATTGACGCACGCATAGTCTTGGACTGACTGTCGGTATACCTATACTCTACATTGGGTAAACACGATGCACATGAGCAGCCTTAACAGTAGCTATTGACGCACGCATAGTCTTGGACTGACTGTCGGTATACCTATACTCTACATTGGGTAATCACGACGATGCACATGAGCAGCCTTAACAGTAGCTATTGACGCACGCATAGTCTTGGACTGACTGTCGGTATACCTATACTCTACATTGGGTAATCACGACGATGCACATGAGCAGCCTTAACAGTAGCTATTGACGCACGCATAGTCTTGGACTGACTGTCGGTATACCTATACTCTACATTGGGTAAACACGATGCACATGAGCAGCCTTAACAGTAGCTATTGACGCACGCATAGTCTTGGACTGACTGTCGGTATACCTATACTCTACATTGGGTAATCACGACGATGCACATGAGCAGCCTTAACAGTAGCTATTGACGCACGCATAGTCTTGGACTGACTGTCGGTATACCTATACTCTACATTGGGTAAACACGACGATGCACATGAGCAGCCTTAACAGTAGCTATTGACGCACGCATAGTCGTGGACTGACTGTCGGTATACCTATATTCTACATTGGGTAATCACGACGATGCACATGAGCAGCCTTAACAGTAGCTATTGACGCACGCATAGTCTTGGACTGACTGTCGGTATACCTATACATACTCTACGTTGGGTAAACACGATTATGTACGTGAGCAGCATTAACAGTAGCTATTCACGCACGCATAGTCTTGGACTGACTGTCGGTATACCTATACTCTACGTTGGGTAAACACGATTATGTACGTGAGTAGCCTTAACAGTAGCTATTCACGCACGCATAGTCTTGGACTGACTGTCGGTATACATATACTCTACATTGGGTAAACACGACGATGCACATGAGCAGCCTTAACAGTAGCTATTGACGCACGCATAGTCTTGGACTGACTGTCAGTATATCTATATACTACATTGGGTAATCACGACGATGCACATGAGCAGCCTTAACAGTAGCTATTGACGCACGCATAGTCTTGGACTGACTGTCGGTATACCTATACATACTCTACGTTGGGTAAACACGATTATGTACGTGAGCAGCCTTAACAGTAGCTATTGACGCACGCATAGTCTTGGACTGACTATCGATATACCTATACTCTACGTTGGGTAAACACGATTATGTACGTGAGCAGCCTTAACAGTAGCTATTGACGCACGCATAGTCTTGGACTGACTGTCGATATACATATACTCTACGTTGGGTAAACACGATTATGTACGTGAGTAGCCTTAACAGTAGCTATTCACGCACGCATAGTCTTGGACTGACTGTCGGTATACCTATACTCTACGTTGGGTAAACACGATTATGTACGTGAGCAGCCTTAACAGTAGCTATTCACGCACGCATAGTCTTGGACTGACTGTCGGTATACCTATACTCTACGTTGGGTAAACACGATTATGTACGTGAGCAGCCTTAACAGTAGCTATTCACGCACGCATAGTCTTGGACTGACTGTCGGTATACCTATACTCTACGTTGGGTAAACACGATTATGTACGTGAGTAGCCTTAACAGTAGCTATTCACGCACGCATAGTCTTGGACTGACTGTCGGTATACATATACTCTACGTTGGGTAAACACGATTATGTACGTGAGCAGCCTTAACAGTAGCTATTCACGCACGCATAGTCTTGGACTGACTGTCGGTATACCTATACTCTACGTTGGGTAAACACGATTATGTACGTGAGCAGCCTTAACAGTAGCTATTCACGCACGCATAGTCTTGGACTGACTGTCGGTATACCTATACTCTACGTTGGGTAAACACGATTATGTACGTGAGTAGCCTTAACAGTAGCTATTCACGCACGCATAGTCTTGGACTGACTGTCGATATACCTATACTCTACGTTGGGTAAACACGATTATGTACGTGAGTAGCCTTAACAGTAGCTATTCACGCACGCATAGTGTTGGACTGACTGTCGGTATACCTATACTCTACGTTGGGTAAACACGATTATGTACGTGAGTAGCCTTAACAGTAGCTATTCACGCACGCATAGTCTTGGACTGACTGTCGGTATACCTATACTCTACGTTGGGTAAACACGATTATGTACGTGAGTAGCCTTAACAGTAGCTATTCACGCACGCATAGTCGTGGACTGACTGTCGGTATACCTATACTCTACGTTGGGTAAACACGATTATGTACGTGAGTAGCCTTAACAGTAGCTATTCACGCACGCATAGTCGTGGACTGACTGTCGGTATACCTATACTCTACGTTGGGTAAACACGATTATGTACGTGAGTAGCCTTAACAGTAGCTATTCACGCACGCATAGTGTTGGACTGACTGTCAATATACCTATACTCTACGTTGGGTAAACACGATTATGTACGTGAGTAGCCTTAACAGTAGCTATTCACGAACGCATAGTCTTGGACTGACTGTCAATATACCTATACTCTACGTTGGGTAAACACGATTATGTACGTGAGTAGCCTTAACAGTAGCTATTCACGCACGCATAGTCTTGGACTGACTGTCGGTATACCTATACTCTACGTTGGGTAAACACGATTATGTACGTGAGCAGCCAAGTACCGAATATCAGTAGCGATTCACGCACGCACAGTCACGGACGGACTCGTGTTATTAAGTGTTCACCAACAAGACAGGTTTTACCACAAGTGGCCTATATCATTACAATAAACATCGGCTTGAGCCCATGTTTTATGTGTTCTTAATACCCCACAACCGTTCAACTGGCTGTTACAGATTATAATAACAGCGTGCTCCTTGACTCATTATGTCTGTCTATTGTTCGTTCGTCGGACTGTACAGCAGGTCTGTCCGTCTACAGGTTTCGTCTGTCTATTGAAACCGGTGGTTGTACTTCTTCATATGATTTTAATGACCTACTTCTGTGCACTTTTATTCATGCTGCTCCGGTTACTGACTGTTCTAATACTTAGTTGCTATTTGTTTTTATAAAGAACTAGTTGACCCGGCGAACTTCGTAACGCCTGTCAGTAAAAACATGTTTACTTTAAGATTTGCCATGTTTTGAAGTCGAATAGCATTACGGCTTCATCGTGTAAGGTTATATATTCTGAGTCGCGGCACAGTGAATAATAATACCGAAACGATAAGACAAATTAATAACATTTCCATAAAACAAATAAATCTGAGTGGATTAATTCACAATTTTCAAATCCAATCCAAACCCAAACAACACCTAACTGTAAATAATATAAACATTTTAATTATCATATAAACACGTGATTTTAATCAGACAGAAAATGAAAATATAAATACATAATCCTCCAAAACCGTAAACTATTAACGTGGTGAATAAAGCTGTTCTTTTTTTTACAGTACGCATTTAGTTTATAGTTTTACATTAATGAATGATTCAGGTGGCAATGGATACTAAAGCATATTGCTAATGGAAAGTAAACCAATCAGCTGTAGCTAAGAAATCAAATGTTTTCATTGTAGACAATTTGTAAACAAACTTGCTCTTCATAAGGTTAACATTAGAAATTTAAAACGCTATAATATAGAAAATTATGGGGTTTTCGAAAATATTTTTTCACTAAAACCTTCCCGGACACATGTTGAGCAACTTCTTAAAATTTCATGGCGATCGGATGAGTAGTTTGGCAACGCATAAAGGACATACAGACAGACATACATACATACATTGAATTTTATATATAGAGATTGTTGATTTTCAACTCATATCATTTACAGCACCATTTTTACAATTGAAATATTTTATTTGTAGGGCCCACATCAAAATAACACAAATCATCAATTTATGTTTGTTTGAGCATTTACGAAATAAACTCTCTTTATTATTACTGTAACTACCAGAGATTACCGGATAATACATTATAATAAATACAAAAATTAAAGTTTAATATTTTTTGTAATAGATGTTAAAAACTAATTAAGTTAAAAGCAATCGGACCAGAAATGAGATGTTAAGTGATGTAACAGGTGATTTGTAGTCTATAATTATTATGGTTCATAAACATAAATAATGTAGGACTATTGTTTTGACGAAGAAATAATTAGTTTTAAGATTCTGAAAAACAGAAAACTTATATATTAATAGAAAAATATTTGAAAACATGAAATGTAGTCTGTTAGTTGTTTTGTGTTCTTCTAAGATTTCGTAATTAAAAAAGAGGTTGCCTTAAAATTAGGATACTCTGAAAATAGACTCCTGTGAACATTATAAGCAAATTGGCAACTGAATCAGAAGCAGCCAGTACGAGATCAGGATCTGGCGGGCGCCCAATCAGTCGAAAACCGTGAGCCAATCAGGTGATGTGGTTTTTGTGGCGCAGCGTGCGGATCGGTACACGTCTCTCGCGCCAATTAAAACCTGTGTGTGTGTGTGTGTGTGTGTGTGTGTGTGTGTGTGCGTGCCCACACCCAGGTGGTCCAGATCTTATACCTCGTAATCAACGTGACGTCACTCCACTTAGATCCTCGCACCTGATTCTGATTAATGTGTCCACGCTCGCAACCTGAGGAGGTGGTCGTTGATATGCCAGATAACCGTTCCGATGGATTGTTGTTGGATTATTAAATGGTTAGAGACCACAAATAAAGTTTCGTCAATATTTTTTATAGTCACCAGATTTAAGGGAATATATGGGAGTCTATATATTTTTTAGGGGATGTTTATACTTTAGATGCGAAGGGTTCGCTCTCTCGCGTTCTGGCTCTTTCTCCAAACAAGATCAGGGGACTCCAATAGGTAAGAACAAACACATGTAGCCAGTCTGAAATAGAGTATAACTAACTGACATCCAGTAAGGACCTCCACTCCCAAGAACTTCTTCCATAGGTTTAGGGACCACGTTCTTTACTCTCTCCATGGGCTTTGCATGCAGCTAATGAGGACTAAAGGACTTTTGTGAATTAGTAGGCTATTAGCGAATTTCCCATAGGGAAGAAGCTATTACCGTGGGTCTCATGGCAAGACTTAAATCCAGGACCATGTTATATTTTTGTCTTTAGGTGTCAAGAGACCAAAAACAATACTCGTTAAAATTTATATATACGGGATGTTCATTTAAGTCGGGGACAAACTTCAAGCGTTGATAGTATTCATAAAAATAAACAAAAAATCACCTATAACCATTTGTCGAAAAATCCTTCGTTTAGCCGCTAGCCGCCATTTTGTATTTTTTACTTAAACGTTATATATCAAGAACTATTTAAGATACCGAAACCAAACTTTGCACACATATTTATTGGTCAAAGAGAAAAATATTTACAAAGTATCATTTAATTTTCTTTTATATTTTCAAAATGGCGGAGGTTAAAAATATTTTAATTAAAATAACAAAAAAACCATTAACTTTATAAAATTTTTACAGGACACAAAAAATATTGAAACTATAATTTCAAATCGAACGGTACTTTGGTGAACGAAATCCGTCTACGGATAACCGAGAATAACTTTTAATGTTAGAATACAGGGCCCACGCGCCACCGCGGAGCGGCCGTGGCTGAGAAGCGGAGTTAAGCTGGCACAAAGCGGCTTCTTTGCCTAGGGCGTTCTGCTCCCGGCGGCTGCATATGATTCAATGTTAAGTTTGACCACTGGTGGTGTCGTGTCTACCATTACTCTGGTAGAGAGTTAAATTATTTTTTTGTCTGGTAGTAATATATAAATGACAATGTGTTATAATATTTCGTTTTAAACTCTTATATAAGGATAGTTTTTTATACCTTCATAATTTTATTCATTATCAAATTTTAAATATACTAAAAAAAGAAATTTGATTATCCTTCCATGATTTGACGACGGTACGGTAATGATATACTTTATACAAGGTAGTATTTAAACGTCTGTATTGAATAAGTTCAAGATTTAGCCATTTACACAAAAAACATAAAAATATTACAACAAAAAAATAATGTTAATCCATCATTCTATCGGCCAAGAACTAGGGAGGAGGTAATAAAAGTAGTACAGTACTGAATAATCAATGTGAACCGAAGGTCATCGGTTCAATTCCTGCGGACAAGTCACCATTTGTAATTTAACCATTGATTATTGTCAATCCAACAAAAGATTGGCTTTTGGGACCGTAGTAGCTAGGGGATTGAAACTTTTTCAATCAAAACGTTAAAAATCTAAATATAAATCGTTTAAAATCCCTAAGCATAAAATAATCTCTTTTATAAAATATTATAAATACTGGCTGACCCAGCGAACTTCGTAACGCCTCACAGTAAACACATGTTAACTTTAAGGTTGGCCATGTTCTGAAGTCGAATAGCAATACGGCTTCATTGTGAAAGGTTATATATTCTGGGTCACTGCATAGTGAATAACAATACTGAAACGATAAAACATATTAATATCATTCCCATAAAACAAATAAATCTGAGTGGATTAATTCACAACTTTCAAATCCAAACCCAAACGAAACCTAACTGTAATACGGCTTTTGCTTTTATAGGAAAGATATACAAAAGCCGATTATTATAATAAACGTAATAATATAAACATTGTAATTATCATATAAACACGTGACTTTAATCAGACAGAAAATAAAAATATAAATACATAATCCCCCAAAACCGTAAACTATTAACGTGGTGAATAAAGCTGTTCATTTTTTACAGTACACATTTACTTCATAGTTTAACATTAATGAATGATTCAGATGGCAGTGTATAGTAAAGCATACGGTATTGCTAATGGAAAGTAAACCAATCAGCTGTAGCTAAGAAATCAAATGTTTTCATTGTAGACAATTTGTAAACAAACTTACTCTCCATAAGGTTAACATTAGAAATTTAAAACGCCATAAAATGGAAACTTATGGGGTTTTCGAAAATATTTTTTCACTAAAACCTTACCGGACACATGTAGAGCAACTTCTTAAAATTTCATGGCGATCGGATGAGTAGTTTGGCAACGCATAAAGGATATACAGACAGACATACATACATTCAATTTTATATATAGAGATAAGAGAAATCACTCTTGGAATAGATAGGCTACAAACAAACATAAAACTACAATCTTACTAGCAAATTGTTGGATTAGAAAATTGAACAAAATTACTAAATGACAGTTACTGGAAGATTATGTTTGTCCATTTATATGGCAAGACCATTTGCAACTAATTGAAAATACCACTGGCTTACGAAAATTGAATATAAAATAGAATTTCATAACGCTAAAATAATGCAACTCATTGATTGCAAGTATTATGAACGAACAAAAAGTTGAAATTCCCGACTTTATTGCCACTTCAGCATTTAATAGACTTTCAGAAGAGGTTTGAAACCGCGTTCTCTAATGGGTTCACTTACTAAATCCCGTTTATAGTGTCATTATAGAGCGACCATAAACAAATAGGATCAGAAATGAAACTTTGTAGACCGGCCTCGAATATCGTTCATAATTGAAACTAATCAACGGGTTAATTTAAATTAATCTCTTCTATCGTGTTTTAAATTTCCCGCTGGACAAATTGGACCGGGTCCAGGTCCGGGGATCGGCAGCAATCAGTGTAAACAAACAACTGGATGTAAGCGATCCTTCAGCTAACGACGCGCAGCAGCGTCCGCCACATTATCGTAAACTATTTTAAATTGGTGGAATCACCGAGACGCGGTTATAATTTAGCATTTCCCCCGTAATCACAGGGCCCGGACAGTTCTCCGCCGCCCTCTTGTAATTATCACTCTTAAAAATCAATTGTGCAAGCAAATTCGAGGCCAGTTTTTGATGAAGGAATTACGAATGAGGCTTGCTGATTGGCTCGGGATTGACCAATCGGAGGTGCCGGTGTTGACCGGAAGCGGACGTGAGTTTCCGGTTGTCACCGTAATGGCGGTTTCTTCCCACCTTCGCGTCATGCTCGAGGGAATCTTGCTCAACAGGTGTGTGTAGGCCTGTTTGAGAGCTAATTTTACGCTTATGAGCTTACAAGGTAGCGAAAGGTCGGCTCTATCCCACCTGACAGAAATACATACTGTTGTTGACGGACAACAGATAACTCGAAAACAATATCTTTAAAAATATGCAACGAATCTTATTTATTATGTTGTTTGTTTAGGAGTAAAAAAATATTTTTTTTTGCTCATGCGCTATAAGAAACTGGAAAAATTAAAACTGGGAAACTGGAAGTAGAGTCCACAGGGTCATACTGGATTATTGAGAGCGCTGCACAGATCACAGTGACAGTGTACAGTGTACAGATCCCCTGAGGCAGACGTGTTTGCGGTTGACGACTCGTACTGACAACTATTCCACTAGCATAACTCTTTAACAGTGCACTGTGCCACAGTGCCACAGTGGCAGTGTACAGTGTACACATCCCCTGAGGCAGACGTGTTTGCGGTTGACGACTCGTACTGACAACTATTCCACTAGCATAACTCTTTAACAGTGCACTGTGCCACAGTGCCACAGTGGCAGTGTACAGTGTACAGATCCCCTGATGCAGACGTGTTTGCGGTTGACGACTCGTACTGACAACTATTCCACTAGCTTAACTCTTTAACAGTGCACAGTGCCACAGTGCCACAGTGCCACAGTGGCAGTGTACAGTGTACAGATCCCCTGAGGCAGACGTGTTTGCGGTTGACGACTCGTACTGACAACTATTCCACTAGCATAACTCTTTAACAGTGCACTGTGCCACAGTGCCACAGTGGCAGTGTACAGTGTACAGATCCCCTGATGCAGGCGTGTTTGCGGTTGACGACTCGTACTGACAACTATTCCACTAGCTTAACTCTTTAACAGTGCACAGTGCCACAGTGCCACAGTGGCAGTGTACAGTGTACAGATCCCCTGAGGCAGACGTGTTTGCGGTTGACGACTCGTACTGACAACTATTCCACTAGCTTAACTCTTTAACAGTGCACAGTGCCACAGTGCCACAGTGGCAGTGTACAGTGTACAGATCCCCTGAGGCAGACGTGTTTGCGGTTGACGACTCGTACTGACAACTATTCCACTAGCTTAACTCTTTAACAGTGCACAGTGCCACAGTGCCACAGTGGCAGTGTACAGTGTACAGATCCCCTGAGGCAGACGTGTTTGCGGTTGACATCTCGTACTGACAACTATTCCACTAGCTTAACTATTTAACAGTGCACAGTGCCACAGTGCCACAGTGCCACAGTGGCAGTGTACAGTGTACAGATCCCCTGAGGCAGACGTGTTTGCGGTTGACGACTCGTACTGACAACTATTCCACTAGCTTAACTCTTTAACAGTGCACAGTGCCACAGTGCCACAGTGGCAGTGTACAGTGTACAGATCCCCTGAGGCAGACGTGTTTGCGGTTGACGACTCGTACTGACAACTATTCCACTAGCTTAACTCTTTAACAGTGCACTGTGCCACAGTGCCACAGTGGCAGACAGTGTACAGATCCCTGAGGCAGACGTGTTTGCGGTTGACGACTCGCACTGACAATTATTCCACTAGCATAACTCTTTAACAGTGCACAGTTTCACAGTGCCACAGTGGCAGTGTACAGTGTACAGATCCCCTGAGACAGACGTGTTTGCGGTTGACGACTCGTACTGACAAAATTCCACTAGCATAACTATTTAACAGTGCACAGTGCCACAGTGCCACAGTGCCACAGTGCCACAGTGGCAGTGTACAGTGTACAGATCCCCTGAGGCAGACGTGTTTGCGGTTGACGACTCGTACTGACAATTATTCCACTAGCATAACTATTTAACAGTGCACAGTGCCACAGTGCCACAGTGCCACAGTGGCAGTGTACAGTGTACAGATCCCCTGAGGCAGACGTGTTTGCGGTTGACGACTCGTACTGACAACTATTCCACTAGCATAACTCTTTAACAGTGCACAGTGCCACAGTGCCACAGTGGCAGTGTACAGTGTACAGATCCCCTGAGGCAGACGTGTTTGCGGTTGACGACTCGTACTGACAACTATTCCACTAGCTTAACTCTTTAACAGTGCACAGTGCCACAGTGCCACAGTGCCACAGTGGCAGTGTACAGTGTACAGATCCCCTGAGGCAGACGTGTTTGCGGTTGACGACTCGTACTGACAACTATTTTTAACAGTGCACTGTTCCACAGGGCCACACCAGTGCCACAGTGGCAGACAGTGTACAGATCCCCTGAGGCAGACGTGTTTGCGGTTGACGACTCGTACTGACAACTATTCCACTAGCTTAACTCTTTAACAGTGCACAGTGCCACAGTGCCACAGTGGCAGTGTACAGTGTACAGATCCCCTGAGGCAGACGTGTTTGCGGTTGACGACTCGTACTGACAACTATTCCACTAGCTTAACTCTTTAACAGTGCACTGTGCCACAGTGCCACAGTGGCAGTGTACAGTGTACAGATCCCCTGAGGCAGACGTGTTTGCGGTTGACGACTCGTACTGACAACTATTCCACTAGCTTAACTCTTTAACAGTGCACAGTGCCACAGTGCCACAGTGGCAGTGTACAGTGTACAGTGTACAGATCCCCTGAGGCAGACGTGTTTGCGGTTGACGACTCGTACTGACAACTATTCCACTAGCATAACTCTTTAACAGTGCACAGTGCCACAGTGCCACAGTGGCAGTGTACAGTGTACAGATCCCCTGAGGCAGACGTGTTTGCGGTTTCGACTCGTACTGACAACTATTCCACTAGCATAACTCTTTAAACAGTGCCACAGTGCCACAGTGGCAGTGTACAGTGTACAGATCCCCTGAGGCAGACGTGTTTGCGGTTGACATCTCGTACTGACAACTATTCCACTAGCTTAACTCTTTAACAGTGCAGTGCCACAGTGCCACAGTGGCAGTGTACAGTGTACAGATCCCCTGAGGCAGACGTGTTTGCGGTTGACGACTCGTACTGACAACTATTCCACTAGCTTAACTCTTTAACAGTGCACATGCCACAGTGCCACAGTGGCAGGTACAGTGTACAGATCCCCTGAGGCAGACGTGTTTGCGGTTGACGACTCGTACTGACAACTATTCCACTAGCTTAACTCTTTAACAGTGCACAGTGCCACAGTGGCAGTGTACAGTGTACAGATCCCCTGAGGCAGACGTGTTTGCGGTTGACGACTCGTACTGACAACTATTCCACTAGCTTAACTCTTTAACAGTGCACAGTGCCACAGTGGCAGTGTACAGTGTACAGATCCCCTGAGGCAGACGTGTTTGCGGTTGACGACTCGTACTGACAACTATTCCACTAGCTTAACTCTTTAACAGTGCACAGTGCCACAGTGGCAGTGTACAGTGTACAGATCCCCTGAGGCAGACGTGTTTGCGGTTGACGACTCGTACTGACAACTATTCCACTAGCATAACTCTTTAACAGTGCACTGTGCCACAGTGCCACAGTGGCAGTGTACAGTGTACAGATCCCCTGAGGCAGACGTGTTTGCGGTTGACGACTCGTACTGACAACTATTCCACTAGCATAACTCTTTAACAGTGCACAGTGCCACAGTGCCACAGTGGCAGTGTACAGTGTACAGATCCCCTGAGGCAGACGTGTTTGCGGTTGACGACTCGTACTGACAACTATTCCACTAGCTTAACTCTTTAACAGTGCACAGTGCCACAGTGGCAGTGTACAGTGTACAGATCCCCTGAGGCAGACATGTTTCAGACGTGTTTGCGGTTGACATCTCGTACTGACAACTATTCCACTAGCTTAACTCTTTAACAGTGCACAGTGCCACAGTGCCACAGTGGCAGTGTACAGTGTACAGATCCCCTGAGGCAGACGTGTTTGCGGTTGACGACTCGTACTGACAACTATTCCACTAGCATAACTCTTTAACAGTGCACAGTGCCACAGTGGCTGTGTACAGTGTACAGATCCCCTGAGGCAGACGTGTTTGCGGTTGACGACTCGTACTGACAACTATTCCACTAGCTTAACTCTTTAACAGTGCACAGTGCCACATGCCACAGTGGCGGTGTACAGTGTACAGATCCCCTGAGGCAGACGTGTTTGCGGTTGACGACTCGTACTGACAACTATTCCACTAGCATAACTCTTTAACAGTGCACAGTGCCACAGTGCCACAGTGGCAGTGTACAGTGTACAGATCCCCTGAGGCAGACGTGTTTGCGGTTGACGACTCGTACTGACAACTATTCCACTAGCTTAACTCTTTAACAGTGCACAGTGCCACAGTGCCACAGTGGCAGTGTACAGTGTACAGATCCCCTGAGGCAGACGTGTTTGCGGTTGACGACTCGTACTGACAACTATTCCACTAGCTTAACTCTTTAACAGTGCACTGTGCCACAGTGCCACAGTGGCAGTGTACAGTGTACAGATCCCCTGAGGCAGACGTGTTTGCGGTTGACGACTCGTACTGACAAAATTCCACTAGCATAACTCTTTAACAGTGCACAGTGCCACAGTGCCACAGTGGCAGTGTACAGTGTACAGATCCCCTGAGGCAGACGTGTTTGCGGTTGACGACTCGTACTGACAACTATTCCACTAGCATAACTCTTTAACAGTGCACAGTGCCACAGTGGTGGCAGTGTACAGTGTACAGATCCCCTGAGGCAGACGTGTTTGCGGTTGACGACTCGTACTGACAACTATTCCACTAGCTTAACTCTTTAACAGTGCACAGTGCCACAGTGGCAGTGTACAGTGTACAGATCCCCTGAGGCAGACGTGTTTGCGGTTGACGACTCGTACTGACAATTATTCCACTAGCATAACTCTTTAACAGTGCACAGTGCCACAGTGGCAGTGTACAGTGTACAGATCCCCTGAGGCAGACGTGTTTGCGGTTGACGACTCGTACTGACAACTATTCCACTAGCTTAACTCTTTAAACAGTGCCACAGTGCCACAGTGGCAGTGTACAGTGTACAGATCCCCTGAGGCAGACGTGTTTGCGGTTGACGACTCGTACTGACAAATTATTCCACTAGCATAACTCTTTAACAGTGCACAGTGCCACAGTGGCAGTGTACAGTGTACAGATCCCCTGAGGCAGACGTGTTTGCGGTTGACGACTCGTACTGACAACTATTCCACTAGCTTAACTCTTTAACAGTGCACAGTGCCACAGTGCCACAGTGGCAGTGTACAGTGTACAGATCCCCTGAGGCAGACGTGTTTGCGGTTGACGACTCGTACTGACAACTATTCCACTAGCTTAACTCTTTAACAGTGCACAGTGCCACAGTGGCAGTGTACAGTGTACAGATCCCCTGAGGCAGACATGTTTGCGGTTGACGACTCGTACTGACAACTATTCCACTAGCTTAACTCTTTAACAGTGCACAGTGCCACAGTGCCACAGTGGCAGTGTACAGTGTACAGATCCCCTGAGGCAGACGTGTTTGCGGTTGACGACTCGTACTGACAACTATTCCACTAGCTTAACTCTTTAACAGTGCACAGTGCCACAGTGCCACAGTGGCAGTGTACAGTGTACAGATCCCCTGAGGCAGACGTGTTTGCGGTTGACGACTCGTACTGACAACTATTCCACTAGCATAACTCTTTAACAGTGCACAGTGCCACAGTGCCACAGTGGCAGTGTACAGTGTACAGATCCCCTGAGGCAGACGTGTTTGCGGTTGACGACTCGTACTGACAACTATTCCACTAGCTTAACTCTTTAACAGTGCACAGTGCCACAGTGCCACAGTGGCAGTGTACAGTGTACAGATCCCCTGAGGCAGACGTGTTTGCGGTTGACGACTCGTACTGACA
This sequence comes from Nephotettix cincticeps, assembly GCA_023375725.1. Classification (NCBI taxonomy): domain Eukaryota; kingdom Metazoa; phylum Arthropoda; class Insecta; order Hemiptera; family Cicadellidae; genus Nephotettix; species Nephotettix cincticeps. The sequence goes on from CM041791.1 coordinate 103,664,726, forward strand.
ATTATTCCACTAGCTTAACTCTTTAAACAGTGCCACAGTGCCACAGTGGCAGTGTACAGTGTACAGATCCCCTGAGGCAGACGTGTTTGCGGTTGACGACTCGTACTGACAACTATTCCACTAGCTTAACTCTTTAACAGTGCACAGTGCCACAGTGGCAGTGTACAGTGTACAGATCCCCTGAGGCAGACGTGTTTGCGGTTGACGACTCGTACTGACAACTATTCCACTAGCTTAACTCTTTAACAGTGCACAGTGCCACAGTGCCACAGTGGCAGTGTACAGTGTACAGATCCCCTGAGGCAGACGTGTTTGCGGTTGACGACTCGTACTGACAACTATTCCACTAGCATAAACTCTTTAACAGTGCACAGTGCCACAGTGGCAGTGTACAGTGTACAGATCCCCTGAGGCAGACGTGTTTGCGGTTGACGACTCGTACTGACAACTATTCCACTAGCTTAACTCTTTAACAGTGCACAGTGCCACAGTGCCACAGTGGCAGTGTACAGTGTACAGATCCCCTGAGGCAGACGTGTTTTGCGGTTGACGACTCGTACTGACAACTATTCCACTAGCTTAACTCTTTAACAGTGCACAGTGCCACAGTGCCACAGTGGCAGTGTACAGTGTACAGATCCCCTGAGGCAGACGTGTTTGCGGTTGACGACTCGTACTGACAACTATTCCACTAGCTTAACTCTTTAACAGTGCACAGTGCCACAGTGCCACAGTGGCAGTGTACAGTGTACAGATCCCCTGAGGCAGACGTGTTTGCGGTTGGCGACTCGTACTGACAACTATTCCACTAGCTTAACTCTTTAACAGTGCACAGTGCCACAGTGCCACAGTGGCAGTGTACAGTGTACAGATCCCCTGAGGCAGACATGTTTGCGGTTGACGACTCGTACTGACAACTATTCCACTAGCTTAACTCTTTAACAGTGCACAGTGCCACAGTGCCACAGTGGCAGTGTACAGTGTACAGATCCCCTGAGGCAGACGTGTTTGCGGTTGACGACTCGTACTGACAACTATTCCACTAGCTTAACTCTTTAACAGTGCACAGTGCCACAGTGCCACAGTGGCAGTGTACAGTGTACAGATCCCCTGAGGCAGACGTGTTTGCGGTTGACGACTCGTACTGACAACTATTCCACTAGCTTAACTCTTTAACAGTGCACAGTGCCACAGTGCCACAGTGGCAGTGTACAGTGTACAGATCCCCTGAGGCAGACGTGTTTGCGGTTGACGACTCGTACTGACAACTATTCCACTAGCATAACTCTTTAACAGTGCACAGTGCCACAGTGCCACAGTGGCAGTGTACAGTGTACAGATCCCCTGAGGCAGACGTGTTTGCGGTTGACGACTCGTACTGACAACTATTCCACTAGCTTAACTCTTTAACAGTGCACAGTGCCACAGTGCCACAGTGGCAGTGTACAGTGTACAGATCCCCTGAGGCAGACGTGTTTGCGGTTGACGACTCGTACTGACAACTATTCCACTAGCATAACTCTTTAACAGTGCACAGTGCCACAGTGCCACAGTGGCAGTGTACAGTGTACAGATCCCCTGAGGCAGACGTGTTTGCGGTTGACGACTCGTACTGACAATTATTCCACTAGCATAACTATTTAACAGTGCACAGTGCCACAGTGCCACAGTGCCACAGTGGCAGTGTACAGTGTACAGATCCCCTGAGGCAGACGTGTTTGCGGTTGACGACTCGTACTGACAACTATTCCACTAGCATAACTCTTTAACAGTGCACTGTGCCACAGTGCCACAGTGGCAGTGTACAGTGTACAGATCCCCTGAGGCAGACGTGTTTGCGGTTGACAACTCGTACTGACAACTATTCCACTAGCTTAACTCTTTAACAGTGCACAGTGCCACAGTGCCACAGTGGCAGTGTACAGTGTACAGATCCCCTGAGGCAGACGTGTTTGCGGTTGACGACTCGTACTGACAACTATTCCACTAGCTTAACTATTTAACAGTGCACAGTGCCACAGTGCCACAGTGCCACAGTGGCAGTGTACAGTGTACAGATCCCCTGAGGCAGACGTGTTTGCGGTTGACGACTCGTACTGACAACTATTCCACTAGCTTAACTCTTTAACAGTGCACAGTGCCACAGTGGCAGTGTACAGTGTACAGATCCCCTGAGGCAGACGTGTTTGCGGTTGACGACTCGTACTGACAACTATTCCACTAGCTTAACTCTTTAACAGTGCACAGTGCCACAGTGCCACAGTGGCAGTGTACAGTGTACAGATCCCCTGAGGCAGACGTGTTTGCGGTTGACGACTCGTACTGACAACTATTCCACTAGCTTAACTCTTTAACAGTGCACTGTGCCACAGTGCCACAGTGGCAGTGTACAGTGTACAGATCCCCTGAGGCAGACATGTTTGCGGTTGACGACTCGTACTGACAACTATTCCACTAGCTTAACTCTTTAACAGTGCACAGTGCCACAGTGCCACAGTGGCAGTGTACAGTGTACAGATCCCCTGAGGCAGACGTGTTTGCGGTTGACGACTCGTACTGACAACTATTCCACTAGCTTAACTCTTTAACAGTGCACAGTGCCACAGTGCCACAGTGGCAGTGTACAGTGTACAGATCCCCTGAGGCAGACGTGTTTTGCGGTTGACGACTCGTACTGACAACTATTCCACTAGCTTAACTCTTTAACAGTGCACAGTGCCACAGTGCCACAGTGGCAGTGTACAGTGTACAGATCCCCTGAGGCAGACGTGTTTGCGGTTGACGACTCGTACTGACAACTATTCCACTGGCTTAACTCTTTAACAGTGCACTGTGCCACAGTGCCACAGTGGCAGTGTACAGTGTACAGATCCCCTGAGGCAGACGTGTTTGCGGTTGACGACTCGTACTGACAACTATTCCACTAGCTTAACTCTTTAACAGTGCACAGTGCCACAGTGCCACAGTGGCAGTGTACAGTGTACAGATCCCCTGAGGCAGACGTGTTTGCGGTTGACGACTCGTACTGACAACTATTCCACTAGCTTAACTCTTTAACAGTGCACAGTGCCACAGTGCCACAGTGGCAGTGTACAGTGTACAGATCCCCTGAGGCAGACGTGTTTGCGGTTGACGACTCGTACTGACAACTATTCCACTAGCATAACTCTTTAACAGTGCACAGTGCCACAGTGCCACAGTGGCAGTGTACAGTGTACAGATCCCCTGAGGCAGACGTGTTTGCGGTTGACGACTCGTACTGACAACTATTCCACTAGCTTAACTCTTTAACAGTGCACAGTGCCACAGTGGCAGTGTACAGTGTACAGATCCCCTGAGGCAGACGTGTTTGCGGTTGACGACTCGTACTGACAACTATTCCACTAGCTTAACTCTTTAACAGTGCACAGTGCCACAGTGCCACAGTGGCAGTGTACAGTGTACAGATCCCCTGAGGCAGACGTGTTTGCGGTTGACGACTCGTACTGACAACTATTCCACTAGCTTAACTCTTTAACAGTGCACAGTGCCACAGTGCCACAGTGCCACAGTGGCAGTGTACAGTGTACAGATCCCCTGAGGCAGACGTGTTTGCGGTTGACGACTCGTACTGACAACTATTCCACTAGCATAACTCTTTAACAGTGCCACAGTGCCACAGTGGCAGTGTACAGTGTACAGATCCCCTGAGGCAGACGTGTTTGCGGTTGACGACTCGTACTGACAACTATTCCACTAGCATAACTCTTTAACAGTGCACAGTGCCACAGTGCAGTGTACAGTGTACAGATCCCCTGAGGCAGACGTGTTTTGCGGTTGACGACTCGTACTGACAACTATTCCACTAGCTTAACTCTTTAACAGTGCACAGTGCCACAGTGCCACAGTGGCAGTGTACAGTGTACAGATCCCCTGAGGCAGACGTGTTTGCGGTTGACAACTCGTACTGACAACTATTCCACTAGCTTAACTCTTTAACAGTGCACAGTGCCACAGTGCCACAGTGGCAGTGTACAGTGTACAGATCCCCTGAGGCAGACGTGTTTGCGGTTGACGACTCGTACTGACAACTATTCCACTAGCTTAACTCTTTAACAGTGCACAGTGCCACAGTGGCAGTGTACAGTGTACAGATCCCCTGAGGCAGACGTGTTTGCGGTTGACGACTCGTACTGACAACTATTCCACTAGCTTAACTCTTTAACAGTGCACAGTGCCACAGTGCCACAGTGGCAGTGTACAGTGTACAGATCCCCTGAGGCAGACGTGTTTGCGGTTGACGACTCGTACTGACAACTATTCCACTAGCTTAACTCTTTAACAGTGCACAGTGCCACAGTGCCACAGTGGCAGTGTACAGTGTACAGATCCCCTGAGGCAGACGTGTTTGCGGTTGACGACTCGTACTGACAACTATTCCACTAGCTTAACTCTTTAACAGTGCACAGTGCCACAGTGCCACAGTGGCAGTGTACAGTGTACAGATCCCCTGAGGCAGACGTGTTTGCGGTTGGCGACTCGTACTGACAACTATTCCACTAGCTTAACTCTTTAACAGTGCACAGTGCCACAGTGCCACAGTGGCAGTGTACAGTGTACAGATCCCCTGAGGCAGACATGTTTGCGGTTGACGACTCGTACTGACAACTATTCCACTAGCTTAACTCTTTAACAGTGCACAGTGCCACAGTGCCACAGTGGCAGTGTACAGTGTACAGATCCCCTGAGGCAGACGTGTTTGCGGTTGGCGACTCGTACTGACAACTATTCCACTAGCTTAACTCTTTAACAGTGCACAGTGCCACAGTGCCACAGTGGCAGTGTACAGTGTACAGATCCCCTGAGGCAGACATGTTTGCGGTTGACGACTCGTACTGACAACTATTCCACTAGCTTAACTCTTTAACAGTGCACAGTGCCACAGTGCCACAGTGGCAGTGTACAGTGTACAGATCCCCTGAGGCAGACATGTTTGCGGTTGACGACTCGTACTGACAACTATTCCACTAGCTTAACTCTTTAACAGTGCACAGTGCCACAGTGCCACAGTGGCAGTGTACAGTGTACAGATCCCCTGAGGCAGACGTGTTTGCGGTTGACGACTCGTACTGACAACTATTCCACTAGCTTAACTCTTTAACAGTGCACAGTGCCACAGTGCCACAGTGGCAGTGTACAGTGTACAGATCCCCTGAGGCAGACGTGTTTGCGGTTGACGACTCGTACTGACAACTATTCCACTAGCTTAACTCTTTAACAGTGCACTGTGCCACAGTGCCACAGTGGCAGTGTACAGTGTACAGTGTACAGATCCCCTGAGGCAGACGTGTTTGCGGTTGACGACTCGTACTGACAACTATTCCACTAGCTTAACTCTTTAACAGTGCACAGTGCCACAGTGGCAGTGTACAGTGTACAGATCCCCTGAGGCAGACGTGTTTGCGGTTGACGACTCGTACTGACAACTATTCCACTAGCTTAACTCTTTAACAGTGCACAGTGCCACAGTGCCACAGTGGCAGTGTACAGTGTACAGATCCCCTGAGGCAGACATGTTTGCGGTTGACGACTCGTACTGACAACTATTCCACTAGCTTAACTCTTTAAACAGTGCACAGTGCCACAGTGGCGGTGTACAGTGTACAGATCCCCTGAGGCAGACGTGTTTGCGGTTGACGACTCGTACTGACAACTATTCCACTAGCATAACTCTTTAACAGTGCACAGTGCCACAGTGCCACAGTGGCAGTGTACAGTGTACAGATCCCCTGAGGCAGACGTGTTTGCGGTTGACGACTCGTACTGACAACTATTCCACTAGCTTAACTCTTTAACAGTGCACAGTGCCACAGTGGCAGTGTACAGTGTACAGATCCCCTGAGGCAGACGTGTTTGCGGTTGACGACTCGTACTGACAATTATTCCACTAGCATAACTCTTTAACAGTGCACAGTGCCACAGTGGCAGTGTACAGTGTACAGATCCCCTGAGGCAGACGTGTTTGCGGTTGACGACTCGTACTGACAATTATTCCACTAGCATAACTCTTTAACAGTGCACAGTGCCACAGTGGCAGTGTACAGTGTACAGATCCCCTGAGGCAGACGTGTTTGCGGTTGACGACTCGTACTGACAACTATTCCACTAGCTTAACTCTTTAACAGTGCACAGTGCCACAGTGCCACAGTGGCAGTGTACAGTGTACAGATCCCCTGAGGCAGACGTGTTTGCGGTTGACGACTCGTACTGACAACTATTCCACTAGCTTAACTCTTTAACAGTGCACAGTGCCACAGTGCCACAGTGGCAGTGTACAGTGTACAGATCCCCTGAGGCAGACGTGTTTGCGGTTGACGACTCGTACTGACAACTATTCCACTAGCTTAACTCTTTAACAGTGCACAGTGCCACAGTGCCACAGTGGCAGTGTACAGTGTACAGATCCCCTGAGGCAGACGTGTTTGCGGTTGACGACTCGTACTGACAACTATTCCACTAGCTTAACTCTTTAACAGTGCAGTGCACAGTGCCACAGTGGCAGTGTACAGTGTACAGATCCCCTGAGGCAGACGTGTTTGCGGTTGACGACTCGTACTGACAACTATTCCACTAGCATAACTCTTTAACAGTGCACAGTGCCACAGTGCCACAGTGGCAGTGTACAGTGTACAGATCCCCTGAGGCAGACGTGTTTGCGGTTGACGACTCGTACTGACAACTATTCCACTAGCTTAACTCTTTAACAGTGCACAGTGCCACAGTGGCAGTGTACAGTGTACAGATCCCCTGAGGCAGACGTGTTTGCGGTTGACATCTCATACAGATAACTATATTCGCTAGCTCAGCCCTTTGACTATTCAGATAAATGATTTGTTTGTTTGATTCTGCCAACGGAAAACACATTAGGCATTTTCACTGACTCGAACTGAGTTTTGTTCGCACTAATCTTGTTTATTAAGGTCTTACTTGGTAAAAAAGTAAAACTTAAAACTTTGTTCATGTAGAAAATGGGACAAATAAGTTTTACGATTAAGTGACTTAAAAACTCTTTGATCGGAAAATCGTGTTCCAACTACCTTTGGCGTCTGATGTAGGCCCTAAATATTTTTAACATGAGAAACATTTAAAACTGTTTGAAATAATTCATATTTTAACGAAGTGTCGTTAAAATCAAGCAAAGATTAAAGTTTCTTAAACTTCCGGTTTGTTGCATAAAATTTGGAATAGTTGTACCCATGAGTACAATGAGAAACATGAGTACATTGTACATGAGAAATCCATGCTTTTGCATATATCTTAAATTACAACTAAACCAAGATTTGGACATAAACATTTGTTTATGTGACAAGTTGTTTGATGAATTCCATTTTATTTTTTGTTTGCTTTTGAATTTTGTTTTTCTTTGAAAAAGCTGGAAATGAGGAATTATAGTAATGCAGGATGGGTAAGCGATGGACTGCGGGAGTCCCAGGAGAGAGTGATGAGCACTTATTGGGAGACCAGGAAATTCAAAAACAATAATGATGCAAAAATTTGATATAAAACTGAAATAAAAAGACATTCAAAGCTCGTTGAAAAATCTAAGAGAACTTACTATAAGAATAAAATAATAAATTCAAAAATGTGAGCAGGGAGTCGTGGAAGGTTGTGAGGGACCTGACTGATGATGGTGCGGGTCACTACGAGAACATGTCCTTGTTGGATGGTGCGGGTCACTACGAGAACATGTCCTTGTTGGATGGTGCGGGTCACTACGAGAACATGTCCTTGTTGGATGGTGCGGGTCACTACGAGAACATGTCCTTGTTGGATGGTGCGGGTCACTACGAGAACATGTCCTTGTTGGGAAATTGATAATCTTTTTGAAACTGCAAAATTGTTTAGTGACTTTTTTGTAGAGGAAGTAAAAATAGGTTTGCTGCTGCTGCGTCGGTGGGCGTGGAACTAAATGTTGGAAGTGTAAATGATGTAGAAATTGGCATGAACTTGACAACGAAGAACGACAGAAGAGGTGATGCCTGTGTTTGATCAGGTGGGAAGAGGGAAACTAATGAGGTACCATGCTACTTAATTAAATATTGCAACACTGTTGTGGTAAAACCTCTTACCATTATCTATATATATATAAATGAATGAATGTATGTCTGTATGTATGTATGTCCTTTATGCGTTGCCAAACTACTCATCCGATTGCTATGAAATTTTAGGAAGTTGCTTTATATGTGTCGGGGAAGGTTTTAGCGATGTTAAATGTTTGAAAAAACTCCATAAGTTTCCATTTCATGGCGGTTTAAATGTCTAATGTTAACCTTATGGGGGGTAAGTCTGTTTACAATTTTTCTACAATCAAAACATTTGATTTCTTAAGCGGTTTGATTTACTTCCAATTAGCAATATCCAATACTATAATACAAGCAAAGTTTGTATATATATATATATATATATATATATATGTATATGTTTGCACTCGGATTTTAGAAATTAGCTCTAATGATTTTCTTTAAATTTTGGAAATAACTCATTTCTTAGTCGAAAATAAGTTCTAGATAGGTTTAATGTCCAGGAAAATTCCAGGTTTCTTGTAATTAATAAATCTTTGAGCACAGATGTTTTCCAAAAAAATTAAAACATCAAAAGTAGTACCAATTCATAAGAAGGATAATAAGAAGCTTGTAAATAACTACAGACCTGTAACTGTGCAGTCTGTATTCTCCAAGGGTTTTAAAATAATTTTTATTAATAGACTCATAAAACACTTAAAACAAATCATGTAATTACTGATAGTCAATTTGGATTCCGTAAAGGAAAATCTAATTCTGATGCCATTTTTACACTCTTGGGGTCTATGTATTGGGGTTTTGATCTTATGGAAGAAACATTTTGTATATTTTACGACATGACTAAGGCGTTCGACTACATATATCATTCAAAACTTAGAACTAAATTAATTAGTATGGGAAAAGATATACAGCCTAAGATTGGATAATGTGTTTTCTGCATGATCGAACTCAAATAGTTTATATAAAAAATACAGATAGTAATCAAATTACTAAATTTTTTTACATTCATAAATATAGGAGTTCCACAAGAATCGAACCTTGGATCCATAATTCTTTTGCTATTCATAAATGAGCTACCATCCTCAATAGAAAAGGGAAACATTTGGCTCTTCGCAGATGACATCAGTCAACTCTTTATGGGGAAAGTTGCTGAAGAAGTAGTTCATGAGGCTAAAAAGGGTCTAAATGAGATTTTTTCATGGTGCAGAAATAATGGATTGACATTAAATCATAAAAAACTAATATTCTTCTTTTTTACAAAAGGAATGCTCCAAATAATTCACTTTTAATTAGAATTAATGGAAATATCCTGGAAATAAATAATAGCACAAAATATCTTGGAATTACAATCACGGAAAATTTGCACTGAACCGAACATACCTAAATATATCAAACAAAGTCGTGTTAGTTACACGCATTATAACTCGAGAACGGCTAGACCGATTTTAATGATCATTTATTTTTTGGATTCGTCTCTGCTCCGGTCATGCTTTAGGCATATTCAGTTTCCATAAATTTAATTAGTTTCCATTTTATAGCGTTTTAAATTTCTAATGTTAACCTTACGGGGAATAAGTTTGTTTACAAATTTTCTAAAATCAAAACATTTGATTTTAAAACAGCTTTTGGTTTACTCTCAGTTAGCAATATGCTTTACTATCCAATACCATATGAATCATTCATTAATGTGAAACTATGAGGTAAATATGTGCTGTACAAAATTAACAGCATTATTCGCAACGTTAATAGTTCACGGTTTTCGGGAATTATGTACTGTATTTAAATTTTTTTGTTTTCTGTATGATTAAAAGTCACGTGTTTTATATGTTTGCAAAATAAAATAATTACAATGTTTATACATATTAGGTTTATTGTAATAATCAGCTGTTGAATATTTAGAGCTTTCACAAGGAAGCCGCAATGCTATTTGAATTCAGAACATGGCCAATCTTAAAGTTATAACATGTATTTCTGTTAGGCGTTACGAAGTTCGCCGGGTCAGCTAGTTGATAATAATATCAAACGTTTGAAAGTTGTTTTATGTTTATGTTGATCAAGAGGTATTACTGAAATGTTCTATGGATGTTTTCAGAGTGTAATAGCCTATGGAGTACTCTTCTGGGGGAATAGCCCCGATGTACGGAGAGTTTTTTTTACAGAAAAGAATTATCAGATCAATATTTGTAAACAACACTTCCTGCCTGACCTCTTGTACCAAATTATTATTACACATTTTTAAATTACCGTCTTCTACATTTTTGAGGCAGCCATGACAGTTAAATAAACAGTATCAGTGGCCTGACACATACTTTTCCCTTAAGCAAATTTAAAAAAGACAGTCTGTAATTGAACATCATATACTTAGTTTATCCAAGAATATTTAAAAAAATGTAGTTTCAAAAATAAACATCCAATTTTGGAAAATAATAACAAGAGAAACAAAGTTGAATTAATTGTTAGAATTTTATGGGGGGAAACACTCGCCTCCCCGGTAATACCAAGCTTTTTTGAGTGGGTTTTGTTGGGTATTTTTACCTTACGCTACATATTGGGTTTCATGGAAAACGGGTTGGAAAGTATGGAAGAAATTGATTTTTTAATATTCTCCATAAGAATAACATTGGACACACTCATAAAACGTACTGCGTTTATCATGGACACTAAAATTAACTTTTCTCTGGGCCTGTTAGTCGTAGACAAATAATTCAAAATATTAATATGTTTAGGTTATTAAGCTGGTTTCAATGATGATAGTCAAATTATTCTTTAACTTCATTGTTTCAGCTTAAAATTTGAAAATAAATTGATTTGTTTACATTTAAAAGTCCTTAACTTTGAACCATTTAAATCAATATCGTTAGAGCCATTTTGAATAAATTGGGGTTTTCAGGTTTTTTAAAGATTTTTACGGGTGAACTACCCTTAAAAATCAAAAATTCCAAAAAAATGAAAAAATACCTGGAGATACGGCTAATATATACGTATACGCCAAATTTTATCTAAATCGGACCAACGGGAGAGAGAGAGAGAGAGAGAGAGAGATGGTTGGCCGAAGCCTAGCGGTCCCTCCTCCACCCCTGGTTTAAGTCTTAAGGAAGAAAATCTTCCACTTGTATCTTCATATATGATTTTATCTCTTCCAGGCACTTTTCTAGTGCCCATCCAACACACCTCCCCCTCACCTAGTACCAATGCACTAGGATCATCGAAATTTTGATTTCATTTCCTTTTGTTCTTCCTTCCTTTTATTTATTTCAATGTTCTCTTTCAAAGTCGGTTTTCACATTTCCTATTCTTCGGCACATTTTCGAAAACTCCAGCGATGACTCTTTGCTCCGGAGAAAGTTGATCTTCTCCCACGTCCACGCCTTTTGTCGGAGGAACTCCCTCATTCCACTTCGTTCTTCTTCATAGAACCCGCACTCCATCAGCACGTGCTGCGATGTTTCGAGTTCTCCACAGTGGGTTCAGCGGTCATCATCCACGAGATTACAGCTCCTAAGCTTTGCCTTAAAGTTCCCGTGTCCGCTAACGAACTGTGTTGTGTAGTGGTCAGTCTCCCAATGCACATTTTTTCTAACTCTCACATCTGGTACAAACGCGAATGTTTCCCTTCCTTTGGTACTGACTTCCCATCTTCTTTGCCACTCGTCCAGCGTTTCTTCTCTCCTGACACACTTGCTTTCCTTACTGCCGATACCACCTTCCTTGTCTCTTCTTCGCTTGATCCTTTCTTCGACCATCAAGTCAAGTGGAATTACTCCTTCAATTACTCTTACTGCATCATGTGATATCGTACTGTATCCTTAAATTACTCTTAACAATATCTTTCGTTGAAGGCTCATCATTTTCGATCTTTCTCCGCTTCCTTTCATCCTTTGACCCACATCTCACATCCATATAACACCATTGGTTCAAGCGCACCTATATATAATCTTCGATGATTCTCGCATCTCATACCATTGTTTGCCTTGGCCAGTCCTTTTAACTTTCCGAACGCCTTCATTGATTTGTCTATCACCTGATTGTAGTGTCCCGAGAACTTCATTCCACTTCCCATCACCACTCCAAGATACTTCGTCTCCATTGAACATCTGATTGCGACTCCTCCCATATTTACTCGAATGAATCTATCAACTAACGTTCCTCTCAGGAGCACCATCACTGTCTTCTCCTTCGAGAATGTCAACTTTCTTTTTTCTCCCCACCTGGTAACGAGGTCCAAAGCTCTTGTCGCCTTCCTCATTAGGTCCGGGCTCGAGTTACATTTTACCAGAAGTAGTCCGTCATCCGCATAGGCTCTTGCTGAGATTCCATCCCCAAATGGTAAACGCAGGAATCCGTCAAAAAGGACGTTCCACAACAGAGGGCCAACCACTGATCCTTGGGGGCAGTCTTTAGTGATGGTCTTGCTCACTTCTCCGTTGTCAGCTCTTAAAGTCACGGTCCTGCCACGGAAGTAGTCTCTCACCAATTGATAGATGTTGTTGGGACAACGCCACCGTCGGAGAATTTCTTAATATCTCAGGCCACCAAGCGGAGTCAAAGCTCCGGATATATCCAGGAATAATCCTAATAAGTATTTCTCTTCTGTTTCCTCGACCTCTCTTCTCATGACCAGCAGTGCATCTACGGTTCCTATTCCTTCGGTGAATCCGTATTGTCCTGCATTGGTTCTGTTCTCCCTTGCCATCTACTGATGCATCCTCTTTACTATCAATTTTTCACCTATCTTCCCCAACACCGGGAGGAGTGTAACCAGCCTGTATGACTTCAACTTACTGGGGTCTTTATCTTCACTCTTGAGAAACACTTTCACAACTCCTATCTTCCAAACATCCGGTAACCTACCTTCCCTCAACATCTTGTTGTACAAATCTAGCAGAGTCTATTCTTCAACATTCTCTTGACAACTTCGGTCACCATTGCCCTGGTGCCTCTTGTCTTCACTGCCTCTGCATGCAAACCTCTTCTTAAGTCTCTTCTACTCCAACACTTCTTCAACCATCCTCCCTGATTTCTTGATCTTCATTCTTCTTCTTTGTCATCTCCATTCGTCATTCTCTTCTCTGTCTAGTTCCTTCCTTCTCCAGACTCATCTTCTCCTTGATCATCTTGTATCTCAACTTCTCTTCTTTCTAGTCTCTCTGTCTCAGTATCTTACCTGTCTCTTCAGATCTCCTTCTAACCTTCTCTAAACCGTCATAGTCATAGTTCATCCTCTCTATCTCATCTACTCGTTTTTCGCTGGGGTTGGCTTGATCGAATCTTGCTCTTTACTTCCTTCCTACCTCTGTTCATTTCTAGTTCCCCGTCTCTGTTCTATTTTGACTCTCCGTTTGAACTGCGTGATTATCCTGTGATCACACAGTTCTTCTTTCCGTTGCGATCGTCCATTCTACCTCAGCGTATTCATCTGAGAGAGAGAGAGAGAGAGAGAGAGAGAGAGAGAGAGAGAGAGAGAGAGAGAGAGAGAGAGAGAGAGAGAGAGAGAGAGAGAGAGAGAGAGAGAGACAAATGACAAATTCTTTATTTTACCTGCCCTGGGTTAGACCAGAGGTCCACTCTTCCCCCAGAACAGGTTCGAAAATTATACAATTTTTGTTACATGTAAAGAGTTGTAGACTTATTTCTAATTACAGTATAATTTAACAATACTGAAGCATAGGACAATAACAATAGTGAAATTAGATGACAAAATAATGATTGAGGACTTTAACAACTGAAATATTAATAGATTGAAAACTTCATGTAAGACAACATTCAACTTCATGTAACAACATTTTAAACTTGATACCTGCATAAAATTAAATCCTTCACCGCTTTCGAAAAGCTGTTTATACTTCCAAGATTTCTTATATCATTTTCTAAACTATTCATTAGTCTTATGGATGTCGAATGAAAAGATTTATTGTATACAATTGTTCTATGTATAGGAAACTGTAAAGTATCGTTACCAAATCTGGTTTCCCTTAAATGTACAGTTCGCATCCTATTATACATCTCACATAAATATTCAGGTTCTCCTTCTTTAAGGACTTTATATATCATGTTTAATACATTTAATTCCCTTCTTTCCTTTATCTTCAGCCATCCCAATTGTATATAATACCTAGTAACATGTTCATCAAGTCTTAAATTAAAGATGTATCTAATACATTAATTTTGAGCTACTTAATTTAGTAATTAATTTAATTTGTAATTTTAGAGTAATTTTTTTGTCAATTCTTCATTACAATCACAGTACACTGCAATAGCATAATCAAATATAGGGAAAATTAGAGTTTCTACTAAAACCTTTTTTACATAAAATGGTGGATTAAAACAGAGACGTCTAAATTGGTAAAGACAACGATATACTCTATTACACACATAATTAACTTGATCTGACCATGACAAACTATGATTAATTCTAATACCTAAATCTACAACACTTGTCTCATAGGTCAATACTTGGTTGTTAATTTTTATTAAGGAAACATTGTCCATATTTACCGTATTCTAAAATAATGAAGTGCCTATTATAATAGGTTTACATTTTAATATGTTCAAACTTAAACCATGTCTGTAACACCATTGAAATACAAAAGACAAATCAGCGTTTAACATTTCAACAGCATCATTGATCTTGTTAACATCACAGTGAATGTATAGTTGGAGATCATCAGCATAAAACATACTTTTACTGTAAATAAACATCATTTAACATTTTATACAATGAAAACAAGCAGATAATGTTTTAGAGGACATCAATCAGCATACTAACATCCTGATCTTGTTAAATAAGTATAGATCATTATAATCATTTATTATATAATGAAAAATTAAAACACATTTATATCAATGAAAACCTTTGTGGGACTCTAGAGGATTAATCCAAATAAACTCACTAACAGTCGATCCTTGTATTATTTCTTAAAGTACTGCTCGTATAGAATAAGCCATGTATTATAAAAATTAATTAGAAAAATTAAAACACATTTATTACTCAATGAAAGTTTGATAAACTAATTAAAAGATTGAAAAGCAAAAGAGAAATTTAATTTACATCAATTAATTGGTTTGTTACAGTGGCTTCAAGCAATACAACGAATACGTTTTCTATCAAAACACGGAAGATTTTGGAAATACTTTTTTCTGCTTTTATTTCGCACAGCTATGTTATCCTTAAGTTTTTACAAATTGTTTAGTAACCTGATAATTTTGCATTTATTTAATTCATAAAATAAATATTAATGCATAACCTCTATATTGTTCCCCGCAGTCTTCAATCAAGAACTGTCAAACGGTTATAAACAGCTGTTTTGGTTTGTATTGTTTACATTTTATTCTCCATAAGCGTAATGTTAAATTTTTAGATTTTAAATTTAATATTACAGTAAAACACGAATTTTCCTGGACTTTAGACCTATCTAGAGCTTATTTTCTACTCGGAAATTAGTTATTTCCAAAATTTAAAGAAATTCTTCGGTGCCGTTTTCGAGATCTGTGTGCAAATATATATATATATATATATATATATATATATATATATATATATATATATATATATATACAAACCTTGCTCGTATTATAGTATTGGATAATTCTCAAACCACTTAACCACTTCATCACTAAAATTATAGGATTGCAAAATAGACAATAACAAAATATGATTCACACAGTCAAAAGCTCTTGTAAAATCTAGTAATATTAACAATGTAAGACGCCTCTTATCCCCATAGCTGATCTTATATCATCAGTAATTCGAATTAAAGCAGTCTGTGTACTATAATGTTTCCTACATCCTGATTGGTACTTATACAAAATATTACTATTATTAGAAAAAGCATTTATCTGTTTATAAACAAGTTTATCTAACATCTTTCCTAATACACATAAAATGTTAATTGGTCGGTAATGTTTGCTTTCTGTAGTATTATCTATTTTCATCAAGGGTAACACCAAAGACTTCTTCCACTGAGCAGAATATTTACAACTATTAATAGAAAAATTAAAAATATGACACAACACTTCTTTTATTTCATTAAATATTAACTTAATAAATTTCAAGTGAATACCATCATTTCCAACAGCATTTGATGAAATACCTAATAACACCTTTAATATATCATCACATGTAAATTCCATAAAAGTAAATGGTACATCTTCTTCACCATAATTATTCCTTAAATTTGTATAATGGTGTGTTAAATTAATAGGTATCTATATCATTATTTACACCACAAAAATATTCATTTAAACGATTTAATCTACACAAGGATCAGAAGATCGCTTCGAAACTTTACCAGTACCTTGTAATTTCAGAATATTCCATTTATCCTTACTAGGCTTATCAGATGATAAAAGCAAATTAATATGACGATTCCTAGCATCTCTTAACCTCCTTTTAACATTATTTCTACACACTCTATAGTTTTCCCAATTTATCTGACTCTTTGTTCTAACATAACATTTGTACATAACATCTATTTTTCATTAAAGCTTTCAACTCATCATCAACCCACGGACATGGATTCCTTTTTTTAGACACCTTTCTCTCCGGAATATATTTTTCAAACAATAAATCCAGCTTATTAATTAAAATGTCTACCTTATCATCAATATTTTGACTTAAATATAGTCCACTCCAGTCAACAGTCAAACATTCTTGTTTTAGCGACTCAATCTGCACATTTTTAAAATCCCTTACATATATTACTTCTCTATTCACATTAAATTTAACACTCAGATTTAACTCAATATAAATTAAGTCATGGTATGATATTCCAGAAACAGATCTTGACCAAAGTTAATAACCTTATCGACATCATTGGTAATAATCAAATCTAATAATGAATCTGATGATGGCAGGTGATAAGTTGGTCTTAGAGGCAATACAGATAAATTCAAATCATCTACTAAATTTTTAACTGTGTTTTCTCAAAAAACTCTCTTTCCGAACCTAGATTAATATTAAAATCTCCTATTAGTAAAACATTATCATAAATTGGTAACAAATCAGCAATAACAGAAAAAAACTCAACAATGTGACTAGCCTTTGGCAGGTGATAGACTGCACATAAAAGTAATTTCCACCCTAATGATATTTCTACAATAATATACTCAGTTTTCTTACTATATACACATTGAGAGGTAGCCACTATTCTTTTATTAAACTTTTTTATATACAGGGCTATTCCCCCACCTTCTTTACCTTCCCTGTCATGTCGAATAAAGTTATAATCATCTAACATGTAAGGCAATGATGATATTTCGGGCTTTAAGAACGTTTCTGATAGCACAATAACATCTGTTAAACCATTCTTAAAAACATTGAAAAACGAATCCCTATGAGCCCTTATGTTTTCCACATTAACATGAACTATTTATGAGCATTTCTTGGCATTACTAAATTTGAAACCAGGATAAGGAATATTTAACAAATTGTTGGGATTAATCACATTAGCCATAGAACAATAACAGAAGCTTAAGAACAATCCTAGCCCAACTTTTAAATTTACATAAAAGGATATCTAATTTTGCCTCTAAAAATTAAAAAAACACAAAAAAATATTAATTGATAGGATCACCTTGAGCCACATCTCATCAATGTACTTCCAAAGTTTTACATTGATACTTTGATAATTAACGCCACTATAGACACCAAAGTGTTCCGCCAGAATTTAACATTGCTCTTACGGGACTAAAATTCAAGATGGCTACCACTGATGAAGACTCTTAACGTCCGCACAACATTCACTACGTTGAATACTACTTTCATCCGCAAAGACCATCCTCATAATTATTATTAGACCACTTCGTCATTTAGAGGCAAAAGCCGTTCGGATTTCACTACAAACTGTAGGTTCCTTAGATGTAATTGGCTGTAGGGCTATTAATTTACTGTCCTGTTTTAGGAACATACCAGCCTTGGTAAGTAAAAAGACTACAAGATCACGCCACATTCATCCTACCCTTAATTTTCATTCATACTTGGCTTAAAACACCTTCCTAGGTGGGTCATCATTTTAAATGATAATCTAATCTACATAAAAATTAACAATCAATATAAGAGATTAATTTGAAAAATAGTAAACACATTTATAAATTTCACGATTAAATGTATTTACCTTATATGTATAATGCACTTATTTATTGCTTTTTTAATGTACAGTAGACATATTTTTTACCGTTGTCATTATTTGTTTACGTTAAAGGGTACGTGAGCTGAAACGTATATTCTAAATAACTGATTACCTTCCCTTGGAACACGCATTTATCACGATGTCTTATAAACAACAACGTTCAAGTCAGACAGCTAGTGCCCAACTTATCCCATATTTCATACTTACACAATGCAACTCTCTGAAAAATACTCTTACTTCATACTTGTAGTGTTGCCACTGGAAGCGCTGCTGCGCCGTGGAAGTCAGTTTTTGTTAAGTTTTATTTTATAATTCTACCAAGCAGTCATCGATTTTTTATAGTTGATTTTCAATTAGTATTGTTTTCACTTTTACTTTAAATGTTTCCATCGAAACCTCCTCCTTGATTTCTTTAGGTAACTTATTATACATTTTGATGCATTGATAAATGTGGACAGTTTTTGTTAAAGTAGAAATTAATTCAGGGTACATGTAAATTGTTTTTCTGTTTTGTATTAATGTTATGAATGTTATAATTTTGAATAAAACATTGGGGAGATTTTTATATTTCTTTCCCTATACATAGTATATGGAGAAAGTATTGTTTTCGTCAAAGTTTTCGAATTTGAGTTGAGAGTGGAATGTGGAATTTGAGTATAACCGTTTTGGGGTCCCCTAAATCCAAAAAAGTGGGTTTCGATGTGATATATGTTCGTCCATGTGTCTGACTCTCGTTTTTTTAATTTTGATTTTTTAAGGTAGGCCTAGTTTACACCTAAAACCCTTAAAAACATGAAAATCCAAATTTCTCAAAAACTGCTTTAACGATTTTGATTAAAATTTGAGGAATTATAGTGCATAAAGTACTAGATAATTTGACACCACCCGCATGCCTGTAAAATGACGGTTCTGTTAAATTGACGGTTCAAAAGTTATGAGCTTTTAAATGTCAAAATCAAATCTTTACATTTTCAGCGAAACAATAAAAGTAAAGTATAACTTGACTGGCAACATTAAAAAATCAATTACTTCCTTATTTTCTAACCGTTTTCCATAAACCTGGTATGAAGCGTGAGACCAAATCACCCAACAAAACTAACTCAAAAAGCTTGGTATTACCTGGTATTGGTATTGGGGGGAAGGCCTTTTCACACCGGCGTATTGGACGTTCTGTACGTTCGGTACGTCCGGAATGTCCAGTACGCGGTCCTTTCACACCGCACAGAAACTTCCAAAGGGGTGTACCCTTTTTTTTAGTTCATTTGCAATCAGACAAGCAACACTCTCACTCATTTCTAGTGCATTAATATCAAAATATCTATTCAATAATGAATGAAATTTCCTTAAGGGTTTTGATTTGATATCAAGTACCCTATTTTAAATCAATTTAGATTGCCAATAATAACATAACAAATATATATTAAGGAATATTGTTTTGCAATGTAAGTAAATACGTTTGTTATTTTATTTTTTCAATAATCAAGCAATAATTAAAGCAAATAATATACCATAAGGTCGTTAAATAATAATACTTCAACACCAAACACACAGCAGACCACGCGGCAGCTGAGCACGCGGTTTGGAAGTATTCACTGCGCATGTGCTAGCACACGCCAGGAACGTTTCAGAAAAATCGCTCTCCGAGCGATTCTCGCATAACCATCGCGGACGATCAGGACGTTCAGGACGCGCGGTGTGAACGAGCTCATATGATAACATGGGCAGCGATTTGTTAATAAAAAAACGTATCGAACGTACAGAACGTCCAGAACGCCAGTGTGAAAAGGCCTTAAGCCGCCCGCGGGTATCTTGAAATAATATAATTTTTTTAAATATGAGGTTAAAAATATATAAAAAATTACAAAATAATCATTATTTTGCAATTTTCTTTGCTTAAAACATAGTACTAATGAGCAAAACTAAAAGAGAACTATGTAGATTTTTTTACTTCCTGAGATAAAGGTACGGGAACCTTTAAAACCTTATTTTCTGGAATCGTCAAACGAAAACATGCTCACTCTGATTCCATCGTGCAGGACTTCATAAAAATGTTAGCAACTAAACAACTATACTCATCCAAATTGGAAAAACTATATATGAAGTGTATTGAGTTTGGGATTTAAAAAATATATAAAATAAAAGATCTATATTATCTGAGATGCATCAACCAATCGACACCCCACAAGTAAAGGAGTCATAGACGAAGAGATTAGTGGTAGTGAATTGACGGAAAATCATTCTCAATTTGTTTGGATCAGTGGATACAAATATTATGAAAGATACAAACTCAAAAATGAGACAAGTTGGTCCATAAGCAGCTGAACAGCTGATGGGCGCGGACTGCGGACGTGGAGTCGTCACATTTGCATATAATGGCGACGGGAATATCAATTTGTCCAAGCCAAGATTCCATCTCGAGTGAAGAGTCCGGGCCAACATTGACCTTCTTGCTCCGTGCGGCGCCGCCACGGCGTGTCAGGCCCAGTTACTATGAACATCTACAACCTTTACCTTTACACGAGCCAAACATTCCCTGTGACGTTTACGACCAGAAAATTATTTACCTTGTGTAATCTTAAAGAAAATTATAATGTTTCAGTTATTTAAACTACAAAATTGCCATAGTTTTCACTAACTTAGTAGGCTTTATAAATAATAGTCTATTAATAAAATGGAATTGTAAAATAACATTCATAACATTTTAATCAAATAGATCGCTGGTAAAGCTTTATATGATAAACTGGCTGAGCCGGCGAACTTCGAACCTATGTTACCGTACACTTAGATTAACTTGAATTTTATTAATGTAATAAATTGAATTTAATCACTTTATCTTCCGATAGCTTATAATAATAACAGTATATCAAAATAAACTACACATTTAATAGCATTACGGCTTTCTTGTGAAAGATTAGATCTTCTGGGTAGTGAAATTTAGGTAGGTAATAACACAATAAGGTATACTCTTATCTAAAAATATTTCCACAAAATAAACGAATCTGGATTAATTTATAATGTTCGGACCCAACACCAAACCGACTATAAACTAATCCAAACTGCAATACGGATTTTTTTAGGAAAGATTCAATCTTACGAATAGATTCTTTATAATAATACTCCTGTAATTAAAAATACATTAACTAAACTCGCACCAAACAAAAGAAATTTGATAATTACATTGGAAAAAGAATTAAACAAAAATGAATAAGTTAAGAAAAATGCTTGTATTTACTTCATATTTCCCTGTGGGAAATTCGTTAGAACGGGTATATAATGGGAATGTTTCCAGTTCATCCAAATAGCTGTTAAGTTTCAAATTTTCGTCTTACAAATTGCAAACACCCCCCCCCCAGCTCTAAGATATATCCATGTCAAAATCAACCAGTAAACTATAAATGTCGAAACAATCACAAAATTCACTGAAAATTACGTTAGCTGTCGACTGGTAAAAATAAAGCAACACAAAATCAGAATATTAAAATTATTAATGTATGAATATGATCAAAATGCATTACTCCTTTTCTTCATAAACCTAACTTATACAAACCTTATAAGCAAGCCAGATAGACTTAGCCATTACGTTAAATACTAAACTGAATATACTGAGTATATGTTACTCAGAGCTGAGACGAATCCAAAAATCGAAGATCATTAAAGTTGGTCCAGTCATTTTAATTATAAATAAAGAAACTAACACGACTTATTTGTTTTATTGCCATGTATATGTTTTATGTATGTTGTTTGCTCTGAGGGGGAGGGGTAGTTAGCAATGTGAACGACCAAAATTTGAAACATAAGAACAGCTGTTAAAATGAACTGAAAACTCTCCTTCTAAACATAACTATGATCTAACCTTATTTCCCACAGGGAAGTAAGTACTAAAATATTTTATGTATATATATATTCATACCTAACCGATATAGTTAAATTTTAATATTGATATTCACAACTAATCACATTTATCATAATTAAAAACTCAAATTCGAAGAGAGATATGTTTCAACGATGTGAATGCTACGTTTAAGAGGCTAAAAACCAAGACGACGAAGATGCAAATCTTGGTTTGGAAATGATACAAATCTTCAAGTCGGTCTTGCCGCGTTTTTAAAGCTTGTAGAAAAGGTAATTATGTAATTAAAAAACAGGGAATTTCAAGACACATTAATTTCACACATTTCAAGAATATCGTACATAAATACATAATAGCAATTTACGGCAGGTAGGCCTTGTTCGTTAATCGGGGAATTCGTTATATCGGGGATTTCATTATTTCGGGGTTCGTTATACCGGGTTTCTACTGTATTGCAATATAACTATTGTCATTGTGTGACTATGTAAAGAAGAAAAGCATTCCAAGTATAATTTATATTTGGGAGTTCTTTATACTGTATAGGTAAAATGAAAAAACTCTACTATAACAAAAAAAACTACTCACAAAACTCTTTCTTGTTGTATCTTCTGTCCGAGAACACATATCTGACATCGTCTCGAACTAACTTCCTTTTGACTATGTTCTGAGTTCCTTTTTATTATTATTATGGATTTTTTAAAGCAATAAATAATGCGTCGATGGTGAATATGGTAGCGTGACGCAGGCGTGATCCTAGCGTGACCCTAGCGTGGCCCTACTCAGTGATGGCCTGAAGACGGGTCCTGGAGCCAAAAAATTAGTTTCATTATTTACTGCACTTGATGACTCACCATTATCTTTCCTTGATACATCCAACGCATAATGGTGGGCAAAGTATGGACCAAAAAGGCTACGACCTTTATAAAAAATAACTTAATTGTATTTTTTAAATAGTAAAAATACACTATTTTTTCATCGCTCTCAATAACATGATATTAGTCATTTTATAGTGTATATACATTGTGAGAAAAATATTTGGTCTAGGTCTTACCATGGGAACGATAATAGTGTAATTTCCGTTAGGGAATTCTTGAAAATAGCAAAGATTCTGGTTTTGCCGTACGTTATTAGTTTTGAAGAACGGGACAGTATAGATCCTGTAGTTATCGAAAACGAAAATAAATATACATAGAAGGCCCTGTAGGTCTCATACTGTAAAGATTTTTTAAATCGGGTTTACGTAGTTTAATTTAGTAACGCAACTAAGTAATGTAGTTATATAGTTCGTTAACGTATGTATAATGAGATCTGTACTGGTCCTGTGCTGTGACGGTTCTGCGAATCGGGGCAGTATAGGTCCTGTGTTATTATAGGAAGAACCAGTACAGGTCCTGTTTGTCCCATCCTGTAAAGGAGGGAGCGAGCAATCTTCCGCCACTGATTTATCAAACAAGGATGGTTGCTATGATTTGAAGACAATAGCATCTGAATATTCAGCAAGTCACAACGTGTCATAAAGCCTGTCGTCCGTGTCATTATCATACCATTACCAGAGCTTTATCGGGACATAAACAACGACAACATATGTTTAATAATCATGCGACATTGTCTAAGACATTTTTATTCAAGGCGTCTCCCCTAAACCACTCTATAGTTTGATGGGGAATTTGCTTTATTAATTTCACTGGTGGGAATCATCGTAAAGATGTATTTTTCGTGTGGTTTTCTGGAATCTCTTTATCAAAGGTTTAACTCGTACAAATTTAAAAGAGCTAGCTATATATTATTATGTAATCGCGATAAATGGCAGGAAAACCTAACCAACAATAATAATAACAATTATAATACGAGGAAATAACATCCTATAATTAAAAAGACAAATTAGTATGGAGTAAATATAGTTTATTTAAACAGAACAATACTTTTACTATTTTTCAACATAATCCCCTTGAACGTGAATGCATCCTTCCCTATGAATTACATTTTTTTTCATCCCGGCTTCGAAGTTCTCTTTATCTTGTTGTTTGAGCCAGTTTCCCGTGACGTCTTCATTATTTTAGAACCTCTTCCTTCGTAATGTTATTTCAGTGAACCATACAGATGGAAATAGCTCAGTCATACATCGAGGCTATAATGAAAATGAGACAGTACTTCAAAGTCCATTTTGTCTATGGTTTCACAGGTTATTTGAGCAACATGAGGAAGTCCTCGCCTGGACACACTCTCGACCTTGTGTTCTTGTGTAGCCGCGTTAATTCCATCTTGTACTTGTGTTCAGTACCTCGACCCGTTGTAGATATTGTTATGACCAGTAACAGTACAAGCATTAGTCTTTGAACTATCATTTCTAGAGTAACCCGGCGGTCGGCACGAATAATGTCGTCAACACAACTTTCAACTGAGAGAGATGAAACTTCAACTGATCAGCTACAACGGTGTTCACCAGTCACTTAGTCTCGACCATTTTTCTATCCACTTGTAAAGATTTTCTGGATTCATAGAGCTTTTACCACACGCTTTTTTCATTCTAATATTTATATCTTATATTTATTTTCCATAGGGAAGTAAATATAAACATTTTACAGTGTGAGTTTCCTTAGAACATACTTGAGAGGTAGGAGTTGTTGCAAATAAAACGATACCACATTAGTCCAACTTCCGCCAAGGTAAATTCATTACAGGACACCAAAACTAACACCATCATTGGAAAGAACAAAATTTATTGAACACTGTATGACGGCGATGTAGCTCTACATTCCGATACAGCGTTCTGTGGAGCTATGTCAGGCTGGTTATTGAGAATATAATAAAATCAAACCGATTTAACCTACATTTGCTCAGTGTTGTATTCATCTGGTATCGTTATATTCGTAATAAACTCTACTGTAATCCTATTGAAATATTTTTATAACCAAAATACCTAACCTCATGCGTGAGAACCCTTGATTTTAGAACGTTTTTATTTATTTATAACTCCATAAATATTTCGTTGATTACTTATTATACAACGGGAGGAGCTATATAAGGTAGTGCATATCATATACTGATGTTGTACACAGCATATACTGTAGCGTGTTGGACTCGGTTTTAATGCATCGGTGTCCCATATTCGGATCCAGCTAATGCCAATCAAGTTTAACAATAAATTAATACTTTTAACCATATACTGGCTATGTCGGCTCACATATTATTTCCAACGCATAAGGAAAGCCTGTTTCTTTATAAAATTATTTAAGTTGTATAACAATTACTTTTAACTAATCTAGCATATTTGTTTAAAATAAAAACTTACCATATCGATCGATTATGGAGAAGTTCCAGATTGTAACCGGTTATCATGGACCAATGAGCCTTCTTCGGCACAGGCCGCATCTCCCAGCTGACAGACATCCCCATTGCCTCTCCTCAGTGGCTGCTATTACGTCATCAACGTGACGTCACACTGACGGGAACGCTTTTGATCCAATTGAGCCCAATTTGAGCCGCTCACAAACCGGCGAGGTCGCCCTTTGAATTGTCTAGTCTTTTGGGTGGTTGTAATTTCGACCCTTTTTTACAAACCCACCTTCGAGGGTGCGTTCTTTTCAGCTGTTAAACTAAAAGGATAATGACTATGTCATATTCAGCGACCGTTTAACTTTTTTGCCTGTAATGGTTTCATCGACTGCACTCAACCCTGATCTTAAATTATAGAAACTTCAAGAAGGAACAATTATTTTTCTTGTATGCACTGCAACAAATGAATGATTTTATTTTGTTACTAGCTGACCCGGCGAACTCCATAACGCCCTAAAGTAACTATGAGTTAACTTGATTGACCATATTCCGAAATCGAACAAATAAATTCTATTCCCAGAGCAGCTATTCTTAAAAAGCTATAGGTAAAAAGTTAAGTAATAGTTGTGAACGATCTATAAACAAGATATTACTTCTTCTATTTTTGTAAACTGATTAAGTAGTAGTTGGTTAAAATTAAATTATACAAGAAGTAAAGATACAGTTAGGTATTTCTGTATTAAGCGAAAGATAGAGGTGTGATAGAGGTGAACAAAGACGTTCCTCGAGCCAAGCAGCTGAAGTCGCATTAGTATTCCCTCCAGCGCAGCCCCAACAGAATGATAATGGACAGCGCCAACTGTTCACCTCCACACTCTCGCATCCCTGCAGTCATCACCGACCACCACCCAACTGTAACCAACCAGTTGGACACTCCCTCTCACACTCTCTCGCATCCCCACAGTCATCACTCGGACTCACCACCCAAGCAGAACTCCCCCAACAGAATGATAATGGACAGCGCCAACTGTTCCACACTCCGCATCTCCACCTCCACACTCTAACCAACCATTTTGACACATCCCCCATCAGCCCCAACAGAATGTTAATGGACCTGCACTGTCATCACTCTCGCTCTCCCCGACCACCACCACTCAACTGTAACCAACCAGTTGGACACTCCCTCTAGAGCAGCCCCAACAGAATGATAATGGACAGCGCCAACTGTTCACCTCCACACTCTCGCATCTCCACAGTCATCACCGACCACCACCCAACTGTAACCAACCAGTTGGACACTCCCTCTAGAGCAGCCCCAACAGAATGATAATGGACAGCGCCAACTGTTCACCTCCACACTCTCGCATCTCCACAGTCATCACCGACCACCACTCAACTGTAACCAGCCAGTTGGACACTCCCACTAGAGCAGCCCCAACAGAATGATAATGGACAGCGCCAACACCGACCACCACTCCAACTGTGTTCACCTCCACACAGAATGATAATGGACAGCGCCTCGTATCCCTGCAGTCATCACCGACCACCACCCAACTGTAACCAACCAGTTGGACACTCCCTCTAGAGCAGCCCCAACAGAATGATAATGGACAGCGCCAACTGTTCACCTCCACACTCTCGCATCTCCACAGTCATCACCGACCACCACCCAACTGTAACCAACCAGTTGGACACTCCCTCTAGAGCAGCCCCAACAGAATGATAATGGACAGCGCCAACTGTTCACCTCCACACTCTCGCATCCCTGCAGTCATCACCGACCACCACCCAACTGTAACCAACCAGTTGGACACTCCCTCTAGAGCAGCCCCAACAGAATGATAATGGACAGCGCCAACTGTTCACCTCCACACTCTCGCATCCCTGCAGTCATCACCGACCACCACCCAACTGTAACCAACCAGTTGGACACTCCCTCTAGAGCAGCCCCAACAGAATGATAATGGACAGCGCCAACTGTTCACCTCCACACTCTCGCATCCCTGCAGTCATCACCGAGACCACACCCAACTGTAACACAAAACAGTTGGACACTCCCTCTAGAGCAGCGCCCACAGAATGATAATGGACAGCGCCAACTGTTCACCTCCACACTCTCGTATCCCTGCAGTCATCACCGACCACCACTCAACTGTAACCAACCAGTTTGACACTCCCCCAAGAGCAGCCCCAACAGAATGATAATGGACAGCGCCAACTGTTCACCTTCACACTCTCGCATCCCTGCAGTCATCACCGACCACCACTCAACTGTAACCAGCCAGTTGGACACTCCCTCTAGAGCAGCGCCAACAGAATGATAATGGACAGCGCCAACTGTTCACCTCCACACTCTCGTATCCCTGCAGTCATCACCGACCACCACTCAACTGTAACCAACCAGTTTGACACTCCCCCAAGCGCAGCCCCAACAGAATGATAATGGACAGCGCCAACATAGTGTACAGGCCAAAGGTCACAAGGTCAAGGTTTCGTCCCTCACGTTGTTCTACAAAAGGCGGTGCGCTTGGCTTGCTGACTCTGTGAGCAAACTCGCCTTTTTACCTAATGCATTTCTTTTTACAGCAAATTATTAAATTTGATGTTATTATAACTAAAATTTTAAAAAGTTTTTCGTAGTTAGTCAGGTAGCTATGTAGTACGGGGATAGTACACACAGTACGCACAACAAAGACATAGTCACAGGCCTCAGAGCTGGGCGAAGGTGAGGGAAGGATATTGTGAGGAACATCGGGTACCTGGGCGAAGGTAAGGGGATATTAGTGAGGAACGGTCGTAGGTGGGAAAGGATACTGTGAGGAATCGTGTGTACCTGTGCGAAGGAGGGGAAATGCTACAAGCGCTTCTACAAGCGGTGCGCTTGGCTACTGCTCTTGTCAAGTCTTCTCTGGGCTTCTTGAAGTAGTTCATTCTATACTAGTAGTTCAACAGCTAAACAGTTTTTTATTGTTTAGCTGTCAGTAACCAAAAATGTTCGCCGATGAAATAATTTTTCTAGTGACTTTTTTGGCAGTTGACTACAATATTGTATAGTCGAATTTCATGAAATCGCCAAGAAAACCGAAATAGCAAAATTTAAAATACTGCCTACTAATTGAAGTTTGCTGTATCTCTTTATATACGTATTTTAACTTCATATTACTGTAGTAGTACCTGGTGACCGAGCTTTGCTCGTATAAATTAAGACTCATGTATTATAAAATTAACTAGAAAAATTAAAACACATGTATTACTCAATGAAAACATTTATGTGGTTTAAATAAAACCGATTTAATACACCATAATTAATACAGCACTGAACAAAAAGTATCGCGTATAGTGGTGGGGATGGAACTCGCGACCTTTAGTTCTTGAAGCCGACACGGCACCACTCGGCTACGGCGTCTGTTAAATGAGCAATGCCGTTTAACGTCTTTTAGCCAACCTCAATTGTTTTAGCAGATCATTTACTGTTTAATTATCCATACAGTTATTATTAGTCTGTGATCAACTGATTTTGTTAGAAACGGAATGAGGATTGAAAAGCAAAAGAGAAATTTAATTTATACCACTTATTTGCTTTGTTACACAGGCTTTAAGCAATACAACGAATATGTTTTATATCAAAACACGGAAGACTTTGGAAATACGTTTTTCTGCTTTTATTTCGCACAGCTATGTTACCCTTAAGTTTTTACAAATCGTTTAGTAAACTGATAATTTTGCATTTATTACATACATAAAATAAATATTTATGAAAAACCTCTATTCACATATTGTTCATCACCATCTTCAATCAACAATTGTCAAACACTTAAAAACAGCTGTTTTGATTTGTATTGTTTACATTTTGATTCTCCATAAGCGTAATGTTAAAATTTTAATTTTAAACTTAATATTACAAGAAAACAAGAATTTTCCTGGGCATTAGACCTATCTAGAACTTATTTTCTACTCGGAAATTAGTTATTTCCAAAATATAAAGAAATTCCTTAGTGCCGTATTCGAGATCCGTGTACAAATATATATAAACAAACCTTGCTCGTTATACTTTATACTTTTAACTGAAATGGCGACCTACCCAGGTAGGTATTTTAAGCCAAGTATGAATGAGGAATGAATGTAGGATGATTGTGGCACGATCTTGTAGTCTTGCTACTGACTAAGGCTGACATGTTCCTTAGACAGGACTGTTAATTAATAGCCCAACAGCCGATTGCAACTAATGGACCTACAGTTTAACGTGGAATCCGAACCACGACCTCTGAATTACGAATTGGTCTAATTATGAGGATGGTCTTTGCGGATTAACGCAGTATTCAATAGTGCGGACGTTAATCCACACAAGAGAACACTACACCCACCGACCATCTATCACAACTATCCACAATTCGTGACCTCCAAGTAGCTGGATTACAGGACGTCGCCACCGTCCCAGTTAGAATTTGCTGTCTATAGTATTGGATAAAAACCGGTTGTAACGTATTCAAGAGCACCGCAGTCACAAGGTTTTATTCCAACCATAATTACTGAACAACTGGGAACGCTACTTCAGACACGCGAATGGTAATTAATAACCGCTTCTTACAGATTAATTTCAGAGATGGACGCCTATCCACTGCGCTTGGGTTTCGTCACAGCGGCGACGGGGGCGAGGCTCGTTCACCGATTACGTCCCTTTAGTGTCGAATATACAAGCGGCCTTTGTCTTCGCATTTGCATTATATCTGATTGTATCACTAATGAGACTATGTCAGGAGAACTTGACAAACATTGTTTTAATAAGAAATAACTTTGCATATGTTTGTATAATGGGCTCAGCGGGGCGATTGCTGTGCTCTAGTCTACTTTTGGCCTGATTCGTTGTTACAAATTCCAGTTGACTGCTTGTACTGTAATTGCAACTAAGAAGAGATATTTCGCATGTAAATACTGTGGTGTTTACTTGGTAATAAATTGTGAGGAGAGTACTACATTTCTAGACATTAGATTTATTTCCTGTTAGTATATTTTATGATTGTAGGTTCGTATATGTTTTATTTTTAGAAGTCTATAACAGCTAAAAAATTTAATAAACAAGAAGCTTATTAATCACATTATCTCAAACTAATATATAATTAATTACCTTTGTACCCTAAGTGAAAGCTAATGTGTTAGTTAACCGATCCCGATCAAATTTAATACACGTTGCACTGATAAACAAGTCAAGCCTTAAAAATTTAGATCACAATTTGAACCAGATTTTGAATGTTTTCATAAAAAGTAGAAAATCTTATTCTTATTCGTGAGATACCGACCCAACTTGGAGAGTGAGAATGAGTGAAGGATTGGTGTAGTGGATATGATGATATGTCGCTTTGTGTGAATGTGTTTGATCTTGATCCTTTTACCATTTAACATACAGTAGTTAGTATGCGTAGTTGGTAATTGAGATAGTTTAAAGTGATGAAAATATATTTAAAGGGGACGTATAGAGGGTGAGGAGCAATCGGGTATTATTTTCCCTAGCGAAGGTGGGGTAGGATATTGTGAGTATCGTGTACCTGGGCGAAGGTGAGGGAAGGATATTGGTA
Source organism: Nephotettix cincticeps (assembly GCA_023375725.1). NCBI lineage: Eukaryota > Metazoa > Arthropoda > Insecta > Hemiptera > Cicadellidae > Nephotettix > Nephotettix cincticeps. The sequence continues at coordinate 103,695,612 of CM041791.1, forward strand.
AGGAACATCGGGTACCTGGGCGAAGGAGGGGGAAGATATTGTAAGGAACAGCGTGTACCTGGGCGAAGGAGATGGTAAGGATATATTAGAAGCAATTACCGTAGGTCTCATGGCAAAACTTAGGCCTGGGCCATGCTATTTTTCGTCAATAGGTGCCCAGCGGCCAAAAACAATAGTCGTTAAAATATATATATCTGTGTGTGTGTGTGTGTGTGTGTGTGTGTGCGTGTGTGTGCGTGTGTTTGTGTGTGTATGTGTATCTGTGAACACGATAACTCTCGTAAAAATGTTCCGATCGAGACTAAATTTTGTATAGACGTGTATTCCTACATTAGTAGCTTGGACGAGTTCCAAGACATATCGGTCAATGGGAACGGGTAGTTTGGGGGATGTTGCACTAAAAAATTGGGGTTTTTGCGTTTTTCATTTTATTTTAGAAATTGTTTAAATTTTATCATTCATCATTAGAATCAGCAGAAAAACTACACAATTTAGTTTCTTAAAGTTTTGCTCTATCTCTAACGGTTACCGAGATATTAAAAACCTAAACACAGTACGTTGTATTTCGGGGGTCCAATGTTAATCTTATGGAGGATAAGGAAAAAATAATATTTCACTTATCAATGTATATTTTTGGATGAAACTTTATATTTAGCTTCATGTGATTAAGATCCATCCATTTATTTTTAGAAATCATAGTTTATGTGTTTATTAACACAGCTAACCTGCATACTCTTTTCCCATGTTAATCGTATAGGGAATAGGCAAACCCCTTCATTTATGGACAAACGTTGATGGAAGATGGTATAAATGGTCAAAGTAATTGTTTAAGGTAGAAATACTTACTTTCAGTGTTCCTCACAGCAGCAAACCTGCACACTCCTTTCCATGTTAATCTTGTGGAGAATAGGCAAATAATTCTCATATTTATCGACAGATATTGATATAACTTGTCATATATTATTATTATATTATTGCTTTGGAAATTTGTTGAGTGGATTCGCTTTTTATGTATCGTGAATATTTCAAAATGTGGAATGTAAGATTAATTCACATTTATCCTTTAGGAATAAAATATATTACTTTAAGGTAATACTGTAAGGTTGAGTTTCAATACCAAGAATATTACTTGAAAATAAAACTTGATTTCTATTTTTCTGTGCTTTTATACTCCAACTACCTTTTTAAGGTTTTTTAAAAGGACCGGTTAAAGCTACATAACGTCGAACCTTTGTTACAAGGTCAATTAATAGCCAAGCTGTAATTGTTGACCGAGTCCGGGAAACAACCGGTGACCTTCGGGATTATGAGGCGAGTGAAACATTATAAATGGAATATAATTATAAACAAAATTTCCATTTCAAGATAGGCGAACTCTAGCTAAATGTAAAATTTAAATAGATTGATATGAGGGGTTTGGGGCTTTTGTGAATTAATTACTTATATTAATAATTACATAAGGTTTTTCTATAAGATATATCCGGTCTAGTTTATACCTATTTAATTGGCTTGATTTGTTCAAAATAAACAACCTCTTACAAAACAGAACCTACAATCTTTCTAGGCATGCAATGAACCAAATTTATTTCGCTTGTGAGCTATAAAGGCAGGATTACAAATCGCAATTAAACCACTGGGAACAGCGATACCCAGATTTATTTGACAATGGGCAGCTCGGCCTACTGATTGGAAAACATTCAGTGGGAGCTGTCCATTAGTCTGCTTCTCGGAGACGAACATTCAACTTGCGGTGAAGAATGTCGTCCTGTTGGGACTAGTGAGACCTGAGATCTATGTACGAGAACCACCTGAGGCAGACTGGACACATGACTGAGAAGGCACTGTTCACTAATGGTTAAGACACAATGACCGGATGTGGCAGACTGGCTGCATGAGTGAGACTACAGTCTAAACCGATGTTTGACGCATGAATATAGTCTGGGGCAGACTGGCTGCATGAGTGAGACTACAGTCTAAACCGATGTTTGACGCATGAATATAGTCTGGGGCAGACTGGCTGCATGAGTGAGACTACAGTCTAAACCGATGTTTGACGCATGAATATAGTCTGGGGCAGACTGGCTGCATGAGTGAGACTACAGTCTAAACCGATGTTTGACGCATGAATATAGTCTGGGGCAGACTGGCTGCATGAGTGAGACTACAGTCTAAACCGATGTTTGACGCATGAATATAGTCTGGGGCAGACTGGCTGCATGAGTGAGACTACAGTCTAAACCGATGTTTGACGCATGAATATAGTCTGGGGCAGACTGGCTGCATGAGTGAGACTACAGTCTAAACCGATGTTTGACGCATGAATATAGTCTGGGGCAGACCTGGCTGCATGAGTGAGACTACAGAAACCGATGTTTGACGCAGTAATATAGTCTGGGGCAACTGACTGCATGAGTGAGACTACAGTCTAAACCGATGTTTGAAGCATGGACATGTCTGGGCCAGACTGGCTGCATGAGTGAGACTACAGTCTAAACCGATGTTTGACGCATGAATATAGTCTGGGGCAGACTGGCTGCATGAGTGAGACTACAGTCTAAACCGATGTTTGACGCATGAATATAGTCTGGGGCAGAGTGGCTACATTAAGGGCTCAACCACACTATGCGCCACAACCGCGGCCGCTATCGTAGCACCTGCGACTAGACCAGGACTACAACTCACGATATTCTTAATAACTCTGTTTGAATAACCTTCGGATGTTAAATCCCTCAATGAGGGTCTTTGTTTTACCACTTCAATGAAGCTCTCTGTATTGAAATTTTACATTAATAACTTAAAACTAGTAAAAACCACCACCAAATATAAAACAGATGTACACAGATCGCTCTCTCAACCACTACTGGTCACTGGTCGGGTTGCTGAAGTAGTGTGTGACACCCACATCCCAATTGTATGCTTTTTTTAAAAGAAAACCAGCCCGATTTGAAAGGGCAGCCGCAGCGGCTAGACTGACCGCTGCAACTTGGGAGCGGCCGGCCGCACCGTATGTTCTACGAGTTTGGCCGCCAGCAGCCTGGTCGCTGTCGTGTGCGTTTGAACCGTAAGGGCTAAATGTACATTGATGACCAACGTAATCGGGCTGTATGAGGCAAACTTGCTACATGAGTGGGGACGCAGTGTATTTATGACCGACGTACGTGGACCGTCTGGGACAAACTGGCTACAGGAGTGAAAACGCAGTGTATATTGATGACCGACGTACGAGGACCGTCTGGGACAAACTGGCTACAGGAGTTAGAACGCAGTGTATATTGATGACCGACGTACAAGGACCGTCTGGGACAAACTGGCTACAGGAGTGAGAACGCAGTGTATATTGATGACCGACGTACGAGGACCGTCTGGGACAAACTGGCTACAGGAGTGAAAACGCAGTGTATATTGATGACCGACGTACGAGGACCGTCTGGGACAAACTGGCTACAGGAGTTAGAACGCAGTGTATATTGATGACCGACGTACAAGGACCGTCTGGGACAAACTGGCTACAGGAGTGAGAACGCAGTGTATATTGATGACCGACGTACGAGGACCGTCTGGGACAGACTGGCTACAGGAGTGAGAACGCAGTGTATATTGATGACCGACGTACGTGGACCGTCTGGGACAAACTGGCTACAGGAGTGAAAACGCAGTGTATATTGATGACCGACGTACGAGGACCGTCTGGGACAAACTGGCTACAGGAGTGAGAACGCAGTGTATATTGATGACCGACGTACGAGGACCGTCTGGGACAGACTGGCTACAGGAGTGAGAACGCAGTGTATATTGATGACCGACGTACGAGGACCGTCTGGGACAAACTGGCTACAGGAGTGAGAACACAGGGTATATTGATGACATCAGTTGGTCATTTTTTGACCTATGCAGTTTTACATTGATCCCATTACGGTTACTACGAAATAACACATTTGAATTAAGAAAGGGATGTGTTCGGCATTGCCTGCTGTTCGCCATTACCCTGCTGTCCCCTAACAGGTGGTAATTTTTTAAAAAAATTTTGAAAACTAGTTAAACTTTAACACGTTGAAAACCTAGGATTCTTGTCCGTATTTAGGTTTCAAGAAATACAAATATATTTTCAATACTAGTCTAACGAATTTATAAGGCATATTTATAACATAAAAGTAATCATTTATCATAAATAAAGTATTCAAATACAGGGTGAATCACGTGAGTTGTCTAATATTGATTCCAGACAACCCGTTAGTCCTATAATGATGAAGCAATATTTTTTTCCACTAAACCAAGCCAAAAAGTTGGATTTTTCACTAAAAGGGCAGCTATTTTGAAACGAATCGAGAAATACAAAATCTGATTGCGTCATAATGTTTCTATTAGTAAGAGCTTTAATACGAGCATAACATTACGTATAATTGTATTTGACATTCCCGAGATTTGAACTAATGACCGTTATATTTTGAAACACCCTGGATTTAAGAAATTAAAAATAATTTTGCCTTATTCCTTGGCGTTGTTTTAGTGGGAAATAATTTTATTTCTTAATTATAGGACCAACGGTTTGTCTGGAATCATTATTGGACGCCTTACGTGATCACACTTTATATAAAACTTTCAGGCATTTATACTATTTATTGCTGCCAGCCTTCAGCCAACAATTTGGAGGGATAAGGTTGTAAATATGGAAACAGGTCGTACACGCAGCAGGGAAAGGAGCAATAAGTGTATTATGAACCGCTATTTACAACTCAATGTGGTTGCTCCAATGCAGCTATTGTTTTAGGCAAATTACCTTACGCTCTCTACCCCGGAACGAAATTGCAACTATATATCTTTGTTACTATGAGAATGAAACTTTCTTATAACAAACACACTGCAGCTGTGGGGTGTTGGTTTTTATATCGATGACATTCCGCTATGTATACAGGGTATTTTTTAATTGAACCACCTTTAAGATCTTTGAAACTAAATATCTTATGGTAATTTTAAATGGGGAATATTCCTTTGTTTTCGTACTAGTTTGAAAATATACAAAATATTTATAAATTTTCAAATATGGCGGACAGTTTTATTTTTACGTAATAAAACTCTTACCTACGTATATTCTGTTTACCGTTGTTTCGGATAGTAAATATAATTTTAAGACTTCTTCTTGGTTAATTTTGACTTTCTCCCCTTGTACATAGTATGTAGAGAAAGAATTGTTTTTGTCAAAATTTTCGAATTTGAGTTGAAAGTGGATATATATTAGTTTTGGGGTCCCCTAAATCCAAAAAAGTGGGTTTTGACGGTGATGTTTCTCCGTTTGCGTGTGTCTGTGTATGTGTGCGTGTGTGTGTGTGTGTGTGTGTGTGTGTGTGTGTGTGTGTGTGTGTGTGTGTGTGTGTGTGTGTGTCTGGATCTATACAGAGCCACAGCCTACCCCGTTGGTCCGATTTAGATGAAATTTGGCATGTATGTATATTCTCCAGGCTTATTTCATTTTTTTGAATTTTATATTTTTAAGAGTAGTTCACCCTTAACCCTAAAAATCGTGAAAAATCCTAAAATTTCTAAAAATAGCTCAAATTTGAATTCGACAGTTTATAGTCAACAGAGTATTTAATAATATGACACCACCCGAATGTCTGTAAAAATTACGGTTCAAAGGTTATGGGCTTTTAAAGGTCATAAAATATTTGATTATTTTCAGCGAAAACAAAAAAAGTCACCACCAAAATCAGAATAACACATTTAACAAATTGGTAATTTGAACTATTTGTCAACAACTATCGGTTCTAGAAATAAGTTGAATTTACTGCCCATGATAAACGCAGGACGTTGTTTGATAGCACCCAATGTTACTCTTATGAAGAATATTAAAAATATAAAAAAATATTGTTAAATTTTCAAATATGGCGGACAGTTTCTCAGTTCATATTAATTTATTTCTTTTTTTTCCAACCGTTTTTCATGAAACTTGGTATCATGAAACTAACAACGAATAAATCGTAGGCTTGTTTTTTATTTTAGAATGTTCAAATTTAGACATTACTACAGTTTAAAGGCAAGAATTACAACTTAGTTTGGTAATAATCATTAAACGTAGTGCGTATTAATTCCTTAGAACAAATGTTTTAAGTGTTTTTACACTTTGAACATAAATTTCGAAAATACAAATTATACTTGAAATCAATATTTTTCAGCCAAATTTAATTAAAATTTGGAACAAAGAAAAACAATCAAATGGCGTATTCTAAAAGCTTCAGAATGCAATTAACACCAATACCAGGCGAAACAAACACAATGTACTCGGCTCGGTTCCAAATGCAACGCGCGGAATTCGGTCTCTTGATTGGAAGCGATCGAATAAAAGCTGTCCATTAGAGACTGTTTCTTGGAGATGAAGAATCCGATCCCGGAGAAGAATGCCGTCTCGACGATGGAATGACGACGACCGGCGACCGACGACGAGGGAGCGATCATCTCGTGTCTCCGGGGAACAAATGCAGCTGCAAGAGACTGTAAGACCAAGTTGAAGGGTTGGAATCAGAATCAAAATCAAAAACTCTTTAAGACAATTTCGATGAGAAACGTACAGCGTCAATAATTTACAGAACATTTTTTTATTTATTTTTTACTCCACTCTTGAATTCTTCCATGTAAAAGGGGTTTTCAGTCAGCCAGTTATCCAGAGTTGTTTTCAGCTGCTTTCCCGAGAGATTCCTCATTTCTTCAGGTTTCCTCAAATGACGGCTTTCTCTCGAACAGACTAAGGTGGCGAAGAGGTAGTGCGTAGTCCCGGTGTGGTAGTTGTGGTGGTCAGAAATTCTTGGTAAATTTAGCCCATCAAAATACAGTATTGTTTCCCGGATGTACAGGGATGCTGCAGTTATTATGTGGAGTCGTTTAAAAGCCCTTCTGCACGTGTCAATAGGTCCAAGACCACTGAGTAATCTTACTGCTTTTCTTTTGCAAGAGCATTATTCAATTTAGATTATCTTGCGTGGTTCCTCCCCAGACAACTATTCCATATCAGATGTGTGATTCAAAAAGCGCAAAGTAAGTTTTTTTACTCAATTTGAGTCAGCAATAGCTTTGATTCGTTTTAAAATGTACAGGTTTGTGTTTAATTTCTTTCACAGGATATCTACATGTTTTTTCCATGACATATTTTCATCTATAGTGACTCCAAGGAACTTGGTCTCAGGCTTCATGTCAACATGTAGCAAAGTCGGCACTAAATCTCAATTTCTACCAAAAGCTAGCTGGTTTGTCTTGGTAATGTTGACTACTAGATCATTTGTGTGACAGTACTGATAAGCTGTGTGTAATGCAATGTAGGATGATACAGCAAGTTGGTCAGTGGAAGTTCCTGTGGAGATTAGAGCTGTATAGTCTGCATACATTAGAATATCACAGATCCAGATGTTTAGACATGTCATTTGTGAACAAGATGAAAACCACAGGGCCTAGATCCCTGTGGTACGCCTCTGTTTACAGGTAGTGGAGTGTATCGCATCATTTTAACCAGCCCTTTGTCTTCTTCTTCTTGTCTTCTTCAACCAGATGACTCCATTATTCCAAGTAACTCGTGAACCAGCTAAGGGCTGTATTCCTAATACCTATGTTGTTGAGTTTTCTTAGGATTAGGTTGTGGCCAAGGCAATCAAATGCCTTACTGAAATCCAGCATGATACTTGTGACTAGATTTCCTTCCTCAAGGTGGTCAATGATGAGTTCTGTTAGGTTGATAATGGCCGTGGTTGTTGAATAGACTTTTAAAAAGCCATTCTGATTTCTTGTTAGTATGTCATCAAGTATACTGTGGTCTATAATCCTATTGAATACAACTAGTTCAAATACTTTGGAGAAGTTTGAGATCAATGAGGTAGGTCTGTAGTTATCAGCCAGCGTTGAGTCTGCACTTTAAAACTTTAAGACTATTTTGGCTATTTTTAGTGCTGAGGGGAATATTCCTTACCTTAAAGACATGTTGATTATTGCTGCCAGATGAGGGGCTAGTGGTTGAAAACATTGCTTTAATATCTTCGATGAGATGCCATCCACACCAATGGAGGTTTTAGATTTAAAACTCTGGATTATACAGGAGATTTCTTTTAGCGAATTTCCCATAGGGAAGAAGCTATTAACGTAGGTCTCATGGCGAGACTTAAGTCCGGGACCATGCTATTTTTTCGTCTTTAGGTGCCCAGAGTCCAAAAACAATAGTCGTTAAAATTTATATATATATATATATATATATATATATGTATATATGTATATATGTATATAGGTATAAATGTATATATGTATATGTATATATATATTTATGTGTGTGTGTGTGTCTGTGAACACGATAACTCTCGTAAAGATGGTCCGATCGAGACCAAATTTGGTAGAGACGTGTATTCCTACAAATGCTCGGACGAATTCGTAAACCAGACATATCGGTAAATGGGAAAGGGTAGTTTGGGGGGTTTTGTATCCCAAAATGGGGTTTTTTGCACTTTTCACATGTAATTTTTAAAAATTTCCAATTTTATATTTCACCATTGGAATCAGCTTAAAAAACTACACAATTAAGTTCCTTAAAGTTTTTCTCTATCTCCAACGATTACCGAGATATTAAAAAATCTAAACACAGTACGTTGTATTGTGGGGCTCCAATGTTAATCTTATGGAGAATAGGGAAAAATTAATATTTCCCATATTAATCAATATTTTTGGATAAAACTTCATATTTAGCTTCATGTGGTTGAGATCTATCCATTTATGCTTAAAAATCATAGTTTATGTGTTTATCATGGCAGCAAACCTGCATACTCTTTTCCCATATTAATCATATAGGGAATAGGAAAACTCCTTTAATTATGGACAGATGTTGATGAAAGTTTGTATAAATGTTAAGATAAAAATTATTTGTGGTAGAAATGACTACTTTCAGTGTTCCTCACAGCACACTCTGCACACTCTTTCCCATGTTAATCTTATGGAGAATAGGTAAATAATTATCATGTTTATGGACAGATTTGTATAAAACTTGTCATATATTATTATTACGGTATTATATTATTGATTTGGAAATTCGCTGAGTACGCAGGTCTGCTGCGACGGGGGTATTATTTTAGTTTCTGCAAAATTACTTAAGTAGGTGGTGTGCGAGATTTGTTTGCGAAATGTCTGGACTTTTTTGTACTGACTGTTAAGAGTTATTGTTTTGTCGGCTATGTGAGCAAAAAAACTGTTTGATATGCTTGACTATTTTGTATGGATCAAGATTTTCTTCACCATTAATTTTTTTTTCAATTGTGAATTTTTTTGTTTATTACTACGGTACTTCTTTCTGAGTTTATTACCTGCCATACAGCTTTCACTTTGTTATTAGATTTGTTATTAGATGTAATCAGCTGATGTTTTTTTGTATCATTTTTAGCCTAAGGTCGTAGTTTTTCTTGGCTTTTACTGTTCCTGCCTAGTTATTTTCATTTCCAGTTATTTTAAGTTTATTTAGACATTTAATGTTCTTTGACTTTAGATCCAGAGTTTCTTTGTCCTTAAAAACTTTCATTATTTTCTTTTGTTTGATTTTTGTTCTGATTTTAGACCATTACAGGTCTACCTTAGCCGTTCCAGCTTACACAAACATTTCGGATTTCCAGAGTATAAACTAATTATATATTAGAAACAGTAAACAGGATTTGATAGCGATTATATAATTGTGTTTATGCACGTGTAAAAAGCCCATTCTGATACTAAAACAAAATCATTTTAATAATTAGTTAAAATTGGCGAAAACATTCGCTTTTTAATTGGCCTAACTCAAAATTTTTATTAGAACAGGACATGGTACCTGTAGCATAATTAAGCCTATATTTTTTAATCCACTCTCAAATTGTGTTTTCTCGACATTGTCTACAACAATAAATGTAATGAAAAAGATGATTACTGTATACTGAACCTCTGCAACGCTAATTCTTTTATTTCATAACAATGACATACGTAGCGTCGAAGCGGGGTGGACCGCCGACGCCACCTTCATCTGTTTATGTAGATGTAGTAAATGTATGAATGTAATATGATAATGCATACATGAACATCAACTCTAGAAACTCTCAGCTCTAGTAACTGATACGGTAGCTCTATAGTTGAAGCGCTGGGCCACAAGTATCGGGCGACTCCTGTCAGATCATGAGCGTGACTGATGCCAACTTACCACACAGGCCATAAGATTATGGGCAAATACGATTTTTAAAGCTGTAAATAGAAAAGTAAATATTTTGACACAAACTTATTTCTTGAAACCAGTTATTATAATGGTGTAAACAAGTAAAGTCATCTACAGGTTTAAGTGATTAAACTGTCTACTTCGATTGTGGGGATAAAATCAAAGAACACGGATGAAAAAATATACGTTCTATGTTCTTTGATAAAATATTGCTATAGAGCTTGAAATAAGTTTTAAAAAATGATAGTATTTGGGATTTTTAAATTTGTGTTGAAAATTAAAAACCTATGGTATTATGAAAAACATTTAAAACTTATGAATACATTAATTAATCGTTTACATCAAAACATATCTAAGAAGGCAAATATTAAGAAAGGAAAATCAAATAATCAGTTTAATTTAAAGTGAAAATATTTTATTGCGATAAAAATATTTACAGTGGCAAAGAACAACTTATATTATATAGCGACCATTATGAGACTTAAAATAAACACATAGGAACAGATTAGGAATGTATGTAAAGAATGTAAAATGCAAACTGTTAAAATATAAATAAAATTAATTGATATTCAGACAGATTTTTATCAGTTCTCCTATCCTTTTAAGTACCTTGTGAATGAATAATTAATATACCTAATTATGTTAGGTATTCATGTTTTAAGTAATATGCAATTTGTTTAAACCTAAATTTGTTTATCCATTTAAAGAATTTGTAAAACCTAGCTAAAACTTTGAATAATATACTTTCGTTGCGTTGTAATAAACTTTAATTTTCATAAAGTTATAGTCAATAAGTAACATTACATTTTAAATATAGAAACTCCTCTAAGGACACACTATAACAATTACAACATCGTTTATAGCTATGGAGTAAATTTATCTGAATAAACTAACACGCACATTCAGTTAAACTTTGTACATATATCAACATTTACAAAGAAATAAATTACAATAACAGTCTAAAAACTTTCCTTCTTTAAACTTTCCATTTGTCAAAGATTATATATACTCTAATGTTTATTATTTTGTACATTAACATTATATTTTAAAATGTTACATCTTATTTACAGAAAACTTAAATAATATATATATTTTTTGGTGTAGGGCGTCATACGACTGAGTCCATAGACAGTTCTGGACTTGGCCTTGTGGTGGCGGCTGAGGTAGCTGGAACATCGGGTGTTGCGGGTCGCTTCACTTCCGCATCCTGCGACGTCACAGGGAGTGGCAATACCACCGGATGTTCCGGAGTGTCCAACAATAGCCTCACAGGTGGGGGAAACACTGGAATAGGATAACGTTTTTTAACATTTAAAATTAAAACTTAATATTTTATAAATATATACGACTAGGAAAGATTTTAAAAACGAATTAAACTTAAATTCGAGACGCAATTTTTTAGGCCTACTTCGAATAATAGACATAATCTATGGGTTTGTAAGCATTACAAATGACAATACCATGATTTTAAAACTTTTCATGATTATTATTCAAGAATTATCGGCAGAATTGAGGGTGAGGGAGAAAGCGCGCTAGGGAAGGGCGAGACAGGAGGCGGCGGGCGAAGACATACGAAGAATAACAAAGCACAACGCATGATACTCCATTCCTTTAAAGTGTGAGATTACTAACCGTGTAAGAACTGTCTGCTGTCTAGTTTGAACTATGTTTAGAGGTACAATATTATGAATTGTATCGGTCTTCTTTTTAAACCCATTCATACCTTCTTGAGGAAAGAACTAACGATTATACTATTTATTTGAAATCAGAAAGACTTGTAACTTTCAATTTATAATACTATAATAATTTTATAACCAAAATAAAGATATTCAGAATGTGCAGAATCAATTAAACGAAATACTGTATACTGTCATACACTTTGTTTTCTTTGTTAAAATATAATTGGTATAAGACATTTACGAATGTAGGTTTTATATACAAATTTCACTTCATATATATTTAAAAATGATTAATGTGCTCACAAACCTCTTCCTCATAAGTTAAATTTAAATTCCCAGCTAGGTGCAAAAAGAGTAATACAAGTACATAACAAAATATTATTCAAACCTTAAAATTAAAATTCTAAATAAAAATACTGGAGAGAGAATAAATACAATGAAGAGATGAATTCATCTGTTACAATTGTACAATACGTTAGGTTGTTACAATACGAGGTGTATATCGACTGCCTCTTGCCGTCTCGCTCTTATACCTCCTAATTTTGGTGACTCAGGGGTGAGGGAGGAACTTTGAGGGATAAGAGTGATAATTTGTGGGATTAAACAATGAGGCAGGGATTTTCAGGGAGAAAATGGATATTTTTTGGGATGAAACCGAGGTTGCCAAAAGGCCGCGGTCGAGGGCTAATTAGGGTTCCGACCCTCGGTGGGGGCTGGGCGGTTGCCAAAAATCCGTTTCCCGTTCTGAATGTTAAGGTCAGAGGGGGGCTCAGTTAGTCAGCGAGCCCGGGGTGGCCAATAAGCTTGTACAGTATCAGTACTGTCCACCTTTCACTGTGTCGGTCCTGCCTAGCTTTGCTTGTCACAACACACTGATCGTTGGTGCGCAAACTAAAGGTAAGAGAGACTGTCACCCTCTTCGAAAAATACAAAATGTTAAATCAATAGAACTTGAAATCTTAGAGACTTACATTTGAACCTGTCACAGGTCTGCTTCTCGTTCTCCGCTACCTTGATCTCAGCACTGTCGCGCGACCTGCCGGAGAACAGCAGAACAACGAGCAGGAAGAGCAGCAGGGCGGCAGCCACCCCCGCCACGCCCTCGAACCCCGGATGGCCGTACACGAGGTGGCTGTGGGGCGAGGGAGGGGTGGCCAGGGGGGCGGCCTGTCGGGTGTCCAGTACCAGAGGTTCGCTCACGGACTGCGGGGCTCGGAACAGCTGGACCTGCACAAGTCGCGGAGGTTGAGGAATGAACAGCAACAGACAGACGAGACTACTTGGGTACGGGTAGCGTCACTCATAGTGGGATTTCCCTCCACGTAAAAATGATAACATTTAAACATCTTTTAAACTATGAAAAAACGTAATTTCTCTGTGACGAACCTATCAAACCTTAAGCTCACTCCGCATGGGACATTATTTAGAATGAGGGAAGCGAATTGCGCAATCATGCTCAGAAGACTTTTTTTATTTGACGATTCTAGTGTAGTTGGAGTTTACTTCCTCTCCCTTAAAAAATTGATTTTGGTACAGTCAAGAGGTCATATTTATCAACTATATCATAGGAATCATAGGATTGTAATTCTCTTTAAAGTGTTCAAAATAACCGTGCCCCTGCCCTTAAATATTATTTTCAAATACATTAATACAAATCCTTAAAAGACTACAGAACGACATTGAAGACTATGAATTGAACGGCATTTATAAAAGTAAAAATATTCAAATTGAAATTTTTTTTCACTAATAATAAATTTTAAATGACGAATGGGTGCGAATTAAAAGAAATATCAAAAGTTAATTTATGATCGAACGCGATTGCAGAAACAAACGTCTCTCGGGGGACAGAAACGGAGAAATATCTGTGACAAATGTTTTAATAAGAAACGCCTGTAACAATGTGACATAAATCTGGGTCGCAGCTGAAATATAGTTGTGGGGTAATGGAAAAATCTGAATTGCTGATGGAGCGATAAGTCTCCCGCCACGGCGCGTCGCGGCGCTTCGGCGGCGGCGGCGGCGGCGGCGTCGACACACGGAGTGTGCCGAGCTGATCCGTGCACTTCCGGTTGTGAACTGTTTGATTACGGGTACTTAAAAACACGCTTAAAGAAACTACTTTTGGAATTTATATTTTTGGAGTCTTCCAGACTACTAGTATTTTCATTTTAAAATGTATTCGTTTGATTTCTTATTTTTAAAGGAACAGAGGAAAATACAAGAAAGTGTTGCATGGGAATTTTCATATAAGTGAGATATCTCAAAGGTTGCAATTCTACTAAGAAACGAGGAGGAAGTAAAGGTGCAAGGGAAGGCCCAAGGTTCACTTAGGATGGTTTAAAAACCTGTCATTAGTGTGACAACTTATTTTGATGTGCCCCATTATGGCGTCAGGAGTGTAATAAAAGAGTCAGAAACCCATTTAGGGATGGTGATATTATCCCAATAATCCACTCAAAACGAATTTTGAGCAATGGCTGACATATACAGCAAGATTGTTTGAAAATATTCATTAAATACTTATTTGCCTATCCTTCATAAGATTGACATGGGAAAGAGTGTGCAGGTTCGCTGCTGTGAGGAACACTGAAAGTAGGCATTTCTACCATGAATAATTTTTATTTTTAACATTTATACCAACTTTCATCAACATCTGTCCATAAATAAAGGACTTTGCCTATTCCCTATATGATTAACATGGAAAATGAGTATGCAGGTTTGCTGCCATGATAAACACATAAACTATGATTTTTAAGCATAAATGAATAGATCTCAACCACATGAAGCTAAATATCAAGTTTTATCCAAAAATATTGATTAATATGGGAAATATTAATTTTTCTCCATCCTCCATAAGATTAACATTGGAGCCCCACAATACAACGTACTGTGTTCAGATTTTTTAATACAGTATCTCGGGTATCTCGGTAACCATTATAGATAGAAAAAAGCTTTAAGGACCTTAATTGTGTAGTTTTTATGCTGATTCCAATGGTGAAATATAAAATTAGAAACTTTTAAAAATTACATGTAAAAAACGCAAAAAAACACATTTTGGGGTACAAAACCCCCCCAAACTACCCGTTCCCATTGACCGATATGTCTGGTTTACGAACTCGTCCGAGCATTTGTAGGAATACACGTCTCTACCAAATTTGGTCTCGATCGGACCATTTTTACGAGAGTTATCGTGTTCACACACACACACACACACACACACATATATATATATATTTTAACGACTATTATTTTTGGTCTCTAGGCACCTAAAGAAGAAAAAAATAACATGGTCCCGGGCTTAAGTCTTACCATAAGACCTACGGTAATAGCTTCTTCCCTATGGGAAATTCGCTAAAATGAAATGGGGACTTTATGGGACATGCGGAATTTTAGGCTTACAAATGGTTTGTGGCTATCGGTATCTCAGTTTGTATTTGACTGACCTGTATCTTGTAGACAGTGTCGGGCCACAGCGACAACGTGACACAGGTAGAGTCTGTGAGTAGGTTACCCTTCAACCCTCCACCCTCAAGCTCCCAGGTGACCAGGTACAGGGACTCCGCCCCCTCGGCTCCTGGCATACCCCGGGGCTCCCAGGACACCTCGGCGATCACCAGCACCCCCTGGTGTATCAGGGAGACCTCCCGCATCCTCCAACCCTCCTACAAATAGCAATCAAATAAAGATTTGCCAAAAAAATTCAATAATTTTTAATTTACAAAAGTAGAAATTATGCAAATATTTCTGGTAATAACAGTATATGTTTATTCTTACGTTATTTAATCAATCTTGAACTCTTTTTGATATAGTGTAGAGTTACATGGTATAATTTATAATACTGTAGGGCCTATATTAATTTTCATCCAAAATATTTTCATACTTTTTTACTTTGATCTTTTAACCATATACTGTTAAAATATTTTGTACAATACAGGTTTTTTACATTGATACCGTATCCTGTATATTAGGCCTAAAATATTTTTGAATAGATCGCCATTAACCTGGAATAGTTCAGTTGAAAAAATGTTTCAGTTATATTATGTAATTATACGCCATTTTCGAATCAAATACAAGTATATTTGTATTAATTCTGTTAATTAATTGTTCTTAAGGTTTTTATCTCAAGTTTAAATTAATAATATTCATTATTTATCTAGATCAGACCATGAGGAACCATGATAAAACTACAGTTTCTCTGATAACTGGTCGTATAACTTTAAAAACATATACATTATTACTTTATGAATAGATAAGTATGTTTATATTACTATTTATACGAATAAAGGAATTTAACAAGTTTTTAAAAAGCTTTCTAACTAAGAGATTTCGATTCAAAGTATCTTGAACAAACTTGTTATTTAGGGTGTTTATTTCCACTTATGTTGTCCCAAGTGTCTAGTGTAGCAAACATAAAATTTATATCA
Source organism: Nephotettix cincticeps (assembly GCA_023375725.1). NCBI lineage: Eukaryota > Metazoa > Arthropoda > Insecta > Hemiptera > Cicadellidae > Nephotettix > Nephotettix cincticeps. The sequence goes on from CM041791.1 coordinate 103,711,907, forward strand.
TTGTCCTTTATATATACTGTATATAATTGCAATACACCGATTATTTTTCACAAGAATTCTTAAATAATTTCTAAGGTTTGGAATAAAATTAAGTTGAAATCAAAGATACTCTTATAAAGTATTTTATATAATAGGATATGAAAATCTATCAGTTAATCACTAATCGTGTTATCAACAGTAATAAGATAATAGCATTCCATTGCGGGAACCATAATTTTAAACTAAAAACGTGTTATACAGTATTATCTGGTGTAAACAAGCACCACACAAACCCATCCAATAACTCGAAAGTTGAGCCTATAAAGCAACATACGCTCATTAACAGATGGTCCGAGGCCCAAGAATGTTGCGACCCTCATAATTTGCAGTCGTTTATATAAAGATAGAAATTATAGCAGTTACAACAATGAATTTATACGGGAATAATGACATAATGTTCGGTTTTAAAGTCGAAAAGTTAAAATGGTTTTGGGATCTGTTATTAAAGAGTTTGGAAACGGGCAATTACGCGGTAAGGAATGATAAGGGTCGGGCGGTGGCGCGCCCCGCGGGACTCCTTCGAACTACCGCCGCAGCTGGCGACGCCGGCACAATGGGTAGGGTAGGCCTACTGATAACTGATCTGTGTATATACTGCATACAATCTTACACCAGACTGACACCGCTTAAGTACAAATGTATTTCAGTAGTGAAGATGATCGATCATACATGATTTTAAGAATGTTTATTGGACATCTAAAACGGGTTACAGTGTCATTTACATTTTCTATAAAACAAACCAAGATATAAAAACAATTTTGGTGTCAAAATCATTGACATATATTTCTCTTTAATTTGAACGGACAAATTATTCATATCTGACAAACTTTTATTACAAGATAAAATAAATTTTACAAAATATCATAAATTAGTAACTTTAGTGTAAACCAAATCTAATAAACGGTACCAATGGACTGACACATACTTTCTCCCTTAAGTAAATTTAAAAAAATCTATAATAAAACTATCATGTTCTACAAAGTTATTCTAAATATCATTTAATAATTTATTGTTCAAATTGCATGGGGGAAACCCCCCCCCCCGTAATACCAAGCTTTTTTGAGCTGGTTTTGTTCGGTGATTTGACCTTACACTTCATACCAAGTTTCATGGAAAACGGTTGGAAAGTAAGGAAGAAATTGATTTTTTTATATTCTCCATAAGAATAACATTGGGCGCTTTCAGACAACGTACTGCGTTTATCGTGGACAGTAAATTTAACTTTTCTCTGGAACCGTTAGTCGTAGACAAATAATTCAAAATACTAATTTGTTTAGTTTTTTAAGCTGGTTTCAATAGTACCAGTCAAGTTATACTTTACTTTTATTGTTTTCGCTGAAAATTTAAAAATTAGATTTTTTTGACATTTAAAAGCCCATAACTTTTGAACCGTCATTTTTACAGACATGCGGGTGGTGTCAAATTATTTATTACTCTGTGCACTATAAGCTAACAAATTTTAATCAAATCGTTAGAGCCGTTTTTGAGAAAATTGGATTTTTCACGTTTTTTAAGGGTTTTTAGGGAATGAAAAAACGCCTGGAGATACCGTGAATATATACATACATGCCAAATTTCATCTAAATCGGACCAACGGGGTAGGCTGTGGCACTGTACACATCCAGACACACAGACACACGGACGGACAGACATCACCTCCAAACCCACTTTTTTGGATTCAGGGGACCCCAAAACGGATATATCCACCCTCAACTCAAATTCGAAAATTTTGACGAAAACAATACTTTCTCCATATACTACGTATAAGGGGAGAAAGTAAAAAAACTATTAAGATTTGCTATGCAAAATTAAAAATATGTTAGTAAGAAACATAATAAAAACAGAATGAACATGTCTTAAAGGTATTCCATAAAATGTACATTTTATATGTAAAAATCATGTTTAAAGTTTGTAGAAGTTTGAATGTGAATACATTAAGATGACATTGCCTGTTTGTTACGTTGAGAATCAAAGAATAATAATTCTGAGGGATGTAATCCCAAAATATATTATAAATTTTAGACTAATGGGTGAGTTATGCGTTATTTTAACCATAGAAATGGTAAATTCGTAATTCACGACGCATTTACAAATTAAATAAGAAGTGGCAGGGAGGCATCTGTTGTCAAAATCTGTCAATTTTGTGAACTTATCAACTTCGTGACTTTATTTCCCTTTGGTGGCAAGCAACCGAACCTGTTCACGCAGAACATTAAACTGGCAATAAGGCATGTCTTATAGCCAAGTATGCGCTTGCTACTCCTAAGCCCGGTTGCTGTATTGGTTAAAGCGCTACACAGACGAGTGTAACGTTTTAGCCATTCGGAAGTGCTAGGGTTCGAATCCCGACCATGATACCATTGCTTACAAATGTGTGGTATAGTGGAGAGGGGGCCTATATTAAACAAACGGTGGCCGGCTGGGGTGGAAGTTGGATTTTTAGGTTTAATTGGGATTGCAGTGGACATCTGTTTTGCTTTTGAGGTTAGTGATTATAAGAGGGGCCTGTTTTAAGCTTTTTTGTTTATACTTAATATTTCAAGAAGATATAGCCTAAGTAATCATTTTTATGTTACAGTTAAAAGTGAAAAACTTGCCACTTCTAGGGTTAAAATATATTACAACTTTCAAACTCGAATCTGGACCCAGTCGCCATTTGTCATTGGGCTACTAATTAATGATGTTTCCTAACAACAGGTCGACGTTAGGTAGTAAAAAGACCGGGGTTTGGACCGTTCCCCATCAAAACGTTAAAAATGCCACTGGGGTAGAAATACACAAAATAAAAATAAAAATAAAAAATAAAAAAAACTATTTATTTTTTATTACACCTGACTCTCTCTTTAACGTATGGTTGCAGGTTATTTTAAACTATGTTTCTATTCAAGCATTATTTATATTATATAAGGAGACTGGGACGGTGGCAAAGTCCTGTAATCCAGCTACTTGGAGGTCACGAATTGTGGATAATTGTGAGAGATGGTCGGTGGATGTAGTGTTCTCTTGTGTGGATTAACGTCCGCACTATTGAATACTACGTTAATCCACAAAGACCATCCTCATAACTAAGCCAATTCGTAATTCTGAGGCCGTGGTTCGGATTCCCCACTAAACTATAAGTCCATTAGTTGCCATCGGCTGTTGGGCTATTAATTAACAGTCTTGTCTTCGGAGCATGTCAGCCTTAATCAGTAACAAGATTACAAGATCGCGCCACAATCATCTTACACTCAATCCTCATACTTGGCCTAAAATACCTACATTGTAGTATGGTTGCCATTTTAATGATCTAATATCTACATTATCCTTATCTGTATGTATTTAAGAGCATATTTAAAGCGATTCCTTTTATAGAAGTGTTGTTCTTTTGAGTCGTTCAACCTTGTAAAACCTAGTAAAATAGCACCGTCAGCTGCTATTACCGGATCAGCAGATAACACAGCTACCAAATAATACCAGACAATAATACCAATATAACTTAATACAAAGTTACCATTGTTTTATAATGTATGTTATCAGAACAGCTGATATTACTTGATCAGCTGTTAGGGTTCAGTCAGCGATATAACACTGTAATTACCTGATATATTTTAATTATATCCATGTGATATTACGTAAAAAGCCGACGGTGATAAAATTAGGTCGCCTAGCTCAAATTGAATCAGCTGGTAAAGCAAAGTCAGCTGATAGTGCCAAGTTGGCTGATAACACCTTGTCAGCAGATGCCACAAAGTCAGTTGATAAGAGTGGTCAGAGGAGCGTGGGCACTGGGCAGCCGTCACCAATCAATGAGTGGTTCCGGGAAAGGTGGGATAATTCGCTACCATTAGGCCTAGCACCTAGCAGGCGCCGACGACGACCACGGTGGGAACCTTCCTGGTAATGTAGAATACTTCATCACAGCGAATGTATCCATCATTACTTTATTACAGAGAAGGAAATGGTCATTAAAATATCTGAGAACCATACGATAACGGGAATTATATAAGCAGACACATCATTCACACTGATAATTTCATTATAAACGACAAATATACTGAGGTTACAGATTGTTATTCAAAACATCTACTGAAAGATAGTTTAATACAAATAATTATAAAACACTTTTTAATTCAAATAAGTTAATCTTAATCGTCCTGATAATTTCTTCACCTCACCAAATTGTTGCAAAAAATTCATCTTTGTTCAATAAATGTTCATAACATTTAGTATGCATTTATGTTTTAACTTTATCCTGCATCTACAGTCTAATAATATTGGTTGCCGACCCTCATTTCAGTAAGTAACAGGAGTATATTAATTCCTATGTTTAATATAATCGTGTGCTACTTATTTTCTATAGCTGTTTGGAGGCTTGATAACATGGAGGCATAACACTCTTCATGAACAAGTAGTTTATATTAATACGCTTAAGTTCCCACAACGATGTCTTCATGGTGGGAAGCCTGCATTCAAAACTGTACTAAATCCACGAATCATGTATCCACTTAAAAACATGGCATCGTTAAGTAGGAACGGAACCGGGGCTTGAAACTTCCTTTTAAAAACTTTAAAAATGGGTCTAGGACTTTTGGCAACCTCACCTATCCCATTCGTTAGAGTTGAATGAACTGCATAATGCTATAACTTCTTTAAATTGTGCCTAGTACTTCCATAAAGGAGACGTTCATAGATCGGGGGGCAGTTTCTTGGTAAATTCGCTGAGTAGCATGTTTTGAAACATCAGAAATTTATTTATTTATTTTCTTATATTTATTTTGTGTATTTCTACGCCAGAGACATTTTTAACGTTTTGATGGGAAACTGTCCAAACCCCGGTCTTGTTACTACCTAACTTCGACCTGTAGGTAGGAAGCATCATTCCAATGACAAATGGCGACTGGGTCCAGATTCGACCCTTGCGGTATTCGATCCAGCGACCTTACACCACCCAGCCAGTAATATAGATACAGTATGTAGTATGGTTTGAGTGGTGTACAGTATACTGTAGTACAGGACTGGTTGTTTATTGTGAACAGGAGTATATAATTGTGACTAACGAGGAGACCGGCTTGTATAGACTACAGACTACCTAGCTGATACTCGTCCACGTCCCGCTCCCTGAGCCATCCGTCACGGGCCCGGCCCGGCCCGGTGTTGATGGTAAACCACACTACTTATGCCAGCCGCGTCGCGTCCCCTCGGAAATACTAATACCTCCCTATATCATTCCGCTCACCGTCCTCCATGCTAAACACACCACTTCGTCCTTTCTCTGCTCGGAATCGCGTATCGTGCCCATCTATCAAACGTGTCTCCTGGAATATAATGATGTCTCGGTGGTCAGCTTGGCCGTGTCTCGGGTGGCGATGGGACTGCGACTTGCTGTAGGCCTACTGAGTTGGACGTGGATAATCTCAAGGCTAAGGCGAAGTTTTATTTCCATCATGGCAATACCTCCGGTTTTTTAAGCAAAGATTTCCCTCCTCATATCAACTTCACACTGAACAAAACCACACTGAACAAAACTATACACTGACTAACCACCAAAGAACTGTGTTAGACTAAATTACTTACGTTATTTCAGTCAGACAGCTCAATAAACATGCGAACAATCAAAACTTGTCTCGGTGTTATCACCATCTTCAGCTTCAGATACTTGTAAACGAGTTCACAAGGTACAGTAGGATGGATGGTACAGTAGGCCTACTAACATTGAACGGTAATGGACATTGAAACATGAATAAATTAATTATGTTGCCCACACGCAACCGTACTGATACCGTACTATGCATGAACAATTTTACAATACTCGGTTGTATTTTGTGAAAAGCGGTTATTTATTTTAACTAATAAAAGTTACGAAACTTATGTTATTCAAACAAGACTGGTTGTCAATCAAATTCCATTTAATTATCTTGCTACCAAGCTACAAAGGTTAAATTATAGGCCTATTGCTATCCTAAACAGTAGTTTTCACGATTATTTTTAACCTCTGCAACGTACGTTTCTTTACCTTAGTAAAATCATTTCTTTGTACTGAGGCGGATTTTGCCGTATTGTAGGCCACCGCCTTAACCTCTGACACGCCATGAAGTAGTCCATAGAAGACATTCCATGCTTCTATGGAATACTCGTCATTTCCCATGATGATATATGAAGAACATCCGGTCAGTCCGCCAACCGAATGGTCCGGGACAGTAAACTCCGGTCGGGCCGGCGGGAAGCGGTCTCTAATGACTCTTTGTTTCGGCAATCAGAGTCACCTCGATAAATAAACGCTGCCGTTTGTGAGCCGCTAAAGACAAATTGAAGGTCGCCCGCGGCCGGCCCTCACGTTCGAAACCCGAGCCGTGACCCCCGCATTATTGGATCCGTATCAGCAATTAGCTTGTAATTCACAGCACCCCCCCCTTCTGATTCGCCGGTCTGTAGCTCTTCCTTCTATAATTATTGGAGGAAATGCGCTTCTTCTAAATTTATGATATAGTGTAGACCTTAGAGAAGTCCGCATTTTTAAATTGGAGACTATGCATTAGAGTTGATTGAAGTGATACGTCTATAGCCTCGTGGAATTCACCGATTGTTTTGTATAGGCCCTATATTGGACCTGTAAATTGTAGTGATACTTAAATAAACACAAATCTCCACAGTAGTTATATATATATATATATATCAAAACCTTAAAAGAAACCAACTTATTATAAGAAATTCAGAATTGGCACACCAGTTGGTTTTAAAACCAAAATTTCCTACAGGATTAAATCTCAGATAGTTTACTACTAATATAAATAAATGATTCAACTCAACTGCCTAAAACCATATGATTTCAAAATTTTTATTGTAAACTTTTCCTTGAATTTATTTATGTTTTATTGTGTTTTCATCTTGTACACAGTCACTATTTCTATTTGCTTGAAAACGTTTTTTATAATTGAAACGAAAATTTGCAAAACCAACACTCATTCATTCAGTACACAACTATACAATTTTTAAAGTACTGTAGTTATAAAAGTCATTTGGCACTTATGAAGAATATGTAATATATATATATATATATATATATATATATATATATATATATATATAAGGGGATAACGTTTATGGAGAGATTAAGTTATTGCACACAAAAATAGTCTATTTTAAAATGTTATTTTTAACATTAAAGTAAGGTAAACTTCATGTGATTTCAAAACCACGTGTAGTTGTAATTACGTTTTTTGTTTATGTTTTTTAATGAAATTAAAATATTTTTCTTGGGTAACTTTTATTACAAAAAAGCATACCTCGTAATTTATTTTGCTTAACAGCAAAATTGTTCAGATTGAACAACTTGAGGAATAGAACGCGGAAATGAATTTTTAGAAGTCAAATCAATTATCATAAAGCATATATTTCATGCTCACCAAGACAGATCGTTCTTATGTGAGGTAACTACATATTATGATTGTATATTTATTAGTATGGCTAGGCATACCTATACATACATGTTTTACGTCTACATGTTTCAGTATACTTCTGCTACCAACAAAAATCGTCAGAAACCTCGATTTAATATATAATTAACGTATATTGTAAGTCCTCTAATACGTGCGAATGGAATGATAACATTTTATTCCATTTTTATAAAAATTCCCGTATGATTAATATGGTAATTTATTTTTGCCTGTGGAATGATACTGGAGGTATTGTCTAATGATAATGAGTTGAGAAATAATATATTCATTAATATAGATTACACCGACCCACTCTGAAGGGTAGGTCTATTATAAGGCGAAGGGTGAGTGGGATCAGCGTGATGGATTTGTCGACATATTTAGCTTTGGTATGATCAATAAATAATAGCACAATGGAGCACAAAGCAGATGGAACCAGTATCAAAACGATCACGAACTCGTAGACATTTGCCCAGATTATAAAGCGGTGACTAGGCCTGTCCACTGAAACACCCACCCAGATTGGTTAAACCATCTTCATAAAATATTAATTGTTTTTTTTCAGAACCCTTACAGTAGTCAGTGCAGCAGTGGCATTAGTGATGACAGAGATATTTTTTTGTATTTGTACAGTTCATTTTCAATGAATACTATTATGGTGATCGATTAAACTCAAATTCCGATTTACATAATACTGTATATCTAATAAAACTATTTGCGAGCCAGCGAGATGTCGGGCGGCGCGGGTGCAAGATTTATCGCCGGTGTTTTAACAAATCTGCTTACATATATTACGAAGTGTTATTAACGTCTCAATCTGGCTCGGTGGGGACCAGGGGACCAGGAGACCAGGAGACCAGAGGACTCGCCTCACACTAGTCGGGCCGCGCCGCGGGCTCGGGGATCCATCACGGCTCGCGGACCGAAGCGTCTCATCTGACAGGCTAAGTGCACCGCCGATACATAACGACACCACATCGCGATCAATCTTCCGACCTTGTAAAACAGATAATAATTCTATCTTCAATTTCGGGAAATTTACCCAATCTGCTGACCCGGCGCGTTAATAATTTCTGGAGAGCTAAGTGCTGGCGGCTACAGATACAGCTACGGGTCCGGCCTTTGGTCAACACATTCCATCATTTTCTGAAGTTTTCTTAGAGGGATCCACGATGTTATTTACTGACTGTTACTAAGTAATACATTTTACTTAAGATGTTTTAATAATGAATACTCAGAATAATTAAAAGGCACTCAATTTAAAACTAAAATTTTGTTTTATTACTTGGTGAGATTATGTGTGTTAATTGGGTCTATGTAAATTAAAATTATTTTTCGGTATTGATTTTAATATATCCAAATAAGTGAAAAAATTAATCGCCGTATAGATTTTATGGTAACGTTTTATGGCGTATTTAATAGGAGTACACTTAACCATTCACCTAATAGAATGGACGAAATGAAAGTCTACGCAAGCGTCGTTATATTTATCTACAGTATATGATTGTACTGTATTGTACTGTGAAGTACTGACTATGATAATACTTTAAAACTAGTATTTTTAACATATATTAGGAGACCTTAACTAGACGAAGGTGTACCTCCTAAAATAAAAAATATGGAGTGTTATATCAATTGTCTTATATCCATAAGAATAACATGGGAAAAGATGTACGTTAGTTGCTACAAGGTACCATAAATTCCAGTTTTTCAGCATAAATTATTAAACAACTTGGTATATGAACATGTATACCAAGTTGTACCACAATATCTAATTTAACAAGCGAAATATCAATTTTTATCCCTTTCCCATATAATTGATATTAGGGTTCCACAAGACAATGAACTGTCTTTAACGGATTCTATACCTCAGTAATAAACTGACGTGAAGAGGATTCAAAATATTAACTAGTTTATTTTTAAATAATAATTGAATTGTTATTGAATTATATGCACAAACCACATTTGGACATTTGGCGTATAAACACCCTCCCCCATAAACTTCCTCTTAGGGTAGACCGGTTCGCCTGTATTTCGAATTCAAGACATCTAGTGTGTAAAAGAACGTACATTTCAAATTTTAAACCGTTCCTTGCTACCGTTCTTCCGTTCTTGCACCCCCTTAAACACACACACACACACACACACACACACACACACACACACACACACACACACACACACACACACACACACACACACATCGACGGACACTGAAAATTTGACTCTACTAACAACAACCAATACGATACATTGATGTTCTCACTTCGCTCGTCTACCGATTAATCGGAATAAGAATCATAACTGTTATTAATTGATGATTGACGAAAAATTAGCATACAGATTATAAAACTATTATTAACCATAAAAGTGATAACAAAAGTCTACGAATGTATAAAATATTTAGAATATTCGTGAGAGAGTGATGGTTCCATCTGGCGCCAGATGATCTGTTTAGTATTGACGAACACGCTGGTTGCATAGTGAACCCCGACATTGTGTGAGAACCACCTCTCTCCCATGAGGATACGACTACGCCAGCCTTTGTACCGAATATGCAGTTGGCATGTCGCAGTCAACAGTTGTTGCGCAGCCGTATAATATTCGCCATTTTAACAACGTAATCTTCAATACTGCGAATAATACTACGATCCATAAATTGTTGAAAATATTCAAAAGTTGATTTAGAAACAAAATTGTTTATGAATGTATATTGGAATTTATTAAAACTAATTAAACACACAATTATCGGCAAGAAAATATTTATGGAGAAAGTAATAAATCACAACTACAGTACTATAGCTCATCAAAAACGCCCATCGTTATCTATCACATTGGGACAAATGGTGTTGAAATAACATTCTGCTCTGGGGTATTCCGAGTACAATATCAGAAAGGGAATCCTATTCCTTTATTATTTGCATAGGTTTTCTACACAGTATTGTGAAGTAGTTGAATAGCAATTCACATTGCTAATGGAAAGTTTTCTAGCCAACAGTGAGACGGTATACCGGCTGAAAAGGCATGATTTTATAAATCTGAGTGAACGTTTCAAACAACTCTAAATTATAATAATGTTGTTATTTCATTCAATGGTTTGTGACTAACAACTACAGTCAAGTTATATAATCACATTTACTTATTGTTATGATTTTATGTAACAGATTATAAATCAATATATTAGTTGAAAAATGAAAAGTAAACAAACAGCTGTAGCTTTACAAATCAAATGTTTTGATTGTAGAATATTTGTGAGCAAATTTACTCCCCTTAAGGTAAACTTGGGACTTTGACCGTCTGTCTGTAGGGCAGAAACTCCCCTTTTCGAAACTCCGAAAAGGGAGTTTCGAAAAATCCTTTCTTAGTACGCATCCTAGACCTTAAATAAAATCTGTGTACCAAATGTTAAACTTTGATCAGTCAGTTAATGAGTCATATTTGGGATATGTATAAACATCTGCAATTTCCGACCTTAAATGAATCTGTAATAATTCAGGTAGCAATGATTTTATCTAATTTGTCATATGAAGTGTTATAACTTGGTTTTGGGTTAATAATATTTATTTATTCTGTTAGACGTACTCTCAAAGATTCTCGTCTCGATACAATCGATTGTTGTTTTTACGGAAATTTATATTTTTATATTAAAGAAATTCCAGAAACTTATAACGTAGTTACCATGAATATGATGTATCAAGTTGTATGGTACTACGATCATGAATCTCTCCCAAATATTGTTAATTATCTTTTAAAATAGTGTATATATATTTTAGTATGTCGTGTATGTTGCCTATGGACTCCGGAACCACCCAAAAGATTGTAACGAAACATTCAGACATTATTAAGCATGATTCGAGGATAGTTTCTATGAAGTTTGGTGCAAATTCGACCAAAGGTCTCCGACCCAGAGAGTATAAAAGGGCGCAGTGTCAGGTTTTATACATTTAATGTTTACAAAATTGACAGTTCGCCGGGTACCGCTAGTTGTTAATAAATGTGGAAGTGACGTTAACTGTACTTTTATTTTCCCTTTATTATAGCCGTTACATTTGTGACACTGTCAGTTACTAAATATTCCCGCTAATCCCCCAATCCGAACATAATTCCCTCGTCCTGGTCACTGTTGCTACTGTCCTGATACAACTGCCATTGCCAACTAGAGGGCAAATTTCCTTCCTCAGCACACAACATCTCCTGCAGTGCTTCTTGGTTTATCTCAGGAACGTTGTTTATTAATGCTCGTTTTCTAAAACCATAACGTGTATATGTAAAACCCCTTGGTTCCTTCTTCTCTCTCCTACGGTTTAGATTTTCAGCTGACACAAGAAACCCAGACTGACTCAAATCCTAGGAGTGTACGTTAGAGAACAATCTGATAGTATTTCGTCGTCTGATTTTGTCACGGTCGAGAACCACGAACTGAGTACGATTAGGTTAGGTTAGGATTAGTTAAATAGTTAGGTACAATGCCAAGTTCCCTAAGTACATTAGTACAAAAAATTCTGAAACTACTTTTTACAGTATTTTTATATCTGAATTCAGTTGATTTCGATATTTGTTTATAATAACTTATCATCCCAAGAGTAATAATACTGCTGCGGACCCAGAGCCGCCTCGGGTCACATGTGGTCGCACCGCGGTCACGTGACCTCATACCCATTACCCAGGTCTACCAACATTTCGGCCTCACGTACCGCCCGGGTTATTAGCGAGCATGCGCGTGCGGGTGGTACACCTGCCGCTCCTCGCAGCTTCCCGTTGCTACACGGTAGAAATATGACCCGTGTTTGAGTTTCAACTTTTTCCTTCGTATTTCATTTTTAAAATTTACAATATTTACTTTTTTTAGTTCCTTAGAAGGTTCATTGCTAAACTAAGGGTTAACAGAAGGGGGCCGCAATGTTATTCTTATGGATAGTATAAAAATCAATATCTTCCTTATTTATCCATTTTACATGAAACTTGATATGCAGCTAACTTCACATCACCCTATAAAACCAACAAAAAACTATTTGGATCATTATTAAAATGTAAGCTGTTTTTTAGTGATGTTTATTTAATCCTACGTACATGGGGAACAAGAGGAAACAGTCAGTCTGATTGTCCACTTTGGAAAAATAAGTTACTGACACTAATACATAGCCAAAGTTATATAATTCAGACTAATAGCCAATAGAGTACATGAAAATGTGGGAAATATTATAAAATTATGCCTTTTCTTTTCAGTAATCCATTAAGAAAGGCTAACTAAGTTATAAATAAAATATTTAGACAACAATTCTGTAAATGTTTGCGAAACACAAAAACAATGCAAGGAATATATCAATAAATTTCAAAAATATACTAAATTAAATTTTTACTGAGCCGTCAAAATTTAGGAACACGTATTTTATCTATGTTTTAAACCAAAATTTGTTAACCTAGATTTAATGATTTTATTAAGTAGTAATCTTAAGTAGTAATATGAAATTCGTTAACCTAGAGTTAATGATTTGATTAAGTATCAATCTTTAGTAGTAATATGAAATTTGCTCGTCTGTTTTTTATGCAAAACTAATGTTTTGATTAAGATTATTCAGGTAGAAAAATCTTTTAATAAATGATATCTTACTTACACATTGTACAGAAATGAAATAAATTCTAGGTAAAAAGATTACACCTTGGTCTTTATGACTTCCTCAGTATCTGTATAAAGAACATTAGGTATTAATTCCAAGAATAAAAGAGTCATAGGTTCCAATATCGGTGGTAACCGGAACCCATACATCAGATCCGCTATCTCATCTATATTATATCACCCCTATCCGCCGGTTCGCCTGACTTTGCTCTTTGTAATGGTTCAAATAATGAAAATAAAAACTTTAATTTCCTATGATAACACATTTTAGAACGGGATTGTCTCAATATTTGTTTGTATTTAATTTATTATTACTACAAACATTTGATCAAATGTGATGTATACGGAGCAAATGTCAAATAAAGTTGTATTGTCGCCTTATTCAACGTGTTTTGTGTAACGTCTCAACGTGTTTTACTGTTGTGTCTTGTTAAACATGTTTGTGTGTGTTAATTTGGGTCGAAAAATGTAATAAAAATTAACTCAAACTTTCACTCTACATTATTTAAAAACTTAGTCAACATTAAAACTATAACAAAAATATTTTTAAAACGTACGTGTGTGTATTAGAATAGATGACAAGTTCATAAAAAGTGGAGCATACATTTCTTATCTGCAGTCTCTTTTTATTATTATTATTTATCCGTTTTATTATTTTTTAGTGCAAAACACCTAATTTTTAAAACAAAATACGTACAGTAAGGTAAACATTAAGGTTTTGAAAGCCCTATAAATTTTATGTGAGAATTTTGAACTGGTAAGAATCAATAGAAATGTAATTTTATAACAAATGAATAATGAATATCATCTAATATCTGGTTAAGTGAAGAACAAACTTAAAATATCAATCAAATAATTTTTGACCCAACGTTATAAGAAATTTAACTATTGCAATAATAAATCGAATAACGGTACGCGGTAGATTCACGACCCGGCCCATTGTTTAGTGTGTGTCTTTTTGACCCGTATTTCGAAGAGATGTTTGAAAACTGGCATGGATGCCAGGTTTTCTTATCTGCCAGTCGCGGATGCTTTTATAAGTGAATTGGATCACTTGGATGGTTAAACCAAAATTTTAGCGAAATTTTTAGAACACGAGGTTGACGTATCAAGTTTCGAGCATGCATTCGTCGAGTACTGGGAGTAGAGGAATCTAAACCCTATACTGCTGGTGATAGGCTGAATAAAAGAAAGACATATTACTACACATGTGATGCGAAGAAGATAAGAAAAACTGCTTACATTTTCTATTGATGTAAAAAATGTTTACCACAAGTGTACAACAAAATATTGCAGTGATTGTAGATCTATTAATTTTAATGATGATACATTTTTCTATAAGTATCATTATTTTTTATATTTATCATATTCTATGGAATGGAAAAGTACCAATAACTAAACACTTTGTCATAATTATCATTACTTTTTTTGGTTTTTAAAATGTTTACATTTTGCATCAGATTTTGCCATGTCCAAGTTTTTTAAATTTTATACATATATTATATGTACTCAACAAACGTAATTTAATATTATTTGCATAGTAAACATTTCAAATAACTTGTTAGTGTGATAAAATGATTTCCAACAGTAAAAAGTAATTTTAAATGTTTTTATGAAAAGGGCGGTCTGTGAGACCGCGCCCAGGACTGAGTGTAACAAAAAGTTCACCTAGGACGCTAAGGGTTAAGTTAAGACAATATAAGGACGCACGATGACTCAGACGACGCAGTGGGAGCAGTGACCTACTGAACTGACACAAACTGACAATGTCAACACATAGCCCATAACTGGGTTACAAACTCATTTATCACTAGTTCATGTTTCTTTATTCATAATTTATTCATGCATTTTTAATAGTGGATAATTATGTTGTATTGTGCCAAATTGAAAATTAAATGTTTAAATGAACAAAATATTTTTCAAATTTTAATGAAAAAGACAAGAGCAAAGATAGGAGGGAGCCTAATCATACGATTCTACGAGACCATAGTACAAGGAACTAGTGTAAAACAAGATACCACTGGGGAATAACGCTAGGAGACAAGTGTCCCCAGGTCTTTAGGGCAATTGTATTGATTGTTTTCGGTTGTGAACGCTACCCACGCATCTCTAAAACCTTAGAGGGAAATATTAAAATTAACCGGGCGCAATTTGTTTTTTAAACAGTTGCAGTAACAAAATAGGTGATAAATCTTTAAAATGAGATGGGCCGCTTCCAGGCCCCGGGGCGTGATGTGTGTGTGTGTGTGTGTGTGTGTGTGTGTGTGTGTGTGTGTGTGTGTGTGTGCGTGTGTGTGCCGGCAATCACATTTTCTATTAGCGCAGATCTAATCTCAAGTTCTGATTAATTCCATTTTAATTGACAATCTTGTTTAATTTATAGCCTGTTTTACATGAGGCGGGCTCATTCGACGAAGATGGCAGCATAATCTATTTCCTCCTCTTAATTGCGTTAGGTTACTGTATTAACAAAAGCTTATTTATTTCCTTACACCCATTCTTGGTTCAGTAAATTAGCTGTTGAGTTTGACTAATATTAGTCACGGATACGAACTGGATTTCTCATTTAATAAGCGCGATTTGATTTTATTTTAGTAGAGTAATTTTGGAGGTCTTGGTAAAAAAATATTTTCTGATTTTGATTGTAATTGTGATTGTAGGGTTATCAAGGATTTAAGTCATAATAAAATGGACTTAATTGTATGATTGTAACAAGGTCACAAAATACATAAAATTGTATTGATATATTTTATATATCATCAATGTTCATATAGAAGATGTTAAGTATAGAGGCACAAACGGTATACCGGTTACCTTGGATTTATATGTTATTTAGTTACTCAAACATCTCAATACAAAAAGCTTATCTTTTCAATCATCAAAGCTTACAATCCGATATAGTTTTTTTTTATAATTATGAATATATATATGTATATACGTACGTTTAGTATAACTTTGATCTTAACCCTCAGGGCTGTGTTGTACGAAGTGCTGGACCTATTCCATATATTGAACTGACACATGAGGGTAATTGACTACATCGACTTTTTAATGCGTATTTTAGTGTGGCGAATCTTACCTCAATGTCGTCGTTGGTCTCCTCGTCGGTGCGGTTGTCAACAGGCGGAGTCCAGACTTCCCTGCCGAGACTACGCATGATGAGGTCGGCGTCCTGGTGGCGGGATCTGGGCGCGGGACTGTAGACAGTCACTAGGCCATCAACCCCCACGACCATGACCCGGACGGTAGCGCAAGCGTGAGGGCCCGGAAGGTGGCGGGACAGCTCCACGGTCTGGCTCACCTAGAGCATGGGTGACGACGTCAGGTATTAGAGACTAGTGGGAGGGCTGCAGATGAGGAGGAGGGCGCGAGGGCTCGGGAGGCGAAGGCACAACTTCACGGACTGGAATAGTTAGAAAAAAGGAAACTGCCAAAAGAATTGGCACACTTTTCTCATAAAAATAATATGGGATCAAATCTTACACACAGCACCAGATCCGTTCAAAATGGAACATTCCAAAGTTTAAACATTGGATATTTCAAAATTTCAAACAAACCCTCTTCCCTCTTCCTATTATCTACGTGGATATGACATAACTTATTTTTGGATCACCGTAAGTCACCTGAATAATCGATATATCGATATATGTTACAAATTCAATGTGTAAATCATGGAATCAGTAAAGAGATACCAACGGGTTAAGTGAAACATCGTTTACATATTTAAACAATTTGAATGGTATACAATTGCCCGTAATGTTACAAGTAACTGACCTGAGTCCAGGAATGGTCCGCCAGTCTGCACATGAGCACGAACACGTGAGGGGCGGAGGAGGTGCCTGGGGGAGGGGGAGGAGGCGGCCAGGAGGCGAAGTCTCCCGACACCAGGATGACCTCCTGGCCACGAGTCACCAGCACGGGTGAACGTTGGACTTCCAGTTGCAGGTGGAATCGACACGCCAGCAGACAGCCCGCGTCCTGCAGACAGATAATTGGTTATGGAGGTTTTGTGATTTTACTCGTTTTATTTATAAAATAAATCTTAATCATACTGTAGATCTTTAGCCAAACCACCCGTGAAAATGCGTTAACAATATATTTTAATTACATGACAAAATTATCATTGCAGTGTCAAAGAAGAATTGAATCTGAACTAGTTGTTTCTGCTATAAATACCCACGTTAAAATCCGCCTCGGCGCTAAAAAACACAATTGCTAAGGTAGGGAAAACAGGGTTAATAATAATAATTGATGCTGTTACATCCTATTTCAATCACAATTGGAGTTAGGACAACAAAATAAAATAAATAATAAATTTGTCGTCAAATAAAATCGAATATTTTAAACGGTTTCGTCAGTACGTAAGACGTCTGTGTTTTATCAAGCGCAGTGTACTGAACTAATACAATTAATGCACTCTGTATAGCATGATTATTTGAAACCTTGTTTGTACTGGGATTTTGATCATGGGGTGAACCTCTCCTTATATTATTGCAGTACGGCATTTCCAGGACATAAAAGGGTTAAATTGAAGGCTAGACAACTTAGATACCGTATAGCGTGTAAAAATAGTTTGGGATATTTATAGAAATTCTCTAAACATATATAGCATATATAGCAGTGTGTATTACGCAATCAAACCAAACAATAGCCTGATGAAGGTGGGGAGGAGATAAAGCCGGTGGGGTGTGTAAGATAAAGCATTCCCGGTGGCTGGCAGGGATGCAAAGTGTTGGAGGAATGTGGAATCGATGAGACTGCTACATCAGAAGTTAAACCAGGTGTAGTGCGGTGTTCACATGGCTTTCGCTTACAGCCAACCTTATAGGGAAACAGCCATAGTATAAGTTTTAAAAGTTAATTTCAAAGTAAATAAAAACATTTAAAAACGTAAATTTTAGTTTTCTGAAATAACTATAATTTGTGATATCATTTGATTATACAATTGTCTACTTAATCAGTTTTGTTATGATCAATTTAAATTAATTAAAAATTTGTTATGATAATGAGAACGTTTTCTCTTAACACTGAGTCCTACAACCTGAACAAAGGACGGGCTTAATAACACAGTTCTACAAACCCCTATTCCGAAGCTTAGTTTTTTTCTCCCTTTTACTTTAAATACAACTTTATCTTGGAATATGTTTTATCTGTAACTAATAGTGAAATATACAAACATTTACATTTTAACAGTTTTATTCATCATGTATTTTTCAAAATGTATTTGTATTTTAACTTTTTTTAAATATTGAAATAGCCAATATTAAGACGATAAATTCATTCTTTAAGAAAAAATTCTCATTTTATATTCATAATCCAATTAAAAATATTTGTAAATTCCCGAAGTTCATTAAGATGCAGCTCAGCGACCAAATTAAGACATCGATCAGAAAGTTCTTAAAGGAAAGGAGAAATGACCGTCTTCTGGAATTTATTCAACTATATAAGCGAAATGAATTACTGTACTTTGAAGAAGCTGTATTATTTCTCTCTCTGTTTACTTCAATTCATTCGTAGGCGTTCTTACTAGACTCTACAATTTTTATATTAAATGTGAATGATTCACATTTTTATATTTTATATACTTTATTCTTTTAATTATGACATTCTTATCACGTTTCTGAGGATACACGTTAGTATGTCACATCAACAAATATTTTTAATGTAAGTAGATCATTCAAAAACTTATTTCCTTAAGAAAAGGAAACGACTATCAAGGGTATAGCCCCGTTAGTGGTGGCGCATATGTTAAAACTTGCACGTTAGCTGGCAGGTTGACAAGATGCTGTTGGAATTCAAAATCAATGTGACATGCTACGAGCATAAGGAAACAAGCCACGCCCAGTATTACACAAAGGTCTTCAAATGGCTTTTCTCTATTTTCATGTTTTTTGTTATTATTTTTACTCAATTTGGGACTTATTATACTATTTTGCCATATTTATGCCTTTATAAAAAATGGCAAAATTATTTCTTAAAAATAAAATAGGTTCAAAAAAAGAGTGATTAAGAGTAAAAGGGCTGGGATATATATGATTAGTTGGTGATACGCTCCATTGACATTTTAAAATGTGTTAAGCCTCCAATATTTTCTTTTCTTTTGTTTTCATTTTAGCAGGAATATTTCACTAGGTGAGTTTATACAAGACTCTATATAACATTTCTGTGTTTTATATAGCGTTGGTAGTCTTGGGTGCAACAAAATGGATTTTCCACGGCGTTAGATTGTTACAAATTACAACAATGGCTATCCACTCTTAGACGTTGGAACCTCCCTCCTCTTTGTGGCATTACACGTTTTCCAACCATGACACCCATTCTGCACTCTAGTCCTGGTGACCTGGTGGGCTGGTGGTAATGGTCGCGGTTTCTTGCTATATCTGGAGTATACGCGTAGGCCACTTTCCCTTCCCTCGAATACAAGTACGCCATCCATTCATCACTTTGCAATCACTGTAAATATAGTTTACATACTGGTGAGGAAGCCTTCAAGCCTTCGCTTCTGTGATGTGCTCGAGCGGCTACGGTGACGGCGGGGGGGGGGGCAGCGTGGTGGTAGTGCCGGGCTACGGTCGGGCTGCAGTGACGGTGACGGGAGGAACAGGACGCAATGACCAGGAAATACTTCCGGTCATTCGATGGCCGTCAATGTGTTTCCTGCTATATAAAATGTCGTTCTGTTTTATTGGACATTGTCGTGATCGCAGGTGCATTCTCTCCCAACGGTCGAGACTTCCATTGTGACCGCAAACAACGGCATCTAATGAGAAGTTACGATATCGTTCTCAAACCTATCATGACAGTGTTGTTGGTTGGTGAACACAATGCAGTAATGTGATAACTGGCACAACATCCGTTCTGTTTCTAAAAATACGAACATGTGTACGAATATTAGATACATTTTTTATTTCATTTAAGAGCTGGAACTATCGTAGCTGGAAAACGGATAAGTTTTACAGTGAATGACTGACTTAATTCATCTAAATTAAAACTTTACATTCAAAAATTTTATTCTGTCAAAAAATAATGTTTATCTTAAGGACCCATATCTATGAATCTAAAAATAAATTGGAATCAGGTGTTGTCATTCTCAGTCTAAAATGTAAAGTATATCGATCAAAACCAATTTTTTACAGTACACCAACTGGGTACAGTATATAGAAATATTGTTGAATATTGAAGGTGGTAGTGAGGTAGTGTCGCCGTACAAAGACAGGTGCTGGAGCTGGAAGAGGCGTTACTCAGCATCTAGAGTGTAGACTGTAGATAGAACAACGCTGCTGAGCATTTGTTACAATCTCCTTATTCTTATCAGCACAAACACTAGTGAGCGTGAAGGTGGTAGTGAGGTAGTATCGCCGTACAAAGACAGGTTCTGGAGCTGGAAGGGTCGTTACTCAGCATCTAGAGTGTAGACTGTAGATAGAACAACGCTGCTGAGCATTTGTTACAATCTCCTTATTCTTATCAGCACAAACACTAGTGAGCGTGAAGGTGGTAGTGAGGTAGTGTCGCCGTACAAAGACAGGTGCTGGAGCTGGAAGAGGCGTTACTCAGCATTTAGAGTGTAGACTGTAGATAGAACAACGCTGCTGAGCATTTGTTACAATCTCCTTATTCTTATCAGCACAAACACTAGTGAGCGTGAAGGTGGGTAGTGAGGTAGTGTCGCCGTACAAAGACAGGTGCTGGAGCTGGAAGGGTCGTTACTCAGCATCTTAGAGTGTAGACTGTAGATAGAACAACGCTGCTGAGCATTTGTTACAATCTCCTTATTCTTATCAGCACAAACACTAGTGAGCGTGAAGGTGGTAGTGAGGTAGTGTCGCCGTACAAAGACAGGTGCTGGAGCTGGAAGGGTCGTTACTCAGCATCTAGAGTGTAGACTGTAGATAGAACAACGCTGCTGAGCATCTGTTACAATCTCCTTATTCTTATCAGCACAAACACTAGTGAGCGTGAAGGTGGTAGTGAGGTAGTGTCGCCGTACAAAGACAGGTGCTGGAGCTGGAAGAGGCGTTACTCAGCATTTAGAGTGTAGACTGTAGATAGAACAACGCTGCTGAGCATTTGTTACAATCTCCTTATTCTTATCAGCACAAACACTAGTGAGCGTGAAGGTGGTAGTGAGGTAGTGTCGCCGTACAAAGACAGGTGCTGGAGCTGGAAGAGGCGTTACTCAGCATTTAGAGTGTAGACTGTAGATAGAACAACGCTGATGAGCATTTGTTACAATCTCCTTATTCTTATCAGCACAAACACTAGTGAGCGTGAAGTAGGTGGTAGTGAGGTAGTGTCGCCGTACAAAGACAGGTGCTGGAGCTGGAAGAGGTCGTTACTCAGCATTTAGAGTGTAGACTGTAGATAGAACAACGCTGCTGAGCATTTGTTACAATCTCCTTTATTCTTATCAGCACAAACACTAGTGAGCGTGAAGGTGGTAGTGAGGTAGTGTCGCCGTACAAAGACAGGTGCTGGAGCTGGAAGGGTCGTTACTCAGCATCTAGAGTGTAGACTGTAGATAGAACAACGCTGCTGAGCATTTGTTACAATCTCCTTATTCTTATCAGCACAAACACTAGTGAGCGTGAAGGTGGTAGTGAGGTAGTGTCGCCGTACAAAGACAGGTGCTGGAGCTGGAAGGGTCGTTACTCAGCATTTAGAGTGTAGACTGTAGATAGAACAACGCTGCTGAGCATTTGTTACAATCTCCTTATTCTTATCAGCACAAACACTAGTGAGCGTGAAGGTGGTAGTGAGGTAGTGTCGCCGTACAAAGACAGGTGCTGGAGCTGGAAGAGGTCGTGTTACTCAGCATCTAGAGTGTAGACTGTAGATAGAACAACGCTGCTGAGCATTTGTTACAATCTCCTTATTCTTATCAGCACAAACACTAGTGAGCGTGAAGGTGGTAGTGAGGTAGTGTCGCCGTACAAAGACAGGTGCTGGAGCTGGAAGAGGCGTTACTCAGCATCTAGAGTGTAGACTGTAGATAGAACAACGCTGCTGAGCATTTGTTACAATCTCCTTATTCTTATCAGCACAAACACTAGTGAGCGTGAAGGTGGTAGTGAGGTAGTGTCGCCGTACAAAGACAGGTGCTGGAGCTGGAAGGGTCGTTACTCAGCATTTAGAGTGTAGACTGTAGATAGAACAACGCTGCTGAGCATTTGTTACAATCTCCTTATTCTTATCAGCACAAACATAGTGAGCGTGAAGGAGGGGCCGTGTTCCCCCCCCCCCCACACACACACACACATTTGTGTGCTGGGGGGCAAGGAGGGGAGTGTGTGGTGGGGGGTGTAGTGAGGTAGTGTCGCCGTTCAAAGACAGGTGCTGGAGCTGGAAGAGGTCGTTACTCAGCATCTAGAGTGTTAGACTGTAGATAGAACAACGCTGCTGAGCATTTGTTACAATCTCCTTATTCTTATCAGCACAAACACTAGTGAGCGTGAAGGTGGTAGTGAGGTAGTGTCGCCGTACAAAGACAGGTGCTGGAGCTGGAAGGGTCGTTACTCAGCATTTAGAGTGTAGACTGTAGATAGAACAACGCTGCTGAGCATTTGTTACAATCTCCTTATTCTTATCAGCACAAACACTAGTGAGCGTGAAGGTGGTAGTGAGGTAGTGTCGCCGTACAAAGACAGGTGCTGGAGCTGGAAGGGTCGTTACTCAGCATTTAGAGTGTAGACTGTAGATAGAACAACGCTGCTGAGCATTTGTTACAATCTCCTTATTCTTATCAGCACAAACACTAGTGAGCGTGAAGGTGGTAGTGAGGTAGTGTCGCCGTACAAAGACAGGTGCTGGAGCTGGAAGAGGCGTTACTCAGCATCTAGAGTGTAGACTGTAGATAGAACAACGCTGCTGAGCATTTGTTACAATCTCCTTATTCTTATCAGCACAAACACTAGTGAGCGTGAAGGTGGTAGTGAGGTAGTGTCGCCGTACAAAGACAGGTGCTGGAGCTGGAAGAGGTCGTTACTCAGCATTTAGAGTGTAGACTGTAGATAGAACAACGCTGCTGAGCATTTGTTACAATCTCCTTATTCTTATCAGCACAAACACTAGTGAGCGTGAAGGTGGTAGTGAGGTAGTGTCGCCGTACAAAGACAGGTGCTGGAGCTGGAAGGGTCGTTACTCAGCATCTAGAGTGTAGACTGTAGATAGAACAACGCTGCTGAGCATTTGTTACAATCTCCTTATTCTTATCAGCACAAACACTAGTGAGCGTGAAGGTGGTAGTGAGGTAGTGTCGCCGTACAAAGACAGGTGCTGGAGCTGGAAGGGTCGTTACTCAGCATTTAGAGTGTAGACTGTAGATAGAACAACGCTGCTGAGCATTTGTTACAATCTCCTTATTCTTATCAGCACAAACACTAGTGAGCGTGAAGGTGGTAGTGAGGTAGTGTCGCCGTACAAAGACAGGTGCTGGAGCTGGAAGAGGCGTTACTCAGCATCTAGAGTGTAGACTGTAGATAGAACAACGCTGCTGAGCATTTGTTACAATCTCCTTATTCTTATCAGCACAAACACTAGTGAGCGTGAAGGTGGTAGTGAGGTAGTGTCGCCGTACAAAGACAGGTGCTGGAGCTGGAAGGGTCGTTACTCAGCATTTAGAGTGTAGACTGTAGATAGAACAACGCTGCTGAGCATTTGTTACAATCTCCTTATTCTTATCAGCACAAACACTAGTGAGCGTGAAGGTGGTAGTGAGGTAGTGTCGCCGTACAAAGACAGGTGCTGGAGCTGGAAGAGGCGTTACTCAGCATCTAGAGTGTAGACTGTAGATAGAACAACGCTGCTGAGCATTTGTTACAATCTCCTTATTCTTATCAGCACAAACACTAGTGAGCGTGAAGGTGGTAGTGAGGTAGTGTCGCCGTACAAAGACAGGTGCTGGAGCTGGAAGAGGCGTTACTCAGCATCTAGAGTGTAGACTGTAGATAGAACAACGCTGCTGAGCATTTGTTACAATCTCCTTATTCTTATCAGCACAAACACTAGTGAGCGTGAAGGTGGTAGTGAGGTAGTGTCGCCGTACAAAGACAGGTGCTGGAGCTGGAAGAGGCGTTACTCAGCATCTAGAGTGTAGACTGTAGATAGAACAACGCTGCTGAGCATTTGTTACAATCTCCTTATTCTGAGATCAATGATCTGACTAAATCTCTTTTTTTCTATTATATTTATGATCTCTCTTAAACCTGATGTCTGTAATTTTCTCATTTTACTCTATTTTCAAGCCTTTTTTATTTAAATATTAGCTGAAATAGCATAATACGTGAATTGATCATCCGAGTATGAACATTTCAAAATTGGACCAAGTAGACATGAACTCGGCAGCCTGATGAACTCTTCCGCAGAATTATTTTTTAACGCTTTTTATAATTTTTCCACCAATCTCCTGGGGTAGCTGGTGTAAATGTCTTTATTATACGTTGGTGTGTAAACTTTACGCCTTGATTTTGCCAAGTAGGTAAGTTACAGAGTAGACCTACTCTGAGATAAACAGATTATTTTACAGACGCAGACAGTTTTGTTTCAACGAAGAGCGTGATATTCAGATACGTGGTCGGAATCTGAAGCAGTTCCATTGATTTTACATTCACTTCCATTGTCGATCCGCCAGTCACAACCATCACACACTTCCCTTCACTATTAGTAAGAACTAAACGCTTCTCTAAGAACTTATAATACCTCTCCAAAAATATTTTTAAAACATATAAATTCTCTGAAACAATGAACCGTCCAAATTAAAACAGATTAAGTAGGTTAGTAAGCATAAAATAATATGAAATGAATATAGTGGCAGATCTCTGATAGTTCTTGCAACTCTTGTCATTCTAAGGGTAAATTATAAACTCCAAGCATTGTTGAGAAAGTTCGTCACGTAAATTACATCTAAGTCGTTTAATGAGTAATTACTTTAAAGTAATTATTGAAAAGTATAGGTTTTATGAATGTTAAGGTTTTATGATATAAGAGAATTTTTAAATATTGGGTTAAGGAGGTTTTCTTATATCAAACAACCTTCTTAAATTATTCATTACTGTCGCTATAAACAAATAAATTTTGTGATATTACTGATTGTAAGTCTTGTATACCTTCCAAGAATACGATTTACGGAATTCAACAACAAAACTTAATATTATTTAGGTGCCAGTTAAAGCTACAGTATAATGGCTGACAGTGTTAATGGCCTTGCACTAATGTCTCGGGCATTTGTCACATTCTAGGTTCTGGATACATGTTTTTAATAACATTTTGTTTATATTATTTAGGTGCCAGTTAAAGGTAGAGTGTAGTTGCTGACAGTGTTAATGGCCTTGCACTAAAGCCTAATTTGTCACATTCTAGTCTCTTGATAAATTTCTTTAATAACAATTTGTTTTACGAAGATGAAAACCTATTTTCGATAAAAGGCACAAAAGCATAAAAGGCTATTTTTGGACTGTATTTAAATTCAGGGCAGTGATCGTATCTCCTTGGAAGAAAAAAGGTTTATAATATGGAATATAAAAGAGCTTTAAAGACAATCTCTTTGAAGAATATAAAAGTAAAATTTATTCTGGTTTCAATTTTGGTAATAACGTTTTCGTACTTTAGCTGATTGAATCAGTTAAATCTATCCTTTATAAAAATGTTCGAAGGAATTAGGAAAAGAAGGAACCAACTAATTTAATTATGCTTCTGCGATAAAGGGGAGTAAAAACAACTCCTAACTGTAATATTTCTAGAATGAAAAAGGTTAGACTTTGGCTCTCATTGCTTTAAACTAAACGAAAGCTACTCTTCTAAATTGATACTATTTTTGTCCAATTCTATGAAATTCCATTTGAAATTATGTGGTATTTAACTCTTTTTTTAATTTTATGAAATAATACGAATAAACCAGTCTACCGAGAATAGCAGTGTTTTCAAATTGCGAAAAGAGAACAGAAAGGATAATTCAAACGTTATTATCTGGTGAAATTATATAATGCGGTTTTCCACGGCGGCCCATTGCTGTGCTGGCCATACGTGGCTGGAATACCAACTGTCGTGCCGGAGCCTCCGCTCGCGTCCTTCATTGTTCATTACTGTATGTCAATAATTCAACACTATTTTCAGAACATACTTCAAAATTATATTTTAAATTTAATATGGTTTTGAGAAGTTTTGATATAATTTTTCAATAAATGAAGTTATTTAAGTAATGTTTTATAATCAAAATTATACTACTATGCAACACTCTTTGAAAATGTACTGGCCATGATTTATAGGCTAAATATTTTCGTTCTCATTATAAGTAAAACTATTATTAAAGCGCAATCCTTTAATATTGGAACGACAGGGCATGCGTTCAACACATACTACAATATTCAAACAATTTAATTTCATTATAGAATAAGACTGTGAGGTGAATGGCGGAGTTACATGTCAAGGACTCATGCAAGGAAGGTTTTTAAACTCTTCAAATTTTAACTGTTTCATGAACTATAATTTTTCAAATATTACTTTATTTTAAATTCACTCAGAGGCAACAAATCGTTAGAGGTAAAGAAAATTTATACATTTTAAAATATTGTAGAAAATCATTAATGGAAACCTAACCGATGCGTTAAATTTCAGAAATTAATTCTTTAAGTTCAGAAATTAATTCTTTAAGTTCAGAAATTAATTATTTAAGTTCAGAAATTAATTCTTTATGACTCTCGTATTGAAAAGAAGTTCTAGTAAATAAAGGGTTTTTAGTTTGATAATTGTTAAAATCATAAGCTTAATATTAATTTATAATCAAATTGATGTCTGAGTCCAAAGGGAAGATTACGTCATGTACACATTCTACAAATGTCTTGAATCTTTAATACATAGCCTAGATCTCAATTCAAGCAAGCATTTCATTTTTTCAATTTTAATTATTGTTTTCACTGATCGATTTTAGGCCTTTGGGAAGAAATAATTAGGCATTGTGCATTTGCTTAAAACTACATGGATATCCAATTAATTACTCTTATTAACAATATCATATATGACAATGCAAACACGTCGCACCCCTGTCGTCCGATGTAGAGGGTAGGGGGTACGCCTGTGGCAACGAGAGTCGGCAACGAGAGTCGGTTGCGTATGGTGTAGAGGGTACGCCTGTGGTAACGAGAGTCGGTTGCGTATGGTGTAGAGGGTACGCCTGTGGTAACGAGAGTCGGTTGCATATGGTGTAGAGGGTACGCCTACGGTAACGAGAGTCGGTTGCATATGGTGTAGAGGGTACGCCTACGGTAACGAGAGTCGGTTGCATATGGTGTAGAGGGTACGCCTACGGTAACGAGAGTCGGTTGCATATGGTGTAGAGGGTACGCCTACGGTAACGAGAGTCGGTTGCATATGGTGTAGAGGGTACGCCTACGGTAACGAGAGTCGGTTGCATATGGTGTAGAGGGTACGCCTACGGTAACGAGAGTCGGTTGCATATGGTGTAGAGGGTACGCCTGCGGTAGCGATAGTCGGTCGCGTAGAGTGTAGAGGATAAGGGTAGAGGGAACACCTACGGTAGGGAGAGTCGGTTGCTCACTCCGGAAACAAGGCACGTCTCCCGATACATCGACCCTTTATAACATCACCTCCCCAAACCGCCCACTGCCACCATCCCTTCCAAGGGATCCGCCCCAATAACCGTGAATTACGGAAAGTACGAGCTTTTCTTTCCGTCGCCCTCTGGCTGCATGTAATTGTTTACAAGCTCTTAAATTTAATTTTTTCTTGAAACAACACTTTAAAACGTGTCTGACTATAAATATGTTGATTCACAAGTCAAGTGTCAATAATGGGGTTTTTTCAAAATGAATTCTAGCATACAGACTTTAGTGAACAAATTTTTTACAATTAGTAAAAAATTAAAGAAAAATTCCAATAACAATGTATTACAGTTTAAAGTAAATTAATAATAAATAAAGTAAGTTTTCAAAATGCTGAATTAAATACCTTGTGTAATAATATTTAATTGGCATATTATTTTATAAATCCGTTTTGCGGTCCACTCAATCCAAAAAAGTGGGTTTCGACTTGATGTCTGTCCGTCCGTGTGTCTGTGTGTCTACTTGACTGCCACCATTGAAACCAGCTTAAAAAACTAAACAAATTAGTACTTTAAATTATCTGTCTACGACTAACGGTTCCAGAGAAAATTTAAATAATTTACAATCCATAATAAACGCAGTACGTTGTCTGAAAGCGCCCAATGTTATTCTTATGGAGAATATTAAAAAAATCAATTTCTTCCTTCTTTTCCAACCGTTTTCCATGAAAGCGTGAGGTCAAATCGCCCAACAAAACCAACTCACAAAAGCTTGGTATTACCGGTGAGGGGGGGTTCCCCCTTGAAATTCAAACAATTAAATAAACTTTGTCTCTCTTATTTTTATTTTCATAAATGGGATGATTATATTTGAAACGATATATTATTAAATTATATTTAGTTTAACTTTGAAAAACATGGTAGTTTTATTACAGATTGTCTTTTTTAAATTTACCTAAGGGAGAAAGTATGTGTCAGTCCACTGATACCGTAAGTATAAGTGAGTGATAAGTAAGTATGATTCGCTAGTTGATGAAGTTGAACTTATTCGAGCTAACCCTGGCTATGCTCATGTAGGACTAAGGTTTGCAGATGGACAAGTAAAGACTGCATCCATAAGAGATTTAGTACCAGGCCCTTAACCAACTTCATCTAATGACGTTACAGAAATGAAGAATAGAGCTGAAGTTTCTCATACTCATTGCTTCTCGCATCCTCAACGCCACAGACAAGAGTTCTGTTGAAAAGTGTTACGGACTAAGTCACTGTATGTATGTGAAACGTATGTGATTTTCGGGTGAGAAGAATGTTGAATCAATTCAATTATCATTATGTTATTTTACAATAATTATTACCACCATCCGTCAATCTTTCTTTGTTTATGTTTATCTTGTACTGATTTGGTGTTCCTCTTGCAGTACAAAATTATGAGTTTATTAAAACCTATCCTTAGGTCTATTATTCTTGGATTTATTTATATTACACCTTGGATCCTACATCAAAGTTACTAGGGAAGAGAACATTTTTTTCTAATATTACTTCAAGTTGTGTACTTATTTTGTATATATATTTACCGAGGGTTACGGTATTACTACATAAAGCCATTTCGATTTAACATATCTTTGTTGACCTAAGGTATTAAATCTCAGAGACAAACTATAGCCTATACAAACTATAACTAGTTAGTTTACAGTATACAATTCTCTTGGAGTCTAAGATATAAATAATGTGGTTTTGATGTAGGAATATAAAGGACTATAATTTCAAGTAATACTCCTAAGAACTTATCGTTTCAACCTCAGTCAAACGTAAAATGTTAGAAACTATGTGTGGTGTCTAGTCTGTTCTGCTATACACATGAGGGTGGGAAACGTATTGTTGAGGAAGTTTGACATTGTGTGCAAAAACAAAATAAAAATTATGTTCTTTTTACTATAATTATAAATAGTTTATTTTTGTTTTTTTGTATAATTGCTGATATATTCCTCTGGAGTACATCAACCTGGATGAGTTTATTATTTTGAACATAGGGTACTTGAAAAAGGATATTTAAAACATTATCAATGGATATTGTGTAAACTGTACAAGAAAGGATATTTAACATTTACAAGGAAAAGGATATTGTGAAAAATCGTGTATATATATATTGAACATCTTTTCAATACATATTTAAATCTTTAGGAATAAGGATATTAAATATATAAGGATATTGTTTAAGAAATCGTGTACCTCGAAGGAGGGGAAGGATATTGTGAGAAATCGTGTACCTGGGCGTGGGCTGTATATTGTGAGGAGCATCGGGTACCTGAGCGAATGGGGAAGGATATTGTGAGGACATCTGTACCTCGAAGGTGAAAAAAAAAACACTAAAAAAAGGATATTGTAAACATTTATAAATAAAGGATATTGTAACATTGTACTGGGCGAAAAAATATTGTGTGGGTAACATCGGGTACCTGGATGAGTGGGAAGGATATTCAGAAACATAGGGTACCTGGGTGAAGGAGGGGAAGGATATTGTAAGGAACATCGGGTACCTGGGCGAAGGAGGGGAAAGGATATTGTGTGGAAAATCGTGTACCTGGGCGAAGGAGGGGAAGGATATTGTGAGGAGCATCGTGTACCTGGGCGAAGGAGGGGAAGGATATTGTGAGGAGCATCGTGTACCTGGGCGAAGGAGGGAAAGGATATTGTGATGAAAATCGTGTACCTGGGCGAAGGAGGGGAAGGATATTGTGAGGAGCATCGTGTACCTGGGCGAAGGTGGGGACGTATATTGTGAGGAGCATCGGGTACCTGAGCGAAGGTGGGGAAGGATATTGTGAGGAGCATCGGGTACCTGGGCGAAGGTGGGGAAGGATATTGTAAGGAACATCGGGTACCTGGGCGAAGGAGGGGAAGGATATTGTGAGGAGCATCGGGTACCTGGGCGAAGGAGGGGAAGGCTATTGTGAGGAACATCGTGTACCTGGGCGAAGGTGGGAAAGGATACTGTGAGGAAAATCGTGTACCTGGGCGAAGGAGGGGAAGGATATTGTGAGGAGCATCGTGTACCTGGGCGAAGGTGGGGAAGGATATTGTGAGGAGCATCGGGTACCTGAGCGAAGGTGGGGAAGGATATTGTAAGGAACATCGGGTACCTGGGCGAAGGAGGGGAAGGATATTGTGAGGAACATCGTGTACCTGGGCGAAGGAGGGGAAGGATATTGTGAGGAACATCGTGTACCTGGGCGAAGGTGGGGAAGGATATTAAACGCCACGAGGGTTGAATGCAATTCCCCGCTTCACTATTCAGGTCGTCGTTTTGAAATTACGTTCAATCCACCCACATCTTGTACATCAAACTTGTCTTATTCGTGGCTGTAAGAAATTATGCATGGCAGCGATAATGTATATGAGTGTGTTATTATGGTGTTAACCGATAATTTTTCAATTTAATAATAATAGCCTAATATAAATTAAGAAAAAAACTAATTTTTGAAATGTTTTACTTTCATGGCGAATAAAACATTCTTGAGATTAGTGATTATGATTTAGTCGGGAAAGATATTTTATCTCACGAACAATTAGTGCCCGGTCCTAGCTGCTGATGACATCCAACGTCTTGTCTGCGATGACTCCCGGCGACGGTGGTTTACGGCACATTGTATCCCAGTGAACTGGAGCAACCGATAGCTCGCAATTACGTGTGAAAGGAGCGACGCTGGAAACTGGGGTAATGTCATGTCTGATCGACTCAATAGAATAATGGCTCATGATTAACGGTTACGCCATCGTCCCTTAGACTGTAGCTTGCTAATTAGTGACAGGGAGCCCGGGCCCTCCGCGGCCTTGGTGGCGATGGTTGGCTATTCAACCTTACCGATACTCCGTGTTGGCTGTGAATAATGTATTCTCTTAAAAGACAAAGAGTTAAGCTTATCACAGAATTTGTTGACTGGACTGTAATATTAACGTATAACATTAAATAAAACCTCTTTTCCTCTAAATAAATTAATACCTTGTTTGAGTGACACTAAATATTAAGAGTAAAAAGCACAATTTTTCTTTCTAAAGTATCAAAACTTTAAATGAATCCCGTCATATTTGCAATTTTATTTTTACTTATAAACTATTATTAAATAGGTTCATCTCTATATATAAAATTGAATGTATGTCTGTCTGTGTGTATGTATGTATGTCCTTTATGCGTTGCCAAACTACTCATCCGATCGCCATGAATTTTAGGAAGTTGCTCTATATGTGTCCGAGAAGGTTTTAGTGAAAAAATATTTTCGAAAACCCCATAAGTTTCCATTTTATGGCGTTTTAAATTTCTAATGTTAACCTTATGGAGAGTAAGTTTGTTTACAAATTGTCTACAATGAAAACATTTGATTTCCTAGCTACAGCTGATTGGTTTACTTTCCATTAGCAATACCGTATGCTTTACTATCCAATGCCATCTGAATTATTCATTAATGTTAAACTATGAAGTAAATGTGTACTGTAAAAAATGAACAGCTTTAATCACCACGTTAATAGTTAACGGTTTTGGGGGATTATGTATTTATATTTTTATTTTCTGTCTGATTAAAGTCACGTGTTTATATGATAATTACAATGTTTATATTATTACGTTTATTTTAATAATCAGCTGTTGTATATCTTTCCTATAAAAGCCGTATTACAGTTAGGTTTCGTTTGGGTTTGGATTGGATTTGAAAATTGTGAATTAATCCACTCAGATTTATTTGTTTTATGGGAATGATATTAATATGTTTTATCGTTTCAGTATTGTTATTCACTATGCAGCGACCCAGAATATATAACCTTTCACAATGAAGCCGTATTGCTATTAGACTTCAGAACATGGCCAAACTTAACATGTATTTACTGTCAGGCGTTACGAAGTTCGCCGGGTCAGCTAGTCAGCTATAAAAGAACCCAAAACTATTATTCTTTAATAAAATTTTATTATTTTACAACTGTTCATTTAATTAATTACGTGAAAAACATAACATTCTCAATTGAAAAAATTTATACAACGTTCGTTGGTATCGTTTACTTACCTTGATTAAACCCCTCCGGTGGGTATGAGATAAAGTCGATAAAAGCACACACTGATTACTTTTTTTATTTCATCGAGAGACAAAAGCACAAAACTAATTACATTCGGTGAAATCCAATTTCACACATTTGCCGTTGAAAACAGATTATTCGGCAGTGAACAGCCGCAAGCCGCGTGTGTGGTCTGTTTTGGCGTCGCCGAAGATGGAAATGAGCAGATCGGAAGAAATGACTGCATTGTAATTGAAAGAAGCAATCAGCAGAACGGTGTTTGTACGAGTGTCGGCGGGTAAATAACCAATTAAAATATCGATAGCCATCACCTGAGTGGTTTCGCGCCAAGCCGGTAGCGCCCACGTGGGGGGTCGCGAGCAACTCGATCCCATCTCCACTATGTCATACTACTGTAGGCATAGTGTCGTCTTGTATATGACAAGTTCTTACACTTTAACCCAAGCTGGGATATTCAATAAATTTACAATTCTATAGTTCATTGTTAATAATTTACTAATTTCACTTGTTCTAACCCGTCTTGTGTTTTAACTACATAACGTTTTGGGAGTCGATGATGTACTATGTAAGGGAACAAGGAAAAATATACAAATAAATTACCTAAAAAAACTCTGTACTAAGAATACTGAAATTATGTGCGTGGAGTATGTATTTATAATTGGCCTTATAGTTTTAAAATAGAAATCCCTTTTTTGACAGTAAAATATATTTATTTCGACACCATATATTAAAATATTAAATAATTTTTAATACTTGCAGTAGTATTAAAAAGTATTTTTATGTTCTTCTCTAAGTAAATTATCATGTAATTAAAGTGTATTTCAAAGCATACATTTTCAAAACTTCCATGTAAAATTATTCCCCGTAGTCTCAGTTGTGTTGATTACCTAATACCCGTGCTCGGGTTTGTCCGCAAGGTACGAGTCTGAACGTCTGTAGTTGCCTAATTGGATAACAAAGCGGAAACTGTGACATTTCCATTTATAATGTTTTGTCAGCTAACGTTAGAAAAATTAAATTGTTCATTTGTGAAAATGTAAAGCTTCTCCGACTTGTTAATTAGTTTTGTTCCAGCCAGCGAATCAGAGAGCTGTGGAGGCGCTAATCCTTGCGGCAATTTTATTGTAAAAATAGCTTGTGTTTGATGATAAACTACAAAATATTTTAGATGTAAATTGTAATTAAATATTTTCTTTGTCGTGATTAACTTTTCATCCAACAATGCAATGGCGTTATTAAGTAAACAACTCGTTATGAATTGTAATTATTTTGGTAAACAATATCCTGAAATTAATTAAGTTAGGAAGCGTTAAGGCTGATGAAAATATAACATTGATTTGGATAATTAGCTCTCTCTTGACAGGTAAATGAGCTAGTCAGAGGTGAAGTTTGAGGAGAAATTTTCCGAAAACATTATTTTATAATTTACGAATTGTGTCTTACAAATATAATTTGTAAATTTCTGCCTTGAAAGAAGTGTACAGTACATTTAACACCAACATCGCAATTTTTAATAGCACAATAACAATATTAGTTAGTATTTTTTTTAATATTTATAAATAATAATTTTAAGAAATGATTACAATAAATAAAAAAACCTTTGATACATACAAGGATTACATCCTTTATAGGAGTTTAATTAAAGTTGGGAAGTGAACTTACTGCGATTTGAATAAATCAATTACTGTAATTTAAAAAACATTATGGGTATAGAATTTTTTCTAGCATTACATTGACACTGAACCATGAGGCTAAAACGTATAATAGTTTATGAATCGTCATAAATAAAAAATATATATACAATACACATTCCTATACAATATACAATACAATTCATATATAATAATGTTTAATATACATTCCTATTTCATAAAGAGGAATTCACTTTAGGAGATTAGTACTTAACCCAGTAAGGTAACATGTTCTAAACAATTCTCTTTTCTGGCGGGGTATGCCCCTTTTTGGAATGCATTCCGACATTAGCCTAAATGAGATAAGAAAACATAGAAACAAATTTCGGGATTATATGTCACATATTATTGGTCAAATTTAAAATGTAACATATTTCCTTTTATGAACTTCTTTTGTATATATTTTACCCTTCTGTATATCCGTCTTCTTTTTTACCCTAACCAACATACTAGGACGACTAAGTTCATTCTTATAAAATTCTCAAAATTTCATATATTAGTATTAAGATTGTGATTGGCTTTTTTCTCTTTTTTAATTAAAAAAAATTAAAAAAGCTAAAATAGTGGTCTTGAGTTGGACTGGATTGTGGTCTTGAATGAGACTGGATTGTGGCCTTGACTGAATGTGTTAACTGAGGTGAATTCATAGGAATAGGAGAAAATTATTCTAGGGTTCTCTGTGATCGTAGCCCAAAACTGGATTTATTTTGGAGGTTGTGAACAACGACCATAAGCCAATATAATGCGGTGGCTGCACAATGGATGTTCGACGTACCTGTTTGACTTGATGAGGTTTCTTAATTTTTGTAAATCCAAACAGATAAATAAATATTCTGGCACTACGCTTAAGTAAAGTAAGCTACCACTATTCGTTCCTTCATTCGATCAATCGACAGCTTTAATATTTTATATTGTTTATTTTGCATCAAACATTTTATAATCATAGGATATAATGCACATGACCATGCACCAGACAATGCACAGATTCATTTATATGCATTCTCTTCAATTTTCTGTTACAATAGTCTGTTTTCATGTTCTAAAATGTAGGCCTAAATGTATTATTTTTGTAATACCGCACCATTTAACCTTTTCTTGTTTGCGTTTTATTTTGTTATATCATAGAAATTAATACATAACAAACTGAGAAGGGATTGGACATTTTAAAACATAATTTAAATAAAAAGACATTTCTAACATGAACCTACCGGCGTATGTTTTTGTCGATATTTGATTCATGTAATTCCTTTAGTGAATATTAGTGGTGCAATGTAAGTGCACATTACTCCTAAGTGTCTTTGTGAGAGCGTAACATGACCGCCATGGAAGCTCCATACTCATATTACGAGCAGGAAGTATAAAGCAGACCTCTCCACGAGGCGTGAGCACCTGTCGGCGAATCTGACCCAAATAGCACATCAAATTAAACTGCCACGTTTCTAATCAAGGTGTTCGACCTTCCTCAGGTAACCGTCGCTCATTACTGGGCCCGTGTACCGGCAAATTGCGGGCGACCCACATACGTACGCGGCCGATGGGGCGTGACCCCGACCTGGTGCACGCTGCGCTCTATGTAGCCTCCCTAGTTCCTATACTAAGGATACTAAGGATGAAATGCAGAGATGCCGTCATTATTCTGAGATACGAGCGTTAAATGAAGAGCACAAGAGCAATTAATTAGATTTGATTATTGAAATGGCGACCATACTACAAGGTAGGTGTTTAAAGCCAAGTATGAATGAGGGTTGAGCGTTAGATGATTGTGTCGCGATCTTGTAGTCTTGTTACTGACTAAGGCTTACATATTTCCTAGACAGGACTGTTAATAGCCAAACAGCCGATGGCAATTAATGGACCTGCGGTTACACGTGGAGTCCGAACCACGGCCTGTCAATTACGAATTGGTCTAGTTATGAGGATGGTCTTCGCGGATTAACGTAGAAAATGGTCCCTTTGAAAATTGTTGAATAAATACGTGAATAAATAGTATTTCGGAACTGAAATTCTTAATTATTTTCAACACTATCGCACTCGAAATCTAAAAAATCTAAACTTTGTCAAGTATTTTCAACGCATTTATATAAGAAAAGAGTGTTGAAATTAGTTATGAACAAACTGTATAAATAATGTGGATGAAAGCCAAATTATTAAAAACTAACAAGAAACCAAATTTAGGAATAGGACTTTTTTTAAACACTATTCAACATTTTAATCGCGTTAGGAGTCGCCTGCTCTTGGTTTCGAGTCTGGAACGTGTGACTTAACTGGACCATTGCTACCGCGTCGGTAAAATCTGTTAAATACAACAAATTTCAGTTCAAATTTATTTAGACTTCATGATATAAATAAGCACACCTATCATTATAAAGTAGTAAACCTAGTTCTTCATAAAAGATAAATAGTTAACCCCGAGTCAACAGTGAGATGAATCGTAACCAGGCAAACGCAGACAACTTTTATGAGTTCTTGAAACTTAAAAGAACTAATAAACCTGCAGCAAGTCGTTGAAATAGATGTTGGGAGCCTCTCTGTACCATCGCTACTCCCCCACTACTCTGCGGCAGTGAAGCATTTGCTACAATATCTATTAAATGGATTGTTATCGTGCTCGTATTCGCATACACTGTATCTCATACGTCGTACAATATACTTCTGTTTTGATATAAACATAACTAAATCCGTAACGTGCAGCAGTAATCTGTATTAAATTTTGTATATTTAAAATTTTTAATTTGTTAACTTTCAACTAAATACCCTTCGTAATTTTTATGTAGGCCTAATTTTAACCATACAATACACGTTTATGTTATCATTGTGTGAAAACTACCAAAGTTAGTAGGGTACATTTTAAAATAAACGTAACGACGTGAATTGAGTTGTTTTTATCCATAGATAAAAGAGTTATCATTACGTAAGGTAACAAATTAAAAATATAGTAATTAAAATAACGATAAAATAAAACTAAAGAGGGTAAAACTGAAAACCTTGTTACTGTATTGAAAAGCTTCGATGAAAATTGAGCTATTTCTCTATCCAAATAACTTGTATTTATTATTTTTTGTAGATAAACAAATTACGTAAAACGAACTGTTTTTAAATTAAATATTTACTATCTTCAAAAATAAAAATAAAAATATTAGAAAATATAATTTTAATAACAACATCACAATAGTTACATTCTAAAAACTTTCTGTAAATAAATTAGCACATGATCATTATAGTTCGTATATGAAACGTAAAACACGAAACATGTAACTTAACTCTAAATCAACTTGGACCTGTAATAGTAATAGGTATAGAGTATATTTATTTCATCATCAATCTCTATTATTGGCTATTGGGGTCAGTCCCGTCCGAGGGGTTGAAGTGGCCGATGATCTCGAGATGAAGGTTTTGATTGGATATCCTCCCCTCGAAACAACCCTCTATCGTCTCAACTTATTTTCAGATAGGATTCAGCGGTTTTTCTTAATCTCTTGAGATTACCACGTAAAAACTTATATTTTTCTAAGCCATGTGCTTATCAGATGTGCTATGCGTTTTTAAAACTCAAGAGTCCTAATCTTTTGAAGTATGAGTACAGTTCATAGTTTGTATTAAAAAAACTATTTTGAAACTATGATCTACTTACATTATATACGTTTATATGTACATTAATATACTTTTATTAGGATTTACAGACCACAAGCATAAATTAGGTATTTACTTCCCTGTGAGAAATAGGTTAGATCATGGATATCTTTGGGGTTTTAAGATATCTTAGATATTATGTCTTAAGGAAATGTTTTAGTTCCTATAATCAGCTGTTCTTATAACCATATGACGGCTCATCCGTTGCACAATTTGGTCAGACGGATTGCCAGTACTACCCAAAACTAAGATGTATCCATGTCAAAAATTTTATTTATTTCCTTGTGGGAAGCAGGTTAGGTCAAAAGGAATGTTTTCAGTTCCTCTAAACAACTGTCGTTATAGCCATAAGGCGTTTCAAATTTTCATCATACAAATTGCTAAAACCCCCCAGAGGTAAGACATATCCATGTCAAAAATAGTTGTGTTTCAAATCCAGAAGTGCATTTTGAATTACCTAAAAATAATCTGAAGTAGGGTTACTTCTATATTTACAGCACTGTAGGTTAATTTTCCATTTCGTCTAGCTAATGTACTTGTTTAAATCTAGAGAAGTTTATAAAATCATTACTCATACTGCAATGGTCTATGTCCGACATTGCATGTTTGGTGTTGGATAACATTCCAAACGCATTATGTTATCCATGTGACTATTTGGTAAATTAAATTAAATTCACCTTCTCAATAAAACTTTATACGCAGGACTTCAAAAAACGTGTTACCTACCTACTACAAAATATTAAACTACCCCGATTAAAGTTATTTTAGCATAGTAAACTGTTTGTCAATCTTCAATCTCCATACTGTCTCTTATTTGCAGTCCTCAGTCTTTTATACCCCCTTTGTACACCCTTTATTTTAGACTAATATGATAATATCAGTTCATTTAATTCTGGTACCGTGTGTCTGAGAAGCCCCACCTCCTGATATTCCTATAGTAATGTGGATACAATTTTACAGGCAAGAAATATTCATATCAGTGTCAAAAAAACTTAAAAAAATATTCGTTCTGTTTAAAGGATCCTTCAGGTTCCAAACATTTTCGTCATTACCGTTTAACAGTCTTATTTTTATGGCTAAGCATTCGCTCAGCCCTAAAAATAATTTAAGATTTAAAATACGATTTAAATTCCAATGATTTGCCAACTATTGAAAATTTAATATTTTACCAAGGATCACAACACTAAACAAAATGTAGGCATACTTACGCTGTTACAGGTGAAACTTTGTAAGCAAGTTGATCCGTCAGACTCGTTCCAAAACTGAAAAAGAAAGGAACAAATTTAAAGTCACCCTCAAAATAAAATGATTTGCGAAAATAATGCTGACTAAAATATTAACTAATAATTGGAGCTTTGAGGGGTTATCTGCATAGCAATTGCGCATTTCTTTATTTGTCTAAAATATTGTACTATATTTCAAGCTCGGCTTTTCTGCTTATTTACATATCTGACTATAATATGTGTACTCTATAATTTCACAAAATCATAGATTAAAATGAACTCATGTAGACCTAAACCACGATATATAGAACTTCGAATCATGCTCAGGGCAGGGTCAGGGACGTCACAATGTTTACTTAACTTTTATTCTGTTTACAATAAAAATAGTTATCGTGTTATCTGTCAACATAACATTATACATATTTTAAAGCTAAAAAAGTCTGTTTAAATTTAATTATAGTTTACTGACGTGAGGCTCGATACCTTTAATCGATAAATATCATACTCATTTTGCAAGTTTCTTAAGCTTATATCTATCTATAATAATAACATATATCTCTCTATATATTCTATCAAACATGTTAACCTATAAAATGAAGAATTTTATTTGAAAAGTAAATAGTAGCTCCCTTAAATTGTTGGTTTAATATTTTGCCAATAGCCAAATATTGCACCAATGATATCACTCGTCTAGCGCATGTATTTTTTTAAACCTCGCCGTGTTATTTTAGATACCGTACGTTCATTTCATTTATTTCTGCAATCTACGTATAAAACGTTGTTCGTCTATACATTCTGATCTAGCCACTAGCTATGAGTAAACTAATACCCGATATGAGGGTAAAAGGTAAACAAATATATTTTATCGTTGCAGTGCAATATGAACGTTGTTAACCAGAGGCCAATACAGCCGGAGTCGCAGGTCTCACAATGAAGCCATTGAGCCATTGTTGGTGCACGTTATTGCCCACTCCGGGCCAACTTGGTCTTCAACATTTACTTGGATTCCAACGGACGGGATTGCATTCATGTCCCACTTGATATTCTCTTCTATACGGGAACCATTACGCTAGTTGCAATTCGCATTGCTCACAAGTTGATGATGATCTTGCGCAAGTTACGTCTAGCATTGTGGTTTAAGTTTATTGAGTGGCTGGCATCCAACACCCTAGTCGTGTATAAACTCACATATACACTATTTCATCAATTATTTTTCAAAACATTTTGACGTAGCTAAAAGTCTAGTAACAATTTAAGTTACGACAATCATGTATATTTCGACCAGTTAAAATTGATCAGAACAATAAGTTTTAATACAGTATTATCCATTTATGAAGACCGCTTTCTGACATAAAAACGTAAATCTAGAAATCAACTAGTAAAAACAAAAGTTGATTAAAACAATAGTAATACTAATTTTTCGTTCATACTTGGCTTCAGTTAAGGCTGAAGGCTAAAGGTTAAGACCTACCTGGGTAGGTCGCCATTTCACGAAGGTAATCTAGTCTAATTTACTTAACCTTAGGTCAATAAATAAACCGTTATATTTAAATGAAATACACTAATACAACGATTAAAATAGTTTTAATGAACGTAAATAAAATTAAAACGTACATAAAAGAGGTTTATGGTTTAAGAGAGGTATAACAGTTTGTTTCACTCCAAGTAAGAATTTGCAAATAATTGTAAAAGCTCAAGATAATGTAAAAGGCTTCATAAATATATATATATATATATATATATATATATATATATATATATGCTTCATAAAGCAATGATCTATTTTAATGTTTCTAATTGACATTGGAACCCAATATTGCCAATAATGTATATGGCATTGTTGATCCAGAGGGAAAAACAAAGTGATACATCAAGCGGAGTTCCAGATCGTTTAATAAGATTAAGAGGATTAACGATTCATCTGATTATTCCATAACAAAACCGAGACTTGGTTTAATAAACCTCCAGGGGGATTGACGCTCCATTATAAATTATAAATAGCTTTATCTTGGTCCCAAAGAGTAATGCTAAGAGGATTTCATCCCGAAGCGGCGAGTTTAGGTTCGGATTCCTTCACTCTTCTCCGCGCGGGTACTCGCTCTCTCTCGCTCCCCTCCGCGATCGAAGGCGAGTTCTGAATTATTCAAACACATTAATAGTCATATTTCAAACCTACTGAAAAATTATCCCACAATCGGCGCCGGTTCTGATTGTCCATCCGACTCGGATGGCAGCGATGGCTGTGGACTTCTGTTCCAGGGTCCAGGATGTTATAGGAGATAATGAGCCTTGATGGAGAGTTACGTAATCTCCAGCGATGTGTTGGTCAGACCTTGATGCAACTGATGTTTTATGGAAGACATGAATGAATTGAGACTTTGAATGTCGTGTATGCACTATGTTCTCTCGGCTACCTGGTGTCGCGTCGCCTCGATGTAACAAATAGGCCTTCTCGTCAACGTACGAGAAATGTTCGCGTACTATAGAAACTACGCTCATAAGCAAAAACAAATGTCGTCTGTGAATCGAATGTAAATACATTTTTAAAATGTAGTATTTGATATTAATTGATTAAGAATGTTGTTTGATGGATTATTTTACATTAGATTTATTCACAACCTCTAGGTTGTGTCTTCTACTAACCGTGATAGAAACTGTTCACTTTTGACGTGTATATTTAAAAAACAATATTTTTTGTGTATATATTCAGCATATGATTCTCCTATCGTAGTGAAACATTGTGTTTATAAGTGTTGTAAAATTCAACTGAACAACAAGGTACATTTAACCTATTGTCAATGTCTTTGTTTCTGATGCCAGCTAATAAAGTCTCATTGTTATGGTTAAAATATAGTAAAACTATATAAAAAATATAATAAATGTTATAACTACAGCTTTTCAAAAATGTAGCGTAATGTATTGGCTAACTAGTTACTTTTAATTAATTTCTTAGAAATATATTTCAATCCGGATTTTCATCCAAGGGAAGGAAATTAATTTTATCTTGGGTGACGCTCCTGGAAGGCATTGTTTCGTAGATTACTTGAAATATCAAAGCTATTCCAAAAATATAGTTTCAAACTTCATTTTGTTCAATAGTATTTCAATATTCTACTAACGTTTTCACAAAGAAAACAATGATTTGTCATTTAATAGTTATTAGATGGGCAAAGATAATTAATAATATGTTCAAGCATCTCAGAGAAGAAGTAACCAGAGGCCGATGCCTTATGGTGGTAGCGTCCTCCTATACCTTCCACTCATCCTCCATACGACATTGTTAAACTCGCTAAGTAACCAGAGGCCGATGCCTTATGGTGGTAGCGTCCTCCTATACCTTCCACTCATCCTCCATACGACATTGTTAAACTCGCTAAGTAACCAGAGGCCGATGCCTTATGGTGGTAGCGTCCTCCTATACCTTCCACTCATCCTCCATACGACATTGTTAAACTCGCTAAGTAACCAGAGGCCGATGCCTTATGGTGGTAGCGTCCTCCTATACCTTCCACTCATCCTCCATACGACATTGTTAAACTCGCTAAGTAACCAGAGGCCGATGCCTTATGGTGGTAGCGTCCTCCTATACCTTCCACTCATCCTCCATACGACATTGTTAAACTCGAAAGTAACCAGAGGCCGATGCCTTATGGTGGTAGCGTCCTCCTATACCTTCCACTCATCCTCCATACGACATTGTTAACTCGCTAAGTAACCAGTCGATCCTAAGTCCACACACCAGTGGCTACTGAGGCTGCCTTTATTGATACTAAAAATTTGAGTTTAGACTTGGATGTCCAGTAGAATTTCCCCTTCATAGTTTTTGTTATTTTTGGCATATGTGTCAGTCATTTAGTGAATCAATACGTAATACACCCTCATCCGTAACTGGGAGTAGTTTTATTTATAAATTACTGACTCCTATTAATTTGATATGATTTTAAAGAGTTTAATAACAAATTAATATGAATACCATAAAATAGATATATCTGTGATAACAGAATTAATAATGAACTGTATATCTACTGTAATATATATCTGTTAATATGATTACATCTGTCTGAGCTATTACTACCCTCTGGGGGAGTCATGCAACAATGAGCATGCTGCAGTTTACACGTCATGCCTCAGATGAATGTTCTGTTTGTCCGTGACATTGACGCTGACGCCCCGCAGCCGACCGGCAACTGCGTTGGAAACAATCGTTGGGAGGCTTTTCAAAACTGTTTACTATTATCTATACATCGGTAAACGTACATAGATTTTAAACATTCTTGCCTTCTGAATTGTTACCACCGTCAAAACAATTCATATCCAATACTATAATACGAGCAAGGTTTGTATATACTGTATATATATTTGCACACGGATCTCGAAAACGGCACCGAGGAATTTCTTTAAATTTTGGAAATAACTAATTTCCGAGTAGAAAATAAGTTCTAGATAAGTCTAATGTCCAGGAAAATTCGTGTTTTCTTGTAATATTAAGTTTAAAATCTAAAAATTTAACATTACGCTTATGGAGAATAAAATGTAAACAATACAAACCAAAACAGCTGTTTATAACCGTTTGACAGTTCTTGATTGAAGACTGCGGGGAACTATATAGAGGTTATGGATTAATATTTATTTTATGAATTAAATAAATGCAAAATTA
Source organism: Nephotettix cincticeps (assembly GCA_023375725.1). Taxonomy (NCBI): domain Eukaryota; kingdom Metazoa; phylum Arthropoda; class Insecta; order Hemiptera; family Cicadellidae; genus Nephotettix; species Nephotettix cincticeps. The sequence goes on from CM041791.1 coordinate 103,755,794, forward strand.
TCAGGTTACTAAACAATTTGTAAAAACTTAAGGATAACATAGCTGTGCGAAATAAAAGCAGAAAAAAGTATTTCCAAAATCTTCCGTGTTTTTATAGAAAATGTATTTGTTGTATTGCTTGAAGCCACTGTAACAAACCAATAAATTGATGTCAATTAAATTTCTCTTTAGCTTTTCAATCCTCATTCCGTTTATAACAAAATCAGCTGATCACAGGCTAATAATAACGGTATGGATAATTAAACAGTAAATGATCGGCTTTGGCTAAAATACGTTAAACGGCATCGCTCATTGACTAACGTCGTAGCCGAGTTGTAGCGTGTCGGCCTCAAGAACTATAGGCCGCGAGTTCCATCCCCATACTTTACTTACTTTTTGTTCAGCGCTATATTAATTATGGTGTATTAAATCGGTTTTATTTCAACCACATAAATGTTTTCATTGAGTAATAAATGTGTTTTAATTTTTATAATACATGTCTTATTCTATACGAGCAAAGCTCGGTCACCAGGTACTATTTATTTAATAGTCAACAGGCGATCAGAATTAGGATTGAAAATCCCATTTTTAGGTAAGGTTTACACACTGTCTATTATCTCCAATCAGCTGTTTCCTCCACTACAGCTGCAGAAGCTGTAAATACGTAAGGAGTTAATCCTATCAAATTGTTAATTAAAATTAATGAAATAAATATCCCTCTAGTTAAAAAAATTAAATAAGGACCTTCCAATCATCTGTTTTTGTATCGAGAGTGTATGATACAGTAATATATATTTGAAAAATCAGGATCATCCGTTTTAAGAACCTGGTCATTTAAGAAATCAATTCATTTTCATCAACTATCTTTGAAAGTTTAAATTATTCATCTAATTTCAACGTTCGTTTTAAATGTATTTCATCTTTTTAAATGTATAAAAACATTGTTTAAACATTTTTTAAATGTTTTCAAATGTTTTTAAATATAGTAAATCGTAAAACAAAATAATGTACATTTGTTTAAAGAATACATGTAGCTTGTTATATTCAGCCACATCCAAAATATTCTCAGTTACAATAGAAGGAATATCTGAGCGGGCAAACTTCATAAATGTTTGATTCCATTTGCCCGGCCTGAATGAGGAACTAACACAATGTATTGCTTTATACTCTCACTCACAGATTTTATATTAGGCCTATTCGTGTTGCAGAAGAGAATATGGTAAATTTTTATATCCGCAACCAAAAACAATCAATAGAATATTTGTTAAGAGTATCTATAATTATTATGTTAATTTCATTTTGTATAAAACTGTACTAATATCTGATTCACACGATTGTGTTAATAACCCCACAATTATTCATGCATTGTATCAAGATTGATTACGCTGTGACCACCCTCTTTCCTAATATATAAAAATAACATAAGTATTTCAAAAATACTTCCGTCGCAGCAGACCTGCGTACTCAGCGAATTTCCAAATTAATAGTATAATAATAATAATAATATATGGCAAGTTTAATCAATATCTGTCGATAAATATGAGTCATTTGCCTATGCTCCTTAAGTATCAGGAGAAAGAATCCTTAAATAGAGAATCCTTAAATAAAACATGAGAAAGAGTATGCAGGCTTGCTGCTGTGAGGAACATTGAAAGTTGGCATTTTGAAAGTAGGAACATTTTTTTACAATTTAATAATAATAATAATAATTCTTTATTCATAAAAAAGTATATGATACAATACATTACAGTAGTAATCTTATGAAATTCACATATCAATAAACCACTCAACGGATTTATACCGAGTTTCATAAACTTCTGTCCATAAATAAAGGAATTTGCCTATTCTCTATTTGATCAACATGCGAAAAGAGTATGCAGGTTAGCTGCCATGATAAAAACATAAACTATGATTTTTTAGCATTTTTAAAGCATAAGATCTCAACCACATGAAGGTAAATACTAAGTCGAATCCAAAAATATTGATTGATAAGTCTAGTGAAATATTAATTTGTGTTTATTCTCCATAAGATTAAAATTGGAGCCCCAAAATACCACTTACTGTGTTTAGATTTTTTAATATCTCGACAACCATTGGAGATAGAGAAAACTTTAAGGAACTAAATTGTGTAGTTTTTAAAGATGACTTTAATGGTGAAAAATAAAATTTGAAGTGTTTTAAATAAATATGAAAAATGCAAAAAACCCAAGACATTCCGAGGGTGGACCACTCCCCTAGCAAAGCTCGGCGCTTTAGATGATGTTCAGCCGTAATGTTGGTAGGCCTACCCTGGTTAACGTCAGTCCGCCCCCACAGAAGCAGTAGCACGCGGCTTTCCCTCGTATCACAAGTCAAGACTTTCTGAGGATGAACCACTCTCCTAGCAAAGCTCGGCGCTTTAGATGATGTTCAGCCGTAATGTTGGTAGGCCTACCCTGGTTAACGTCAGTCCGCCCCCACAGAAGCAGTAGCACGCGGCTTCCCCTCGTATCACAAGCCCAAGCCATTTTCGAGGATGAGCCACTCCCTTTGGGATGTGAAGGCGAATTTCAATAAATCAGTAATATGGTAATGGGCGAGATGAAAAATCAACAGTTGTCGGCTCGAATAGCCCGAGTCGGAACTCATGTTCTACAAAGCGCAATTATGGGAACTGCCCCTCCCTGATTGGTCGGCGAATAAAATTGGGCAGTTTACGAGGCAAATAGTCAAATAAACGTCTCCGTGCCGTTGAAATATTTAAATAACTCAGAAACACAATCGGGGCTTGGCGGGTGGATTTGTTCCGTTTATTATGAGACACGTAATAAGGTATTATGGGTTCTCTGGTGATCGCGGGTGAAATTGGTTTGTTCCTCGATTGGCTTTACGTATACCAATTTTACCTACGTAACGTTAATGAATAAATATACATTGGAATTTCTTGGAAAAGAATTTACTTACTACAAAATAAATTATTCTGGTGCATAATATTACACATTGTTTAGATTATTTTGTAATTTGTCTTACTGAATATTAAAGAAAATCTTACCATAAAAAAGCGAACAGTCCAGTAAGTACAGTGTAACAGTTTTTAAAATTGATTAAGTTCTTGCAATGTCAATTTAAACAATATCAATGTTGAATAACAAATACATCACTGCTTTAGTGCATTTCCCATAAGGCAGAAGCTATTTCCATGCCGTACTTTTAATATATTTTATTCTTATTTTACTATTGTACTATTTATTTATTATTATTTTTTTATTGTATGTGTTTTATTCAGCCTACATTAAAAAATACAAGTAAGTTTTAATAGATTATTAAAAATTGACGTGATGGCGTAACTCTTATAATAAGGATAGTATGACCAATTAAATGCAAATTGGATTAATATTTTAAGATTTTCTAAGGTTAATGTCCTGCAAGAGTTGACATTTTTGCTACTACTACCGAACAATTAACAAACTCCTTTGAAATTATTGGTCTAACATCCTACTACTTTTAACTATTGGTAGTTTCGCCACAAAGAGATTTTTATGAATAGTATTGAATAGCGTTACATGAGAATATAGTTTTGACATAATTGAAAGAAATATTTAAATTTAAATGTAGAATCACCCGGATCAATGAACTGTGGTGTCATTTACGGAGAAAGCCATCTATCAAGGTTCAACTCGACCCGAGCGCGATCTGTCGCCTGCTTCTTCAACCATCCTCTAATGACGTCATCAGTCTAATTTGACTAAGGGCTGATGCATGTAATGGTGCCTACGTCATTTCGCGACGATCGTTCAATCTTGAGATGGAAGCACAGAGAAGTAATGTTTAATAACGTTGGAGAATAATCTATTGGTTAAGTTTAGTAGATTGTTTGTTACACTTTTCAAACTAAGCATTTTCTGAAGTACTAAGTATTATTAGTTTTAACTAAAGTATTTTTGACTCGTAACTTTTTAAATAAACTGACTTCAGCGTTATATTTAACCCATTCAGTGTCATTGTTCCATAACGTATTCTCAATAATTCTTATTATTCAATAGGTACTCAATAGTTTCAGTTCCTACAGTTAACCAGATTACATTATATTTGTTATTTGTATGGCATTTAATCTATATAATTCTAATAAAATACTTGAAATTTAAAAATTAAATATAACCTAAGAGAACATTTTCTAGATACTACAATTTAACAGTATTTTGGATTCATACGCATAGTACATAAATTAATTATAGTCGTTAGCGAAATCATATTGAGATTATTTAATTTTTTAATTTGTTTCTGCACATTTACCTTATGTTTATAAAATTCTGTCAGTATTTAATAGTTTTATTTTAAACTTACAGTAGCTAACCGGTACACCTAGTGATAGTGATAACAACGTTTTATAATACCTTCACTACATATATGTAGTAATTTACAAACAATGAAAATCACCATCTCAAAATGTTACGATTATTTGTTTATCATCGTTTGATGAACAATAATCATTATTGTTTGTTGCTCATATATCAATTTCAATTCATATTATACCGGGTTTCCCAGTTACCCAATCTAGACAGAATGTTGAAGCATTTTTTACTAAATTGACTCTAAGGAACAACGTACAGATGTTTTGACAAATTGTAAACACAGGATGTTCCAAAACCTTAGAGTATGTGACAATAACAGGAAGATGAAAATTCGCTCCCCTCACGCCATCGCGTTGCGTGCTCCCGAATTAGTACTTTGTCGAAATTAAGGAGCAGGTTCATCCCAACCGAAGAATTTTGTGTTGCAACCCATGAATAAATAGGAATAAATAAATGAATAAATAAATATGAATAAATAGAAAACTGGAATTATACTTTTATGTTAAGCTATTATTTTATGAATGGAACTTATAATATTTCGCTATAAGAGGCAATGATTGGTTAATTATTTTAACTCCCAACTCAAAGTTTCTATTGAAACTGGTCGTTAGACATTTTTGGAGATTGTGGTTTAATGGTTTAATTATGTTTGTAGTGTTCGGAGTTTACTTAATGTTTTGTTTGTTTAAGTATTATAGAAATATCAGCTCTGGTAGTCCAATGCAACCTAATTAGTTTCGATACCATCTGCACCATTTCAACATTTTACTTGGTCAGGAAGTATTATTTAAACGCTTCTTGAAGTAGCCGTCCAAGGTCAAATGGGTATTCTGGAGTTTGATCCTGAAACATCGCATTCAACTCCCAGACGCTAACCACAAGGATTCTAGGACGTAGCGCTATTGCTATGTCAAGATACTCATTACACAAAGTACTTTTCAATTCATCCCCCAATTCCGTGAATGAGATCTCAATCCATTCACTCCATAGCGGTGTGGAGACGGCAGTTTTATGCGCGCGTACCGAGACTGACAGAGCATAGCTTTGCCGAATGGGCTCATTAATTGTAGCGCAGCGCTGTGATGGTTTATGCGCGTGTCCCCTCGTCGTATGAGGGACCTGCGCATGCATCAAGCGGTGAGAGATGGCTGTTGCTTCCACTTTCATTGTTGATGTCTGTACATTCTACCTCGAGTATTCTTGCTTGACAGGGCGAGGGCTTAACACTGGTTATAAATGTCTGTACACTCTACTTTTACTATTGTCACTTACGGGTTCATTATTATACAAAACTAATTATAAATGTCTGTACATTCCGCCTTTACTATTGTCACCTAATTGCTAGGGCGATGTATCCTGTATAATAATGCAGCATTGGTTGTATAAGCATGTACATTCTACCTCGAATACTGTCGCTTGACAGGGCGAGGACTTAAATATTGTACAGCACTGGTTACACATGTCTGTTCATTCAACCTCAAGCATTGTCGCTTGACAGGTTATTTTATTAAATCATATTCTGTATTTTTCATTCCTGATCTTAATATATATGTTCAATAAGTTAATCCTGGGCGGGGCACAATACAGAGACAATTTCATTTCGATAAATTAGTTTCATTAGGGGGGTTGAATGGCGTAATATGACTTAATATTAAGCGATTCAAAGGTTTCAAGTTTGAAAAATAGGTATAGTATAATATCTAGATAGTTCTTTATGTAGCTATATTTTTTATTACCTTAATAGTTTAAGAATGAATTCAAGTCTTACTAAACCATCTCTATTTATAGTTTAATTTTTGTTCTTATTTTTAACAAGAGGTTTCAGGATTCAATAACTAAAATCAATCGACCCTTGGTAAAAAAGTTTAATGTTTCCTCAGATGATGGAATGGAGTGAGATAAAACAAAGGTTAATAAAATAGTTTCACACAGAATAACACTAGCACAGTAATTTCAAGTGAGCTATGACTACACTAGTTCTGGCAATTTTTGGATACCAAATATATTATGATATTGTTTGTTTAGTTAGGTATGTTATTAAAATATTAAAATCTATTTCAGAAACCCTATACATCACATCCTTCCCTCCTATCCTATCCTTCACATGACAAGATTTATATCCACACTTTCGCTTAGATCTCATGATAGAGGTAGACCCTATATGTGCTAAACAGAAGTACGAAAATCCTTAAATCGTATCGTTATACAAAAAAAAAACTTTCTGAACTTGTAAATATTTTTACAAATTCAGAGTATAAAATTATATAATTCTAATAATTTCAAACTTATACTCCAGGTTTAGTGATAAAATATATTCGAGAGAAAAATCTTATCAAAAGTGATTTATCAAAGTAACAAACGTTAGCGGATCCAGTTTCAGCAAGGTTCAATTTCAGGGTAGCCAACCTAACCGCGCAGCTTCCTTCCTCTTTAATGTTATCCGGCACAGGACCAAGGAGTTCTGAATTATTCAAACATTAATATTCTGATTTAAATCTGTTCTGGGCAAAATTTACAACCGCAACCAAAACAAATGAGTTTAATCGAAAGGTCATTTCTTCTATGTGATTTGGAATTGGTGCTCAGATTCAATCTAATTCAGTGTTTTATGTTTCCAAAACAATTTAAACAATGCTATTAACTTATGTTTTAGTATGCAAACAACATGTTTATCGTGATATTACTAAAGAAATATTTGAGCTTTTATTCAACTTTCCTGTAAACAGTTTTTGTAATCATTTTTTTCTTACAAGTTAAAATTATAATAAGATGAGTACTGTATTTATTCACTAATGGAATAAATACAGTTAATTTTACTTTTATATCTTATGTTTTCCACCGGAACGTAACGTTGTGGAATAAAAGTAAATAAGTAGTAAATTTATTAACCCGTATTGATGTGAAGATTTTAATTTCTATTGTTAAACTTTCATAATTTGAATTTTCATTTATTTTAAGTTACATATTTCACTTAAAATTATGTTTCTCATCGGCCCACGGTCATACGGTGAGTATACGGTTACAAAATCACAAGCCGACGGTAACTCAACCATGAGCCCACAACCGTGGGCTCATGGTGTAACCACACAACACAACATGAGCTAACAGTAAAACAATCATGAGCAAACGGTTACACAACCAGGTGACAACGGTTAGACAACCATGAGCCCACGGTTACACAACCGTGAGCCAACGGTTAAACGACTATGAGCCCACGGTTACACAACCATAAGCCAGCGGTTAAACAACTATGTGCCCACAGTTACACAACCATAAGCCCACGTTTAAACAACCACGTGCCCACAGTTCCACAACCATAAGCCCACGGTTACACAACCATGAGCCAACAGTTAAACAACCATTGGCTCACGGTTAAACAACCATAAGTCAACAGTTCATCAACCATGAGCCCACGGTTAAACAACCATGAGCCCACATTATTTAAATTATTCTATTTCCCTAAAAAATCCTTAAGAATATTTTAACGAATTATGAGGTTTGTATGGATTACATTTACTAAATATTTTAGGAGTTTCGTAGCTTACTGAAGAGATAAAATTTTTAAACAAAGTTTAGTTAGGATCCAGTAGTAGGCTCTAGTAGCTTATGTTACAAACAATTGGGACGTTAAAAATTATAATCAACCCAACGAGTTGACGGTGAAATACAGTACGTAGACCGAAGAGCAACACAATCTATTCAGTTTTAGTCTCAACAATGTGTTGCATTACAATGGAACAATACAATTGAACCAGTAAATGTTTAATAGTGCTTGTTCAGCAATGAATGCAGACTCATCACAATGCAACAACTACGAGTAGAACAGCTACTAACAGCTCTAGGCCTACTGCCGTCGTAATGAGCCTTGGCCAGGACAACGATGGCTGCCATTTTGTTTTATACTTTAAAATTATATTTATTTTTCAGAAACAAAACTAATTGAACGAGATTAATTGAATTGAACGTTATAAATCATAGATAACGTTAATTAATCAACGTTATAAATTATACGCTATAAGTTTAAGTATATATTACCCAAATCTGATGGGTTATTAGCAAGTTTCCTATAGAAGAGGGAAAAGTGAGCTATTCAAATGACCCGCATGATGACAGTTAAGCCCGGGACCATGATAGAAGTTTATAGCTCAAACCCCTGAACACGTTTTGGGGGTCGTTCAACATTTTATATATATATATATATATATGCGTCACCACGATAACGGCCGCAATTATTGTCTGATTATTATAAAATTCTGTAATATATTGGATGAATTCGTTGGGGAATTTGGGGGGGGGATTTGTACCCCAAATACAAAGTCTTCAATTTTTTCATTTTACCATTGGTTTCAGTTCAAAAACACATTTTTTAATCATGGCTATTTAGGTCATTATTTAGATATTTAAAATGGTAAACATAGTACATTTTCTAGCGTTAATCCTATGGAGGATAGCTAAAATTCAATAACTCACTTATTTGCTTTAATATTATTCCAAAATTCTGTATACAAGTCCACCTACTAAGTTGTACCAATGCAGCCATAAAACCCCCAAATTTAAAGTTTCTTATGGCAGCAAACCTACTTATCCATTGTAATTCTTACAGAGAATAGATAAATTGGTATAACTCGCACAGTTATTGACATAATTTGATAAAATGTTGTACGTGACTTTACTTAGTTAACAGCCTTAATATAAGCACATTATCATGTAAAACAACCCTAATTGCAGTAAACATACATACTCAGTATTATTTGATTACTATTATGGGGATAATATAAGTTCTATGCAATTCGCTCTACTCACGCTAGCGTGCTGCGAGCGATCTCGTTAATATGAGTGAAAGGACTACTATAACGTGTAATGTATTTTTATGACGTTAAGAGTAGATTTGATAACGACAAGAATCAGCTGATTTATTTACCAGGATCATTAATTAATAGTACAATGAACAAATACAGATGGATCCAGTATCGAACCGTTAAAAAATGTGTTAGTATTACGCCGAAGTTCGAACTATCGCCTTCAGACCATAGTCTCATAAGGCGGGCGTAGTTATCACTGAAAATCTCGGCCAGATTAAATTGGAAATAATTTCTAAATTCATCTATTTGAATTGCGAGTAGTCAAGGAATTAACTTTATTATTTATGTACAATTTAAATAGAATAATCGTCAAAATTATAACTAACTAGCTGACCCGGCGAACTTCTTACCGATAATAATAAATATTTGATTTTTAATCATAAAACATAATCACAAAAATTCGTTCTGAGAAATATTATATTTATACAGTAATTAGATACCATTGAGTGCTGACTATTTTATGCTTGCTTCTTTGGCTTGCTCAATGGTTCAAATCAAAACAGCTGCTGTTTTATATCTTAAAAGGTAAGATACATATGTTGGAATCCAAAACAAAATTATTTACCCATAAGATTAACATGGGAACTTTGAAGGCGTATAGGGTAGAGATTTATGGGAAAATCGTCACTAAAACTATCAGACTTTCCTATTTTAGGCCTAAAGAACCAGTATACCGAATTTTTAGCCTCCTAGGTAATCGGGAAGTGGGAGAATTAGTGATGAGTGAGTGAGTGAGGGCTTTGAATTTTATATATTAAGATAACGGAATAAACATAGTTTTTTCAATCATCTGTTTTCGATCATCCCTGCGATAATTATATCAAACTTTTTAACTATGTTTAAAAAGTGAATTGTCATAGAAGTACAGTAAGTCATTACATGGATGGTACAACTTTTTATGTATGTTTTTAAGTATGTTTAATATAAAAAAACTTAAGTAAAAAGGATGAGAAATTAGATACAATGAGATGGACGAACATGGAATTAATACAAGGAAATCATACAAATCTGGTGGTACATGTTATAGGATTTTTTTTAAATAGGGAGAAAATTAAATATTAAACTACTATCATGAACGGATAGTTCCTCTCTGCTACTATGCTAAGTGTTGAAACATATCACCACCACGTAATACAAACTACTGTATAGGGAAAAAGAAGTTCTAAAGCCTAATAAATATAAATTTATCTCAATTTATTTCTTTAGTGATCTTAACAAAATTCTATGAAAATTCTATATATTTTAAACTCAATGACAATAAACCAAACATATCAGCATGAAGATAACGTTGAAGGCCTACTGCTAACCCGTTGTAGGCTTGGCGTGTAACGCAGCCATAGAGCAATACTTGATGGCCCATTAATCCACAGAGTATGAAATGCGTGAGCAATGTAATACAATAGACGGGTTTGTATGTAATATATTGTTGTGCATACCTACTTAACGTTCCGTACTTACACAGACTAATGACTCAATTAATCCTAACTCCAAACGCATGAACTCCGGTTATATCGTGTGAATACTTATACTGTAATATTAAATACCTACTGGTGTGATTGTATAATTTAATATTTGGCCTTTAGTTAAACTATTGCATGCAAACATTGATAGTGCAAAATACATGCAACAAATTGCAAATTATGGAAATAAATAAAATATTTTGTTATTTGTCTTGTTATTAGAAGCAAGTAAAAATGTAAAATAAGTTTATAAGGTTTTCTAAGTTAAGAATTTAATAATACTTAGTAAAAATAGTTTAAGGCCTAGTTTCAAGCAAATAATATGTACAATTACAAACCCATTAAAATTATTTATTATTATTTCCCATATTTTTTAGGTACTAATTATCAAATCAATATTGAATACTTGAGTGATTTTGGTATTCAATAAATTTTCAGTTATTAAATTAAAAAATATCAATGCACGCAAACAAGCAAAATATTTTCCGAGGTCCGAATAGAATGTCATGATATACAATATAGAATAGAATATTGTACATACAACATTATAATTTAATCTGGAATCCATAGAAAACTACACATTTCTATCTTCAAACTACTAACTATATGCTAATATTACATAAAATAGGTTACTATTAAATAATAAAAACTCCATCTATCCAAGCCATTTACAAAATCGGTATAGTTCTGCAACCCGCATCGCTAATTCAAAGTCAAAGGTTACTAGTATTAGTTACTTGGACGGTCCGAAGCGCTTCTCCTCCGGAGCAAAGGAGTCTGAATTATTCAAACATTAATATTCTGATTTGAATCTGTTCTGAGAAAATTTATAACCCCGGTCTGCGCTCTGCAAACAAATATTATCACAGGAGTTATTGCCCCTGCAGAGAAAAAAACTCCTCCTTTAAACGATATTGCATTTCATAACTGATTCCTTAGATTTTATTTATTTTAACTTTTTCCGGAAATAATAGCCAAAATACTTCTTTAGTTGTGGTTAATTTAATTTCTACCCAATGGTTTATTAGGCTATCATTAATAATACCCTATTTTAATATGCTACTGCAAATATGGGTAAGCCGAAAGTAATTATTATTCATTCATTGTTATAAATCTTGATTATTTATAACAAATGTCTAATATAAACTTTATTATACTTATTGTGTTATATAACCACCATAACATTTAGTTAAGTATAAAAACAGATATTATTATGTACTGCATACAATATACGATTAATATATTTTCAAATTTATAGGGGAAGAGTGGGGTAGCACCGGGTTGTAGTCCAATTGCCATTTAACATGTATCTATATGCTTTGATGCTTGCGCTATTGGCGGTGGATAGAGGAACTAATTTATGTTATTCATGTCATCTGCTATTACACTTCGTTCTGAAAATGTGGTTCAAGCTTTCCAGTGGTTGTGGTGTGTCGTAATTTTGGAAAATATTAATGATAATGTAAGTCAATATAATTACTCTGTGGGGTACCTGCGCTCACCGACACTGTCTTATGTCAATTTTCTCTGTGATATATGTATTTTCCTTTATCAACAGAGTTCACCAGTCCATTACGTCATAGCCCTACATGTAAAAGAAGACTGACTTTTGTTTGTTTATAGCCTTATTATGTAAACCTTGCCAACAATTTGATTTAAATCTGTTTATAAGTATCATAACAAGTACAAATACATGGGAAATGCCTCTTGCGGAGTTACCCCACGGGGTGAGTTAATACCGGTGTGTGTAGGTTTTCATTTACTTTTTTTAAGTATTTATTTGGTTCGTTAACGGTTGCAAGCAATATATATATATGTATTAATAAATATAATTATTGCCAAAAATTGTTTTAGTAAAAGTATATTTTTTCAGCGAAACTATAAAGCTGACTGCTTAACATACCGGCATTTTTCCATTCTCCCATATATTAAATAAGCCTATTAAAGGGGTTGTTTCTTTTGCCACATCATGCAACTTAAGTTCTATAAAGCCGAAGTTTATTTTTCGTATATCAACTTTAAAAGATATAATGTTGACCAGATAGATCATATAATAATTTATAAGATACTGTGTGCGTCAAACCATGTTTAAAGGGATGGTTGTGATGGATATGCTGTATTGCATGACATCACTCATCAATAAATTGCATTGCCTTATCTAATGTATTATTAGCTGGATGTGATGGATATGCTGTATTGGATGACATCACTCATCAATAAATTGCATTGCCTTATCTAATGAGAAATAAGTCGTATTATTAGCTGGTTGTGATGGATATGCTGTATTGGATGACATCACTCATCAATAAAGTGCATTGCCTTATCTAATGTATTATTAGCTGAATGTGATGGATATGCTGTATTGGAAGACATCACTCATCAATAAATTGCATTGCCTCATCTAATGAGAAATAAGTCGTATTATTAGATGGATGTGATGGATATGCTGTATCGGATGACATCACTCATTAATAAATTGCATTGCCTTATCTAATGAGAAATTAGTCGTATTATTAAATGGATGTGATGGATATGCTGTATTGGATGACATCACACATCAATAAATTGCATTGCCTTATCTAATGAGAAATAAGTCGTATTATTAGCTGGATGTAATGTATATGCTGTATTGGATGACATCACTCATCAATAAATTGCATTGCCTTATCTAATGAGAAATAAGTCGTATTATTAGCTGGATGTGATGGATATGCTGTATCGGATGACATCACTCATCAATAAATTGCATTGCCTTATCTAATGAGAAATAAGTCGTATTATTAGCTGGATGTGATGGATATGCTGTATTGGATGACATCACTCATCAATAAATTGCATTGCCTTATCTAATGAGAAATAAGTCGTATTATTAGCTGGATGTGATGTGATGGATATGCTGTAGTGGATGACATCACTCATCAATAAATTGCATTGCCTTATCAAATGAGAAATAAGTCGTATTATTAGCTGGATGTGATGGATATGCTGTATTGGATGACATCACTCATCAATAAATTGCATTGCCTTATCTAATGAGAAATAAGTCGTATTATTAGCTGGATGTGATGGATATGCTGTATTGGATGACATCACTCATCAATAAATTGCATTGCCTTATCTAATGAGAAATAAGTCGTATTATTAGCTGGATGTGATGGATATGCTGTATTGGATGACATCACTCATCAATAAATTGCATTGCCTTATCTAATGAGAAATAAGTCGTATTATTAGCTGGTCGTGATGGATATGATGTATTTGATGACATCACTCATCAATAAATTGCATTGCCTTATCTAATGAGAAATAAGTCGTATTATTAGCTGGATGTGATGGATATGCTGTATTGGATGACATCACTCATCAATAAATTGCATTGCCTTATCTAATGAGAAATAAGTCGTATTATATCTTTTCACTTTCGCTTTGAACGTGTTTATAACGGGTTTATAAGTATTACCATAATGATCATTGCAATTCAATAAAACCGACTTCCAATTTCGATTGAAACAACGGAACAAACAATATTCTCCAACACGTATAGCAGTATAGTATATTGATCCATATTATAACATCCAACTGTAACTCTCTGCCGCTCTCTCAGATGGAAATTTAGTTGAATCAAATATTGTACAGGATTGTGAATGTGGCTGACTTCGTTTGTATTTATATTAACTTGTGAATTGTCAAATTGATTTCTGACAAAATAACTGGTCAATCAGAGCCAATCGGCCCAATCAATAGGTCAATAAAATAATCAAGTTTTATGAACAAGGAGAATGCGTCTATTTTTGAATGGTTAGATGTAGTAGCCTTTTCAAATATCAGCTAATCTATTCCCCCTGAAACCATCAGCTCTAATTAGTTTTTGTACCTTTTATAGTGGCGACGAATACTGCACCCGGTTTCAATGGTCTTATAATGTATATTTCAGTGTCATAAAGCAAAGAATCTCACGAAAAAATATTTTAAAAAAGTGAACCGAAAAAATAAATGAAATACCTGTCCTGATACCACTACTAGAAGAATTTAATACAATTACCTTTTTGTAGTCATTTATGTTTTCTATATGAATATTAAAATTTGACACACTGGGATAACAGTTTACTACATTACAGCTTGCAAATAGTAGGATAAGATTAGGTAAAAAGAAATGAATGTTGGTTTTTTCACAGCTGATTATTTTATTTCTGTTTAATCCATATGGCTATGAAAAACAAATTGAGGTAAACCCATTTCTGATTTCCTTGTGTATGACACGTTAAAATGATGAAAATCTAAATATATAAAGAAAGTCGTGTTAGTTACACGCATTATAACTCGAGAACGGCTGGACCGATTTTAATGATCTTTGATTTTTTGGATTCGTCTCTGCTCCGGCCATGCTTTAGGCATATTCAGTTTCCATAAATTCAATTAGTTTCCATTTTATAGCGTTTTAAATTTATAATGTTAACCTTATGAAGAATAGGTTTGGGTAAAAATTTTCTAAAATCAAAACATTTGATTTCTTAAAACAGCTGTTGGTTTACTCTCCGTTAGCAATATGCTTTACTACCCAATGCCATATGAATCATTCATTAATGTAAAACTATAAAGTAAATATGTGCAGTACAAAATGAACAGTATTATTCGCCACGTTAATAGTTTACGGTTTTTGGGAAATATGTACTGTATTTATATATTTTTTATTTTCTGTATAATTAAAAGTGACGTGTTTATATGTTTTCCAAATTAAATAATCACAATGTATATACACATTAGGTTTATTACAATAATCAGCTGTTGAATATTTAAAGCTTTTACAACGAAGCCGCAATGCTATTTGACTTCACAAAATGGCCAATCTTAAATTTAAAATGTATTTTCTGTTAGGCGTTTCGAAGTTCGCCGGATCAGCTAGTCTATAATAAAACGCTTTGGTAATTTGAATTGCTGTTAAAATAAAACTTTAATTTGATCCATACTGATAAAAATAAAAAAAATTATCAACTATCTACTAACTATCCTATATCTAAGTGTATAAAAACTCATAATCAACCTAAGAAATAATCTGATGTGGTCGCCCAAGCAAAGTTTTCAAAGTTAGTCAGTGCGACCCAAAATAACAACAGAATATTTCATCTGTTTCATATTTATTCCATTAGTTAGAAGTTGTTTAAGCTTTGCAATTAAACTACAAACACTATTAATCCATTAAACACCGTACATCCAAGTCTGTGGCATTGAGGTCCATTAAATCAGGGAAGCCCCATTTCCCTGGGCAAACACAGCCCGGTTAATGGCATTCGATTTAGTATCAAACAAAGAGCTTTTACTTTACAACGCGTTTGAGTTATCATACAAAATGTAATAGTTGTTTATGCTTATACACTGATTACCAGTAATACGTACTATTACTAGTCATTTTAAGCATGTGTAAAATATTTTATAGCAATATTCTTTAACATAACGTTAAATTCCGTGACATCATTATGTTATGATACGTTATAATTAATTGTACTTAATGCTCTGAAGGTGCGGATGAAATTGATATTTCAAGTTAAACTAAAATAACATAAATATGAACCTAACAGAATTCCAACTGAAGTCTATAGTATTATCTTAGTTCAAAACGATATTTTTTCAATAAATGTTAAAACAACAGAAACTTGAACTTTCTAAATTGAGCTGGCAACAAACATAAATTAACAGAAATAATAAATAGTTCTAAATACACATACATTTCAAAATGTTTACGAAAATGCTAGATTAAGGGTGAATCAAGTGAATTACTGTAGAGGGGAATTGAAAACTGTCACCGTGAGAGCACCCACCCCCCCCCCGGGTGGCCATCGTGGCCATCGTGAGCCCAATGCGTAAGAGACCTGACTCTCGACCGTTCATATTTAAAGTACTGTACTGTATTAGGCCATGGACATCTGGAGGGAATTGTAGTGGGGCACAATATTTCTTAGCATATTTACCTTGCCTTTTGTCAAAAGATTAATATGTTATTACAACAAATGAATACATAAATAAGTATAAAGAATAACTTAATAAATGATTTGAATTGGAAAATAATATTTAGAATTTGAGATATGTAATTTTGTAATTTTGAAACGATCGGTAAGGTCGACCGAGGTGTCAAGAATACTGGCACTACAATAGGCCCTACTGTACTGTACTGTTGACAGAACCCAAGCCCCATATTAGAATTGTGATTTAGAACCTAGATTTAGAATTGTGTACCTTATCATTCTGTTTACTTAAAGAATTATAATCATACTAGTAGTAAAATAAGTGCCTTTTTGCATATAAATGAGATATTTACCTATATGCCTATTTCAGTTAACAAAACTAGTGTTAAATTTTGATTGTATGATTTATACTATTTGATAAGCAGGTAATTTTAGTGTATTGTGAGTTTTATAATGGGGGTTTTCCAAGTTCATATATTCAAAACAATAAAATTAAACCATAATCAAATTCGTGTTTAGTTGTACTTTGTAGCCTATAAAGGTAACCGTTTCTACTGTAATCTTACGTGTAAAAATCTATACATTTTTATATTTAAAAATTACTTGAAATTTACTTAAGTTTGGTTAGTAACATTTTAAAATTGCATGATTTCGTGTTACCCTGGGATCCATGCAATCGCGCGACATAACAATCGTGCGATTGCATTTCTCGTTATTCCTCCATGTTTTCTCTCTGAAAATACATTGTTGCTTACCTATAGAAACCAAAAAGACGGAGAAAGTAAATATAGACTTTATTTACTTTCTCCACCTACATTTTCCTAAATATATTTTTAGGATTATTTTTATTGGCGGCTAAAACATGGAGGAATGTCGAGAAAAATGCGGTAGCGCGATTGTAATATCGCGTACATGATGCCTCTTAAATACATTAATTTACCGTAAAGTAAATGAATGTATTAAGTATTTTAAAAAGTTATTAAGTAATTTTATTTTTTATGAATGCTGAAATACACTGTTGATTAGAGTGTAAAAAATGTTGTGAGCTTTCGATCGACAACAAATGTACAGTTACACATTAATAAGAGTCTACAATATTAGTTGATTCCAAAACCCCCAGTTACATATGAACTACTGTTTACAATTTTATATTTAATTTTTTAATGGACGTTTAGAACTTGTGTTTCGCTAAAAGGGGTTAGAAAACGTAAGGAAAATAATTATAAGACTTGTATAGTCCCGTTGGAATATTGCCACCAGAGCTTAGAAACTAACTATCTTTGATCAATCAGCAGAAAGGAAGCAAACTTTAGTAGACCTACTTACTTAGATATGACTAACTAAAATAGTTAGACCTGATTGATGAATCGAGTAATTGTATAATTTAGATATAAACTCATTCCAGGCCCTTTAACCGGTTCTAATTGTATGTTTCATCCAATATCAATATTGATTGTAGCTGTAGCTCCGCCACAAACTTCTCTGTGGAAGCATACATCAACATTATAATTAGTTTAACTTTGAGTCTAGTTCAGCCACTATAATAAATGAATGGGCGCTCACTGAAGGAAATGATCAACATTCGTGGTTATGTTTTACTATAATATAGCATCAGTCATCGCATTAGTATTGGTTTAAACTAATCCAGACAAGAGTGTACTTGGGATTACTACATAGTTCTATATCTACATCTACATAGTTATGTAGTAAAGATCGCTTAATCAAAACTATATTCCTAAGTAGTATTTAACCAACACTATTAGTTTTGAGGGCTTAAACTAATATTATAACCACTAAGATGGAAAAATATATGTTTTTAAAAATTTCTTTCCTTTTGTAGTGTGTAACTGATGGTAACATAATAACGTTACTTCACACTGATTCATCACTCTGTACAAGTAGGCTTGTGTATTGAAGTCATGAGAATACGAGCCTTCAACTACTTCTAAAATGTTAATGCTTTAGATATTTCACGAGGCTGTTTAAATTTAACTGCCTTAGTAGAAAATAATGATAATAATATGTTTCAAGGTTAAATTTTGCACTGAACGTAAATATTACGAAGTATTAAAAGGGAAATTACTCCCCTTTCTTAGAGATAATATCACACCCTTTAGTCAATCATAATTAATTACTCAGTATAAGTTTCAATTAATTAATGGAATAATGGTTTGTTTCAACTCAAATAACGCAAATAAAACCTTACGAACATCAAGAGGTGAAGGACTTTGAAATAATTAATACTATTATAGTCTCTAAAACAGAGAGTAACCCCACTTAATGGTTTTATAGGCAATTAGTGCCATTTACGGCCTTCTTTTAATTACTGCTGTCAAGAAATATGAACTGGGTCGATGATATCTTTATTGCAGAGCTGGAAGTGTCTGATTCCGGTTGCTCAGGGCGGTTTGTCGCCGCCCGGGAACCTCAACACCCAGGCGGCACGAGACACCAGTGTCGATACTGTAGTACCTCCCTACCCGTATTATATATCGTTTGCTACTGAGTTTAATTTTATTATAGTTCCTTTGTCCTAAGACGATACAAGTACATTGATCAAATCAATAACTGTTGTAGGCCCTATATTTGTGATGGAAATGGTGATAATGAATTTTTTAATGAATTGAAGTTTAAATGAATCAAGACTGCCTACTATGAAACTGAAAGTGACGTAGATAACTAGAATATTGTGTTACAAAAAGTTTACAGGTAGAATATATTTTACAGTATTTATTTTGGCGTAAGATTTATTCTATAAATATTTCGAACAATAAGTAAAGATGAACTTGATCTTGCTGCTATTGTGCCAGTATCTTAGCTATTGTCGTGAGTGTGTTTTCCATATTAAATAATTACAATGATATAAAGTAGACAGTAAATTTCTATAAATACTTCCATCGAGCAACAATAGCTCCCTACTTTTGGATCATTCAAATCAAATCAATTTTTCAAATTTCAAAAGCATGAGTTCAGCGATTACCTCTAAGTTCATTGACTATGCAATAGGATAGAATATGTTTCAAATGGAAGTGTCTTTGGTATAACATCTTGAACAGTTTCAAAATAATTTCAATATGCATTTATTACCGTTTCTCTATAAAAATCCGGATTTGGTTATAAACGTTATTAAATAGTAGGTACTGTATAAACTATTTATACGTGATGTATTAGGATTAAAAATTTTTTATGGTGAAATAAAACTATATTATAGATTATTCCCAATCCAATGATAGTATTTTCAAACTTACCGCGTTGAGGCACTTGGCCCTGCAATGAGCAACTTTCAGGGGTGAACTCAGAGTCTCTGCGAATATCTCCTGAAGGCAAACAACCCCCAGAACACACAACATTCTCTTCATGGTCCTCATCGTCACTTCCGATATAGTCTTTGAATTATCTCAAAGTATTTTCAAAACTACTACGTAATGAGTTGAGTTATAACGGTAGATTTGTACAATTATTGATGTTAAGTTTGTTATTCTCTTTACAATAATTGCGATGTAGATGCATAGTTAACAACTAGAACCAACACAGGACACAATACTGTACAATATTACAATACAAGGTAATGTGTCACAAGCCCGTGACGCGTGTCCGAGTCAGTGCCCGTAGCTGACGTCACACCTCACACTCCTCCTCCCGTGGCGGCCGTTCCACGACTGAGCCGCTGCCGCTGCCGCTGCCGCACCGCAGGTAGAGCTTGCCGCCTCTCCCGCCAGGGGCGCGCCGCTGCTCCAATTAATGGACGGTACAGTAGTTGAGACAGTCTGGACCGAACAATTGCAACGTTACAAGGCGAATGTAAGGCTATTTATTCGCGGATCATTGGGTTTCTCTTATTGTCAGGTGGTTATCGTTTTGCCCCGGTTTCATTGTCAATACAGCCGTGGAAGGCGACCTGCCTGCGACCGCAGTCTTGGTGATCAGATTAGTTATGGGTCCATGTAGATTGAGCCTAAGAAAGTAATGTGGAGTATTACAGTACTTAATTTGAGTCGCTCATTTCATGAGTTTCTGCGAACTGTTTTACCTAGGAACCGTGTAGATTCTTATATAAGAAGTCTAGAGGACGTTTAGTTCTATGCAATATTTATGAAAAACCGGCAATAAGTATGTAGATACGGCAGAATGTCCAATTTTTACTGGAAAAAGTTTTTTTTTACACGTGAATGTATTTGCGTGAGAAAAATTGTATCTTACACCAACTATCTTCTTTGTTTTCCATAACTGTACAAGACTTATTATTTAGAAGCAATAGGCCTATACTACAATTCGAATTAGAAAATATACTGATTTTGTTGGTTATCATCAGTTATCAGGATTAATTCATTTCATGTTGAAATAAATTCCATCATGTACCAGATACTGTTACAGTATAAACAAGAACGAACCTACTTTACTTCAGCCAATAAATGTTAAAATTGTTTAACTACTCCCATGTAGTGTGTTAAAAATATTAATTAACTTGGTAAATAAATAATACAAATTACGGTAATATTTAGTCATACTGTGCACTACAACAATGTCTAGTATTACATATAATATGTTTAACCTCAAATATTTAAGCACGACAAAATTCAGATAGTTCAACATCTTTAATCCCTAAAAGTAAATTCATTTCTGTAATTGAAATATTAGTTAAGACCAAATAAACTAAATTAATCATTGACGCCCATCAAGATTGTTCTCGCTTCAAAGTAACAAGAAGTAATGGCCAATTTGTGGCCATCATCTTGAGCGTCGTAGCTTTTATTTACGTCGACCAAGTGGCGCATTCATCTGAGTACTTTTAAGAAATATAACTACTCTTTATCTAAACTGAAATATTCAATGTATTTTTTATACCTATTTATCAAGATCATACTACCAAATCTTTTACTTGTTAAAAAAGTACATTTTGGAAAGAGACAATATCAAAAGATGTTTTACGTCACAATGATATATTAGCAGTAACTTACAATTTTTCTGGAGCTGTAAAACGAATTAAATACACTCCTGCGACAACTCTAAACAAAGAAAATGTAACTCGGAGAACTTGGATAAATTCCTTGTAGAGTCTTTATCTTGTTACATGATCATAAAGTTAAAACAGAAATTTATTTTAAGCTGAAATACTGCGAAAGTTTACTCCCTGCAGCAACTTTTACTTACAAAGGAACGAAAGGAGCGGCGGAGGTAGTAAACTTCGCAACATTTCATCCTTTGTTTTTGGAGCTTTTAACTTGTTTTAGCAACAAAAAGGTCTCAAAGACTGCATTATCTCGGAACATCTCCGTCTCCATAAATTTTAAATAGTTTGCATTGTGATTGATGTTGTCAAATTAACATTAACTATATATTAATATTATTTAACTTGTATTACAGCGGATTTCATTTGCACCCATTAAAATTAAAAAATTACCGTAAGCTTTAATTCTTACATATTTCTTTAGTGTACAAACAGGTGCTAAAGTAGAAGTACTCAGAGGAATATTGCAATTGGAAAAGGTGATAAAATAAAAACAAACTGAAACGAGTTAGGTTCAGATACTGCTTACCCGTAAAAGTTTGCTGCCTGCCTTTATCTCGGCCTCTGTAACGGCTCTAGCGAACAGAGAGTACAAACAAACATTGCGACTTTGAATCGCTTAAAACTTGACTTCAGCAAAATGAGCTATGAAACAAAATGGCGGTGCTTCAAACCAAGAGCAGAGAAAACGACAATTGTTATACAGTCTCGAGTGTGCTGCAAGGCCCGCCGCTGGCGCCTGCCTCTTGCTACGATGTGCTCTACCCCTCTACCCCTCTTCATGTAACCTATCACCCGTCTGGCAAGAGCGTTCTTGAACTACAAATACACCTTCCATATGGGGTAGGGACCACAGCGGACATAGCGTAAAACTAGATTTCGAATATCATGTTTTAGAACTAAAATATGAGATTACTTTACAGTGGCGTAAAACTGATCTCACGCTCCTTATTGAGGGACTGGTATTCTGGAACTAGGTATTGGAGAAAGTTCTGATATTAAAGTCGAATTATTTTTAAATACTCGGATATAGAAGATTAAATATTAATTACAGTATTCATCCAATACTATAATTCGAGTAAGATATATATATAATAAATAATATATAACAAATAAATAATTCTCGATTAGAAAATATGTTCTAAATAGGTCTAATGTCCAGGAAAATTCCGGTTATCTTGTAATGTAAGTTTAAAATATGAAAAATTAACATTACGTCAATGTAGAATTAAATTTAAACAACAAAAATCAAAACGCGTGTATAAAACCGTTTGACATTTATTGATTGAAGATGGTGGTGAACAATATGTTCAATGTAGGATGTGAATAGAGGTTTTGCATAAATATTTTATGTACATAATAAATTAAAAATTATCAAATTAATATACAATTTGTAAAAATTAAAGGGTAAAATAATTGTGCGAAATAAAAGCAGAGAAAAGTATTTCCAGAATCTTTCGTGTTTTTATAGAAAACTTATTCATTTTGTTGGTTGAAGCCACTGTAACAAACCAATTGGTGTAAATTAAATTTCCTTTTTGCTTTTTAATTTTCATTCCGTATCCAACACAATTACTTGACCCCAGGCTAATGATAGACGTACGAATAATTTGATAGCTCCAACAATTGAAGCTTGCTAAAATACACTAAACCATATCAGTACAATTGCGACGTAGCTCATTACTAACGCGGCAGATTCCTGCGTTAAGATTGTGAGATCGATCCTCCACCTAGGTGATTATATATTTGTTTAGAGTTTATGCAAATAGGAAAAAAATGCGTTAATTGTTCAATAAAATACTATCTTTTTGTTTTTTATTCAATAAAGCAACTAACAACATCATGTTCTGTCACCAACATAATTAAAGCAATAATTAAACTATTTAAATTAGTATTATATTTATTTCCTAAGAATTGTATTTTTACGGAAGGTCCCGCAAGATTAAAAACATATACTCTAATTCTGTTTTATTGTAACTATGCACGTGTTTCACTGAGCAACGCTCGGTCCCCCCGTACTTTTACTTGTATACCGTAATAGTTTACTGCTTGAGACGAGACATGCTAGCATGATTAAACCCTTTCTCCAGCCTCTATTAAATCCCGTTTACAGTGCAATACTAACACGACCAAAACCCTGATTTTCCATAATGTACGCAACTCACTTTTTTCCTAACTTGTTAGTGTTATTCCGTTGTGCCTAGGTGGATTTCAGAGGGACTTGGACAAGATAATTTTACATTTCTCAAAATCTATCAGGTAATATTTCACTCGGACGACAAATCTTTGTTTCATGTGAAATCGATTTAAACTTAGAGTATAATTTAGTGTCGTAAAATAAAGTTACGAGTAAAATGTGTTCTCGTATTTTGTCAACGCGAATGACGAAAGAAAACACTTTAATATAATTTCTGAATTAAATTAGATTATAATTAAAGCTTATAACACTCATTTTTGGAATCGAAATAAAACCTGTGTTGTTGAGTATGTAATAAAATATATGATTTGGTTTATTGTTTGTGAAATTAGCTGTGTCTATGAAGTTAGAGGTGATGCATAAAGATTTTTATATGACTGTAACTTATTATAACTTTTTTATTGAACTATAACTAAAAGGAAAAAGAAAGTCTTATCTGCTATCTGAAAATTTATTTTTACATATGCGAGAGTGATAGGCTAAAATTAAAGGTAAATAACAATGAATTTAATAAATAATCGTTACAGTATTAAATTAAAAATCAATACTGTAAATAATTTAGCTTCTAAAAAATATCGTCCGTGTTACACTGGAGAGCCTAGTTTGATTCAACAGTCAATTCAAATAAAATCTTTAAAGAGGTAAGTGCTGTTAAAAGTGTAATTAAGTATGATTCAATGTATTATTTGCAAACTTGTTATATTTAATTCAAGGTTCTTCCCATACATAAAGAGCTTATATAACAAACTAATATAACAAGTTTATTCGATCACGTCTCACTACTATAGCCTATATAATTTGTTTGAAATTGCAAGAAGGAATGTAATTTATCTACGAAAGAGTAGCGAAGAAAGTTATTAGAATTTGTGGTTACATGACACATTTTTACTGCCTGATATTAGGTATTCGTTACAGTTCAGAATCTGTTTGACTTAATACTAAATAAAAAAGCCAAGATAAAACATTAAAAAAGTTTTTTAATCTGTGAAAAAACCACGTAAACAGAAATCCTTTATAATTGCGTACTCCTTTAAAAGACCAATATGTTTCTTTAATTTATGATAATTTTCTAGTCAAATCTATTTTGACGCATTCATGATTTATTTCGCATAAAGCTGTATGCGCTGTCAGAGAGGAGGACGAGACACACTGCAAGATAATACACTCTTTGGATGCTTTTTGTAGCGAAAACAAGTTTAAAACGCTCAAAAACAAAGGGTAAAAGGTGGTATAGCTTATGGGCCGATGTTCTTCTCACAAAGCGAAATCCACTAAAGCCAACCAACGTTTATCGTCAGCTCTATGATTATTTTATAAAGCTTTTTCTCGTAATTTCGCATTCTGGAAAACATTTATTTTATAAATTATTTACAATGCTAAAATAACTTACTTGTTTTAGAGTGGCAAATTATCTGTACTTGTTTTATTTACAAACGTTAATGTTTTATGGCGTTTATTTTTTATAGAGTAATTCCATTTGAGATTTGCAATACTATTATATAATTTATTAATATAATTGGTAAGTGCTGTTAAAAGTGTAATTAAGTATGATTCAATGTATTATTTGCAAACTTGTTATATTTAATTCAAGGTTCTTCCCATACATAAAGAGCTTATACAACAAACTAATATAACAAGTTTATTCGATCACGTCTCACTACTATAGCCTATATAATTTGTTTGAAATTGCAAGAAGGAATGTAATTTATCTACGAAAGAGTAGCGAAGAAAGTTATTAGAATTTGTGGTTACATGACACATTTTTACTGCCTGATATTAGGTATTCGTTACAGTTCAGAATCTGTTTGACTTAATACTAAATAAAAAAGCCAAGATAAAACATTAAAAAAGTTTTTTAATCTGTCAAAAAACCACGTAAACAGAAATCCTTTATAATTGCGTACTCCTTTAAAAGACCAATATGTTTCTTTAATTTATGATAATTTTCTAGTCAAATCTATTTTGACGCATTCATGATTTATTTTGCATAAAGCTGTATGCGCTGTCAGAGAGGAGGACGAGACACACTGCAAGATAATACACTCTTTGGATGCTTTTTGTAGCGAAAACAAGTTTAAAACGCTCAAAAACAAAGGGTAAAAGGTGGTATAGCTTATGGGCCGATGTTCTTCTCACAAAGCGAAATCCACTAAAGCCAACCAACGTTTATCGTCAGCTCTATGATTATTTTATAAAGCTTTTTCTCGTAATTTCGCATTCTGGAAAACATTTATTTTATAAATTATTTACAATGCTAAAATAACTTACTTGTTTTAGAGTGGCAAATTATCTGTACTTGTTTTATTTACAAACGTTAATGTTTTATGGCGTTTATTTTTTATAGAGTAATTCCATTTGAGATTTGCAATACTATTATATAATTTATTAATATAATTAATAAAAAATATAAAAATTTATGGAAAATGCAGGGAATTTACTTATTTTGTAATTATTTCTATTTTTAAAAGTAACGAGATAACACGCAGCACGCTGGCGTGATTAGAGCAAATCTCAAAGAAATTAAATTATTCCCATTATAGTAATCGAATAGGACTGAGTATGCAGGTTTGCTTCATTAAGGATTGTTTTACATGGTAATGTGTTTATATTAGGGAGGTTCACTAAGTAATACACAGACAACATTTTATCAAAATATTATATCATTAACTAAGCGAGTTATACAAATTTATCTATTCTCCGTAAGAATTACAATGAATACTTATGTTGGATGCAGTAAGGAACATTCAATTTGGGGGTTTTATGGATGTAGTGATAAAACTTAACTAGATGGACTTGCATACGAAATTTTGGATTGAAATAAATAAGTGAGTTATTTATTTTTAGCTATTGTCCATAAAATAAACATTGTAAAATGTTTATTTACCATTTAAAATATCAAAATAATGATCTAAATAACCTAGAGTTATGGTTAAAATAATTATTGAAAAAGTCTGATTGCGTTGCCCAACGAATTCATCCAAGATAGAAACGAACATATCCATCAGAATTGTATAATAACAGACAATAATTGCGGCCGTTATCGTGATGACACACACACACACACACACACACACACACACACACACACACACACACACACACACACACACACACACACACACACACACACTTATATATATTTAAAATTTTGAATGCCCCTAAAACGTGTTCAGGGGGTTGAGTTATGAACTTCTACCATGGTCCCGGGCTTAACTGTCACCACGCGGGTCATGTGAATAGCTCACTTTTCCAAAGGAAATTTGCCAATAAAGAGAGAACATTATTCGTTAAGGTTAATACACTAATTCAAAATGTATTTCTCTCGTCCCATTTTTATACAGATAGGGTACGCAATCATGTTACACTTATTCCTCATTCATACTTGGCTTAAAATACCTACCTGGGTAGGTCGCCATTTGAATAACTATCTAAAGATATATTATAGTCCTATCATAGCCTGTAAACTATGTTTTTAGCTAGTTATCAATCTTGACATTTTACACAACTCACAGCAGCAGGATACATCGTAGTGTTCGGAGCCTGATCCTGTCTTGACATTTTACACAACTCACAGCAGCAGGCTACATCGTAGTGTTCGGAGCCTGATCCTGTCACTTTGTGCCGAGTCACGTAAGCCATCTTGGGTTCATCCTTCCTCACTTGGAATATTTTACATCGCATTTTCGTACATTATGATATTACGTCATCGAAAGACGAAACAACCGAGATGTTCAATAAAATGATATCAATTGTTTTCTGTCAGCAGGTAAATAGATGATTAAGTTTAATATATAATTAGATTAGCAAGGAAATGTATTCTGGAAAACTAAGAAAAATAAACTAATTGCTGTTTGAATTTGTTTCTATGGTATGACTTCCAATTTCGTATAACACGTTTCAAATGACTGTCTGAGGTTATGCCATGAACTCAATAATGTCTTTGACTATCCATTATTAATCGATAGTCAAATATAATATATTATGATGTCTCCAGTACCCGGAAAGGGGTTTCAAATAAAAAATGCAATGTAGTATATTTTTCGCAATCAAAATAGCTACAGTATTATACTATTTGGTACAGAATATTTCAAAAGTAATCCTTTTTAAAATTTAATTTCTGGATTTTGATTTACCGATTAAAATAAAAAATAATGAATAATGATTTGTGAGATTAGTACTTCAGTGGTCTCATGTAATTTTAAGAAAATCGTAATTGTATTCGCCATGGAATATTGATTGTTTTAGCCTATTACAAAAATTTTCACTAAAAATATGTATTGAACTCATACTAAGATAAGAATTATAACTGATTTTTATAAGTGGTTAGTGAATAATATTTTTACTGAATATTATTTAAATAAAAAAAGGATATTTGTATTGAATTGAAATTAGCCCACTTTAAATATTTAGTCCATTTTTAATTTTCTTAGATATGTAAGAATATTTAAATTACTGCATTCCACATTTATTAATAATATCTAAAAATTAAGTTTAAATCCATATTTAAAACAATGTTATTAGGAGGTTTGCACAAATATCTGAATAAATCATGCCAATATTAATTTTGATTTCTACGATTTCATAATAAGCTTTATAACAAGTTTTTATTTTTTACTGTTTTATTGTTATTATAGCCTATGTTTTATGTATAAAAATGTATCGCAGTACGATGCTTTTAGTAGAAAAGTTGGAATTACTCCCTGCTTCTGCTCTAAAAATGAGAGCCCTACCCCTTGCCTATTCATAACTAAATAACCTATTACGAAACCTAGACATAACAACACGATAATGTTAAATCTATGAAATCTGCTGAGTACGGAGGTCTGCTGCCACTGGGATCACAGTACTCGCATCACATGCGCTCCGCTTCCAGCACTCCACCCGATTCCCACATGACTGTGGCTGTGGAGAGGTGACGATTGAAGTGGCCGCCCTACTTCCGGTCGGAACAGCTGGAAACTGTTTCCGGAAGTTTTTATGAAAGGATAACGCAAAAAATTAAGTAAGCGTTTTAATTCTTCGCATCCTCGTTTTTGTTGGCTCCTCATTACGAGACTCACAGTTAAGTTAGTGAAATTGTAGAACTGTCTTCACATCAAAATGCACCCCTTGATGGCAAGGAAATCAACAGAACAAAAGGCATACGATAATGAATGACCTTGATAAAATTGTGTAATTTTTGTGAAATGAGTAAACATTAATGACAAAACTACAGAATAGAAGAATAAGAAGAAAATAAAAGGTTGAAGGTCCTAATACGATGAGCCAACAAAATGTGTAATCTGAGGATTAAGTGTTGGAGTCAAAGGAGCCGCGTAATCTGGGGAAACAATTGCAGTGGGATTGGGCCCGGAGGCCGTGGTGTTGTGTGTGTATGTGTGTGTGCGTGTCGACCTACGACTGCCGACCGCGTCATGTGATGATGACTGGGCACTTGGCAGAGCTCCTCAGTAGTAGACGTCGACTTCGCCAGAACGCCCTACCTGATAGTGGGCTACCTGATAGAGGGCTTTATGTCATCTGGTTATGGTTCTTGGTAGAGATCTCAGCCGGTATCGATAGCACATTTACCACAACTTGGGTACTGAGTGGCAAGCCTCGGAATGGGGTATTGCATGACTCGTACGTTCATATAGTGGCAGCATAAAACAAGAGCATACTTGTATCACGGCTATATAGCCCTGACACATGGCGAACATCTCAGTCATAATTTTAACCTCAGATTGCAAAGGTCTTTTAGACGTGTGCTACACTTAATCAAAAAGACATACTATGTGTCCAGAAAACGAAAACTAAAGCAGCAGCTGTCAGGATGTATTCCCACGACTACAGTAAATAACAGATGATTGATTCACTTACCTTATGATATTACAGTTTCATTGAATGAAACTTTTTTAAATACTTAAACCTAAATTGGTGACCTAACCAGGAAGGTATTTTAAGCTAAGTTTGAATGAGAAATGAGGGTAAGATGATTGTGGCACGATATTGTAGTCTTGTAAACTAAGGTTGCCATATGAAACTATAACATTATATAGCAAAATTTTCTGAACATACTCACTACTGGTTGTATGCACCGGTTGTAAATTTTTGCGTTAATACTAAGTGATTTGTTCATACTATATGATCCTGACAAGAAAATATATTTCTTATCTCATACATCTGGGGGCAGCTGTAGTGAAACACATGAATTGGGTTCTGGCGAAGGGTTGAACTGGAACGGCCATTATTGTGGATTAAGAAGGGTCAACTAGGAGCCGCTGAAAACGATCAACTCCCACGGCCGTCCGGCCTCAAACCGAGGGAAAAAGGGAATTTTGAATTTCCATTCAACCCTTGTACAAAAGATTTCAGGAAATAACGATCTAGGCCAACAAAATGAATGTATATTTTATTATTTAATACAATTACTTACTTCAGTTAGGAATAAAGGTTTTTGTTTTACATATGGGTATATATATATATATATATATATATCCAAAACCATTCAACATAAACCACTTGTAAACTAAGTTACCAAAACATGAAACGAAAAGATCGTGTCCCATCCGAGAATCCATCGAGGAATCATCGAATCGGTAGTTCTCCGCACTACTATTCCAGCCATGGCAGCCGAGGTTATTTTAACTGGCCTAGGTCTATTCATGCAAAACTATCGTTTTCTGTCAAAAAAATATTTTGGCTAGTATGTATTACTTCACTTTTATTTTGTGCAGTTATTCTAACACCATTTAGTTCCAACAAATTGTACTAGACCTACTGATTTGCTTAGTACTGTATTAGCATTTTTCATTTATAACACACGCTTTTTTTAGATTGGCCATGTTCTGAAGTCGAATAGCATTACGGCTTCGTTGTGAAAGACTAGATATTCTGGTCGCAGTATATTTAATGACAATACTGAAACGAGAAGAAATATTAATAACATTCCCTTAAAAATCAATCTGCGTGGATTGATTCACAGTTTTTTAAATCCCAAACCAAACCTAACTGTAATACGACTTTTATAGGAAGGATTAAATTTTCATGAATAGCGGCATCTAACATCCAAAATGGAATCCAAAAAATCAATGATCATTTGCAGCTCTCTGATTGACAACCAAACATTTGTTCGGATTAAACTAAATTCTCATGATGAACCAGTCAGACCATCCAATTCCCAATTTAGAAGTAGTCAGAAAAAGCTACAAGATGCAAAAAACTTTATTTGCTCGGCAGAATGCCAAGAAAAATGTTTGTAGTTTTAACTAGCAACTAAAGGTCTCCCCCTAAAGGACACAGCCTGGTTGCTCCTTCCTGGTCGGGCGGCCGTGGGAGTTGATCGTTGTTGGGGGCTCCTAGTTGACCCTTCCTAATCCTCACTAATGAGTGTTTCAGTCCCACCAATCGCCAGAACCCAAAAAATGTATGGGAATTTAGCTACGGGCCATATATCTGTCTGTTATGCTTTATAATTACGATTCTCTCGACATCATTGAAATTGTATTTTGCTGTTAATAAAATTGAAGAACTTAAGTAATAGTCTATAATGATTCATCAAAAATATTTTTATTATAATGGCTTTACAATTAACTTATATTAACAACGCATTTAATTTATTCCGAGCTCTTTAATTTGATCATTCGTCAAAAAATTTTATTATAAACTTAAATTATAATTAAGAATTAATTTATAATATTTGACATTCGTAAAATAACATTTAAATTCAAATAACTTAAATTGCCCAGAGAGTGATTTAATACGTATTACCGATTTAGCACAGAAAGTACGTTACATTACAGTTTCGCGTCAGTCCGCCCGGGCGCGATCTCACATTCGTGGATTTACCGATTATGTTGTTGGGCGTATCATTGGCGTGGGACGACGCTGCGTTCATACGAGGGACGATAATGGACGAGGAATGCTAAACTGACGCTAACTCCTCATTGTCCACTGTTCTAAATATTCACCACCATTAACTAGTTCTAATACATTTAGGTTGTGTACTTACAAACTATGTTAAGGTCTATGCAAGATTTTATGAGAATCAACATATTGTTTAAGATTACAATTTGGTGTAGGCCCTACTAGTGTTTGTCAATGAAATATTTATCCATACTTTTAGTGCCATTATATACACCATATAAAGGTATGAAGTAGGTCTAATCATGATACAATTTTTAGTGAATTTCAAATAGGGAAGCTATTACCGTAGGTCTTATGGCTGGACTTAAGCCCGGGACCATGTTATTTTTCGTAAATATATATATATATATATATATATATGTATATATATGTATATATATGTATATATATATATATGTATGTATGTGTGTGTGTGTGTGTGTGTGTGTGTGTACATGATATCTCGTAAAAATGGTCCGATCGAAACCAAATTTTGTAGAAACGTGTATTCCAACATTCGCTCGGAGAAGTTCGTAAACCAGACATACCGGTAAATCAGAACGGGTAGTTTGGGGGATTTGTACTCAAAAATTGTTTTTTTTTCATTTTTCATATGTTGTTTAAAAATGTTTAAATTTTATCTTTCACCATTAGAATCAGCTTAAAAGTCTACACAATTTAGCTCTTTAAGGTTTTCTCTATCTCCAACGGTTACCGAGATATTAAAAAATCTGAACAAAGTACGATTTATTTACGAACTCAAATGATAACCTTATGGGGAATAAGGAAAAATTAATATTCCACTTATCAATTTATATTTTTGGATGAAACTTGATATTTAGCTTCATGTGGTTGAAATCTATCTATTTATGCTTAAAAATCATAGTTTATGTGTTCATCATGGCAGCTAACCCGCATACTCTTTCCCATGTTAATCTTAGGAGAATAGGCAAAGTAATTTTACTTTATGTATGGAAAGATGTTGATGAAACTTGGTATACATGGTCAAAATAAAAATGTTTTATGCTATAGAAGATTCCTACTTTTAGTGTTCCTCACACCAGCAAACCTCAATACTCTTTTCCATTTTAATCTTATGGATGGCAAACTCTCTTATGTTATTACAGATAGTGATCAAAAACTGTTATATATTATTATTGATTTGGAAATTCACTGAGTACGCAGATCTGCTGCGACGGAGGTATTAAATTGAAATTTATACTGGATTTTTTGCAATTCAGAATCTTAATATAAATGTGTTGCCTTTAATAACACCGTAATTATTAATTAATGTTTAAACACGTATTTTTGTGAATATTAGAAAAATGAGCTTTAAAGATAATAAAGAAAAACATTTTTATCTCTTAAAATTGCATAGACTGAACAGCCAAGTACAATTGACTAACAGACTTAGATACACTGTAGATTTAAACCTTATGAAATAACTACAAATCTTGTGACAGAAACTTACCTGGATGAGGCAGTTCAGATTATGTGCAATGCCAAAGCTTAGGCAATGTGTAACGTGTAGGCCTAACGTGTGTAGTGTGATGTCTCACGAAGTATTTGCTCAACAACATTAAGGATACGGTAAACATGCCTTGTTAACTGTATGCACATAAACTTTATCGAGTTAAAATTAATTTAAGTTTTATCTTCCATACAAGTGAATTGTTTCTTTATTATTTATAAGGATTGCAAATAAAATGTAAAGTGAACTACCGTATTAACTTGTACAACAATAAAGTAGGTACTGTATATTTCGTCACTAGTCCGGAAAGTGACTGTTATCGGTACGTGATAGTTTTAAGTACAGTACTCGGCTTTGCCTCGCACTTGAATTCTATGCAGCATCGAAGTAGCATTTTCGGACATACATTTTACAGTATTTACAGAACATTATTTTTCATCATACCAACTTAAAAAAAGATTCAGGCACATTATTCGATTCTTTCATCTTCATCTAGTTTGAAAGTGTGTTTTCAAAATAAACAGTTATATAGTAAACTGCTATTACACGTGTTTGCTTTTGTTTCATCTAAATATATAAAACAAAGTCGTGTTAGTTACACTCATTATAACTCGAGAACGGCTGGACCGATTTTAATGATCTTTGATTTTTTGGATTCGTCTCTGCTCCGGTCATGCTTTAGGCATATTCAGTTTCCATAAATTCAATTAGTTTCCATTTTATAGCGTTTTAAATGTCTGATGTTAACCTTTTGGGGACTAAGTTTGTTTACAAATGTTCTACAATAAAAACATTTGATCTCTTAAGCTACAGTTGTTGTTTTCCTTTCCATTAGAATTATGCTTTACTATCTAATGACATCTGAATCATTCATTAACGTAAAACTATAAAGTAAATGTGCACTGTATAAAATGAACAGATTTATTCACCACGTTAATAGTTTACGGTCTTTTGGGGATTATGTATTTATATTTTTTATTTTCTGTATGATTAAAAGTCACGTGTTTATAATTATGATGGCCAAATAAAAAATAATTACGGTGTTTACACATATTACGTTTGTTATAATAATCAGCTGTTGTATATCTTTCCTATAAAAGCCGTATTACAGTTAGGTTTTGTTTGGTTTTAGGTTGGATTAGAAAAATTGTGAATCAATCCACTCAGATTTATTTATTTTGTGGTAGTGTTATTAATATGTCTTATCGTTTCAGTATTATTATTAACTATGGTGCAACCCAGAATATCAGATTTTCACAACAACGCCGTAATGCTCTTCGACTTCAGAACATGGCCGATCTGAAAGTTAACACGTATTTACTGTAGGGCGTTACAAAGTTCGCTGGGTCACCTAGTTAGTTTATATTGCTACAAAGATCAGCTGTTTGGCTTTGAAACGAAGAAATTAGTAAATAAGTATAAAGCAGCGCTCGTAGTGTCAATTTATGGAAACCCACTTTCCGCACTAGTGCATTTTCGAGTGTTTCCGTATTGTTTACTAAGGCCGTATGATATTGATTAGTTTCCATCACAGATTACAGATTGGAAATAGCAGTTTATTAGGATGGTATAGTGAAAAACTATTCACACTTCACTTAATGTACAAAACGTAGAAACATAGTTTTTCTATTTTGTTTAATTTTGATTAATAAAACGTGGAATATATTTGTAAATGCTACAATCAGCTAATTTATGTTTGTTGTAGTATTAATATTGTATCATATAAATATTGTTTCAACTTCTAAAATGTAAAAATAACATGAACAGGACAAAGACAGGGTCGGCACTGAAATGTCATAACGGCGGGATTGGATCCAGAATGACCGGTAAACAGTTCATCTAAATGTGCATTTAATCAGGTGCCTTTTCCCGCTGAAATTAATCTCGATTGCAACCATAAATATTTCAACATCGAGTGTGTTTAACATATAAATCGGTGGGACGAGCAGACGTTGCCGCTAACCCTTTATGACATTTGTATGACTCACGAGCAAACATAGTAGAAGATACTCGTATATTTTTTCTCATTCAATATTTATGTATCATTAACGATTTTCTAAATTAAAATTTGAGATGATATTTAAAAACACGTTCACTATTTTTTTTTAAATAAATATTTACGGATACCATCAAACCCCATAAATTTATGGGGTGAATTATTGTGTGAATTTTTAGAACGAAGCTACTGTAGTAAATTGTTTTTCAGATACTGTCTTAGAGAGCTTAACTTATTGATGTCAGTTTTGACTCTGTAGCTTTCTCCAAAATATGTAATACAGTTTACTATTGAATGATTGCAAATATATTATATTTTAAATTTCAGCTTGATCGATCGTGAGAGTCGTGACTCGCGAGGCTGTGACGTATCCCCGAGAACAGACGACGTATCATGTCGGTGACTCGCGAGGCTGTGACGTATCCCCGAGAACAGACGACGTATCATGTCGGTGACTCGCGAGGCTGTGACGTATCCCCGAGAACAGACGACGTATCATGTCGGTGACTCGCGAGGCTGTGACGTATCCCCGAGAACAGACGACGTATCATGTCGGTGACTCGCGAGGCTGTGACGTATCCCCGAGAACAGACGACGTATCATGTCGGTGACTCGCGAGGCTGTGACGTATCCCCGAGAACAGACGACGTATCATGTCGGTGACTCGCGAGGCTGTGACGTATCCCCGAGAACAGACGACGTATCATGTCGGTGACTCGCGACGAGGCTGTGACGTATCCCGAGAACAGACGACGTATCATGTCGGTGACTCGCGAGGCTGTGACGTATCCCCGAGAACAGACGACGTATCATGTCGGTGACTCGCGAGGCTGTGACGTATCCCCGAGAACAGACGACGTATCATGTCGGTGACTCGCGAGGCTGTGACGTATCCCCGAGAACAGACGACGTATCATGTCGGTGACTCGCGAGGCTGTGACGTATCCCCGAGAACAGACGACGTATCATGTCGGTGACTCGCGAGGCTGTGACGTATCCCCGAGAACAGACGACGTATCATGTCGGTGACTCGCGAGGCTGTGACGTATCCCCGAGAACAGACGACGTATCATGTCGGTGACTCGCGAGGCTGTGACGTGTCTCCGAGAACAGACGACGTATCATGTCGGTGACTCGCGAGGCTGTGACGTATCCCCGAGAACAGACGACGTATCATGACTCACACGTGGCCGCACACTTAGCTGAATGCCTTATATTTTACACCACTCCCAAGGATTACGCCACAGCCTCGTGTATTTGTTACAATTGTGTTACTGCTGTCGACCATGTGGTAATTATTTATTAAATTACTAACATTATATAAAATTATGATTGATATCATATTGGGTAACTTGGCAAGTTACACGTTGGGAGAGTCACTCTGCACGAGGTACACGGAATTGGGAGAGTCTCAGTTGCTCTGCACGAGTTACAACGGAATTGGGAGAGTCGTCGGTAGTTGCTCTGCACGAGGTACACGGAATTGGGAGAGTCGTCGGTAGTTGCACTGCACGGGTTACACGGAATTGGAGAGTCGTCGGTAGTTGCTTGCAGGGTTACGGAATTGGTGGAGTGTCGGCGGTAGTGTTGCTGCTGCACGAGGTACACGTGAATTGGGAGGAGTCGTCGGTGTTGCTTGCGACGAGTTACACGGATTGGGAGAGGTCCTCGGTTAGTTGGCTCTGCACGAGGTTTAACGGAATTGCGAGAGTCGTCGGTGAGTTTCTCTGCACGAGGTTACAGGATTGGGAGAGTCTAGTCGGTAGTTGCTCTGCACGAGTTCAGGAATTGGTGGAGAGGTAGTCGGTAGTTGCTCTGCACGAGGTACACGGAATTGGGAGAGTCGTCGGTAGTTGCTCTGCACGAGGTACACGGAATTGGGAGAGTCGTCGGTAGTTGCTCTGCACGAGTTACACGGAATTGGGAGAGTCGTCGGTAGTTGCTCTGCACGAGGTACACGGAATTGGGAGAGTCGTCGGTAGTTGCTCTGCACGAGTTACACGGAATTGGGAGAGTCCTCGGTAGTTGCTCTGAACGAGGTGCACGAACTTTGGTTAGTCCTCGTAGGTTGCTCTGCACGAGGTTCACGGAATTTGAAGAGTCCTCGGTAGTTGCTCTGCACGAGGTAAACGGAATTGGGAGAGTCGTCGGTAGTTGCTCTGCACGAGGTACACGGAATTGGGAGAGTCGTCGGTAGTTGCTCTGCACGAGGTACACGGAATTGGGAGAGTCGTCGGTAGTTGCTCTGCACGAGTTACACGGAATTGGGAGAGTCGTCGGTAGTTGCTCTGCACGAGGTACACGGAATTGGGAGAGTCGTCGGTAGTTGCTCTGCACGAGTTACACGGAATTGGGAGAGTCGTCGGTAGTTGCTCTGCACGAGGTACGCGGAATTGGGAGAGTCGTCGGTAGTTGCTCTGCACGAGGTACACGGAATTGGGAGAGTCGTCGGTAGTTGCTCTGCACGAGTTACACGGAATTGGGAGAGTCGTCGGTAGTTGCTCTGCACGAGGTACACGGAATTGGGAGAGTCGTCGGTAGTTGCTCTGCACGAGTTACACGGAATTGGGAGAGTCGTCGGTAGTTGCTCTGCACGAGGTACACGGAATGGGAGAGTCGTCGGTAGTTGCTCTGCACGAGTTACACGGAATTGGGAGAGTCGTCGGTAGTTGCTCTGCACGAGGTACACGGAATTGGGAGAGTCGTCGGTGGTTGCTCTGCACGAGTTACACGGAATTGGGAGAGTCGTCGGTAGTTGCTCTGCACGAGGTACACGGAATTGGGAGAGTCGTCGGTAGTTGCTCTGCACGAGTTACACGGAATTGGGAGAGTCCTCGGTAGTTGCTCTGAACGAGGTGCACGGAATTGGGAGAGTCCTCGGTAGTTGCTCTGCACGAGGTTACACGGAATTGGGAGAGTCCTCGGTAGTTGCTCTGCACGAGGTAAACGGAATTGGGAGAGTCGTCGGTAGGTTGCTCTGCACGAGGTACACGGAATTGGGAGAGTCGTCGGTAGTTGCTCTGCACGAGGTACACGGAATTGGGAGAGTCGTCGGTAGTTGCTCTGCACGAGTTACACGGAATTGGGAGAGTCCTCGGTAGTTGCTCTGCACGAGTTACACGGAATTGGGAGAGTCGTCGGTAGTTGCTCTGCACGAGGTACACGGAATTGGGAGAGTCGTCGGTAGTTGCTCTGCACGAGTTACACGGAATTGGGAGAGTCGTCGGTAGTTGCTCTGCACGAGGTACACGGAATTGGGAGAGTCGTCGGTAGTTGCTCTGCACGAGGTACACGGAATTGGGAGAGTCGTCGGTAGTTGCTCTGCACGAGGTACACGGAATTGGGAGAGTCGTCGGTAGTTGCTCTGCACGAGTTACACGGAATTGGGAGAGTCGTCGGTAGTTGCTCTGCACGAGGTACACGGAATTGGGAGAGTCGTCGGTAGTTGTTCTGCACGAGGTACACGGAATTGGGAGAGTCCTCGGTAGTTGCTCTGAACGAGGTGCACGAGCTTTGGTTAGTCCTAGTAGGTTGCTCTGCACGAGGTACACGGAATTGGGAGAGTCCTCGGTAGTTGCTCTGCACGAGGTAAACGGAATTGGGAGAGTCGTCGGTAGTTGCTCTGCACGAGGTACACGGAATTGGGAGAGTCGTCGGTAGTTGCTCTGCACGAGGTACACGGAATTGGGAGAGTCGTCGGTAGTTGCTCTGCACGAGTTACACGGAATTGGGAGAGTCGTCGGTAGTTGCTCTGCACGAGGTACACGGAATTGGGAGAGTCGTCGGTAGTTGCTCTGCACGAGTTACACGGAATTGGGAGAGTCGTCGGTAGTTGCTCTGCACGAGGTACGCGGAATTGGGAGAGTCGTCGGTAGTTGCTCTGCACGAGGTACGCGGAATTGGGAGAGTCGTCGGTAGTTGCTCTGCACGAGGTACGCGGAATTGGGAGAGTCGTCGGTAGTTGCTCTGCACGAGGTACGCGGAATTGGGAGAGTCGTCGGTAGTTGCTCTGCACGAGGTACGCGGAATTGGGAGAGTCGTCGGTAGTTGCTCTGCACGAGGTACACGGAATTGGGAGAGTCCTCGGTAGTTGCTCTGAACGAGGTGCACGAGCTTTGGTTAGTCCTAGTAGGTTGCTCTGCACGAGGTACACGGAATTGGGAGAGTCCTCGGTAGTTGCTCTGAACGAGGTGCACGAGCTTTGGTTAGTCCTAGTAGGTTGCTCTGCACGAGGTACACGGTTTTGGATTTAAACTTGGAAACAATATACTTGAATAGTTATATTAGAGCCCTCATACCTCAAAAAATTGAAAATGAGAAAACAATTAGTTTCAGAGATGTTTAAAAGTAACTCAATTTTCGTTACTTTTAAGATTTTTTGTACTAACACGATTGATTTTTTCGGAAATATCAGGTATGAGGGCTCTACAACCA
Organism: Nephotettix cincticeps; assembly: GCA_023375725.1. Classification (NCBI taxonomy): domain Eukaryota; kingdom Metazoa; phylum Arthropoda; class Insecta; order Hemiptera; family Cicadellidae; genus Nephotettix; species Nephotettix cincticeps. The sequence continues at coordinate 103,795,376 of CM041791.1, forward strand.
ACATTTATCTGTAAGACATTTATCATCCGGAGCAAGGGTCAGCCGAAGCATGAATTTCGTATTTCTAATGCAGTAGCTTAGGATAAACTGTGGTCTATGTTTATACCTACATCATTCTTTCAGCTACAGACAACGATGGCGGCGGGTCCGTGGGTATACGGCACCATACGGACTCTAATCGACGGAGCACAAACCCACCTTGTCTGATGCTTTGTTAAACTGGGCTAATTAAAAGGCAACAATAGAATATCTACGCATGCGCAAACAATGGCAGTGTAATCAGGCGAATAACAATACAGTGATAACATCGCATTACCACAGCCGACTCTTGTGTTGACATAAAGGACACGCACACACACTCCTTCACTCACGCACGCGCACTCCTACACACCTGTCCTCGACACGTTCGTGTCAAAATATCGTAAAAAATTAAGAAATGTCTGGGTCTATGAAAAATTTAAGAGCCAGTCAATATATAAAAACATAAACTCTAATTCCTGATTAAATTAATGATTTATCGTGTATGCTCATAAATGAAATAAAAGTTATCGTGGAAGAACATTATTTACCTCAAGTATATACAAACAAGTAAAGTGTACCTCCGCCCACAAAGGAACATTGATTACCTCTGAGGATGTTGTTTTTCTATTTTCGTGTATTTTAAAGTACTTTAATCACGAAAATAAATAGATTTTATTTGATTCAATGAAAGGGGTGTGCTAGCGTGTAAGGTTTACAAAAAACATAGGATTTTTATATTTATTTATTTTACTCCTTATTCCGAAATTTCCAGTTTACACATTACGTTGATTTATCTATTAATATACAGTGGTTTCAAATTTAAAATAAAACGCTCTCAATTTTCAAGTGGTTCTTCATTAACGGTTGTGCCAATAACATGTTCAAGATTGGCGCAGTAAAAGAACAGTTAGATTATATTAGATAGTAAATGCGAAGTACAGGTTAGCACATGCTATTTCTTATAGTGCGTCCGTGATAAAATTGATTCAATCTTGTAACAACTGCCTTCTAAATCACCAAGAGCCTGTAACCACTGCCTCCGAGTAGCGAACACGATCATCCGGCGAACGCAGAGCACAGAGTAAGGTCCTGGACTTCACACCTCCTCGCAATATATGTTATTAGTCACAGCTATCACCTCAAATCTCCGTTTTCGATTAAGCCAACATGACAGTTGGTTATGCCTACTATTCCTGTTTAACCAAGAATAAAACTGTACATCTTCGCATGTTGTTTTGGATACAACCAAACAAAACATAGACGGAATTTAAAATTTGCAGTTGAACTTTTTCCTCTTGCATGTCTGAACACTCCTGCATGTCAGCTACAATGCCGAATCATTACATCTATATAAATGCAATATTAGACTAAGCATCAACACTATAAACATAAACTCAAAAACCTTTATATTAAAATGCTAAAAATGATCTGAAAGTGAAGCCCCGTGTATGAATTATTTTTGAACAAATCATTTGATAAAGGCTTGTAAGTGTACAGTAAAATTGAAGCTTAATTTACCCTTTGAAATTTAGCCTGAAACACTAAAATAATGAAAATTTTAAAGTCAAATTTAATTACTTTACTTTAGATTTATTTCATAATTAAGAAAGGATCTTTGGTTTATTTTATATTGTCAGTAATTTTAACGTTATGATTATATTAGATTATTGAAATGGCGACCATAGCACAAAGTAGGTATTTTAATCCAAGTATAAATGAGGTGTGAGAGTAAGATGATTGTGGCACAATCTTGTAGTCTTGTTACTGACTAAGGCTGACATGTTTCTAAGACAGGACTGTTAATTAATAGCCCAACAGCCGGAACTAAGGTACCTACAGTTTAACGTGAAATCCTAACCACGGCCTCTGAATTACGAATTTGTCTAGTTATGAGAATGATCTTTGTGGATTAACGTAAATTCAATAGTGCGGAAGTTCCACACAAGAGAACACCACACCCACCGACCATCGCTCACAACTATTCACAATTCGTGACCTCCAAGTAGTTGGATTACACTACGTCGCCACCGTCCCAGTCAATTATAACGAGACGGGTGATATTTAGTATGTGGAGGAGAGTTGCCTTTATCGTACCACTTTTTACATTTTAATTTTTCTTTTGAGTATGGTTTGATTTATTCTCAAATAATATATTACAACATGTACTCTATTTTATATAGAATCATCCCATATATTTTTCATACTGAAATGTTGATCAATATAATTACTATGAATATTTGCCCAAGCCTTTACAAGTGGTACAATCTAGGAGACTAGTTTCCTAAATCGTACCGGTGGGTTCCTAAATCGTACCTCCATTAAAATAACAGTTTTTTTAATAACAAAGTTATATTAAAAAATAAATTAACATTTAAGATTTAAAATTTAACTTTATTAGTTGTAACTTACACTAAAAATACAATAATTATAGTACAAAACAAGTCATTGAGTGTCAAGATCACACTGTACGTCTAAAAATAGTAAAAGATAATGAAAATAGTAATAAAAAGTAGCTAATTATGTTCCTTATAAAGTATAAATCAGTGCAAATAAATGTCCTCCAATCAATTACTTACACTTTTTATAATCTACTGAAAATTATAGAATGAGGTTAAAACTAGTGATCAATAAATTTATATAGGGTACATTTTCGGATTACTATCATAAAATATTTTTTATCAGGATTAAATTTGACTTCACAATTAACTCAAACGTTTTTTTAAATCTTAGACATAACCCCAGCACATTTTCATGGACCCATTTATTACATAATAAACGTTGAACTATGCCTTCAATTACTGACACTTCACAAATGGCACAAAACAAATCTGCACCATCAACTTCTATTAACACTAAAGATGAAGTAGTAGGCTCATTCTGCCAAACCTTCTTAGTTTATTCACCTAATTTAATACCCGATGTTCCAGGAACTGAAAAAGAAGTAGATGGTTTATTCTGACTGACGTTGTTAGTTTTAACATCTATTTTCTTCAAAAAAATATTTTTGTTTTTTTAGGTCTAATCTCTTTACCACTTGACTCACTTTTGAACGAGCTATCAACTCTTTAAGTTCCCCTACTTTTTCTTGTGCTACCTGAAGATTATTGGCCATCTGCAGTTCATTTTTACATGGGCTGCTCATAGCTTCTACAACTTTTTGTGAAACACACAAAATGTGTCAGTGATAGTTAAATATCTTTACACCATAAAAGTTAGTTATTACAAAAATTATTTAGTAAATTAAATGGTTAAAAATCAAAATACCGAGCTTGGAATGATATGGTTACCTGAATCGTACCGGTACGATTTGAGCAACCATTGGCGGTACGATATAGGCGACTGGGCATCAAATCAAACATAACCTTATTTCTAACCTAAAATAAGAGCTACAACGTGGTCTGCCATAAAAAATAAAGCAAATTAGTCATGCTTAAAGGATGTATATGGTATATATAACAAATCTTACTTTAACGATAACTATGGCTTTACGATTAACAGCTGAAAATCCATCAATGTATGGCAATACACAAAAACTTGCCTGAATTAACAAAGAATATATCTATCAACACAAAGTCTATTGCTCTCTTACCACGCCACTAGATAGTTTCTTCGTTTTCCGCCAGAGCCCTCTAATAACACTAATTCTATTAAAATTCGCGGTGGTACGATTTAGGAGGTGGTACGATATCGTCTACTCTCTCCTGATAGGAAAATTTTATGTTGACTGTTTTCACAAAAATGCGAAACAAATTTTTTACATCACCTACAAAAGATGTTAAAAAACATTGTTAACGAAAATGACATTTTCTCAAGATGGCGGCGATCATGAATGCTTTTTGTTAGAGATCATGTGAGTAGGCCTACTCTAGCTCGTTGCTAGTAGCGTTGTTCTTGCTCCGCAGTTTAGGGTTTTATTCTCGCCGATGGCCGACTGACTTTTCAGACGCCTCACCGTATCACAGCCGAAAGTCTTATCTCACGTAATTGTGCTGCGATCTTCTCACCTGCGCCGCGTCTCGCCGCACCGTGCCGCTACACAAACCCATTCTTGGAATATTTCTCTTCTTCTCCTTCCAGAATTTACTCTTGTAAGAGTCAGTATAGCCAACGATATCTTTGGTTGTCATTCCCTTGACAACAATGTTAAATATGTACTTTGAAACGCGCTTTTCTTCTAACGTGAGCTTACTTATTACAACACTAGCGTTACCCGTCGAACTTCCTACCACCTTTTCATATTCAACATTTTTGGAAAATTGCAATATAGTTTAGCTTTCAGTAATGCTATTTTATATTTTTGTATATAATTCGATGTGTTATTTATCCTCTAAACAAATGACATCGAAGTTTTTAAAAGACTTTTTTTAAATCGAAAATTTATTTTATAGCTTTATAACTTATTTTCATAAAATTTCCACAGAGGTTGATACATATGGATGCTGTTTTCCTACTAACTATAGACTTTGTTTCAAGAATATTTCTATTACAAATTTTATAAATATTTTCAACAAACTTTCAACAGAAATTGGAAAATAAGCAACACTAGGATGGTTTATAGAAGTCTTAAACGTTTCTGAGGAATTATTCTTGAGGGTGTATTTTACAGTGTGTAGGATTTTACGTCCGTCTAAATTTTTAGATAGCTCCTATAGTTTTTGCCTTGTATTTGACGATTTGACGATTGAGATCAATATTTTTGTATGTGCTCTATCAACAAATAAATAATGCCTAAAAATGTCTAAACAGCTCATTCGTATTTTACATTTTATTGAACGTACCGTGTACCTGGACGTATACGTAGTCGCTACCGGCGACAGTAACGCTATGATTCCAGCGACTATCGTAGATAACATCGCCATATGGCGGGAACACGCTACACGCTATTGTGGGGCCACTATCTGTCACGGCACAATAAACAATACTAACTGATACATAATATGACAGATCGCCCGCTCTATTGTGGCGTCCGAGTATAGGATGAATAAATTAGCGACTGTCTCGCGAGGAGTTGTGGGACCTTGCAGTCTTCGAATCAGTTTTATATATTTCAATTTTATTTTACTTACAATTACCTAATTCACCACAATTTAATATAGTATTGCGCTAGTGTAAAACTTAAGGTTTGGAACAATAATGTTTTAGAGCGCATTCATTGTATAAGTAAAGCACGGTAAACAGGATATAATACTGAATGGAAAACTTTACTCATGCTGGTATGTTACTATAAGATATTTTTGACGAACAGTAATAAATATGCTTACTGGGTTTAAATTGTAAAAGTTGTAATTTCTATGAATTTTTAACTCAAAGTTTTGACTGTAATGGAATATAGTATAATAGCACACAACATTCCAAATTTTAATCCTCTACCAAATTTTGTTTTTCGCTCATTGTTAGGATAATTATTGCAATCAAAACAGGATTGCCCTTAATCTCAACAACACTATTATTGTATATCTTATCAAGACTATAAATCATAGAAGCTAGGCCAATCCAGAAATTGGGTTAGACCATCGCCTTAACATCAATCTTGAACACAAGAAAAGTATGGGTAAAAACTGAAACGATTTTGAACCACTCGTGAGATCAATATGGGGTACAGTAAAACAGGAACTTGAATAAAGTAGAGCTGTCATATAGTCAATAGTTACAGAGCAACATGTAAAATAATGTTTCGTAAATTATTTAAAAATGTAAAGTTATCTTAGAGTTGTAAATCTAAATACGAGTAAAAATTATTGTATTTACTTCCTGTGGAAAATACGAGATCACGTATATGTCTAAAGGTAATGATTTAGTTCTTATAAACAGGTGTCCTTATTACTGCAACGCCACTAATCATACGATGTCACCATTTCAAATTTTGGTCTGACGGATTGTCAATACCCCCCTATTCCAGAGCTAAGACATATCCATGTCAAAAATTAATCACTAGACGAAGATTTTTACGTGTCCGGATGACCAAAACAAAAATAAACCAAGTTTTTCTGTTTAAAGTCTTTTAACTATTTTTTATTGAATTAGTTAGTGCTATTAATAAAAGGATTAGGATTATGCTATTAGAATAAGGAAAAATTAATATTTCTCTTATTAACCAACAGTTTTGGATGAAAATTGGTATTTAGCTTCATGTGGTTGGGATCCACGTTTATGCTAAAAAATCATAATTTATGTGTTCCTCACAGCGGAAATCCTGCACAGTCTGTCCCATGTTAATGTTATGTAGAATAGGCAAACTCCTTTATTTATGATAAAACTTCATTGGTATATGGTCAAAACAAAAATAGTTTATGGTAAGAATACCTACTTTCAGTGTTCCTCAAAGTAGCAAACCTGCGTACACTTTCCCATGTTAATGTTATGGAGAATAGGCAAAATACTCTAATTTATCAACAGGTATTGATTGATCAGTATTGTCATATACTTGTATTATTATTGCCATTGTACGCAGGTCTGCTGCGACGGGGGTATTTTTAATTCTCAATACTATTGTAGAAGAATGGAGTTTACATAAGGATTATTAGAACACATGTTTATGATGTTTATCTTAGTGTAAAATCCTTTTGCTTTATAGATTCATAATAGCTTTTGAACTAATATTATTTGTTAAATAATGATAAAACATCACTTTAATAGCACTATAATAATAAAAACCCCCATATTTTTGACACCATTTCACAAGATGTAAAACATAAAGTTGACCTAGTTACTCCATATTAAGTCTATTTTCTATTAGTCAGGTTTCTATTTTTTCGGAAAAAACTCTCAATAACTTTAATTTCAAATTACCCCCATAGCAACAAACCTACGTACTCAACGAATGTTGATTGATTGTTGTTAATGTTGATTGTTGCTGTTGAATTAGGAGTTGTGATCATGCCAACTCATCTTAAGATAGAAACAAAATTGTATAACATTATATATATATATATATGTATATACATATATATACACACATGTATATATATATCTTTATTTATCCTACCCAAGAGTAACATAGAAAATATTTGCTACAATGAAAAACAAGAATATTAGGAATTTCCAAAATGCATGAATAAGTACTTAGCTCAATGAAGCTGTACAAAAAGTTTTATTAGAATACTTTCAAATTATATGTTTTTTATAATAAGAATAATATTGACATGATTTAAATGTTTTTTGCTAACACTAGAAACAAATTTTGTATTTTCTTCGCTGTGGGAAATAGGTTAGATCATGGAAATGTCTGAAGGTAACGTATTCAGTTCATCTAAACAGCTGTTCTTATGACCAAAGTATGACGTCACTAACCAAATTACCTCACTATTTCAAATTTTGGTCGCACAAATTGCCAATACTTCGCAAGCTCTGGGGGGGGGGCATAGCTAAGATATATCCATGTCAAAATGTTTGTAAAAACTTAGTTCACGATAATAGCCGAAGTACGCGGTGTATATAGCACAAAGACCGGTGACAAAGAAGAGAGTCGGGAGAGTTAGAGGGAAGATTTCCCCGAGGATCCCCGTGGTATTGGTATGAGTGGCGAGTGCCGGCATCTTGACTAGTGTTCGTACGGCCTGTAAACAAACGCGCGGTGACTGATTGGATTCCCGTGACGAAAGAGAGTTAAAACCCAATCAGAGGCGGCGTGACATTGCGATGATTGGTGATGCTACAACAGTTGGCTCTCGATGTGTGTTTGGATACGCGTGTCGCGGCCGCTACGTTATGGCCTTTGTGCACTGTCCACGCGGGCTGTTCTATGTGCCTAGACGAACTGATTTGTATAATATTACAGAATGTAAGGATGATTATAGGCCCTACTGTGTCGCCTACCTTTAACTGTCACTTAAGTTATTTTGTTGAATGATTTAAACAAAGTTCAGTAATAATGTGTTTTAAAGTAACATTCCAAGAGGATTTATATTAATCTAATTTTAATTTTGGTTTAGTTAAATTTACCTTTGGTGTAGTTAACAGTGGGATTAACTTATTATTTTCCTGGATAATTATCAGAGCAAAATAATTTGCAGTCATCTTTTTCAACAAACAATTAAAACAGTTTTGAATTATTTTCCCACCTAAGTCATAATGATTCGTCACAAATATCTGAATGGAGTTTCCACTGGATATATCCATCTCAAGCTTCTGGGTACATCTGAACCCCAAAAGGTGGGGTTCGTAGTTATGTCTGTGTCTGTGTGTATTTATGGATGTGTGCAAAGCCACAACCAACAAATTTGGTCTGATTTACTCGTTTACAATTAGGTAATATCCACAGTTTCTACAATAATTTTAGAAAATTTCCATAACTCCTTTTTATTTAGACTTTTTTAGCAATAAAATATTTTTGCTAACTTTCTGGCAAAACAATGATAAAATAGTATATTTCATCTGTAGGACCAAAAACGGAAGTTTTTGATACCAGCACAATTTTAAGAGCCGAGGCTGTACATATCAAAAAGCCAACATTGGAGCCGAATGATGAACTATGTTTTTCGTCATACTGAAAGTAAAATTAAACAAACTCGTAAAACATAAATTATTACCTGATTGAGAGTATCAATAGCTGTCAACTATTTTGTCACTTTAGACTAATCATCTCTTATGTTACTTACGTTGTAGCGGTTCTTTCTTGATTCCTGATTGTTTTATAGGTTATGTGAGTCAATTACCAGTTTCACATTCGTCTAATAAAAATTAAAATAAATAAATCAATCAAAAAATTGATAGTGATTGTTGCATTTAAATAAATAATGACTTTATTTCTTCAGCGGCCTTCAAAGTTTTATTTATTGTCAAATGTAGAAAGAATAACATTATTTTAAGCATTTTCCCTTGGCTTTGCAATGACTGAAATGCTAACTTGTTTAGTTTTTTGACCTGTTTTAAATGGGACAGTAAAATTATTTTTCCGTTGGAACCGTTGGATATAGAGCAAAACTTTAAAGGACTAAATTATATAGTTTTTAAGCTGATTGTAATGTTAAAAGATAAATTTAAACTATTCTTAAGTTGCACTCTAAAACCCAATTTTTGACTAAAAACACCCCAAACTACCCAAAATGTCTGGATTACGAACTCGTCCGAGCAAATGTATGAATACACGTGTCTACCAAATTTGGTCTCCATCGGACCATTTTACGAGAGTTATCGTGTTCACAGACACACACACTTATATATATATATATATATATATATATATATATATATATATATATTCTTCCCTATGGGAAATTTGCTAAAACCATCCGTGTTCGCACAGCAAAATTAATAGCGATCATTACTTATCTATTACACGTATTAATTGTCTATTAAGTTGTTTTAATACATTCGTTTATGTTTTCAGAGGCATATAGCGACGTCTCATGAACGACAGATGTTTAATATTATCCTGAATTGACTAATCCAATGTATCAAAAGTCATACAAATCTGATAGTCTAAAAACGGCAAATTTAACTACTGAAAAAAACAAAATATTAAAACCACTAATATATACATAAAAACAGTTCACGAATAAATATTCAAACATTTGAAACGGTATTTGATAGAAGATAGAAAGTTGTAATCATGTTTACATGTCCCATTTCAATTAAAATTTAAGTTAGGCCCCGAGCTATAGCATATAAATTTATTTTCATCCGATTATAACCGAATATTTTAAAACGTTTCGTCTATAATACGAATATTAGATAGTAACATACTAGCCTGACCTTAAATATTATTGTTTTAACTCCAACCTTTATTTTACGCTAGCTTGGCTGGCGTACACGTTAGACACGTCAAACAGGGAACAGAATTAAGCACTGATTCTTATAGAATTTTAATCATCTGCAAACAGAATCATACAACAACTTACAGCTACTGTTTTGACTAGATTCACTCTGCCACTGGGTGGCTGGAACTGTAAACATAACAAAACAACTGAAACCACGAGGTAACAAGATATACACATTCTATACCTAGGATAACATTAACATCAGTAAAATATATACCCTATGTAATAATATGATAGATAGTGTACAGCTCGATAAATACAGTAGATACATACACTCAATACAATATATACATAGATCAGACAAAATATGCTTATACTATGTAACATCGGCATATACAAACATTTAGAGCGAAGCGATCACGGTTACTACCAAGCTTCTGCTGCGGCCTTTCCAACTTGAAACAGAATAAGGCCACTCATCAAACTAGGAACAGAATCTTAATGAAATTCACCATAAATAAACGAGAGGGATTAAGTTATTTTTAAATTAAATTATAAAAGTAAGTATTTTCTAGAATCATCGTGCTTGATAGTTTGTTCAATGAAGATTTACCTGTGTTAAACATTACAATGAAATGCAATGTAGCACAATATACGAGTATTACGAGAGAGTTAAATCAAACATGGTGACGCCTTATGCTGTCTGCTTTTAATAGATTGAATGCACAACAAATACACTAGTTTCACTAAAATAAAAGTTTAAATTTCTAGTTTTATTTTGAGATTTTTTGCCAAATTCAAAGTAGTTTTGGGATTAAAGTTGTAGGCCACTTGAATACCTGCTTATATAACTTAAATAAGCTGAAATGTTGAACGACACTGATCTGAGGTATCTTAAGATGGAACACTATAACGCAATGGAGGGAAGACTGCAGCAGATGAAATTCTACGATCTAATCTATTTATTATCCTAAATCGACAATAATTGTAACAATGAAGGTTATCTGCGTGGTGTGGGGTAAAGTAAGAGTTAGAGATGAAGGTACACGTTGATACATCAGTTGACATACAGAGAGTCCACCACCAAAGGTCGTGGACATTCTGATATACAATACACGGACAGGTAACTTTATTCCACGTCGTCGAATACATTTATGTATACGATCAATTAGAAAATCAATCAAATATTGAGCAACTTATTTCTGCTACGATAAAAAATGTGCATTTCAAAATTATCTACTTGAGGAAGGTTAGATTTTTACAGTCATGTATAACTGTGGTGAAGAATGGGGTTTCATCGAGGAAGTCTATAGATCTAAAATGGTTGTGTATAAACTGTGTTCAAAGTCTGCAAAGTAAATAAAATAATGGTATAGTGGATTTTACAGAAAATGAAATTTATTTTGGCATATATCAAAACTTGGATTAAACCTCTAATGTTTTATGGTTAAAATACTACTAAGGAATAGATCTTAATCTAATTTTTCATAGTCTAATTTCCAAATAAAAAACACTGAGTTAAAACTGATTGCAAAGATATGTTGCTCAACTCCGAACGAAACTGTTTATAAAAAATACGGACTATGCAAACCAGCTATAATCGATACCAGTTGTTCTATAAATAAGTTCATCTTAGTTAACCATTTAATTTACTAAGAGAAATACAATAAATAAATTGATATTTTTATCAATCCTCGTGTTTATTGCTATAAAATCATTCTAGGAATTCTATTCTCTAAATATAAGTAACTCATCTCTCCTTAGGGTTAAATAAATCCGTACCATAGTTAAAGCACTTACGTATGTCTAGTTCGTTAGCGCGAACTGCCTATTTTAAGCATACATACCCTCTACATTCTACCAGCCGTGTAACATTACTCGACAAGCTGTAGGGCCTATACTCATGTGTTTGTTTAATATATAGTTGTTATGCTTCATGTTCGTAAAAATAACCCAGTCAACAGCAAAATGTATTTTTAACTTATTTTTGTTGTGAAAAAATTTATTTTTTAAATGTTGGTCCATATTATGTTTAGTTTCAGGTTGAAGTTTTCACTCGCTCGGGTGACAATACAGCATAATTATAATTCTGATTGACTCCAGTATCGCCATTGAAACATAATCGATCTAAACAATCCTGGTGTAATTTATTATCTGGGGTTTCCTGATGTCCATCGAATCCTTCCATTAATGAAAGTAAAGTAATTAACGAGACACCTGCTGTGTACGTAGCGTTAAACGATGAATCACACCACACGAATGGATATTGTAACGTCGCGAAAGGTCAATGCACAATTTATACATATAAAACGATATCACACGACAAAACGATATGTCTAAAGCTAGCGACTAGCGTAAACAACTAAATTTGTGAGTCCTAATACCAGCTCTCAACCTAATGTTACTATACATAAGCCTATTAATATCGGGGGAGGCTAGATATGTACAAAGCTAACCTATTAACTGTAGTATTGTCCATTGAATCTTGTAGTCCCAGCCAAAGGAAAAATGTACTGAGACAGATTTACACCAAGTTTGTTGATTCATCTACTACTCGACATTTACATTTCAATTAAAGCGGATAAATATATTTTAAATAGATTATACCTATTTGATACGATAAATAAATACAGTCAATAACATATTACGGCAGAACACTTCAGTTTGTACAGTCTTTTTCACGAATACAGATGAATAAATGGGTTGAAGATCAAAAGATGATTCGGATACTGTAAGCTGTAACAAAAACATACATCAGTACATCTCTATTATATTACGTATATTACCTAGGTACAATTCTGATATTATAATTACATACAAATAAGAGAATCAGCACCTGCTCCCCCTAATTTAGTTTTATAACTTATAAATAGTATGATTTGACAATAGAGACTTATATAGTAGAATAGTACATCTAAAAATAAATGCACAAAGAGGTTGTGAGCCTCTAGTAGTTAGTATTCAGCCGCACTAATCAGTGGCTCAATGGCAATTCACCCAATCTTCCGTAGGTTACCGGGCAGAATTGCTGTTAATTATTGGATAAACGGGAGATTTCAATTTAACTTTATGTTACTGACCTGATCTGGCAGTGATTTTCAAATTACATTAGGTAGTAGGCATCTTGTTAAACCTTCTACAAATAGATCTTTAAAAATTTATCTCGAAATAAAACAAACGGCTTTTTAGTGAAGGCATTAAAATAAGTATATTTAACATGAAACAGGTTTCCAAGTCTGAAACTAGGCTAATGGTGAAAATATTTACATCAAATTAGTCTCTTAACTTCATACAACAAACTGTATAATGTCTATTCCAAGGATCAGTTGGCAAGTTCAGTCTTTTAGATGTTTGTTACTATAAGGTACAATATACATATATATGTATACATATATCTTATATCACTTACAACTTGAACTTGCATCTCTCTACATAACGTATGTTTTCTCTTCCCATCCTTTGCACATTGTATACACTATACAAACTTTGTGACACTCGATTATAATATTATATTATTCACCTTGACCAAGGCGATACTCACACACTGAGTAGACAGGGTCAGGGTCGGTGTATTTAGCTGGACGAGTCGCTGTCGCTGTCCTGGGCAGGGGCTGGGGGCGGAGGCCTGGGCTCCTCGGGCACAGGTGCTGGCTTGGCGACCGTCGTGGCGGCGATGTAGTCTCCTGGTCCCTCGCCCTGTGTAAATTCGATCTCTACCCTGGAACCAGAGTATAAGGCAATATAAACCTGGATACTAATATTTCTGGGCCGTCACTTAAATGTTACTATGAATGTTTTCACACCAGAAATATTTTTAATACCTGAATAACGAAATGCAAAAACCCGTAACCAAATTAATACCTCTGTACTATATTCATTCGCAATAAGCTACCACAATACCTAGTTTAATAGTAGAGGTAATATACTTGTTGTTACTCGTCAATTATTTTAGCAAGCAAAAACACATGACTGTTATAACCTTATTATATTACTAAATTATCATTATTATTCAAAAAGACATTAACTATAAGTTAACAATAAACATAAAATACCCCGTCGCAGCAGACCTGCATACTCAGCGAATTTCCACCTCAATAATATGGCGATAATAGTACAAGTACCATTTATACAAATTTTCATCAACATCTGCCCGTAAATAAAGGAGTTTACCTACTCCCGTTATGATTAACATGGGAAATGAGTATGCTGGTTAGCTGCCATGATACATAAACTATGTTTTAAGCACAAATGGATATAAACATTACTGTCATTTATTTAAATTTATTGTGTGTTATGAAAAGGGCATTTTTAACTTAAATTTTGTGTATCAAATACGTGTGTAGTTGCTGTGTTCATAGTAACTATTATATATTTGAATGTTTTAGAAGTCATCATACGTATTTGTTTATAGTACCTGGTGACCGAGCTTTGCTCGTATAGAATAAGACATGTATTATACAAGTTAATTAGAAAAATTAAAACACATTTATTACTCATTGTGGTTTAAATAAAACTGATTTAATACACCATAATTAATATAGCACTGAACAAAAATTATTGTACCCAATAGGGATGGAACTCGCGAACTTCGGGTTACGAGGCCAGCGCGTTACCACTGGACTACGGCGTCTGCCAAAAAAGGGACGCCGTTTAAGGTCTTTTAGCCGACCTCAATTGTTTTAGCAGATCATTTAATGTTTAATCCATGCAGTTATTGTTAGCCTGTGATCAACTGATTTTGTTAGAAACGGAATGAGGAATGAAAAGCAAAAGATAAATTTAATTTACACCTATTAATTGGTTTGTTACAGTGACTTCAAGCAATACAATGAATATGTACAAAATACGGAAGATTTTGTAAATACTTTTTTCTGCTTTTATTTCGCACAGTTATGTTACCCTTAAGTTTTTACAAATTGTTTGGTAATCTGATAATTTTGCATTTATTACATACATAAAATAAATATTTATGAAAAACCTCTATTCACATATTGTTCCCCACCATCTACAATCAAGAACTGTCAAACGGTTACAAACATATGTTTTGATTTGTATTGTTGAAATGTTGATTCTCCATAAGCGTAATGTTAATTTTTAACTGAATATTACAAGAAAACCGGAATTTTCCTGGGCATTAAACCCATCTAGAACTATTTTTCTACTCAGAAATTAGTTATTTCAAAAATTTTAAGTAAGTCCTTTGTGCCGTTTTCGAGATCTGTGTGCAAATATATATATATATATATTTATTTATTTATTTATATATTTATATACACAAACCTTGCTCGTATTATAGTATTGGATTTTGCAATTATTGATTGTTCATAATATTTACTTTTCAGCCGTCAGTTATGAAATAAACAGTTTGCATGTTACAAGTGCTTTGTATTTATTTGTAATCTAATCGTTTGATGTAAATAAAGTTATTGTAAAAGGAAAGACTAGCTTTTTCCTACCTCTCTATCGTCCCCCTTGCCATCGCGGTTCTTGTAAAACGTTTCAATACCACGTTTTTCCATGAGCTTATTTTATCCAAAGCCAATTAATTGTAACAAATAATCTAAATGCAAATATAAATACGTAAAATAAAATAAACTTTCTGTGCAGGAAAATTTTGTCCTACAGCTGTTTACCGGAATTGTAGAGGAATATTTTTTTTAAGACTGTTAATTAATCGAAAAAATAATTGCATTGATTGGTTGATTGTGTAAACACAAACATCACCTCCTACCCTTTAGGAAAAGGAGAAATTTTTCAAGAAATGAGAATAAATACTGGATTTGATGGTTTTTGTTAGGGTTTAGTGGTGTGGCGTCAAATTGTCTAACCCACCCCTCCGAAATCTGTTCACCGGACTCGTCCTGTAAACATCTGTTTCCCTGACCAGTGATGATAATATTGTCGTTTATTACTGTCGGCCTGTCCTCACCTGTACTCGTGCCTGGCCAGCTGCCTGACGTACTTCTCCGGGGGCGTGTCACTGTCACTGTTGCTGATGGAGACGCTCCTCACGGTCGTGTGAGACACCTGAGTCACCGGCATCGTGAACTCCACCCAGCAGAACCGGTCAAACTCCTCAGGGATCTGGTCGTAGGAGGTGAGCGCCATGTGACACACCAGGTCATGCGTCGTGTACGCTCCTGGAACACAAGTACTGTACGGTAGCCACAGTCATTCGTCCAATGTTTAGAGACCCAGAAAACTTTAATGCTTTACGTCTTATTCTTCATAATTCCCTTATACCTTTTAGTAGGCATATACATGAATTATATAATGCACCACTTATACATTGCAGATACCATGCGTTCGGATTACCGTTAAGAATCACCATTTCAATACGATCAGTCTATCTAGTTATCTAGAAAGTACTGCATTTTGGAAAACAGGTTCTATTAAACTATAGACTGTAGTATTTAATTAATACTAATAATAATTATAATTAAACTTTAATTATCTGTACAGTTCAAAACTTGTCATTACAAAAAACTTTAATGATGTAAACCTTATTATAATAAGATTTAAAATTAAAACTTGGTAAATTAATTAATTAGATTTGAACTTTTCTTCATTTCTTTAAATTTTGTAATTATTTCTAATACTCGATGAGTTGCCAAAGTATTGCACTATACGCACCCTGGCCCTCCTTGGGCAGGCGAGGGATGCGCCACACGATGGCTCGGTGCTGGTGTTCGTACTTGGCCACCCCAGAGGTGGCCTCCATCAACTGGGGCTCCAGGTTGTCCACTGCCCCCAGGAACCGCTCCAGGCCCTTCACTTTGCCCGTCCTGATGATCAGGTATTAAAATATTACTCCTTTGGTCTAACCGAAAATAATTATAAAAATTCACAAACCATTCCCAAGGAGGCAATAAATACCAACTATTCGACCAGATTGAAGCCCATTGCTAGGAACCTCCTCTCTAAATGTTTGATGTAGGCCTAAAATATAAAGAGCTCAGATTTGTCAGGAGGGTGGTAGCTTGTTTTACCTATACCTTTCCCGAACAAATTGACTACGGAACAGAGTTGAAAAAACATTGTGGACAGTGCTGATTAGAACCATGTGCAACACTGGGCCCATGGTATATATATATATACATATATGGGGGAGTCTGTTGTGCTACCGACTACGCCACCGCTTCGCCAAGTTCACGTTCGGCGATATAAGAATGATTCATAATAGAAGAAAATTCACAAAATACCCCCTAAAATAACGTTCACACGTAAAACATTTTTCTGTTTTCAAATTCCATTTTATATTTATTTCAAACTAGCTACAGTAAAGCTAGTTTTTTTAAAGTTGTGCCAATAAATTCCTCCTAAAAATCTCCTACTTTTCAAAGTCTTAATTTAAAACTTTTTAATGTAACTATCCTTTGTACTTTATAATGATTAATTCTGTATTTCTAAAATTAATCGTTGTTGCCATAACTCACAGTGTAACGAAGGAAGAATGTTTACGTAGGATAACCAAAATACATATTCTATAGTTTGAGGTGTTGTAATCCAAGTTCATAAAACACCTGAGTAAGCCGTTTATATGTTCAAACTTTATACTCGGAGTTTCCTAAATTAAGCTACCAGCCAAACATTATAAGCATTCAAGTTTGTTGTAAACCAATACCAAAACTTTCAAACGTTGAACAAGAGTTTCCCGGGATTTCATATCTGAAAATATCACGATAAAACTAGAGTCATGAAGTCTAATATATCAGCATTCACAGGTTTTATAAAGGAATATGTCTTTTGGTCATATTTTATCAACACAAAAGCATACATAAAAACAAATGTAAAATTTGTAAATTAATATTTTTTGTGGTGTTCTGGATATTTTATTTGTTTTAGCTATTGCGCTTAACAGTCTATTACTTTTATGATTTTTTGTTATCCTTCAGTTCCTATCTCTTATTGTTATAACGCAAAATCCTATTCTTCTTTGAAAAATATTTTGTTAGACTTCTGATACGTTTTGAATTGGTTTCGGAGTTAGTTTAAATTTAAATTTATGTTGGCAAAGTATTATATAAAGTTTTAGACTATTAAAAATAATTATAAAAATCTATTATAAATAATATATTCATAATAATCTAATCATAAATAATCTTTATTTGTTATTTTTCCCTAGAATTATTACCTATTAATAAACCCATTAAGTGCAGTTTTAGTTGATCACTAACCTCCTGTGCGCCGACTTGACAGAGCCGTACCGGAAGTGCTTCTCCACCCGGAAGAGGTAGATCCAGCACTCCGGTATGGGTATGCGAATGCAAACATCCTCGCAGGGAATCTGGCCGAGCTTCCTGCTGGAGAATCCGGGCACAAGCACGTTAGCGCGCAGATCAACCTTAAAGTGACATACAGGATTATAGTTTCCAAAAGAACATGTACATCTATAAAAGAGAATGTTTATATATATATATATATATGTATGTATGTATGTATATTTGAAGTTTATGTACTTGGACACCGTTGGACGATTTGCAATGAAACGTGGTACATTTAGGTAAAATTTCATGGAGATGCTTTATGGATCGATCATCAATTTGTTGTAGCTTAATTGGGTTTCTACCTAGAAGCCCAAAAAAGGATCCCATACTATGGAATCAGAACTTTGTATAAAACATTAATATTTCTTTTCAACAGATTGCTTTGTTATACAGTATATATTAGTTGAAGATATCTATCACAGATCAAACCACTTGCATTTGTTTTTATATTGTTTATATTTTGGTGTTAGGGTTATGCGAGTGACTAAACAGTTTACATTTTAACTGTAACTTATTCTTGCACATTTTCCTACTATCTTACGTTATTTTAGTTTATAATGTTATGAAATTTCACACACACATTCCCTACACCGCAATTAACTTTATTCTAGTTACTAAGAACTGCCCATAACCACCACGGGGGCCTGGCCAGCGAGCAAACCTAGTCTATAATATTATAAAGAAGAGGTGGTTTCTGTATGTTTGTTTGTGGGTTTGTTGTGGCAAGTAAATGCGAAAAATACTGAACCGACCGTTTTGAAATTTTACAAAAAGGTAGATCTTAAACTCATGCAACACATAGGCATTTCACATTTCCTTAAAATCCTCTCGGGCTACGCCCTGTGAACGTCCTAAGTTTCAATGTTTATATTTTTAGAGAATGAAAACATAAAATTACTTGAATACTTGAATACTTGAATACTGAATACTTGAATACTTGAGCTGTGAATACTAAAATTTGACAGTTCGAGAAGAAGGAGAAGAAGAAGAAAGAGCTGCCGTGACCGTCCTAGGTTTCAATGTTTACATTTTCTAATGACAACATCCGTTTGCACTATAGTTTGACAGTTCGGGAAGAAGAAGAAATAAAGTTGATTTTTCAGATAAACTGCTGGATCGAAATTAGTGAATTTTTTGAAATAGCGGAATGGTAGATTTTAAGTTTTTTCCGACGACTTTCTCTATTACATTAATCCTTATCCTCTCCCAATATTTGACATATGTTACTTTGAAATGTTGTAGACACTCCTGTTTTGTCATTTTGTAAACAATGAAGAATTAATAACAATACCTTAAATGTATCAGTAGAGCCTACATCTTTCAGCCTTTTTAGCCCGTGCGAAGAACGGGTACTTTGGCTAGTTTTATATATAATAACAATGAGTTCCTGGCAAAGACCGAAGGGAGAATTTAGATTACCAAGATACTGAACACCACTATTCACTTAACAACACAAGAATCCTTTAAATGGAGTATTATATTGAAATAGATTTGGTTTGTAAAAATTATTTTATATCGTAATGGCTTTGGATCCTTAAATTCAATCGGAAACAAATAGGGAAATTTGTATTTTTAAGGTAATATTTTTTGATATGGATACATCTTAGCTCTAGGTGAGGCAAGGGGGGGATACTTTCAATCCAACAGACCAAATTTGAAATGGAAATGACGTTATATGTTCATATGGATAGCTGTTTAGAGGAACTGTAAACATTCCTTTAGACATATCCATGATCTAAGCTTCCCAGAATAGCTAGAATAGATGCGTATAAAGGTGATGTTGTGGTGTGTGACTGTGTGATCACCTTGTTGCCGGTGATGCACATGGTGACGCGCAGCTGAAGCGGGAGCTCGCGGTTGCGTGGTGGCCTCACCCGGAAACGCATCAGCTCTATGTAGCTTGCGTCTGGCGGCTTGAACCTGCCACAGTACAGAAACACATCGTGTCAGAACACCTACAGTAAAATATTCACTCTTCAATATTACAATTTCCAGTTTTTCATTTAAAATTTCATAACAATTTACGGGGTAGAATATTTGAAGCGATTTGTGGATCTCAGATTGTTATGAATCAGTGGCCTCGCTCTTCTAGTTGACTTAGAACATTTATGTTACAATTTAAGAGGATTTTTACAATGAGTTTTCATGAAATCAATTTTGTTTAGCTAGTACGAGCGATTTAGTGTGCATTTTAATATTGAGCATCTATTAATACGTGAATATAATTTATTATGAGGGAACTTCCTCGAAACTTCCTTATCACTGGACAAGCTTTAATGATTGAGGGTCAAAAGAATGGTTTTTGTGTGTAGTTTTGCATAATGGCTTTCCTTTTTCCGTATTTTTATTCCGAAAACATGTAATGGTTCTGAGTACATATTAGTTATTAGTATTAGTATTAGTTACATATTCTGAGTACATTTTTAATCAATATAATTTAACATTGGAACAGTTGGTTTACACAGGTTAAAAATAGTTTAATAAGAATAATCACGCGTCCCCTCTGAACATGTTCTTCTAATTGATATATTTGATAGATCGTATTTAATTTTTTGAGTGGGCTTATGACATTTTTCGTTGAAACAGAATATTATCGTTTAAGTTTATCTTTTGAAGTAAATAAGGAAAAAATTTTTATTTTTTGAGTTGGAAAAGGATTTCTGTTGGACGAGTATTGCTTTTGTGAGACTTAGAGCAGCTTAGGTGGATGATTACAGACATACTGAGTTTATCTTTGGATGGAAATGAATATAAAAATAAAAATGATCAGAACAATAAGACTACGTTTAGCTTGGTATTATACAGTATGAGTAGTATCCACCTACTACTGTATACTTGTATAGCGATCACATCTCTGTGTGCCAAGCTGGTGTAATATATGCGCCCTGAGGGTAGGCCTAATTTGCCTTACTTGATGGTCCTGGTCCGCTCGTACTCGTCCTGCTGCACACAGCTGTGGAACTCCACCGCCTCCAGACGGATCCACTCCTCCGTCACGACGGGGATGATGTCATGTCGGCCCACCACCTCCTTGCCCTGCCGGACCAGGTCATTCACCCCTAGCTCCACGTCCGGCATACCTGTGCAAGTAACCATCTACTGCATTAAACTGGTCACACTAGCGAAACTAAAGAAAAATATATATTTTTAAATACTGATAAGTTTTAAACCTTCAAATCCCACGAGCTGATAGAAGAAAACTTCTCTCTACTCGATATAACCTTCTGGGCCTCCTGATCTAATTTTTTCACACAGGTTAGCTGGGCTGTAAGTACACATTCCGTAAAATATTAGATCAGACAATGTCACAGGTCAATTTTTATAATGAAAGCATCAGGGAAATTAAATTATTTTTGTCTTGTAAATTTGTTTTACTAGATTTTAAATCATTTTCAAATATCAAAACTTAATAATGCTCCACCGACATTACAATGGCTATCCTAAGCGTATAACCATCGCTTTGACAATTACTTATCATGATACTATTCATAAACATGGTTGAAGCAGATCTCACATAAGGAAGTTATATCAATTTAATTATTCTGGAATAGAATAAAATAGGAAATAGGTAAGTAAGTTAGATTTTACAAAGACCAAAATAATTTGTATTTTACATCATAAAATAACAGCCTTCATTAGAATAAGCTAATAATTCTCAATATTTTAAATAATAAGGAATCGTATCTACTTTCTTACTCTTTAAGAATTAAAGAGGGTAGAGTAAAGTACGTTTGCTGCCATGAGAAACCGAAAAATTATATTTGTAAGACTATATTATGCAGCAACCATTTAAAATAGAGCGGAGATTCAAATTACTTACATACTTGTTTCTTAAGCAAATGATAAATTGCAGAGTTTAATTTTGTAATAAGTTATATGTAATATATATTTTGAACTCAAACCGACAAATTAACCTTTACACGTATGGAGGACCAAATTTAGTTTCAATCGCACCATTTTTACTATAATTATTATGTGTGTACCCATGGACACAAACACATGTATATATAAAGTGAAAATGTTTGAAATGAATAAGTAAACAATCAAAATAAAACAATTGGAATGAAATTACCTAACAAATATTGCAAAAATTTTAAGAATACCCCTAAAAACTATAGTTAATTGATGATTAACTATATAAATTTTAACAATATAATACGAATAGATGTAACACACTCAACATTTTTAGGCTGAGTATTAATTTTGTTTCTAAAAAACAACAAAAATGAAAGTAAAACTCAAAGTAATGAAATTCGATAGAGACAAAGCTTTGCCGGGGAGAATAAAGAGATTATAAAAACCACTCGACCACTCCGATGTCTGTACTACAATAAAGCTGGAGAGCTTCCACCTTAAATAAATAATGCTTACTCGATCAAACAAAACTGTTATAAACTATCAAACAAAAACGGACTATGTAGTTAATGTTTTGAGTCGAAAAATGTTTAAGTAGTTTTAATTGACAATACCACTGCCTATCAATATATTGTGCTTTGCCTGATTATTTATACAGTAGTCCAACTATATACATTAGAAATTTATTAACATTTAAAGCTGTCATAGGACTGGTAAATCCTATGACAGTATCTTCAATACACTAGTTGTCTCCTGAAAGGTTTAGGCTAGTTGGTGGGTCAGTTGGTATAGTTATGGACTTCTGAACTGAATCAAAAATGGTTCTAGTTCATTCAGAATACAGCCAATACGTTTTATTGTGTATGTTTTACGTTTTCGGTTCACTTTTATATTTGCTTGATACGTCCATCACACAAAAAAACTATCTATGTAAACGAACAAAGTAGTGTATATATAAAAGAGGCAGCCACCCTCTTAACCTGGATCTTGACTCTAAGTGTAACTTTAGCGTGCTATGTGATGTAGCCTCATAAGGCTACGTGGAGTTGAAGGCTACTCTCGGAAAAATTCGTAAAATATTGGTTCTGCACTTTTCCGAAAGTTCAATTTACTCCACTTATCATGGTTACACAATATTCATATAACTATAAGAAATGAATTCAATTTTCATGTAAATTATTTTATTTAACTATAATTAATGTCATTGAAAATATAACATTTAACCTTGAGGGCTCAAGTACCTGAGAGGAAGCCAAGGAAGAACAGTCTGACCCTGGCGATCTGCTTCACAATGCCTCCGAACTTGTTCTGGTCGACCCAAAGCTCGTCTACCGCAGTGATCTGGACCTGGAAACACGTAACACGAGTCAGAACATCAAATGTTTCATCCGCATGAAATATCAAATAAATATTTGCACTAAAACCATGGTTTTTATAGATATATAAAGACCACGGTATATGTGTGAAATTATGACTAAAGAATGGGTTTCTGTAGAGAGATATACCGGTACAGTAACTCGCGTTAGTTTATTTTTACTGTGTCTTGAAGGACATGTGTTGAAGCCATCCTATTACCTCTTCCATCTTGTAGTTGAGGGCCCGGTCGCGGTGTGCCGGCAGTCGGAACAGCGCCTCCTCAATACACACGCTGAACTGCTTCATATCTTCGTAGTTCTGAGATCCTATCTTGAACAGCTGAGATATCTGCAACGTTTACAACAACTTTAATAATATTTATGTTACAAAAATAGGTATTTAGAAAAATGTTTGAGAATTTCATCCCGAATTATTTATCCTCCGCAAAATGTCTCCTCGCTTATTTTTCTTCCCTCTAAGAAATCGGTTAGATTATGGATATTTCTAAAGGAAATCTTTTTATTTCCCCCACACAGCTGTCCTTATTACCCAATTAAGTCACTAAACATATGAAGTCACTGTTTCAAAATTTGTTCGCTCAAATTACCAACAACCACCCCTCTTAGAGCTAACACATATCCATGTCAACAATAAAATAAATTTATTGGTTGTTGGTTTGTAAATAAACAGTCCTTTCTAAGGAACATGTCACACTTAGGCAGTAACAGGACTACGAAACCATACCACAATTATGTTAAAGTAATTTCTCATTCATACTTGGCAAAATACCAATCTGGATAGGTCGTCATTTCTGAAAGGTAATGAGGTACTATTCCCGAAAATTATAATACATGCCCTTTCTGAACTGGGTGTAAGATGATTGTGGCTTATATCTTTATATTGCATATTGAATGTGCCACGAAAAGATCAAATTTGAAATGAATATTGTTTAAGGAATAAAGTTAAATAATGGGCAGTTATGTTAAACCTTGAACTCGATAATCCAGTAAGAAGATACGTAGAGAGTTTATAAAATTATAGCTGTACATGTTATAAATGAATTAAAAACAACAAAGCTTATAAAACAAAATAACCCAAGCAACCCTCAAGGTGAAAAGTTTACTAGTTACAACAATAGGCAGAAAAACTATTTCTAATATTTATTCTATCTATTTCAAATATCATAATTACAAATTGTAGAAAATATAATGTATACATAAGAAATAAATTAATTTTGTAATTATGCCAAAACATTAAATAATACAACATAATTGTGTTAAGTTTGAAAAAGATTAGAAGAATAATATGAGTTACATATTGAATTCCATGGAGGAACTACCATGCTAGTTTATACGTGTTAGAACAGAAGTATAAGAAATCTTAATTCTATTTTATTTATAAAATGATATGATTTATTAACAGTATGCAATATACTAGCATAACTGCAAACCGAAGTATGAATGACTATTGACTACCG
Source organism: Nephotettix cincticeps (assembly GCA_023375725.1). NCBI lineage: Eukaryota > Metazoa > Arthropoda > Insecta > Hemiptera > Cicadellidae > Nephotettix > Nephotettix cincticeps. The sequence goes on from CM041791.1 coordinate 103,820,050, forward strand.
ACTATTGATTAGTTCCGTTTATTTAGAATTCGTTATTTATTTAGGACTGCATAAATATGAGGGAATTTCTCCGTAGTTTATATGTTACGCTAGGTACCATATTAATTATCCTGGCAAATTAGTTCAAATCAAGTCTCTGTCAGAAACAAAGCTACATCACACTAACCCTTCACCTTAAAATACCCTCAGTAGTAGTTTATTAGTTGTTTCACGTTTAAGAATAGGAATACCCTTAGTTACCTCTGAATATCGTACGGCGCCTTCAAAACCCGGCAAGCACACTAATCGCAGTATCCATGTTGCATCATGACGGCGTCTGCATTGTCACGACTCTATATACTGTACAATTAAAACTCAACCTACTATAGTTCTATTTTAGGGTATTAACTTGACAAAATGTAACTAACTTTACAAAACTCTGAATAAAATCCGATTGGCATTATTAATGAGAAATTTTAATAATATTATAATAATATTAATAGATAGACTCGTATTAATAAGAAAGGCTTCAAAACTAGATAATAAACTCAGATAGGTAATATATAAATATAGGTAGCAGGTACAGTAATATATAAGTTCAAGATATTATAGATATTTGGATAAAACTGTTTTGATGAACGACGTTGAGTATCCAATATGGCCGACAATATTTTCAAAATATACAGCCCATGATCTATTTAAGAGGAAGAAGATTAATGTAACAGAAATAAATGAAATTTAATATAATAAATCAAATTTAAATTAATATTAGGTTATTTACATTGACCATTGGTTTTAAGCCTCAAAACTAGACTGTATTAAAATACTATCTTAACGTATAAAAAATCCTAGCAATCGATACATTTTTTTTAACAATTATCTAATTTAAAACTAATACTAAATTATGGGCTGAGAATCTATTGATTATTTTTTTACGATTTCAGGTTGGTATTATTTTACAAAATAATAAGTATCTTATCAAGTTCACAATAACGAGTACCTTAACACTCCTTTATACAACCCGTATAAAGGACTAACTGGTAGTACAGCCGAAAATTCTATGGCTCAGAGAAAATATGTTTAAAAACAGTTTTTTTTTGTCTTATTCACATTTTATAGTCATATAATAAAAGAAAGACAACTCAAATAAAATTTAGGTAATGGCTTCTTGTCTTGAAGCAATGGGAATTACAATTCCATATTCATCTTCATCATTTAAAGTACATTATTCCCGATAGAAAATGTTGTCTATCATAATTATATTTTTCTAGATCGCATTTTAAGATTTATTTTTAATAAGTTAGATTGATGCCTCAAAATACTATCAATAACAAAAAAGCTGTTAAAATATTGTGATTCAGCCATGATTGTACAGTATTTCGTATACCGTATTTAACGTTACACGTCTACTGTAGTCGTACCTGGGGAGCGTGCTCGACTGGGAGTCCGAGTTTCTTGAGGTCGCTGCCAAACTCCTTGACACCCTCGTAGTCGCCCTGGATGGCGTACGCCGCGAACTTGCTCAGCTTGTTGGTGATGCGCTCCGCCTTGGTCACCTGTCCGGGCCGCACCCCCGGCCGCTCCTTGTAGAAGATGAACTGCAGCTTCACCGTGAAGATCTTGCCGTACACGTCGTACTGTTGGGCCCCTATATCACACCGTAGGATTAGACATCTCTAATGTACGAGTATTGAGAGATAGATGCACGGTACCATTTCTGAACTCTCAATTTACCACAAATAGGTAATGTCCGACCTTATCTTATTAAACATTAATCCCCTACCTTTTTAATTGAAAATTTCCATACAATATACATTCTTCGATGTATTAAATTATTATTATTGATAGAATAATTTACAAGCATGAATTTTTGATTTCAGAACAAGGAAAACACATTTCCGAGCACCTTACCCACCATTCTAATTATTATCTATACGTGGGATGTAGGGATTAGGAGCAACTACAATGGTAAACAAACGGTAACTATAAAAGTGTCATATCAAGTGGACAACCTGGATTCACCGATTCTTTTTTTTCAAATTTAGCAGAGGTTAAAAAAATACCGTAAATAATATTTATTTACGACTCAGGTTATCACGAGGTGTTCTAAAATGTATGGTTAAATTTATAAGATTTTCTTTAACTATCCTAAAGAATAATACTTGCTAGGGTTATTGTGCATACCAATATCGGAAACAGAGTAGCAGGGTTGTAACGGGAGTTCCTGGAAGGGGTCTTTGTCGTCTTTGTTATTAAACAACTGAAGTACAGGGTTCTCCCCCTGGAACACCAGCTTCATAAAAACCTTCTTCCAAAACCTGTAAACAACAAACTCTGTTACAAGTTTCTGTTACTGTATCTTTACAAAACTGACACTAATGCCTCTTGATTAGAGAACTAAAGATTATTTATATAGTCCAGAACTGAAAATATTATATATTATTTTTAAGTTTAGCGTTCATATACCGATTCAAGACCTCTAAATGGATTAATTTAACATCCAATTAACTCGTGGACCCCTCAATCACGATTGTAATTTGATATTTCAAACCGCTGCCCTTAACAGGATATGCAGTATGCAATGCAAACGACGTAAAAGGTATACAACTGTTTTCTATACTTTTCTGCTAAGAATATATATTTGAAGTTTTGGAGTAATTTTTGAAATACTTCATTCACTCATCGAATCTTTTACGTTTATATTTTCACTTTTGCATTAATGAATGGAAATGTATTTTCATTAGACTCCTGATTTTATTAATATGAGATTTAAGAATATGATTCATACATTAAAATATTCATTACGTAACAGAATGATATACTACCGAATTACATATATCATGAGATAATAAGTATTATTTAGTCATGACTAATACTACACCCTATGATGAGTATATATGATAAACGAAGTCGAATAAGTACACCCTGTCATGATGAGTGAGGTTAGTATGATATACGAAGTCGAATTGCCCTTCACCCTGTCATATATTTGCATGATATACGAAGTCGAATGTATGTCATGATGAGTGTTAGTCGGATGATATACGAAGTCGAATAAGTACACCCTGTCATGAGGTGAGGTGTATATGATAAACAAGTCGAATAATACACCCTGTCATGATGAGTGAGGTTAGTCGGATGATATACGAAGTCGAAGGGTAAGCCCTACACCCTGTCATGATGAGTGAGGTTAGTCGGATGATATACGAAGTCGAAGGGTAAGCCCTACACCCTGTCATGATGAGTGAGGTTAGTCGGATGATATACGAAGTCGAAGGGTAAGCCCTACACCCTGTCATGGTGAGTGAGGTTAGTCGGATGATATACGAAGTCGAAGGGTAAGCCCTTCACCCTGTCATGATGAGTGAGGTTAGTCGGATGATATACGAAGTCGAGGGTAAGTTCACCCTGTCATGATGAGTGAGGTTAGTCGGATGATATACGAAGTCGAAGGGTAAGCCTTCACCCTGTCATGATGAGTGAGGTTAGTCGGATGATATATGAAGTCGAAGGGTAAGCCCTACACCATGTCATGGTGAGTGAGGTTAGTCGGATGATATACGAAGTCGATAAGCCCTTCACCCTGTCATGATGAGTGAGGTTAGTCGGATGATATACGAAGTCGAGGGTAAGCTCACTGTCATGATGAGTGAGGTCAGTCGGATGATATACGAAGTCGAGGGGTAAGCCCTTCACCCTGTCATGATGAGTGAGGTTAGTCGGATGATATACGAAGTCGAAGGGTAAGCCCTACACCCTGTCATGGTGAGTGAGGTTAGTCGGATGATATACGAAGTCGAAGGGTAAGCCCTACACCCTGTCATGATGAGTGAGGTTAGTCGGATGATATACGAAGTCGAGGGGTAAGCCCTTCACCCTGTCATGATGAGTGAGGTTAGTCGGATGATATACGAAGTCGAGGGGTAAGCCCTTCACCCTGTCATGATGAGTGAGGTTAGTCGGATGATATACGAAGTCGAGTAAGCCCTCACCCTGTCATGATGAGTGAGGTTAGTCGGATGATATATACGAAGTCGAGGGGTAAGCCCTTCACCCTGTCATGATGAGTGAGGTTAGTCGGATGATATACGAAGTCAAGGGGTAAGCCCTTCACCCTGTCATGATGAGTGAGGTTAGTCGGATGATATACGAAGTCGAGGGGTAAGCCTTCACCCTGTCATGATGAGTGAGGTTAGTCGGATGATATACGAAGTGGGGTAAGCCCTTCACCCTGTCATGGTGAGTGAGGTATGATATAAGGTAAGCCCTCAGATGAGTGAGGTTAGTCGGATGATATACGAAGTCGAGGGGTAAGCCCTTCACCTGTCATGGTGAGTGAGGTTAGTCGGATGATATACGAAGTCGGGGGTAAGCCCTTCACCCTGTCATGATGAGTGAGGTTAGTCGGATGATATACGAAGTCGAGGGGTAAGCCCTTCACCCTGTCATGATGAGTGAGGTTAGTCGGATGATATACGAAGTCGAGGGGTAAGCCCTTCACCCTGTCATGATGAGTGAGGTTAGTCGGATGATATACGAAGTCGAGGGGTAAGCCCTACACCCTGTCATGATGAGTGAGGTTAGTCGGATGATATACGAAGTCGAAGGGTAAGCCCTTCACCCTGTCATGATGAGTGAGGTTAGTCGGATGATATACGAAGTCGAGGGGTAAGCCCTTCATCCTGTCATGATGAGTGAGGTTAGTCGGATGATATACGAAGTCGAGGGGTAAGCCCTTCACCCTGTCATGATGAGTGAGGTTAGTCGGATGATATACGAAGTCGAGGGTAAGCCCTTCACCCTGTCATGATGAGTGAGGTTAGTCGGATGATATACGAAGTCGAAGGGTAAGCCCTTCACCCTGTCATGATGAGTGAGGTTAGTCGGATGATATACGAAGTCGAGGGGTAAGCCCTTCACCCTGTCATGATGAGTGAGGTTAGTCGGATGATATACGAAGTCGAAGGGTAAGCCCTTCACCCTGTCATGATGAGTGAGGTTAGTCGGATGATATACGAAGTCGAGGGGTAAGCCCTTCACCCTGTCATGATGAGTGAGGTTAGTCGGATGATATACGAAGTCGAGGGGTAAGCCCTTCACCCTGTCATGATGAGTGAGGTTAGTCGGATGATATACGAAGTCGAGGGGTAAGCCCTTCACCCTGTCATGATGAGTGAGGTTAGTCGGATGATATACGAAGTCGAGGGGTAAGCCCTTCACCCTGTCATGATGAGTGAGGTTAGTCGGATGATATACGAAGTCGAGGGGTAAGCCCTTCACCCTGTCATGATGAGTGAGGTTAGTCGGATGATATACGAAGTCGAGGGGTAAGCCCTTCACCCTGTCATGATGAGTGAGGTTAGTCGGATGATATACGAAGTCGAGGGGTAAGCCCTTCACCCTGTCATGGTGAGTGAGGTTAGTCGGATGATATATGAAGTCGAGGGGTAAGCCCTTCATCCTGTCATGATGAGTGAGGTTAGTCGGATGATATACGAAGTCGAGGGGTAAGCCCTTCACCCTGTCATGATGAGTGAGGTTAGTCGGATGATATACGAAGTCGAGGGGTAAGCCCTTCACCCTGTCATGATGAGTGAGGTTAGTCGGATGATATACGAAGTCGAGGGGTAAGCCCTTCACCCTGTCATGGTGAGTGAGGTTAGTCGGATGATATACGAAGTCGAGGGGTAAGCCCTTCACCCTGTCATGATGAGTGAGGTTAGTCGGATGATATACGAAGTCGAGGGGTAAGCCCTTCACCCTGTCATGATGAGTGAGGTTAGTCGGATGATATACGAAGTCGAGGGGTAAGCCCTTCACCCTGTCATGATGAGTGAGGTTAGTCGGATGATATACGAAGTCGAGGGGTAAGCCCTTCACCCTGTCATGATGAGTGAGGTTAGTCGGATGATATACGAAGTCGAGGGGTAAGCCCTTCACCCTGTCATGATGAGTGAGGTTAGTCGGATGATATACGAAGTCGAGGGGTAAGCCCTTCACCCTGTCATGATGAGTGAGGTTAGTCGGATGATATACGAAGTCGAGGGGTAAGCCCTTCACCCTGTCATGATGAGTGAGGTTAGTCGGATGATATACGAAGTCGAGGGGTAAGCCCTTCACCCTGTCATGATGAGTGAGGTTAGTCGGATGATATACGAAGTCGAGGGGTAAGCCCTTCACCCTGTCATGATGAGTGAGGTTAGTCGGATGATATACGAAGTCGAGGGGTAAGCCCTTCACCCTGTCATGATGAGTGAGGTTAGTCGGATGATATACGAAGTCGAGGGGTAAGCCCTTCACCCTGTCATGATGAGTGAGGTTAGTCGGATGATATACGAAGTCGAGGGGTAAGCCCTTCACCCTGTCATGATGAGTGAGGTTAGTCGGATGATATACGAAGTCGAGGGGTAAGCCCTTCACCCTGTCATGATGAGTGAGGTTAGTCGGATGATATACGAAGTCGAGGGGTAAGCCCTTCACCCTGTCATGATGAGTGAGGTTAGTCGGATGATATACGAAGTCGAGGGGTAAGCCCTTCACCCTGTCATGATGAGTGAGGTTAGTCGGATGATATACGAAGTCGAGGGGTAAGCCCTTCACCCTGTCATGATGAGTGAGGTTAGTCGGATGATATACGAAGTCGAGGGGTAAGCCCTTCACCCTGTCATGATGAGTGAGGTTAGTCGGATGATATACGAAGTCGAGGGGTAAGCCCTTCACCCTGTCATGGTGAGTGAGGTTAGTCGGATGATATACGAAGTCGAGGGGTAAGCCCTTCACCCTGTCATGATGAGTGAGGTTAGTCGGATGATATACGAAGTCGAGGGGTAAGCCCTTCACCCTGTCATGATGAGTGAGGTTAGTCGGATGATATACGAAGTCGAGGGGTAAGCCCTTCACCCTGTCATGATGAGTGAGGTTAGTCGGATGATATACGAAGTCGAGGGGTAAGCCCTTCACCCTGTCATGATGAGTGAGGTTAGTCGGATGATATACGAAGTCGAGGGGTAAGCCCTTCACCCTGTCATGGTGAGTGAGGTTAGTCGGATGATACCCTTTACCCTGTCAAGGACCTAAACTCTAGGAAGTCTTGAATCTCATCTTGGCCTAACCTTCCGCAATATAATGTTCACTTTTAGTTCATTTATATAGTTGTCTCCACTTATCACATCATTCTTTAATATACTCAGCAATGAAATCTAAATTTACACAAACCTAGTAGAATTTCACTGGGGTTCGGATATCTAGATATACAGTATATTTCCATTCCTAATATATTTAGCCACAACACTATATATTTTGGATTTCATTAGGCTTTCCTTAGTGTAATTTTTTTGAGGTTGAATCTTGGTCTACCTCTGTCCAGTGATCTTCTTCTTGTTGGGCTGTCTCAGCTGCATCTCCCACCCGGGGCCGACGTAGTGTATCCTGGGGAATGGCTCTAGAGGCTGTGACACGTCTTCGTCGAACAGCGGTGTCGGGGGCGTCTCCTGGGAGTCGGTCCGCTCCAGCTTCTTGTCATCGCCCAAAGGTAGCGCTGCCGCTGTTGGCATGGATATATTCGTGTTAGCAGACTGACTGGTTCATTATGAAGAAAAATATGATAGAGGTTGATCATGCGGTTTCAACACCGTTGGTATTGAATAAATGAATAATAGGTTTATTTCCATAGAAGAATACATGAAATGAAATACAAATACAAAGCTATTTTAATATGTTTGAATAATAAAACGTCTAAAATCTTGTCCTAGACTATAGTTGCCAGTTTAAACTATTGTTGGATAAGTAAACGTAAGGAACTGAAATATTCATAATTCCAAGCGGCACCAAGTGCTACTATAGGAACGTGAGATATGTTCGTTTTCGTTATTTTACAGACGAATGGTCCGTTCATAACGTGGTTTACATTTAGAAAATAATCGCTTATCTATTAACGTAACCGGAACCACGTAATTCAGTACTTTTTGTGAAAGAGTAAGAAAAAAAGAAATACGATGTTGATGTTCGGTGATCAGTTTCGAAATTTCTTTTTCATTTTGTCAATAATTATTAATGTATTTTTTTGTGGAAAAGGCAGTGAAGTTATATTTTTCTTGTTACTAAATTAAATTAATATGCAATGCATACCATTTGAACCTACTCATATCTGTATGCAAAAAATTGCTTTTAAAAACAATTTCATATGCTTTAAAATGGCCTAGCACTTTTCAGTGGTTTATTTAGCAGTCCCTACCATTTTCATGCTATCAATGACCGACCTAAGTTTAATACAAAGAATATCTCGACGAAGTATATTGTTGCACTATCGGTACCATCCTTTACAACAATTGTCATAAGCTCCGTTAATTAAGCATTACTAGTTAAACTGACAATAGATAATTATTGATGGTGCACTGACGTTGTGCGAAGATATTCTCGGTAACTTGTGCGGGGATCTCTTGACTCTTGTCGAAGGGATTAAAACGGGGGCTGGAGTCCTGGAAGGCGTTGACGGGGCTCTTGGGCGGTGGGGCGAGGGCGGGCGTGACGCCCAAGTCGGAAGAGGCGCCCAAGTCGCCCGCCTGCTTTGGTCTGTAACAACAGGAAACATTATGCACAGGAGAAGGGTTTGCAAAATAAGTTAATTACGAACCTTTTTAAAATGGTTTTAACTTTTAAAACAGAAACAGTAAATTAAGATGTATCCAATATTAGGTAAGAAATATTTCATTACCTTAGTTTAAATATCCGCAATAAAATTTTACCAAGCTTACTAAACTGACTATGAGTCGTTATTAAGTTAATGTTTTATTTATTTATATATTATATATATTCTATAAATAAATAATAATTTTATATTTTATGTTTATGAATAAACGGTACCAGTGAACTGACACATACTTTCTCCTTCTAAAGGCAGACTGAAAAATGACTTACATGTCAATAATTACCATATTACTGAACGCGTATCAGTACAGGTAATGTAATGATTCAAAAATACTCATCAATTTTCTTTCCTACAAATTCTTAGAAAAGTTGTAAAGATTTTAAAGGTCAATCTCACGCCGCCCCCTAGCCCAAAGGTAATAACAAATAGTTTTGTAAGGATCATATTAGGTGATGTGACTATAAGCTGTAGGCTAATTTTCATGGAAAGTGAAGTGGTTGAGAGAAAAGAAAGATATTGACTTTTTAATATAGCTAGGTTTTTATATATTATTTTAATATTATAAGAGTAACATTGGACTATCTCAGACAATTTACTCCGTTTACCACGATCAGTAAATTTAACTTTTTTCTAGAACTATGGCTATTACTTAGGGCTATACTATTACTACTATTGGCTACCTACTATTCACTAGCTATGGGGCCCCCATAACTAGTGAATTGTCATTGAAATGCAGATGGTTTCGTATTATTTGAGACTCAAAGCAATATAAACTAGTAAATTTAAATCAAAATCATGGCAGGTATTTTTATAATTTTGAATTTTACAAATTTTTGAGAGTTTTAGAGATGAACTACCCTTAAAAAAACACACACACACACACACACACACACGCACACGCATACACACTCACGCACACGCACACGCAGGTTTATCTTCCAAAACCACATTTTTTTATCAAGGGATCCCTAAATGGATACTGTATTACTAGGTAAAACTAATATTCTAAAATTTGTACGGAAACAATACTTAGTCCATTACTGTGTGGGTGGGAGAAAGTGAAATTCACACCCAGGAGTTTCTTTCAAGATATAGTCATAAACTGGGATGGTGACGTCATCCTGTAATCCAGCTACTTGGAGGTCACGAATTGTGAATAGTTGTGAGCGATGGTCGGTGGGTGTAATGTTCTCTTGTGTGATTAACGTCCACACTATATAATACTACGTTAATCCGCAAAGACCACCTTCATGATTAGACCAAATCGTAATTCAGAGGCCGTGGTTCGGATTCCACGTTAACCTGTAGGTCCCTTAGGTGCCATCGGCTGTTGGGCTATTAATTAACAGTCCTGGCTAAGGAACATGTCAGCCTTAGTCAGTAACAAGACTACAAGATCGCGCCACAATCACCCTATACTCAGTTCTCATTCATACTTGGCTTAAAATACCTACCTGGGTAGGGTGCAATTTCAATAATCTAATCTAAGTATCTAAGTTCATTTATATATTATACACGAATATAGTTAATTTATTTAATAATACTATATTAAAACTGCATATTTCAGCATATTATGAAATTACCTGCATGTTTTTGTTTTATATCAAACTACTTTGTTGTTACAATATTAGGCTACCTTCACTGATTAAAATAATGGTTTAAATAATTAAATCATTAAATGTATTTTTTCAATAAATAATTTCAATACCACTCACTTGATAAACACGCTGAACTCCTTGTCATCCGAGTCTGCTGACTCCCCCCGGCTGAACCTGGCCGGCGTGCTCTGAGGCACCGGAGGCGGCTCCTGGGCGGCCAAGAACGAGTCGAAGTTGTCGTCCGCCTCGAAACCCATGGATGCGTCTCCTACACAAGCGTGTGCCATTTCAGCCGTTTGGAATATTTATGAATATTTTTTTATAGTTGGGCACCACAAACATAACAAAACACGGAAAAAATTCCAGAGGTTTTTTTAGATTCCCAGTAGGAATTGGTGTTCAGTGTTCATCCTTTAATAAAAAAATATGGAATTTAATAAATACTTTTTACTCTGATCATTAATGTTATTTCATAGTAGTGTAAATTCATACTGTATTATAAAATATCATATCTTTTATTCTATCAATAACTTCAGAATTTTCTCTTAAAATATTACTATTTTTTCAATATTAGTAAGTAAATTACAAAAGAAATTTAACTTACCGTCAACCTTAGGAGCTCCAAATGGTGACGAACTAAAAGGATCAAAAGGATCAGCTGCCACATTTGCATTTTTATCTTCTAACCCAACACTTTCAAATTTAGCTGCGAATGCATCAAAATCGTCTGCAGGCTTAGGAGCAGATACGACCGGATCTCCAAAAATATTGAAAGGTTGTGAAGGGGCTACAGGAGTCGTATGTAGAACAGTTTCCTGAGGGGCAAATAAATCTCCAGTTTGGGGCTTGAACGAGAGCGAGTCAGTATTATTCAGGAATATATCACTTCCTTGACTCGTAGGAGCTCCAGTTTGAGGTAGGAATGATAGTGAATCAACATTACTTAAGAATATATCTTGACTTGCTGGAACACTGAATTTAGAATCTTCAGTGGTAGCAGCTGTTTTCTCTATTACCGATATGTTCATTTCTGAATCAAACCCTGTCACGATACTCGATACTTCTTCAGTTTTAGTTTGTTCGAAAGGCGAAGGCTGATACTGTGATTCCTGAGTGGTTTCTTCGAATACTGAAGATGTAAAGACCGGTTCCATGGGCTTTTCTTTAATTAATTCTGAAACAACAGCAGGCTTGCTGATTGATGGCTCAGGCCGAGCGGGTTCAGATTCAAACTCTGATGTAAAAGCAGATGATGCGTCCGACTCTACTGGAAATACTGGGGCGTCACCACTAAATATATTAGCAGTATCTTGCAGAGTATTTGGTAGACTTATATCATCAGCGGGAGGTTGGGTTGGAATAACTTCAGCCATAGGTTGAGAGCTAAAAAAGTCTTCTTGGACATTCGCATGAATATTTTTAACTTCCGACGAGATTTCCTCTTTCGCGGGGGTTATCGTTGGTGGAGGGGGCTCAGGTTCATTGAAGTCAATAATACTCGTTTGAACTGGCTTGACAGGTTGTATGTGCTGAAGTATTGGGGGAGGTTTTGGTCGCTCTGGAGGTAGTTTTGGAGGTGGAGGTTTAGGTGGTGGGCCGGCAGTTGATGGTAGAGGTGACGACTGTGCAGTCGGAGCCACCGGGACTACATGAGGCACTGAGGTCGGCACCGGAGCGATGGGAACCATGTGGGCTGGAGGCGCCACGGTGGAGGGGAGGGCGTAGTCGTCCATGTCACCTAACAGATTTACTTCTTGAACTGTTGGTTGTGAAAGATTTTTATGTACATCATCCACACCCAAAAAGTCCCCAAACATATCAGGTGTAGGGCTTGGCGAGTTCAAGTCCCTCATTGGTGTTGGACTGGGAGTTCTTGTGGCTTGCAATCTATCCAATAGATGCGAAGAAGTGGCTTCCATCGCTCCGGTTACACTCAATATTAAATCTTTAGTCTCTTTTGATGGAGGCATACCTGGTCTAGGAGGTGGAGGTCGTCTGGGGGGAGCACCTTTCGGTGTATTAGTGCCGGAACCTTCTCTACTACTTGATAGTTCTAAAGGATCAACCCCAAACAAATTTACATTCTCATTTACAAATGAAGTGTGGTCTATAGACGACCTAGCGGAATTGTATGTTGGAGCAGGTGGAGGGGGTGGCTGATGAGGAGTGTCAATGAAACCACCAAAAAAGTCGTTTGTTGTTACGTTTGTATTGCTATTTTTAGCAGGCGTTGCAAATATATTGTCAAAGGTTTGAGAAGAATCTTGAGGATTTACAGCATCAGGTGTTGATGAGCTAAAAAAGCTTGAAGCTGCATCACCGGCGTCGGCTGTAAACGCAAAAGGGTTTGTATTTGCTGTAGCAGTGTTGTTGAGTGTACTCATGAATGGATTTTCAATTTCTGGAGCGGAAAAATCCATAGTGCTAGAAAGAAAAGGGTTGAAGCTTGAGCTGTTTGAGGACACCTGAGTATCCCCAATATTAAGATCGTCCATTAAAAATGGGTTCGCCATTTTAATTCTTTTTTAATCGATTTTAATATTAATTAATTAACTCAGACTCCAAAAGTTTAAGCTCTGCTTTTCCGGGAATCAAATTTTCAACACAAGACGTATCAAACGGATCTATTTCTTCTCTAAGGTCAAAAGATATTTTACTTGTAGTGGACTGTGGTGTTAATGGTTTCTCAGTAATGGAAATATCTTCGGAGTGATCGATGAAGCTTTTGTGTTCTTCTTGAGGTTGTTCTTCCGCTTGAGGAGAATCTCTTGGATTAAAGTCAGGATCTGTATAGCTCCTTTTCAAAGATGTGCTAACTTCAGACGTAATTAGTTCACTTTCTAATAGTTTCAGCTCTGCTTTTCCTGGCAATACGTTATTCACGATAGAAGTATCAAACGGATCAGTATAATTGATATTTTCTATTTCTTCTTCTATTTTCTTAGGCACAACGGGAGTATGAAGCTTACATGTAATAACAGTCTCTTCGCATAAAATGTCCGGTTGTAGTTTTTCTGGCGATGGAACAGTAGTTTTTATAGGCAAAGTAGTCGGTGGTTGAACGGGTAGAGACTTTATTGAGATAGGATTAGTTGCGTTAGAAGAACTATTTGTTATAGGATCCTGTCTTGGGTCAAAGTCAGGATCTGATAGAGACCGTTCCAAATTATTATCAACAACTAACTCACTTTCAATTAATTTAAGTTCTGCCTTTCCTGGTGCGTGGGTAACAAAAGAAGTATCGAAAGGGTCAGAATAATTACTTTCGCTCTCACAGCTTGGTCTGTTTGTAACTTCCTCAGGATTTGCGTAGTAAGGCGTTAAAGGTTTACTAACTTTTGAGTTTTCCTCTTGATCAACTGCGAGTAAATCAGTTTCTGGCTGAAAGGTATTTATGTTAAATGCTACCACTTTAGAAATAGATAATCTCTTTTCCCCCACAGGCAACTGATCCGGTCTTGGAGGTTTTGTTGATTTCGGTGGGGAATCTGCACGTGGATTGAAGTCTTCGTCGTCCTGAATTTGTGAGACGACACCTTCTAAAAGTTCTTTCTCCAAAAACTTTAACTCTGTTTTTCCTGGAGCCACTAGCTCTTCAACAACTGATGTATCGAAAGGATCAGAGTACGTTAAATCTTCACTTCCTTCTTTTGGTGCTATCGGTTCAATTGGGCAGTCTCCGATATTAGAGAGATCTGTTGTACTTCCTCCGAGTAAATCACGATGTTTAAAACTTAACGGAGTTTGATCTTCTTCAAGAAAGTTGTGTTCGTTCGTTGAGTCGTTTAAGCGAACACTAGGAATATCTTGTAAGATCTTTGGCAAAGGTTTCTTTGGAAACTCGTGATCTTTTAACAAAATTTCTTCCTCTATTAGCTTTAATTCAAACTTCCCTGGCAGCACATTAGCGGCAAACGTCGTATCGAAAGGGTCTGCCTCATCATAAACACCATCCTCAATATCACCAGTATTTAAATCCCCACTGACTGTTAAAACTTCGGCTCCTTTTTTATGAACAGACTCTTGAGCTAAAGCAGCGAATTCGTCATCTAAGTCATCCGCAACGTCTACACTTGGGGTTTCTTCCTGTGTAAGCTGACCGATAGTATCAAATTCTTCTACAACTGACTTTGGAAGTGGTTGATCCTTATCACTTGTACTGAGTGAGGTTTTCCTCTCAAGCAATGGACTTGGTGGAGCTAGAACAGTCGCTAAGTTTATCGATAGGTCGATTTCCTCAGTAACAAACTCTGATTCCTCGTCAAGAATTGATTTAGGGGGAGGCTCATCAAAGACGATTTCTGGCTCAGCCGATTGTTCTACCTCGTCAAAACTACCCAATAAGAGGTCTTGTTTTTTTGGTCTCTTTCTTTTCTTTGGCAACGCCTCGAGTACAGGAATTGGTTTATCTACTCTTCCCGTTAAAACTTCAACGGCACACCCTAAACTGACGAGATTTTTTTTCTTCGGGTCAACTTTTATGACTTGATCTACTATCGATGTATCGAAAGGATCAGGTCCGATATCTTCCTCGGTAGGGCTGTCAGGTATGTAAGCTAACTTGACGTCTCCACTCGCTACAACATCAACATACGAGGTATCAAATATGTCTTCATCCTGTTCGCTTTCTTCTTCCTCTTCTTCTTCCTCTACTACCGGTCGTTGTTCTTCGACTTCCTTAGCTTCTTGTTCCCTCTCCCCAGATTGATCCTGTTCTGGCTTATTCTGAAATTTATCTTCTGATTTCTTACTGCTATCGGTGTTTGAAGGCCCTGGAGGTTTTCTTTGGAAAAAACTTGAAGATTTTATACGATCTAAATCCCCCTGGGTCTTCTTGAGGATGTCATCAACACCTGCTGTAAGTGCTTGAAACTTTTTCCACTCTTCGCTTTTTTCGGAGGAAGACCCCTCCCCGGCGTCTGAAGTCTCTCCAAATTCTTGCTTTTGTTGATGTTCTCTTCGGTACTGCTCTAGTTCCTCTGGATCAAAAAGGTCGTCCTCCTTATGCTTTCCCTTTTTGCCCTTCTTTTTCTTTTTTAGTACTTTGATTTTCAGCATATTCTACATCTACTTCAAGAATACATCTGAAACAAATTCAAATAGTTTTGATAGTAAAAATATTATTAACGTAGGTTTTAAGATATTTTAAATCTACCACTCTCTAGACGGTAACTATCTGTAAGCATTTATTCATTGTGTAAGATCCTTTGAACCAAACCCGTAATTGTTAATAATGAACCAACATATGAAAGTCATCAGGAAATTAAATTTATTTTAACGATAAAAACATAATTTAATAAACCATTACTTAAGCATTTAGTTTAAAACAGAATATAACTAGCATCAATACTATACTGGTGCTGATATCAGGATTAATAATGTAATTAATCACCAATTTAATTAACACAAACACATAATAGACGGCTAAGCTGGTATTAATTTCGATTCAAATTCCAATCTATTTGACATATTGATCATTTGTATTTCATTAAAATGTTGATAATATAATATAAATATAAAGTATTGGTGTGTGATAAGATATTTACTTTCAAAGTCAGCAATAAAACAGTTCTAGAAAAAACAAACCAGTGATGGTCTTTATCAATTTTACGCAATTTTTACGCAATTTTACGTTATTTATTTTATGTGTTGTTTACTACTTTTGAATTTTGTTTTCCTGAAAAGCACGAAAATGTATTCAAGACAATGGAAATAAACTTTGTAATATCTTCAAAACTTCATCACTTTCAACGATTGAAATACCTTAGACAACTTCTAGCATAACTATACCTGAAAAATAAAAATAGCAAACTTCAAAATTCGTAAACATTATAAACAAATATAACTTTAAAAGGTAACTTAGTGAATTTATGACATCTCGTATCTTAGAAGCTTAAACATCACCTTTTCAGCACCCCCGTACATTATATTGAAACTTTTTTATATAAACTTTACACCTGTATATTTAACGAGTTATTGAGAAATATATCTGTTCCTGGAATAAACAGAAACTCACGGCGATTCGGTTATATTTTTTACCCTTGACATACCAAAAATCAGTTTATCAATTATTATTTTTCACAACGCATTTCTATTAAAAATGAGTTTCATAAACTGTTAGTTAATATATGAATTTTTAACTAATATATAAGATTTAATATATATATATATATATATATGTTTTGACAAAATATGATGTAAATTATCGATTATGATCCTTAGGTCTATTTTTAATAATCACCAACCCTGTAAGAGTGGCCTCCTCTGCACAAAACCATTATCTGTTTGAATCTCTCATATCCCCTACTTAGTTTTATTGATCACGCTCTAACAAGTCTATGCTTTTCATAAAAATGTATTAACCTTTTTATTTAAAACAAATACGTTTCCTGTGTTAAATAGTTTTAATTTAAAATACCCCCGTCGCAGCAGACCTGCGTACTCAGCGAATTTTCAAATCAATAATATAATAATAATAATAAATGACAAGTTTTATAAAAATCTGTCCATAAACATGAGAAAGATTAACATGGGAAAGAGTGTGCAGGTTTGCTGCTGTGAGGAGTGTTCCTCACAGCACTATATATTAATATATATTAAATATATATATTCAAATATATTAATTTCAGTGTTGAAATTAGGCATTTCTACCATTAATAATTTTTATCTTAACATTTATACCAACTCTTATTAAAATCTGTCCATAAATAAAGGAGTGTGCCTATTCCCTATATGATTAATATGGGAAATGAGTATGCAGGTTTGCTGCCATGATAAACACATAAACTATGATTTTAAGCATAAATGGATAGATCTCAACCACATGAAGCTTAATATCAAGTTTTATCCTAAAATATTCATTAATATGGGAAATATTAGTTTTTCCCTATCCTCCTTAGATTAACATTGGAGCCCCACAATACAACGTACAGTGTTAAGATTTTTTAATATCTCGGTAACTGTTGGAGGTAGAGAAAGACTTTAAGGAACTTTACTGTGTAGTTTTTTATGCTGATTCTAATAATAAAATATAAAATTAGAAATTTTTAAAAATTAAATGTGAAAAACGCAAAAAACCCCATTTTGGGGTACAAAACCCCCCTCCAAACTACCCGTTCCCATTGACCGATATGTCTGATTTACGAACTCGTCCGAGCACTTGTAGGAATACACGTCTCTACCAAATTTGGTCTCGATCGGACCATTTTTACGAGAGTTATCGTGTTCACAGACACACATATATATATATATATATATATATATATATATATAAATTTTAACGGCTATTGTTTTTGGACTCTGGGCACCTAAAGAAGAAAAATAACATGGTCCCGGGCTTAAGTCTCACCATGAGACCTACGGTAATAGCTTCTTCCCTATGGGAAATTCGCTAAAACATTCCGGTGCACCTATACAAATCGGACAATTGTTCGTGGCAATCACATCCTGAAAATTACCAATTTGGTGAACTTTGATGAATTCTGTAACCAATCTAACTTTTCCAACAACTGTTTTAAGTAGAAACTTGTAAAAAAACCTAAACGTGTCATCAACGGCACAAACCACCAACAGGCATCATGGTCAATGCAATAATGTCAATGCAGTATGGTCAATAGCAATGTGGTCAGTGCTTTTTACGATACCTTTTACTTATCGAAGTCAAACACTTAAAATAATCCGTTTCAGCGAATTTCCCATAGGGAAGAAGCTATTACCGTAGGTCTCATGGCAAGATTTAAGCCCGAAACCATGTTATTTTTTCTTCTTTAGGTGCCCAGAGTCCAAAAACAATAGTCGTTAAAATTTATATATATATATATGTATATATATATATATATACATATATATGTGTGTGTGACTATGAACACGATAACTCTCGTAAAAATGGTTCGATCGAGACCAAATTTGGTAGAGACGTGTATTCCTACAAACGCTCGGACGAGTTCGTAAACCAGACATATCGGTCAATCGGAACGGGTAGTTTGTGGGGGTTTTAAACCCCAAAATGGGATTTTTTTGCGTTTTTCACATGTAATTTTTAAAAATTTATAATTTTATATTTCACCATTGGAATCAGCTTAAAAAACTACACAATTAAGTTCCTTAAAGTTTTTCTCTATCTCCAACGGTAACCGAGATATTAAAAAATCTAAACACAGTACGTTGTATTGTGGGGCTCCAATGTTAATCTTATGGGGGATAGGGAAAAATTAATATTTCCCATATTAATGAATATTTTTGAATAAAACTTGATATTTAGTTTCATGTGGTTGAGACCTATCCATTATGTGTTTATGTGTTTATGTGTTAGTTTATGTGTTTATCATGGCAGCAAACCTTCATACTCTTTTCCCATGTTAATCGTATAGGGAATAGGCACTCCTTTATTTATGGACAGATGTTGATGAAAGTTGATATAAATGTTAAGATGAAAATTATTTATTGTAGAAATGACTACTTTCAGTGTTCTTCACAGCAGCTAACCTGCACACTCTTTCCCATGTTAATCTTATGGAGAATAGGCAAATAATTCTCATGTTTATGGACAGATTTTTATAAAACTTGTCATATATTATTATTATTACATTATTGATTTGGATATTCGCTGAGTACGCAGATCTGCTGTGACGGGGTATTATTATGGTAAAGACCTAGCGATCATCCACGTTATATTATTCAGTTATAAATAACTGAACTATCTTAGCATTATGAAGGTCCAGTTACATAAATATTGTGCATTTTGTTTTATTTACTTTCCTAATGCAAATATCATGCATATTAACCTAATTCTAACTATATTAAACCATTAAATTGTCATATATTAAAATATCTTGTTTTAAAGGTCATGGGAACAATGGTGCACCTAATTCACTCAGGCATAATTTAAATATATTTGTTAAGTAATTCAAATGAATGACTAGTATTAAATAGCCAATAAATAACACGAATATATACTACAATTTAAAAGACAGAAAAAATACATTTATAAAATATAAATAAGAAATCTGTTTATTTATGTTCTTTAGTATTTACTGTACGTAGGATACAATAATCGTATTCACATTTCTTAAAAACATATTTAATGAGTGGGAATATATCTGTGTCAGAAATCAACATAAAAGCTATTGCGATTTCGTAGCAATTTTTTAATTTATGAAGATAATAGTAAAACAGTTGAGGTAAGAGGAGGAGGTTAGCGAGAGCTGAATTATGTCTAAAACGTAAACTTTTACTCTGGACAAAGTCAGTTGTGGGTAAAACTGGACTTAGGCTCTACTATCAAGGTTTTCTGTTTATTGTAGGTAACATCAATGATTTATACTAATTACTCATCGTAGGTAATACTTTTAGTACCTGGAGACCGAGCTTTGCTCGGATAGAATAAGATAATTTTAAGGAAATAAATTAATACTAATAATACAAACAGTTTAATAATTATTATTTTACTTATGTTGACAACAGAACATAATATTGTTAGTTGCTTTCTGAAATAAAAACAAAAATGATAGTTTGTTGAACAATTAACGCAAAAATTTTTCTACTAACTTGCATAAACAAAAAATTATCGAACCGTTCGGGAATCGATATCACAACCTTAACCCGCACGAGTCCGCCGCGTTGGCAATGAGCTAAAACGCGATTAACCTGCGATGTGATTCAGCATCTTTTACCCAGGCGTTATTTCTGGAGCTATCATAAATATTCGTACGACTATTCATTCAACTGGTTCTGTTAGATACTGAATAAGGATTAAGAAGCAAAAGGGAAATTTAATTTATTCAATTGGTTTAAATATGTAGCTACAATGAAGACTTTGGAAATACTTTTCTCTGCTTTTATTTCGCACAGTTATTTTACCCTTTAGTTTTTACAAATTGTTTACTGATTTGATCATTTTTCATTTATTACATACATACTTAAATAAATATGTATAGAAAATCTCTATTCACATCTTGCAAAGAGCCTATTGTTAGCCATCTTCACTCAACAACTGTCAAACGGTTATAAACAGCTGTTTTGGTTTGTATTGTTTACATTTTATTCTCCATAAGCGTAATGTTAAATTTTTAGATTTTAAACTTAATATTACAGGAAAACACGAATTTTCCTGGACATTAGACCTATCTAGAACTTATTTTCTACTCGGAAATTAGTTATTTCCAAAATTTAAAGAAATTCCTTAGTGTCGTTTTCGAGATCCGTGTGCAAATATATATATATATATATATATATATATATATATATACAAACCTTGCTCGTATTATAGTATTGGATAACTGAGATAGCAGTACGGCCGTATATTTTACAGATTGGAGGATGCTGTTTTAGGGGAAAGGGTACTTATTAACATCACAAAATTAATTAGATTATATCAGAAAATGTGTATGATTATTAAAATTCTTTAAATACGTCGTTTTATTCGTCAAGATAATATTTTAATACAGTACGATTTTCAAGTGGGTCAATGATCAATGTTAACCAACTAATATTGATTTTAATTTGACAGCTGTTTGTTTTTCTTTCTATTAAATCACTAATACATCACATATTCTCAAAATCAATGATCAATGCTAAATCAATTTATTGTTAAAAAATGTTTGTATTTACTTCCCTTTGAGAAATAGGTTAGATCATGGATAATTATTATAAAGGGGAAATTTTCAGTTCTTCTAAACAGCTGTTCTTATTCTTATACATTTTAAATTAATTACGATAACTTTAAGTTAGTAGTTTCTATGGAAACCTGTTTCAAATTTTCATCTTACAAATTGCCTACACCACCCACAAAGCTAGGAAATATCCATGTCAAAACTACAAAGTCAGCGGATTATTACAAGTAGGTGATTCATTAAATAAACGGTACCAGTGGACTGACACATACTTTCTCCCTTAAGTAAATTTAAAAAAGACAATCTGTAATAAAACTATCATGTTCTACAAAGTAATTCTAAATATCATTTAATAATTTATTGTTCAAGTAATACCAAGCTTTTTTGAGCTGGTTTTGTTTGGTGATTTGACCTTACACTTCATACCAAGTTTCATGGAAAACGGGTGGAAAGTAAGGAAGAAATTGATTTTTTTACATTTTCCATAAGAATAACATTGGGCGCTGTCAGACAACGTTCTGCGTTTATCGTGGACAGTAAATTTAACTTTTCTCTGGAACCGTTAGTCGTAGACAAATAATTCAAAATACTAATTTGTTTAGTTTTTTAAGCTGGTTTCAATGGTACCAGTCAAGTTATACTTTACTTTTATTGTTTTCGCTGAAAATTTAAAAATTTGATTTTTTTGACATTTAAAAGCCCATAACTTTTGAACCGTCATTTTTACAGACATGCGGGTGGTGTCAAATTATTTAGTGCTCTGTGCACTATAAACTATCAAATTTTAATCAAAATCGTTAGAGCCGTTTTTGAGAAATTTGGATTTTTCACGTTTTTTAAGGGTTTTTAGGGGTGAACTACCCTTAAAAATCAAAAATTCAAAAAAATGAAAAATACGCCTGGAGATACCGTGAATATATACATACATGCCAAATTTCATCTAAATCGGACCAACGGGGTAGGCTGTGGCACTGTACACAACACATCCAGACACACACACACAAAGGACGGACAGACATCACGTCAAACCATTTTTTGGATTCAAACCCAAAACGGATATAATCAAATCAAATTCGAAAATTTTGACAAAACAATATTTATCCATATACATATAATGATTCATTAAAAAATGAAAGCAAAATGTGACTACAGACAGACAGACAGACAGACAGGCACAAATTGAGATAAGACTTGTTTCGGCTTCTCTAACGCACGAAACGTAAAAATATCTAAATACCCCCGTCGCAGCAGACCTAGGAACTCAGCAAATTTCCAAATCAGTAACATAATAACAATGATATATGACAAGTTTGATCAATATCTGTCGATAAATATGAGAGCTGTTTGCCTATTCTCCATGAGATTAAAATGGGAAAGAGTATGCAGGTTTGCTGCTGTGAGGAACATTGAAAGTAGGTATTTCTAGCATAATAAATTTTTATTCTGACCATTTATACCATGTTTCATAAACATCTGTCCATAAATAAAGAAATTTACCTATTCTCTATATAATTAACTCTATATATTTACTAATCATATATATATATATATATATATATATACCATGAGACCTACGGTAATAGATTCTTCTCTAAGGGATATTCAATAAATATATAAATTTAAATGAGTTTTTGCAGTAAATAGTATCATAAGAGAATTAATGGTACTATTATACTAATGATGTAATTATACAAGTAATATATATATATATATATATATATATATATATATATATATATATATATTACTTTGTTTATTTTTACTTTTTTTACTATTTTTACTTTATTTTTTACTATTTATTTACTTATTTATTTTATACTACATAGGATTACCACTGACTGTATCTTTTAATTTGTCGTACCCTTATTTCGCATTGATAAGTAATTTATTTTAAATACCAACTTATTTTTTATCTACGCCAGAGTAGTCTTAATCTATTCAAGAACTGATATCACAATAACGATTTGTTGGGAGGTGGTACAAACCCAATGGGCCCGCTATTCGATTCCGCGTGCTCTTGCACTCAAGTCCAACACGCTAACAACTAGGACACCTAATATTACAAATTGTTAATTGTACTTGAATTTTTGCATAAACGCTGATTAAAGATCTATCATACATATTGTAGCCATAATTGCTGTACCCTTGTGGTTGTCGTAACATAAATCTTTAAAAACAACATGGATATTCTTTGTTTGACAATCAAATAATAAGATAGATGATTTACGAAATATATCAATCAAGAACATACAAAATTAAAAAATTAAAGAGTTTAAAAAATTGTAAAGTTTCAAAATTTTGTTGTAAAAACATGTTATTGTGGAATCCTAAACTACAAATCCAAATTAACATCAATAATATATACGTTTCATCTCGTAAAATAAGTAGTAATAAGCTGTTCACAACTGTTCCAAAGGATATACTCATAAACGTGTTATCCCATTAAAGGTTCATCAAAGCCGCCATTTTGGGACTTGTTGGATCCTTCCAATTGGGAAATCCCCTCTCAAATACGAAAATTAATTCTTCCCTCATATACCCAAAACTTGATTGGATCCAAAACCATTTGTCCATTCTTTATTACGTATATTTTATGGTAACTGAATTTGTAGCTTATTAAGCTGATTAAGTAAATAAAACTTAAAATATGAAATGGTATTAGGTTTGGAATAAATTTTAAAACCCGCATACTTCATTTACGTAACAATCTTACCGCAGCAACAATTCAATTTTCAGAGAGATCGGAGTAAAACTAGTTACCTACTAGTCTTTCATCGCCTGAAACTTATACATTATTTTAATAAATATTGCCAGATCGGTGATTAAATAGTGCGGTACCTATTTTGATCAGACCACGAACACAATTACGTGATAAATCGATAGTGTCAAGTGGTGTGGTATACAGTGGGCATATCTGATTGACACCGTTGTGGATCGATCAGGACTGTAGAGGGTCTTCTGGAAAACCGGGACAACAGATACTAAGAAACAGACATCGACAGGCGACACCTACCTTGTCCTACTCATCACATTGTTTTCCACGGTAAAAAGCATATTTCCTTCATTTGAAAGGTAATAATGCAATAATGCAAACCGCCCAAGAACACAAAATTTGTAAAATGCTAGTTTTTGTTAACCTAGAAACACTTCTCGATCGTTCCGTGCTCTTCGCTCACACCTCGACAAAGATTTAACTCCACGTTTATCACTTTTCTTGCAAATCTTCTATTTTAAAAGTCTTTACACCTACGATATGAAATGTCTCTGAGAGGGATCGGCCGCACTCGGGTTTTCTCGGGTGGGCTCGGTGCTCGGTCGATGCTACCCTGCTGGGCGTTGAAGGAACTATTGGTATTGATTCCGTCACAGTGGGTGACGGGTAGTACCCCCCTCTCATTCTACAAACCATGACGTCATCAGACATACTCCCCGTCATTGACTGGTTAATTGGTACACGATATAGTGTGTGTCTAATTGTACCCCACCATGTTACCATTTTTACTGATCCTCGATTTTAGGTTGCACATGAAAATTTACTATCCCTGTCCGTCAGGTAAATGAAAAAGTTATGATCCAGACAAAACTTCCTCTGTTAGAAACTAGGGCGACGACAGCATCAACTGTGCCAAAGTTCTTGAGGCGGTTTTGTATCCTACTAGCAGTAAGCCCGTCCTTTGAAGGGGTTGTATTAAGACATAATATAGTATTATTGTGACAAATATGGATAAACATTCCATAATAAAGTAAACAAAGAAATAAAACACTCTCAGGATTTAGTATTAATTTTATATTAGGTAAAATACGCAAAATTGCATAATTAGTGAGAAAATATGTCTAATAACTGGATTTTCGGACCTTATTACTAATTTTAAATAGGCCACGGATCAGTTTAAAGTAAATAAAATCTTTTCTAAAAGGTGTAGGATAGTTAAAGGATAGTTAGTTATATCATTTCAGTGCTCTCGTTTCCACGAAGAAGGAATACAAAAAGACATTGTTTAGTGTAACAGAAAGACATACAGACGTTCAGAAAGACAGACAAACAGAAATCCAAATAAGATCCATTGGGTTTTTATGGGATGTAAAACGAAAAAGCAACCAGAAAAATCATAATTCCGAGCACTGTCCAGGAAAAATCCATATAAAATATCCAATTATATATATATATATATATATATATATATATATATATATATGTGTGTGTGTGTGTGTGTGTGTGTGTGTGTGTGTGTGTGTGTGTGTGTGTGTGTGTGTGTGTGTGTGTGTGTGTAAAACTTTTGTAAATTTTATTTTCAAATATAATACTAAAGTACGCTATTTGAAATTGTTATTAGCTTCATTTATAAACCAGCTGCTCCGATGCTACGTGTTAAACATATTTTTTCACATGCCTCTTGTGTCTGTGGTCCTCGATTAATACGTTTAAGGTATAAACAATTATTAAATTTTTATTTTTATTGATCGAGTTACAGAGAGACAATTGAGAAGAAATTTGGACAAATATATTGTAACTCCTCTTAGTATTATCTTTGTTTGCATGATATTTTCGTGTAGAAGTATACTACAGCAACGTGTTTAATTGGAATATAAGAAATTATTTAATACGAGATACCTTTAAATACAAGCTAATGTCTCTTCAACCCTGTGAGGCCTAGTTTTAGACTCCCCGACCATCTCTGAATCTATGATAAACAACTCTTAAAATACGGTAGGGCCTACTGCTTAACAACTGGTAAGGTCTAAATGATATCAAACTTTACATTATAATTTTAAAATGTTCAATACATTTTGTACTAAGCCTAATATTCTCAATAAACATCCTAATTTATTTCTCATTTTCGATAAATGTTTTTTTTTTAATAAAAACGATGTCACATACAAATTGTGTTGAGGGTGTTTCTATTGGAATACAAACATCCGGGTTGAATTAAATTCATTTGCGTCTCTGTAAACGACAATATCATAATCATATCATCCATTTAACTGTTATCACTAAAAAAATTATAAAATGAACATGGTTAAGCATTTCCAAAATACAGTAAATATATTTGGAGAAATAAAACGGTTTTTACAAAATTTTCAGATTTTTTTGCTTGTAAGGCCCATTGAACCACTTCAGTAAAATAATAAATATCTCATCTTCTCGCCCTTAATCGTACCCTCTCCCAGTACTGCTTCATTCTCTGGGACCGGACAGCCCGCTCAACATCTGAAATAATTCGGTTTGGCATTCTACGGACAATTTCTTTGAATCTGATGTTATGATTTCTTATCTCTTTTAGCTTATTTGATTTTGTTGTTAGATCATCCAAAGTAAGGTTCAATTCCTCCAAGTCGTTTTTGACCTCCCCAATCCAAACCGGAGCTGTTCTGAGTTCCCACATGTACTCAACTAATTTTCTCAGGATTCTTGTTTGAGGAGTTCTCAGGATATGTCCCAGAAAGGAGATTCTCTTCTTACGAATTGTATCGGTAACTGGTTCAATGGTTTTATATACTTCTCTGGTTGGTAATACTCTCCAGGAACCATCTATGAATATTTTTTTACCAATACATGTTTTAAATTTAGAATTTAGAATTTTTATTTAATAGATCTACTTCACATTTTTAGCTTACTGGTGGAATTAATATAATATAAACCATTTCAGATACATTATAATTTCAAACTCAATTAAAAGGTGCCAAATAATGAGCTTATCTTGAATAGTACTAGCAGTTTAACATTGGGAATCAATTTCAAGAAGTGGTAATTTCTAGAATCTACCTTTAACATTTATAAATACATAGATTCAGTACTATAGTATTATAAACAGCTCCTCTCATATCTTTCCGGATCTTAAATCACATTTCGTAAATCGTATATGATCGTTTGATTACTTAATTATTAATTTAATTATGTCAATAGATTATTTCTAAATCCTACATCTAAATATACAGGGTGTTTCAGAATTCCCTACCAATACTCTAGGGCATTGTTTCTGGGTAAGAAACATATCTAAATATCATATTTAAATTGTCCGGAAGTCCTTAGTTACTCACACAGCCTCCATTTTGTTTTTTTCACTTATAATATCTTTTCTGAGTAATGGTTAAACGTACAGAATTGAAACTTTGCACAAGCATTTATGGAAAGTAGACAAAGCTACAAAAAAATTATGACAATTTCTCAAATTCATAAAACAAAATGGGGGCCATTTAAAATTTTGTTTCTCAAATAACTCGTAAATCGTTGATTTAAAAGAAATTTTACAAGAATAACTTATTTTAGGTAATGTAATTACAAATCGATTGACACCAAATTATTTTAAATTAGACAAATATTAACTGAGATATGGTAGCTTTAGTGATAGGTGACCGCTAGAATTTTAATGACAGTAAGCAGGCGGAGACTGTTGCATTGTTGTGGCAGACTCAAGTCGCATGCCTTTACATGCACTGCAACTAAGCTCTAGCGGTCACCTATCACTAAAGCTACCATATCTCAGTTAATATTTGTCTAATTTAAAATAATTTGGTGTCAATCGATTTGTAATTACATTACCTAAAATAAGTTATTCTTGTAAAATGTCTTTTAAATCAACGGTTCACGAGTTATTTGAGAAACAAAATTTTAAATGGCCGCCATTTTGTTTTATGAATTTGGGAAATTGTCATAATTTTTTTGTAGCTTTGAATATTTGCTATAAATGTTTGTGCAAAGTTTCAATTCTGTACGTTTAACCATTACTCAGAAAAAATATTATATGTGAAAAAACAAAATGGAGGCTGTGTGAGTAACTAAGGACTTCCGGACAATTTAAATATGATATTTAGATATTTTTCTTACCCATGAACAATGCCCTAAAGTATTGGTAGGGAATTCTGAAACACCCTGTATAAAACAAAGTCGGGTTTGTTACGCTCATTATAACTCGAGAACGACTGGACCGATTTTAATGATCTTTGATTTTTCTGATTTGTCTCTGCTCCGGTCATGCTTTAGGCATATTCAGTTTCAAAAATTTAATTAGTTTCCATTTTATAGCGCTTTAAATTTATAATGTTAACCTTATGGGAAATAAGTTTGTTTACAAACTATCTACAGTCAAAACATTTGATTTCTAAAGCTACAGCTGTTGTTTTACTTTCCATTAGCAATATGCTTTACTATTTAATGCTATCTGAATCATTCAATAGTGAAAACCTATGAAGTAAATGTGCACTGTACAAAATGAACAGATTTATTTACCACGTTAATAGTTAACGGTTTTTCGGGATTATGTATTTATATTTTTTATTTTTTAGTCTGATTAAAAGTCACGTGTTTATAATTATGTCGGCCAAGTAAAAAATAATTACGGTGTTTTAACATATTACGTTTGTTATAATAATTAGCTGTAGTATATCGTTCCTATAAAAGTCGTATTACAGTTAGGTTTTGTTTGGTTTTAGGTTGGATTAGAAAAATTGTGAATCATTCCACTCAGATTTATTTGTTTTGTGGTAATGTTATTAATATGTCTTATTGTTTCAGTATTGTTATTACTATGCCGCAACCCAGAAAATCTAATTTTTCACAACAAAGTCGTAATGCTATTCGACTTCAGAGCACGGGCCTGTTAATCTTAAAGTTAACACGTATTTACTGTTAAGCGTTACGAAGTTCGCCGGGTCAGCCAGTTATTTTATATTAATGAAATCTTGTTTACGTCAGGTCCAAAGTTTTAGACTAAATATTGTTTCCACCCCAGGCCCGATTTAACTGTAGTAATATTTAATCCAGTATTTGGCTGGCCACAACAATTATTTGTCATTATTTTTCTCTTCAAATAGACTAGGCTACACCTTGCTGCATTCATATTTAATAAAATTTAGTCTAAGCATTACCAATTGTTTTGTTTTATTTCATTGCATACAACAACATAGTGCATTTTCAACACTTCGTCATCGCAAAATATGAGCGTGTTCCTAGTTATAATTTTTCAATTCAAAAATAATTAATTACCTTTTCTCTTTGTCATAAAAGTTAGGCCTTAAAAAATTCGTTGATACCCCTGAAAAACCACATCATCACTCTCTAAAAATACGTGATCCAGCGATCACGAAGCTGTGCAACAAATGTATTCAGTCGAATTATACGCTAATGTAGCCTATTACTCATCACGAAGCTGTGCAACAAATGTATTCAGTCGAATTATACGCTAATGTAGCCTATTACTCATCACGAAGCTGTGCAACAAATGTATTCAGTCGAATTATACGCTAATGTAGCCTATTACTCATCACGAAGCTGTGCAACAAATGTATTCAGTCGAATTATACGCTAATGTAGCCTATTACTCATCTCAAAGCTGTGCAACAAATGTATTCAGTCGAATTATACGCTAATGTAGCCTATTACTCATCTCAAAGCTGTGCAACAAATGTATTCAGTCGAATTATACGCTAATGTAGCCTATTACTCATCTCAAAGCTGTGCAACAAATGTATTCAGTCGAATTATACGCTAATGTAGCCTATTACTCATCTCAAAGCTGTGCAACAAATGTATTCAGTCGAATTATACGCTAATGTAGCCTATTACTCATTTCAAAAACCTTATGTGTTACTTAATTTTTCTGAACATTTACGTAATGAAATTTTTAAAATCAAAATTTTACTTAACATTACCCTTAAAATTGTCAACACAGAAATTGTATTACAAAACCAATTACGTATTATTTACATGTTACCAACTAATATGTGTTCACAATGTGGTGTTTAGTCCAACTCAACCAAGCGGAATGATTGTTGGGCATATTTCCACATATTACTGAATTAGTGCGTAACGGAAGTTACTGTCTAATAAATTCTGGGGTCTGTATTTTTGACAATTTACAAGATTATACTTAATTTCTATGGGGTTGTACAAACCAAACATATCTTAACCACCCATAATGTGGTACTGTATACATTAATTTGCAGTTCTCCTAAATATTTTACAAAGGAGAGGGATGAGCATGAGCGTGCCGTGCCGTGACGTGACGTGACGTCACACTCAGCTGTCTGCTGGGCCGCGTGCAGTGACGTGAAGTGACGTCACACTCAGCTGTCTGCTTGGCCGCGTGCCGTGACGTGACGTGATGTCACAATCAGCTGTATGCTGGGCCGCGTGCCGTGACGTTACGTGACGTCACACTCAGCTGTCTGCTGGGCCGCGTGCCGTGACGTGACGTGACGTCACACTCAGCTGTCTGCTGGGCCGCGTGCCGTGACGTGACGTGACGTCACACTCAGCTGTCTGCTGGGCCGCGTGCCGTGACGTGACGTGACGTCACACTCAGCTGTCTGCTGGGCCGCGTGCCGTGACGTGACGTGACGTGACGTCACACTCAGCTGTCTGCTGGGCCGCGTGCCGTGCCGTGACGTGACGTGACGTCACACTCAGCTGTCTGCTGGGCCGCGTGCCGTGACGTGACGTGACGTCACACGTAGCTGTCTGCTAGGCCGCGCGCCGTTCAATCTGGCTAGCGACGGCCTTATTGACCTGATTGTACATAAATTAATAAATCACGTTCTAAGTTTATTAACTATTTTAAAAGATATTATTTACAGTCCCTAGTGCTGTCGGTGAATTACAAAAAAAATTTGGTATATACATTTTATTATTCTGTTGACCTTTTAAACTGTACTTAAGTTCTTCTTTTCCCGAATGTTTTGTAATGGTGGATAAAAATCTTGTTTGCGTAATTCTCGTTATTTGAGGTCCATATATTACCATGATTTTTTCATAGTTTCTGGACCATAGTATATGATTTATAGGTATGTAAATTGTAATGTGCATCAACGATCTCAAAGGAAACAAAATTTCATGCTTAATCTTTGAATTTGATTAAACATAAAATATCATGTACTTATAAATCAAAGGATATTTATAAGTATTGAACTATTATTTGAGCTTGAGGTAATATTGTACATACTTCGTATCGGAGTTCATAAGTATGGTTGAATTGATAGCGAAAATAAACAAAATACTGAGATTGATTTTACCAATAACCATTATTCCACTAAACACTAAGAATTTGACATCATATGAAAGCAGACGTTAATACCTTTCATAAAAGCCAAAATATTTTTTATATTGACAACCAATTTTACTTCACGCTGTCAAAGGTGAACCTAAAGGTCCTAAAATCGGCAATAACCGCAATCGACATATAAAATTAACTGTGCTTATAGTTGTTGTTCTTAGAGATGTTGGGATCATAATGAATACCTTATGATCTGTTTTATAAATTAAAGAATAATATAACTGGAGTATAGTGGAAATCATTAGACCTAGGTGGAAACTTTATTTCAATCGCACTCTTGGTTGAATTATGTTTACAATAGCTCTAAAGCTGTAAAATGCAATTAAAACATTTTCAACTCCTTCTACAGACTATAATTTATTTGGGATGTTGAGACAACGGTCCAATTCAGAAAGGAAAATGTCCCAATCTGTGCGTTTGCCGCAAACTTTCAGTCGCAAACATATCACAACCAGCGAGCACATAAATACAATTCTGTTATTTGTAAGCTGATCACAACAGACACTTCACATTGCAAACGAAAACCGAAAGTTTTTTATAAACTGTCTTCTGTATTGGATTACCAGGCTGGACGTGTGGATTGTCAAAGTAGAGTGACTGCAAAGATTAACTAAGAGATCAGAGTAACTAAGAGATAATAAAATAATTAGGCCTAACTGAATTATTATCATGGTTTGGGTATTTTAGAATATTTTTATTAAAACCAAAAAGAAGGGAAAATTGCATACCTGGCTAATGTAGACATACCTGAATAAAAAAGCACTTAAAAGTAAGTAAAATTATATGAAAACAAGCAAGCTCTCACAAGAGTCACTGTTCACAAGCCACCATATGATTGGCGGGTTTTTGTTCGGGACCCAAAGGCCTATCTCTCTTTATTTCTATTTACTTTGTGTAAACCGCGCCAATATTGTGAAATATGACATAGTAAAACTGTAATCCGAACCATTGTGTAATATGACATAGTAAAACTGTTATCCGAACCATTGACTACCATTACCATTAATAATTACCCGCAACATATTGATTGATATAACTGGCATATATTAAAAAATATGTTAAGTGGATTTTCAGTCAGCACTCTAAATAAGAAATATATAGTATTTAATAATAAAAATTCAGAAACGTCTATTGTCTAAAAATGTTTTAGGCGAGTGGTGTTGCATAAATAGCTCCATATATCTATATAAATAAAATTAGAATTTTGTCTGTACATTGCTCAGAATTATTCATGTTATAGTTATTTTTACGTCTCGTGCGTTAGAGAAGCCGAAACCAGTCTTGTATCAATTTGTGTCTGTTTGTTTGTGACGCTCCAGAAGGCATTTTACGCCGTCTTCTCCGAAAAAACGGGAGAACTGATTACAATGAAACTAATTTCATGTATTCTCTACATTCCAGAGAGGGTTTGAAAATGCTTGAAATCGCCCGCCGCCCCCTTTAAAGTAAATAACGAGCATTCAAAACCCTACTTTTACGTGATATTACTCACATTTTGATTCATTTTTCAATGAATAGCCTACTGGTAACAATCAGCTGTCTTTGTAGTTTAAAGATTTAATAGAAATAAAAACAAACAGTTGTCAAATCAATATTAGTTAGTTTATATTTTTAATTTATATTAAACAATTTCTAAATCATACTATACTAAAAACTTATTTTAACGTATAACTAATTGTAATAATGGTATAATCAATTAATTGTAAAGTAATGCTAAATAATAAAGCTGAGTATTGATTTATTTTTTTGTATTGATTTGTTTAGTATTTCAGGTTTACATTTTGGTATGATCATCTTTATTCTTTAAAATGAATGATACCACCCGTACAAAGTACGGGCTTACTGCTAGTAATATATTTTAGTGTTTAGTGATTATAGTCTACACTGAAGCAACAATCACGCCTTCCAAAAGCTCGTATGCAATTTATAATCTGCCTCACGATTGCCTTGACAATCGGAAGGGGCTTCGACATAACTTACTACAGAGGCTAAATAACAAAGGGTGTTAGTTCGAGCATTTTAGTTCTAGCATTGTAATTCTGGTTAAAAATAAATAGGGTAAAAATAATTAACCCTACCAAAGTTGTTGGTTAAACTAAATATAGACTGATAAAATATATTTAGACTTTTTTAATCGACCTTATAGAATGGTAATTAAATCAACAAATCCATATTCAAATCGGTAAACAATGGAAGAAGAATGCAAAGCTATAAAAAACTATTATATAGCAGATTTTTACAATAATGCTATGTATTAGGCCTATACCAGAGCGCGGCTGGAATTTGTACTGCAGTGAAATATTATAACCTATGCACTTGATAATATATCATAACAACCATTATAAGAATAATTAATTAATTATTACCTAACTTACCTTAACAGTACATATGTTACTTTTACAATGAAAAATGACTTGGGAAAGGTGTGCGATATTAGGTAATAATAATAATAATAATCCTTTTATTTCCAAAAAATTCATATTTACAGCAAGAAACAATGATATAACTGTAAACTGGAAATTAGTTCCCCAGATGGGACTAAGCCTGTGGGTGGGGAACGAGTCCTTAAACTTCCGCCTATGACATCTTTAAAACCTAAGACTATAAATATAAATAAAAAACTAAAGAAACTAATTTATATTAACAAACAAAAAATGTTTTTTAAATATGTTAGTGAAAAATCCTGTGCATGCATGTAAATGGTATATATATTTTTTATTTTATGATATATCATTAAAAGAGAAAATATAATGATTCCAACCGCGAACCCAGTCCATTCGAACCACCCTTACCACATGCCATACATGCAAACAGTCACATAACCCAGAACAGACACGCGCGCACACACACACGCACACTCTCACACGCGCACACTCGCACAAACTCACACATACACACACACACACACACACACACACACACACACACACACACACACACACACACACACACACACACACACACACACACACACACACACACACACGCGCACACACACACACACACACACACACACACACACACACACACACACACACACACACACACAACCCAA
Organism: Nephotettix cincticeps; assembly: GCA_023375725.1. Classification (NCBI taxonomy): domain Eukaryota; kingdom Metazoa; phylum Arthropoda; class Insecta; order Hemiptera; family Cicadellidae; genus Nephotettix; species Nephotettix cincticeps. The sequence goes on from CM041791.1 coordinate 103,853,988, forward strand.
CATGCCAGACATCACACCACATCAACCACCACACACACAAACGTGCTATTGTCGCGCTCACTCACCAACAGACCGATTAACACATTCACACAATCTTGCAACCAATGAAAAAAAGAAAAGGAAAATAATAAATGATGAAAAATAAGAACTATACATACTGAGAGGTGAATAAACAATTAATTTGTTTCCGTCCTACGTCAATTAGCCATTTATCTATGCTTTTTTATATTAACAAACAATGTTGATTTTATATTTTTTATATGTAAAACGACTACATGGCAGAGGAGACTTAAGATTGCTCGGGAGGCGGGAAAAAATGTAATTAGCTAAATAGAAAGTTGATGTTGTTGTTATAGTTTTAGCGAATTTCCCATAGGGAAGAAGCTATTACCGTAGTTCTCATGGCGAGACTTAAGCCCGGGACCATGTTATTTTTTCTTCTTTAGGTGCCCAGAGTCCAAAAACAATAGTCGTTAAAATTTATATATATATATATATATATATATATATATATATATATATATATGTGTGTGTGTGTGTGTGTGTGTGTGTGTGTGTGTGTGTGTGTGTGTGTGTCTGTCTGTGAACACGATAACTCTCGTAAAAATGGTCCGATCGAGACCAAATTTGGTAGAGAAGTGTATTCCTACAAATGCTCGGACGAGTTCGTATACCAGACATATCGGTCAATGGTAACGGGTAGTTTGGGGGGGGGTTTTGTACCCCAAAATGGGGTTTTTTGTGTTTTCACATGTAATTTTTAAAAATTTATAATTTTATATTTCACCATTGGAATCAGCTTAAAAAACTACACAATTAAGTTCCTTAAAGTTTTTCTCTATCTCCAACGGTTACCGAGATATTAAAAAATCTAATCACAATACGTTGTATTGTGGGGCTCCAATGTTAATCTTATGGAGGATAGGGAAAAATTAATATTTCCCATATTAATCAGTATTTTTGGATAAAACTTGATATTTAGCTTCATGTAGTTGAGATATATCCATTTATGCTTAAAAATCATAGTTTATGTGTTTATCATGGCAGCAAACCTGCATACTCTTTTCACATATTAATCATATAGGGAATAGGCAAACTCCTTTATTTATGGACAGATGTTGATGAAAGTTGATATAAATGTTAAAAAAATTAATTGTTTATGCTAGAAACACCTACTTTCAGCGTTCCTCACAGCAGCAAACCTGCATACTCTTTCCCATGTTAATCTATGGAGAGTAGGCAAATAATACTCATATTTATTGGCAGATAATGATCAAACTAGTCATATATTATTATTATTATTATTATTATGTTATTGATTTGGAAATTCGCTGAGTACGCAGGTCTGCTGCGACGGGGGTATTTGTTAATCTGGGGACGATAATGCCATAGTTTATAGCAGATCTTGTTAAGTAACCATGAGAAATTTGGTTAAAATTAGTTTGCCGATTGTTTTGAAAATATAAAATTAATGTTCTTATGTACAATTGGCGGATGCTGAAAACCTTAAATTCATCTAAAAGAAGATTAGTAGGATAACGCCGATTTTTATTTAAAGCTGCTTTCATTATATATTTCTGGGTTATTTCCAATTGCGATAGAATGCTTTGAAAACATCCGCCCCAGGCCAAAATTCCATACTGTAAAACTGATTGGACATACGCGTAATAGACAATTTTAATCAGATCGGGGGCAAGCACTTTATTAATGTTCCAAAAAATAAAAATGAATTTACGTAACTTATTCCTCAAATACTGAATGTGACCAGACCACCTTAAACGGTAATCAAAGATCACACCAAGGTATTTGTGCTCATTCACTCTTTCAATACATTCACACGTTAAACATTCATCAATCCTGTCACCCCCACACGCGTGTAAACGCAGATACAGCTTAACTGGATCGTGGTCGGCTCTCAAAGAAATTGCCATATATTTTGTTTTTGTGATAGTAACCGAGAGCCGACTTTGATCGAACCATAGCCCGACAGAGTAGAGGCCGCGCGCCGCTAGACAGTACGCCTCCTCCCAGGTGTCGCCCTCAAACAGCAAGGCCGAGTCATCGGCGTAGAGGAACACTTGTCCCTTCTCCAACATAACCTGCCCCAAATTATTAATATAAATAAGAAATAAAAGGGGCCCCAGCGTACTACCTTGTAAAACTCCAAAATCACACTTAATAAGAGGAGCACTTGACTGACCAAGAATGAAAACTGATTGCATAACGATCACATAAGGTACCTAAATACATGTACAATTTTGCCACGAGCTAATACAATGTATTTGCTGGTGGTACCTCAATATTGTATGATACCAGAAGTACCGCTCGGTTATTGTAATAGCGATTATATTACCGTACCGTAGGTAGTGATCAGCAAGGCTCTTGCAATGTAGCGCATCAGGAAGGTATTTTGCTCGGGTAATCCTTTAAGAATTTTTCCAGACGGACAAGCTGTTTCTGAATCTCACATTAATATATTCAACACTTTCCCGAGTACCCTAACTCTTCATACACGGAGGTTGAGGTGTGTGATTTCAATACAAACTACCACCTTCTCCCTCTATTTTGTTCTTTATTCCGATAGCCATTTCTTCTATATGTTGGAGCTATGGGACAATTTTCCACTCAAAATGTGTCACTTCTGTAGAATAAGGCAATTCGATTGATTCATTCAGCAGGACGAGTGATCTGCATAAAGACATGGACTTTAAAAAGTATAAAGTTCAAGGGCTAAATGCTCTGGTTTCTGGTACTAGTAGCAGAGAGGAACGGTTAGTCCCGTTCATCTCTGGTACTAGACTCCCCATTGCCATTGTACCATAATGCCCAAGGCTGCAAATTTACCATGCCGCAGAAAATCACAGATCGGCATTGCCGAGGGGTAAGCTTGGACACATGCCGATATGTGGCGATGCAGAATGCCGAATCCCCAGGATGTCGGTCTGTATCAAAGGATGCCAAGCGGCAATGCCGATCTGTGTATAGTAGGGTTGCTCAAAGATTGAGTTTACAGATTCTTGCACATGCATATTCGGCCGGTAATAGCATAAACTGTCGAATCTGGGGTGCGATTCTGAGTATTCCACATGAGGTCTATAAGGTAAAGATTGGTGATATCGTTGTCATCGCCATTCCCTATAATTCAACCCCCCCCAAAAAACTACCCTTATCCAATTACAAAAGTTCGATGCCAATTAATTGTCATTGGCAAATAATATACGAAAGTGCTTTTTATCTTAGGTATGTCTACACTAGCTAGATATGCAATTTTGCCTTCTTTTTGGTTTTAATAAAAATATTCTAAAATACCCAAACCATAATAATAATTCAGTTAGGCCTAATAATTTTATTATCTTTCAGTTACTCTGATCTCTTAGTTACTCTTTACAGTCACTCTACTCTGTCAATCTACACTTCCAGCCTGGTATTCTAATACAGAAGTGAGAAAACAGCTTGAAAAAACTTTAGGTTTTCGTTTGCGACGAGAAGTGTCTGTGTGATATGTTTGCGAGTGAAAGTTTGCGGCTTTCTTCTTCTAATAAAAACACTTTCTATTACATATATATTGTTTAAATTCTGCATACAGATTGTAAAATTAGAAAACCAAGTGTTTCTGAGTGTTTGATTTGGTTTAGTTTCTCATGATAGTAACTATCATAGGTTATAGTTAAATAGGGCTAAAAATATTTTCAATATGGAGGCCATAGGAGATGAAGTTAGCAATAAGATCAGGGTGAGTTTATTTTAAACTAACCAAATAAGTATAAGAATAATTTTATGTACACAATGTGTCTATGACTTTGGCAATTCTATTAGCTGGAGAGATAGAGCCTAGCTGAGATTGATCAACATCCTGGTTGGTCTAATGGCCCCAAATCCTGAAACAGACCCAATTTAGACTCCAGTCAAGTTAATGTCTAGGTTCTGATTTTACTAAGTATGTGTCCGTGATTCCAGAAGAGATCAAATTATATGAGACAAATATAATAAAGCTATGCTTAATTAGGCCTATTAAGTAAAAAGAAAGTCCAATAGTGCTCTTATTGAAGATGTGATTTGTTAGATGTTATTTGATCAACTAACCCTTTGCCATGGGCATATTACCTTTATGGTTCGAATAATAGACAGTGAGCCAGATAATGTGGTAGTGTGAGTCACTTTGGCTGGTTTCGATCAGCTACCTTGTTGATAAATAATTCAAGAAATTAAAGCTCAATGATAATTTTTAGTGAAACATCCATTCATGAATTTGATCAAATCCTAGGGCCTTTGATCTCGAACACATTAATTGCTGATGACGATACTGAATAAGTTACTAGTATTTCAAAAAATAAAATATAGGCTACAAATTTGGTTCCTATGATGGTGCATTCCTTAGCCTGCATTCCCCAAGGCCAGGGCCGACGAGAGAATTGATGGGCCCCTGTGCAGCACGTAACCTCGGGCCCTAAAGGGGGGTCTGGGGAGTTAGCCCCCAGCTCGGGGGCTGGGGTCCGGGTAAAATTTTAGTAAAATTAGACTTATAAACACATATTTTTAGACTATTTAAAGTGACAGACAAAATAGATTTTTATGTTGTAAAAAATCACGTTTTAACGTCAAGGGGGGTTTAAATTATTAAGAGTCTTAAACAAGTAATATTATTTGATATGTGCTGATAAGGAGCACATTTAAATAAGAAACTACAGAAGTCACAATTTCAAGTAAGCGTTTTACTTGAAAATGAGCAATGAATAATAATGGTATATTTGGATTCGGGGGTAAAAAGCCATAAAGTAAGATAAAAAATTAAACATTTGTTAGGAGGCACCTATAGTAAATTACTAAATTAATACACAAATTTTAAACAATTTCCATTATAGGGCCTGCTGGCCTACAATATACCAACATGCGAGTTTAGTAAATATTTTATGTTACATAATGATCAGTAAAACACTGACAAACAACACTGATAAAAGTGATAGATTTATAATTAATCTCAGAAAACTTCAAAGCAACTCAAACCCACCAAGCTGTCAAGCAGACGGCAATAGCATCAAGCATTGAATCGAAAGACTAAGAGCAGAGCTGAGCCAGCAGTGCTGCCATCTGTATAGATACATTAATCCGTACATTATTGCCATATTTACACCACTCTGATTTTGCTTAAAATCAGTAGCGGTAAACCAGTTACACCTTCTAACGTGTTGGAAGAATGTGGCAACATAGAACTAACATTACAACCGAGCTTGCAAATGACGTCTACTATAGACGAAATGTTGCATTTTAAAAGTTGAGTGAGGATCCGTGAATGGCTACATTATACAGCTTAGGAGAAAGCATTTTTTTAAATTCCTTAAACCTCTACTAATTAAAAATCATTCGTACATAAAATAAATGAAGCAAAATTATTTATCTTTATGTCAATTGGTACCAACCTCAACTCAGTTTAAAAACCCCTCCCTAATCTGAGGAAAGAATTAAGCTAATCAAGTTGAACTTGTCTTGCCAGACCCCTTTAAAAAAATAAAGGTCCCTATAGGCCCGGGCCCCTATGCATTTGCCCCCCCCTACCCCCCCTTGTCGATGGCCCTGCCCAAGGCTTTGGGAGTTTGCCCATGTAAGCTAATCCTAACCACATAATATTGTGATGAAAAATTTTGACCTAGTAGGTTAATGAACGTCTCTTGTTTATTGTAGGCCATTTTACCTGTTCAATGGCAGCCTGATATCAGGAATTTATGTCCTATACTTAAACTTATACAATACTATAAATTTAGACAGTAGGAACAATTCTGGCTTATCTATTAGGCCTATATTTCATTATTGGTTTTATTTACATACACAGTTAAACAACAGTATGTTAAGGGAAATCCTGTCATTGTGATTGCTGTGCCAACAAACAAACACTAGGCCTAGCTGAAAATCAGTGATGGATTTTTCTGGGATCTAAACATTTGGCCTAATCCGTATTAAGTAAAAGCTAGGAATATTTTATGTTCTGCTAATGTGTGTGTTTTTTAGCGAATTTCCCACAGGGAAGAAGCTATTACTCTAGGTCTCATGGTAAGACTTGTTATTTTTTTCTTTAGCTGCCCAGAGACTAAAAACAATATTTGTTAAATTTTATATATATATATATATATATATATATATATATATATATATATATATACTAGCAGTAAGCCTGTCCTTTGTACAGGTTGTAGGATTCATTTTAAAGAAGAAAGATCATCATATCAAAATGTAAACCTGAAATCCTAAACAAATCAATACAAATAAAATAAATCAATACCCAGCTTTATTATTTAGCCTTACTTTTCAATTAAATAGATTAGAACATTTATACCATTATTATCATTACTTATATGTTAAAATAACTTTTTAATAAAGTATGATTTCGAAATGGGTTTAACATCAATGACCAATATAAACTAACTATTATTGATTTGACAACTGTTTGTTTTTATTTCTATTAAATCTTTAAACTAAAAAGACAGCTGATTGTTACCAGTAAGCTATTCATTGAAAACTGAATCAAAATGTGAGTAATATCACGTAAAAGTAGGTTTTTAAATGCTCGTTATTTACTTTCAAGGGGCGGCGGGCGATTTCAAGCATTTTCAAACCCTCTCTGGAATGTAGAATACATGAAAGTAGTTTCATTGTAATCAGTTCTCCCGTTTTTTTCGGAGAAGACGGCGTAAAATACCTCCTGGAGCGTCACAGACAATAATTGAGATAAGACCGGTTTCAGCTTCTCTAATGCACAAAAAGTAAAATAACTAAAAAATGAATAATTCTGAGCAATTTACAGACAAAACTCTAATTTTATTTATATAGATGTGTGCCTGTGAACACGATAACTCTCGTAAAAATGGTCCGATTGGGACCAAATTTGGTAGAGGCATGTATTTCTACATTTGCTCGGATGAGTTTGTAAACCAGACATATCGGTCAATCGGAATGGGTAGTTTGGAGTGGTTTTGTACCCCAAAAATGGGGTTTTTGCGTTTTCCCATGTAATTTTTAAAAATTTCAAATTTTATCTTTCATCATTAGAATCAGCTTAGAATAGACCAATACTCTAGTTTATCAACAGATATTGACTGATCAATCTTGTCACATACTTTTACTATTATTGTCATATTATTATTATATCATATACTGGCTGGGTGGTGTAGTGGTTATAATACCCGCCTTCAAAACTGAAGGTCGCCGGATCGAATCCCGCAAGGGTCGAATCTGGACCCAGTCGCCATTTGTCATTGGGCTACTAATTAATGATGCTTCCTAACAACAGGTCAACGTTAGGTAGTAACAAGACCGGGGTTTGGACCGTTCCCCATCAAAACGTTAAAAATGCCACTGGCGTAGAAATACACAAAATAAAAAAAAAATAAAAATATTATTGATTTGGAAGTTCGCTAAGTACGCAGGTCTGCTACGACGGGGGTATTTTCTCACATGCCTATCCTTATATTACTCAAACAGATTAACACAAACCCACATGTGGATATGGCCAATTCTATTATTAATTAATTGTTAAGTGGGTTGGGGTAGGGTGTGCATGATCTTTGCAGAAGTTGAGTTGTCTAGATTGTAGTAGTAGGCCTACCTTCTGCTCGCCTTTGATGATATTGGTGGTGTGTGTATGTGGTTATGTGTTCATATTGGAATTTTATCTTGTACAAAACATGAGTACAAAAAAATCAATTTTGATGATCTTCTTGTTGATCAAGTAATATGTCCTTGAACATCTGATGATGACTTCATGACCTAGGTTGAAACTAGATGTGACTGCAACAATGTACACCTTAGAAAGGTATTCAAACCACTAACATTTGGTGCCTTTATCAAAATTAAAATTGTTATAATTTGAAAAACTAAATTTATTTGGCTGATGAGCTATTAGGACCTAAAAACTTATATGGTATTGCTAAAGCTCATGTGTGCTTGAATGTTGGAGATTAGTTAAACTTTTAATAACTAGCTACTTGGCTGCTTACTATAAGAAGTATTACTGTATCAATTTTATACACCTCTTATTTTCATTCAAGACTTCAAACTACTTCCTTATTTTTTGTTCCAGTCCGCCATCAAAGCAAAATTCAAGGAAATTGGTGTTCATGTTGGTAAGTATTTTGCTGGAATCAAATCTTCAGACCCCTTCACCCTGATATCAAGTGCTAGAATTTTTTAACACATTGGTTAAATTGGGTTTTATTTGTATCATTGCGCTATCACGAGTATATCTCATGGTCGCCGTAAGTAGCACGATTTTACCCCAAATATACTCTTGATCAGGCGATGATACAAATGAAACCCAATATCTATTAATGTTGCGATAATTAAAGAAATAAAGTGATTTTACTGTTATAAAAACATTAAATAACTAAACACACTCCTATTTATTTTGCATTATAATACATTATTTATCAAATAAAAAAAATGGGTGATCAGTGGGGCGATGCCTTCTGTCATACTCTGTGTTGTTATTGTTTAGGCTTTCATATAACCTCAACTTAAGTTTTCATTTTTTGAATTTTGTTGTGTGATAGTTTTATTTAAATGAATACTTTTGAGGATTGTAGTTCATTGCTATTGTTCAAGTGATTTTGATAGAAAACTTATTTTATGTGTCTAGATGTTATAATCAGTACTTATACAATGTATAACTAACTAAGTAGTTAAGGTTATGTTAGATTTAAATTACCGGCAAGGTATACTGATTTTGGAAAACAATATTCATCTTCAAATATGTATATAGTAATTGTAATGAAAATAAAGTTATTTTTCGTTGTTATGTTGGTGGGTTAGTTCCGGGTTAATATTGAGATTTGCCCTCAGCAATTTTCTTAACGAATCCACATTTGTCCCTTTAACCTCTTGGCCTCTAACCAAAAGTTCATAAGTGAGTTCTTCTCTTGTTAAATAATTTAGATTGTAAATCGGCATGCTGATTTTATTTTTTTCTTGCAGACCATGAATTGATGATTTGTCCTATGTTCAGTAATTTTTCATTACCATAAACTGTCCAATTTTCACAGCTGCAGCAGAGTTGCAAAATAACTCTGTACTCCCTTAGGGTAAATAATAGTACAGAATTTTGTTGATGAATTTTTATTTGATTCATACTTCTGAACAACCATATTTTTACACTAGAACACGTCAAAAACAACAGAAGTTAACAGAAAAACATAAACAAAAGCAAACAAACAAAACGGACATAGTCTCGCTACTCAACCAGACGGAGAGCCACCAACATAACAACGAAAAATAATTTTATTTTCATTACAATTACTATATACTTATTTGTAGATGAATATTTTTTCCAAAATCAGTATAACGGTAGCTTAGCGGTAACGCTCTGGCCCGGTTAGTCAAAGGCTGCTGGATCAAAACCAGTGGCTGGCAACTCCTGTCAGATCAAGAGCGGTCACCTCTGGTTAACCCATGTGAGTAATGCCATTACGGTACTTCCCTATCTCACCACATGGGCCCTAGGCCTATGATGATGGGCAGTTGAGGTTTAAACAAAAATCTGATAAAGAATACTAAAGTGAGTTTAAAAGATCAACTTGATCATCTTATTTTTTCAACTTGATTAATTCAAAATTTTATCACCATTTTTTTGTGAAATGTTGTTTTGAAAATTGAGAGGGAAAATAAAATGTTTTTACTTATGAACCTAGCTTTTTTCATAAGATTCAGATTATGAAGTTCAAAATATTGTTTTAATCTAGTATTATAATGGTGATTATTTAAAACGGCTTTTCTTTGACTAGAATTAACATACGTAACAGTGTTCAAAATCTACAGTGATAAACAGAAGTGAACCCAGTATGGACCACCAAGTATATAAAAACAATAATTAGATATTCTGAATGAAAATTTGGAATATACTGTTGACTCCTTACTATCCACGATAATGGATGAAACAAGGGTTGTGTCTACTCGGAATCGCGGATAAAGAAAGCCCCGGGTTACACCATAAAAAAACAATAATTAGATATTCTGAATGAAAATTTGGAATATACTGTTGACTCCTTACTATCCACGATAATGGATGAAACAGGGGTTGTCTACTCGAAATCGCGGATAAAGAAAGCCCCGGGTTACACCATAAAAAAACAATAATTAGATATTCTGAATGAAAATTTGGAATATACTGTTGACTCCTTACTATCCACGATAATGGATGAAACAGGGGTTGTGTCTACTCGGAATCGCGGATAAAGAAAACCTAACCTGAAATACAATGGAAATAGTTAAAAATAACCGTGAAAGAAAAATAAGTTTTTATTAACCTATACTGAATGTTAGGTTTAATAATGTGAACATTTCAAATACGAGATTACCCTTTAATAAACCCACAATTTGTATAGATTATTTTCAAATCGATTAAAAAACTGTTCAATACGTGAGATAAATGCACTGTATTACAGGCCAATTGAAGTTGCTGTCTTTTTTGGCTTCGAAGATAAAGGTTCATGTTTGTTTTTTGTTTCTAGGCATTAGTTTCCTTTTCAACAATGTTGACCAAATTTTCCTCAGTACCATAAGATCACATAGCGAAGTATCATCTTCCCCATCCAAGACTCTCAATAGTCCCTCTAGTCAGTAGTCCGGGTAGTTGCATACGATTGCTCGCCCTAGGCCAAGTGTACCATGGGCTCGAGGATTAATGTTCTAAACTTTGCTTACCACAGTTGCTAAGTATACATACATCAACAAACAAATTATTACATAAAGATTTAACTCGTAAATTTTCAAATGAAATAAACAAATATGTAAAAAACTTACGGTCCAAATGAGGGACTGAACACAGACTCTTATCAAATTATTTGTCCAAAAAATCCAAACACTCCTGTTTTTATATACTGCCAAAGATTCAAAAAGATATTATCCCTCCTCCAGGACGACCTATAGTTTCATCAATTGGGGCCTCTACTGAAAGGATGTCTGCATATGTAGATGCAACCTTCAAGAATAGTGAAACATTTACCATCATATGTAAAAAATACCAAAGAGTTCTTGAATCAGTGAAAAGATTTTACCCAACCTCGTCCACAAAACTGCTACATGGTAACAATAGATGTCACTTCACTATACACTAACATAGAACATACTGATGGAATAAAAGCATCAAAACACTACTTGAATCAACGCACAACACAAATTCCATCTAAAAATTTCTTGACATCCCTCATCCACTTCATGAATTGTTTTTGATTCCAAGACACTTTTTACTTATAAGAAAAAGGAACAGCTATGGGAACAAGAATGGCACCTTCTTATGACAACTTATTTATGGCTAAATTAGAAACAGATTTTCTTGAAAAAAACTTCTTTTCTTCTCAAAAAATTAAACCTGTATTTTGGAAAAGATATATAGATGGTATTTTCATGATATGGACTGGAAGCTGTAAAAAATCTAAATTTTTTCTTAGACACATTAAATAAATTTAGCAATTTAAAATTTACATGAACCATATCGACAAAAATTAGCGACTTTCTTAGATGTTAATATATATAACAAAAATGGCTTCTTAAAAAGCCAAATTAACATTAAAACAACGAACACTTTCCAGTAGCTTCACTATGAAAGTTGTCATCCTCTACATGTGAAGAAAGCTGTTCCAAGAAACTTGGCAGTCAGAGGTATAGAACTCAACAGTGAAAAGAAGAATATAGAAAATTATATAGACAATTTACAGACAGCACTTTCAAATACCCTCGTCGCAGCAGATCTGCGTACTCAGCGAATTTCCAAATCAATAATATAATAATAATAATAATAAAATATGACAAGTTTTATAAAAATCTGTCCATAAACATGAGAATTATTTGCCTATTTTCCATAAGATTAACATGGGAAAGAGTGTGTTGGTTAGCTGCTGTGAGGAACACTGAAAGTAGTCATTTCTATCATAAATAATTTTTATTTTAACCAATTATACCAAGTTTCATCAACATCTGTCCATAAATAAAGGAGTTTGCCTATTCCCTATATGATTAATATGGGAAAAGAGTATGCAGGTTTGCTGCCATGATAAACACAGAAACTATGATTTTTAAGCATAAAAGGATAGATCTCAACCACATGAAGCTAAATATCAAGTTTCATAAAAAATATTGATTAATATGGGAAATATTAATTTTTCCCTATCCTCCATAAGATTAACATTGGAGCCCCACAATACAACGTACTGTGTTTAGATTTTTTAATACAGTATCTCGGGTATCTCGGTAACCGTTGGAGATAGAGAAAAACTCTAAGGAACTTAATTGTGTAGTTTTTTATGCTGATTCCAATGGTGAAATATAAAATTAGAAATTTTTTAAAATTACATGTGAAAAACACAAAAAACCCCATTTTGGGGTATAAAACCCCCCCCAAACTACCCGTTCCCATTGACCGGTATGTCTGGTTTATGAACTCGTCCGAGCAGTTGTAGGAATACACCTCTCTACCAAATTTGGTCTTGATCGGACCATTTTTACGAGAGTTATCGTGCTAACAGACACATATATATATACTATACATATATATATATAAAAATTTTAACGACTATTGTTTTTGGACTCTGGGCACCTAAAGACGAAAAAATAACATGGTCCCGGGCTTAAGTCTTCCCATGAGACCTACGGTAATATCTTCTTCCCTATGGGAAATTCCCTAAAAAGGAGGGTAGAGCCATTTAACAAACCAAAATGCCAAGTATGTAAATTAATGCCATGCACATCAACATTCACAAGTAACAAAACTAATAAATCAAACCCCCAAAAAATAACCTATCCTGTGACTCGTTTAACATAGTTTACCAAATTAAATGTAACAAATTTCCTAAAGAATACATTGGTTCCACAATACACACACTAAGAACAAGGATCACAGGACATAGATTTGCTTACAAACACAACAAAATAGAACAACCACTAGTAAAACATGCTAATGAACGCAAGGAAAGTTTCGAAAAATTATATCAAGTCAAACCAATACGCCAATTAAAAGAAAATTCCACAACACAAGAATCAAGATACATTGAACAAGCACACCAAATGGTTTTGAAATCAAAAGTTCCTCATGGCCTAAATTTAAGATAAGACAGTGATAACCAGCTCTAGCAAAATTATTATTGTTTATATCTACATTTTAGCGAATTTCCCATAGGGAAGAAGCTATTACCGTAGGTCTCATGGCAAGACTTAAGCCCGGGACCATGTTATTTTTTCTTCTTTAGGTGCCTAGAGACCAAAAACAATAGTCGTTAAAATTTATATTTGTATATATATATATATATATATGTGTGTGTGTGTGTGTGTCTGTGAACACGATAACTCTCGTAAAAATGGTCCGATCGAGACCAAATTTGGTATAGACGTGTATTCCTACAAATGCTCGGACGAGTTCGTAAACCAGACATATCGGTCAATGGGAACGGGTAGTTTGGGGGGGGTTTTGTACCCCATAATGGGGGTTTTTGCGTTTTTCGTATGTAATTAAAAAAATTTTTAGATTTAATCTTTCACCATTAAAATCAGCTTAAAAAACTACACAATTAAGTTCCTTAAAGTTTTTCTCTATCTCCAACGGTTACCGAGATATAAAAAAATCTAAACACAGTACGTTGTATTTTGAGGCTCCAATGTTAATCTTATGGAGGATAAGGAAAAATTAATATTTCACTTATTAACCAATAATTTTGGATAAAACGTGATATTTAGCTTCATGTGGTTGAGGTTCATCCATTTATGCTTAAAAATCATAGTTTATGTGTTTATCATGGCAGCAAATCTGCATACTCTTTCCCCATGTTAATCATATGGAGAATAGGCAAACTCCTTTATTTATGGACAGATGTTGATGGAAGTTGGTATAAATGTTAAAAATAAATGTTTTTTAAGGTATAAATGCCTACTCTCAGTGTTCCTCACAGCAACAAACCTGCACACTCTTTCCCATGTTAATCTTATGGAGGTTAGGTAAATAATTCTCATGTTCATCGACAGATTTTTACCACTTGACTTGTCGTATATTATTATTATTATATTATTGATTTGGAAATTCGCTGAGTACGCAGGTCTGCTGCGACGGGGGTATTTTTTACTTCTGTGTTATGTTAAGTTAATTTTAATTTTTATACTTTTTTATTGTCATCTGAAGACGCGGAAAGCGAAATATAGTGATGAAACATAAATTATTTCTAATTTATTGATATATACATACCCCATTTATTTATAATTTTTAACGACTATTGTTTTTGGTCTCTGGGAACCTAAAGAAGACAAAATAATACGGTCCCGGGCTTAACTCTTGCCATGAGACCTACCTAAAGAGTAAACAATTTTTTATTATTGTGGAGAAATCTTCCACCAATTTTATAGTTTTCATACCAAGGTGAAGTAAATGCACAAGGTTTTAGGAGATGTAATCTTTTCCCTTTAAATTTTGATGAGTTCGTCCAATTTTCTTGCCATGAAGTTTTTGGTTGTAAGGCAGTTTTTCAAATCAAAAAGAGTTGGAACGTAGCCTTGTATGACATCTATTTTATTAGCTCAGTCGTGTGCATGTGGATCTGCTTTTACTGCAACTGATCAACTGAACCAAATATATTTATGGCTCAGTATAGAACATAATGGTTAGATTAAATGCAGTCAAGCTAAAAAAAATATAGAATCAAATATAAAAGGAAGCATTTCACAAATAGGTAAGATATAGATCAACCACATTTTTTAATAAATGCTTTTCTTAGCTGTGGGGTAAGTTTGAGAATCTGAAGCAGATAAAATCAATATTTCTCAATATTACCCACAATAATGTTAAATTGATATAGATGTTAAACTTAGATATAGATGGCCCTGGGAGTAATGTTAAATAACATTCCATTTTGAAACTCCATTTATCAGTGATTATTGATTATTTTGATGAATGTTTCAACGGAGCCATTCATTTCATTATATTGATATATTTGGGCCATTTCAATATATTTTATTAAGATACGAAATAATATATTTTCTGTTTCTGATTACAGATGAGGAGTTGCCAGACTATGTGATGGTGATGGTGGCCAATAAGCGCAGCAAGGAACAGATGGATGAAGATCTACAGTTGTTTCTGGGGAAACACACATCATTGTTTACAACTTGGCTTCACCAGGTGCTACAGAAGCTCCAAGAGGTCACTGTTGCCAAACTCGGTGAGTTATGAGTCCCATACACCTTGATATAAACACATGCACATCCAGCTGATAATAAAGCTTGATATCAAGTATCATCAATGATTACATTTTCACTACAGGATGAAAGAATTCACCCTGAAAATTTATGAATTTGTGATCATTAACTTACCGATGCTGTAATAAACCCATGAACATTATCCCCTTCAGAGTCTGCACTACCTATCACTCGTTTCTCATTCATACTTGGCTTAATATACTTACCTAGGTTTGTCGTCATTTCAGAAAGGTAATCTACCTGTTCCTTGTACTCACCTCCCATAGCAGAAATATTAATTCCAAACAATCACTGTGTTTCTTATTCATACTTGGCTTAGAATACCACACAATAACAAAATCTACAATAATCTACCTTGTGGTACAGTCACCATTTCAATAATCTGATCTAATCTAATGTGTCTATTGATGTGATTACATCAATGATCACATCAATTATATTTATATTTACCCCAGGCCTGGGTAAATACTCAAAAACTGGGTATTTATAATTTTTAGTAAAGTTAGAGAAGATTGAGATGTTCTTTTGCAATTATTACCCTATAAGGATAATAAAATGATGATAAAATGTGTTAAACAAAATTTTATAAGGTCGCTACTAGCATTTTACTTCTGGGTATAATCGCCATAAATACCCAGGTCCAGGGTATTTATAATTTTTATTTAATTTAAATAAGTTTGAGATTTTTTTGCAATTACTTTTCTATAGGGACAGTAGGGATGATGAAATCTTAATAAAATGTGTCAACTTAATTTCATATAGTTCACTTTAACATTTTTCTTCTGAGCATAAAGCTCAGAATGGCTCAGGATGGTTGCACTGATCCTGACTAAGTTACTTATGATTTGTTAATTTCTATGATAGATAGATGAATTCATTTTGTTGAAAGTGAAGATAAATAATTTGTAAAGTAATAATTATTATTTAGGAAGACAGGAAAATTTAACCTAGTAGTAGCCTATGAGTAAACAACTTAATACACCGACCCAACTACGTGGGTATTATTGGTGGATGTGAGGGAAGAGTGAATGTGTGTGAAGAGTGAATGTGAATGAAGATTGAATTTGAGTGAACAGTGAGTGCGTGTGAAGAGTGAATGAACAATATAATTGTTTTTAATGCATTGTACACTCTTAATTCTATACTTCCTTTACTGATATTTTATCATCGTATCATTTAAAGTCTGAAAGTTAGTTTTTTGTATTTTACACGATCTGTAAAATCATATACAATTAAAAATATCATATAATATAATATGTGTATACATACATGTTAAAACCATATTGTCCATAACCAATTCCGTTAATCGTGCAGTAGTTATTTACAACTTAATTTGGTTTGTTCTATTTAAGTTTGTCTAAAATGTTGAAAAAAAGCTGAAGTTGAAAAATATATCTGATGCTTGAGCAACCATAAGTGTATACTCATGGTTACAAACAACTGTTACAGTTATGATGTGCTTAAGAATTCAAGCACATGTGTATGCAGCAATTTAGGCGATATTCAGGAATGAATAAAGTGGTTATGATATATAATAATAATCTTTATTGCCGTTTGACAAAATGACATTTGCATAGCAATTGTCAAAATACAATAGTTACAATTTTAAAAATTTATATACAATAAACATTTGAAAATAAAAACAATAAAAGCAAAAATAAATTAATAAAGAATAAATCATGAAGAGCCAGGTTTCATTAAAAAAAAAAACTGAAAAACTCTCAGATCTCAAGCCGGTGTTTCCCCCCGAAATTGGATCATGAACTATTCCACCGAGTAAAATACGTGCAACACTAAAAAGCTCTGAATTTAGTTTTGAATTTTGGTTCTAAATTTTCAACTCTGATGCTCTCCGGGATCCTGTTTAGTATAAAAATGCCCGCCATTGATGGAAGGCACTCCATGGCCGCCAACCTATGCTGAGCAGTCCTAAACACAATTATAGATCTTGTGTTATAATTGTGAATGTCTGACCCCTGTGTCAAATAAGTTTTGAATCCGCAGAGGAGAGGAAGCTTTAGGATGGATAACTCACCCAGTGTTAGCAGTCCAAGCTCCCGTAAAGCACCCCGACATGACTCTCTAAAAGGAAGTTTAGCTATTCTGTTGGCTTTTTTTAATAACAAACATGCGGTTGAAGTTTCTCTGTGAACAGCCACCCCACAGAGCAATACCAGAAGAAGATGACATTAAATCAACCCGTGATAAGCCATTAGCAACAATTTGGTAGGACAGTGTTGCGACAGCCGTCTGAGCAAGTATATTGCAGAAGATAGCCTCTTGCAAACACTGTCCTTATGATCAGACCATGTCAGCTTGTTGACAATGAGCATTCCGAGGAATTTGGTGACTCCGACTTCTAACATAGCTCCCCGGTACAAGGAACCACGCACTAACTCCACAAGCCAATTCGGGAACCACTCAAGCGACTACAGCTTTGCTCATAAGAATGACACGTATATTAATAATGGATAGTCAAAGACGACGCTCAGTGGTAGCACGTAGGTTCCATGCACAGGAGGTTATGAGATAGATCCCAGCTCGGAACTATAATTTTGTTCAGTGTTCATGTTACATTAATTAAGGTGTATGGAATCGGTTTTATTTAAAGCACATAAATGTTTTCATTGAGTAATAAATGTGTTTTAATTTTGCTAATTAACTTTGTATAATACATATCTTATTTATCTGAACGAAGCTCGGTCACCAGGTATTATTATTAACTGCAATGGCTCATCCAATCGAAAAAAATTAATTTTTTAATACCCAAAAATTAATTAATAAATGAAAATTAAGCAAATTTCATCATTCTACTTTATTCAAACTACCTATATCCAAAAAGAAGATTGGGAATAAATATTTTTTATACTAAATGTGAAAAATTATAAAAGGGACAGTGATTTTCAGTAGCACTTTGAGGGTTGAAATAACAGAGGTAAAATAATGTATAATTACAATCCTAAAAATGTTGAAGATAGGATATTTCATTTCTTAATCATAAAAAAATACTTCAAAGATAAAAATTTTACTAGAATTCATGAGAAAGACATTGAAGATGTTTACCTAAATTGTTTCCGCTCTGAAAGAAAAGTGGGGTTTTCTCTGAGTTTTTCGGCCCATATTTCTTAATTTACTCGTATTATACTGTACCAGTCAATTAATAAAATTTCTTAAGCAAACATTTTCTCTGCAAGTGAAGTTGTTTATTAAAATGAGTACTTATGAACCAAGAACCAGTTCTTAAAAACCCATTACTACCTTTTTTATTACGTTAAGTGTATGCATGAAGAAAATCCAAATAAACCTTTTTGTTTTTATCCCTTTCCAGATGTACAGAGAAAGACAAGCTCACCCACCTATTCCCCAATGAATGTGGAAGAGTTAATAGGCCTTGTATATTATGAAAATCATCAGAGTATAGGTTATTTCATTATTTATTTTTTTTATTTATGTAATTAGATTATGATTTAAAAGTTATATATTGCTTTTAACATCAATAAAGGTACTTGTTTATTATATGAAGTTTTCAATGCTTCTTCATTCTGCATACTGTTGTGGCTACATTTGGTATATTTTCCTTAATATTTTCATTGACTGATCTAGCTTGAGTCCAACCGAAATCCCTTCTTGTGAAATTGTCATAAATCAAATGTTAGTTTTAGTAGATACTCCTTATAATCCGGTAAGTTTTAAAAGGGGCTTTAAAGTATCGCAATAATGATTTCATGGTGAAATTTAACTAATTAAGAACCTTTGAGTAGTATTCAGAACACAGAGTTGAGTTTAAATACTAAATTAAATTTCTTTGATTATTTATAACATTGTGACAACCAAACTTGACTGGTGGCTAGGATTATGCATTGTTTACCAATTTGCCGACAGAGGTGACTGCTGGACTAATAGTGGTATTTTAAAGAACTATATTGATAATGTATATGCCTTGCCTTGTAAATAATATTGTGGCAGCATTCTGATGCTCCAACATCTGTCCCTAAACACCTGATCAGTAGGGTCGACAAATGCTGACCCAAATGGGAAGGAGAGGGGTGGTAGTACAGAGTCAGGTGGTACTTTCTCTAGCTATAAATAGTAATTTTTATATAACGGGTGTTTCAAAAAGGACGCACATGGAAGTTTGAGAATGTGAATTTATTACATTAAGTTATTAAAGTAATTATAAGTTGTGCTGTATGAAATTATTACCTTTATTATATTCAAATTACCTTTAAAACTTCACAATAAATGTTCAAAATGGCTTCCTCCACTAGTAATGCAGGTTCGAACACATTTCATAACATTTGCAGCCACTTTTCGTAGTGTTTGCTCAGAAATGATTTTAATCTCACTTTCAATATTAGCCTTCAATTTGTCAAGTGTATGAGGATTGTTATTAAAAACCTTACTTTTTAAATTCCCCCAAAGAAAAAAGTCAGCTGGAGTAAAATCTGGGGATCTTGGTGGCCACAATCCTTTTGATATCACACGATGGTCAAAAAATTCTCGTAACATATTCATAGTTTCAGCAGAAGTATGGCATGTTGCATTATCCTGCTGAAACCAACAATATCGATCGTCTAATTCTAACAACGCTATAAATTGTTCAATAAGGTTGCGATACACAACACCATCTACAGATTTGTCAAAAAATAAAGGCCCTACAATACGACGCCGGGAGATCGCACACCAAACACCAATTTTACGTGCATGTAATGGTCGTTCTTGAAATGCGTGAGGATTTTCAGTGCTCCATATTCAGCAGTTTTGGCTGTTGACGTAACCATCTAAGTGGAACCACGCTTCGTCACTGAAATAAACACGATCCAATATTTCAATACCGTTGTCATTAACAAGAGAACGTATCCAACGAAAATACTGTATACGTTTCCCATGGTCAACATCCTTCAGTTCATGAACGACTCTGATGCGGTAATGACGCAGATTCAATTTTTTAGTAGCCCCGAAAGTGGAAGATAGTGACAATCCAGCCTGTACAGATAACTTTCTAAGTGATTTTTTGGGTAAGGTAGTCAAACGTTGTTTCACATTGTCCAGAACTTGTTCTGTTAACACTGACGGTCGACCTGTGCTTTTCCGATCCTGTACACTTCCAGTCTCACGAAATTTATCGATCAGACGCGTTATTGTGGCATTATTAGGTACTGCAGAATTAGGGAAATTTCAACCTGAATTCTTCTTTCACTCGTTCGTAAGATTTATATGCGAAATAACTTTCAATAATAAACACACGTTCATCCTTTGAAAAAACCATAGTTGAACATACTCAGACACTACAGATTACAAATGAATACTAACAAGTACTAGTAAATGTAAAATGGTGCATGCCGGTTCAACAATGAGTACGGTAATGCCAACTGTTATTTGGGGGAACAAAATATTCCCTATACAGAAAATATATTCCCTCAAACATCGATGTGCGTCCTTTTTGAAACACCTGGTAGAATCATTTATAACTAAGCTTATAACCCTTTGAATGCCGCAGCCATTTCCATGATTCTTGCGCATAAAGTGCTGTGGCGTTTCTCATGAAAATGTAATGTTTGCCAAAAATAACTTAGAAAATTTAATTTTACAGATATTAATGTAATCTTTTAGCGAATTTCCCGTAGGGAAGAAGGTATTACCGTAGGGTAGGTCTCATGGTAAGACTTAAGCCCGAGACCATGTTATTTTTTGGTCTTTAGGTGCCCAGAGACCAAAAACAATAGTCGTTAAAATTTGTATGTATATATGTGTATATATATATATAATTAATACATAATAATATATATATATATATTTCAAAAAAATTTGAAATAATTATGTATTCATCACTATATTTCGCTTTCCGCATCTTCAGATGACAATAAAAAAGTATAAAAATTAAAATTAACTCAACATAACACAGAAATAAAAATAAAAATGTAGATATATATAGACAAATATATATATATATATATATATATATGTGTATATATATATATATTTGTGTGTGTGTGTCTCTGAATACAATAACTCTCGTAAAAATGGTTCGATTGAGATCAAATTTGGTAGAGACGTGTATTCCTACAAATGCTCGGATGGGTTTGTAAACCAGACATATTGGTCAATCGAAACGGGTAGTTTGCCCCCCAAACTACCTCAAAAATGGGTTTTTTGCATTTTCCCATGTAATTTTTAAAAATTTCAAATTTTATTTTTCTTCATTAGAATCAACTTGAAAAACTACAATTAAGTTCCTTAAAGTATTTCTCTATCTCCAACGGTTACCGAGATATTAAAAAATCTAAACACAGTACGTTGTATTTTGGTGCTGCAATGTTAATCTTATGGAGGATAAAGAAAATATGAAACTGATGCTGTAATTTATTATTTTTTTAATTTATGGAATAAAAACACGTTTATTATAGGAGGAATTAAGCGGAAATCCTCAGATGAAACTAAGAAGAAGAAGAAGTCCAAACAAGAGTCAGAAAAAAAGGAAATTAGGAAAAAAATTAAAGAAGAGCCAGAAGATAAAGATCGAGTACCAAAAGACAAGGATACAAAAAGGGAGGTCAAGGACAAATCAGAATCAGAAAATGACAAAGAAATTCAAATTAATGACTCAAAACCAAACAAAAAACAAAAAAATAGCTCAAAACCATCTCAAGAAAACATCAAAGATGCTATGTTGAAAAATAAAAAGCAGAAGGAAGATTCTCCTGAGTCTAATCATGATGAACAGATTAAATCTGGGGTGATAATTGGTAAGTTTCAGGTTAAATACTCTCCTCATTCCTTTCAATACTCATTTTTACACAAATTCATATTGATTTATACATTCAAGTTTTGAAGTTAACCCTTAAAGGACAGACTGACGATATATCATCAGTACAGTTATTGTCGAAAAAAAACGCACTTACGAAATACCCTCAGTACTTGTACTGGGAAAAATCCAACTGACAAAATATCATCATCATATAGTATCATATGTACAGTAGTTCATAGAAAATGGCAGAGAGCATATACGAGAGTAAATGCTTCCTCTTTTACTATCTGGATGATATTTGTTGTTATACCTATAGCCGGAAATAAGTAATGTGTTTATTTGATCGTCTGTTTGTTTACTGTTGTGAGCAAAAACAACATATGTTGTATCTACTTTTTCTATGATAACATTTTTATTCTTTGTCAAAATCCTATGAAATTTGTACACATACTCTCTATAATGAAAGTAATAATTTTACATTTTAGTACATTTTAGAACATTTTAGTAATTATTTCATTACGTCAACTTGATGTTGATAAGTTCTGTTTACTGTAGTTTTTTTCATATATTTATATTTCATATGTTTCCAATAGTAAAATTATCCTTTATTTGTTATTTGTGGAAAGTTAAATATAAAAAAAGAAAATCCATTTCAGTTACAGTATATTATTTGCATTTCAGAGTTTAGCTAATTATAAGAATTTTAGTAAAATAATCATTTAGATACCTAAAAATAAGTCTTAGTACTAACCTTTTTGTAAACCATTACAACAATTCTGATTTCACATGGTCTTTTTTGCATAGCAATACCTACTCATGGCATTTAAAAAAAATTGAAACCTATATACAAATTATAAAATGGCTCTGGTCATCAAGGGGTTAACCCTTCAAGGTGGTTTGATGTCACACAAAAAAAACACTGCAGCGGTTTGAAGTGAGTTTTCACGTCACAACCCGTTAGCTGGCACATTTTAGCGACATCCTAGTAAACTTGTTCGAACTCGGACTGTGTGGAGAATATTGCTCATGAGTTTCTCTACATTTTCCAAACAATTTTGATCAGCTGTGAGTGTGACAGAGATATACGAGGGTCGTCCAGAAAGTAAAGAACGTTTTAGCATGGTAAAATAAAAACAAAAGATTTCTCCACCAAATTTTATTTACAATGCCACAGTACCTTACATTACTTTTCTACGTAATCCCCGTTCTTGTCGAGACATTTGTTGTAACGTGGGACCAGTTTTTCTATTCCGATGTTATACTCTTCAGACGCGAATGATTTGAGCCATTTTACCACTGCTTCCTTAAGTTCATCGTCATTTCCAAACTGCTTTTCACCCAAAAATTCCTTCAACTTTGGAAAGAGATGGAAATCACTGGGTGCCAGGTCTGGGCTGTAGGGAGGATGATTAAAAATTTCCCACTTCAGATGTTGGAGTTCTTGCCTTGTTCTTGCTGAGGCATGAGGCCGTGCATTGTCGTGAATGAAAAACACTTTTCCCGACAGCATTCCGCGCCTCTTGTTTTGGATGGCACGTCGAAGACGTTGAAGGGTCTCACAGTATGCTTCGGAGTTAATCGTTGCATCTGTGGCATGAATTCAACGTGAATTAACCCCTTTCGGTCCCAAAAAACCGTTGCCATGAGTTTGCGAGTCTGCAATAATGGTTTTTCCTTTTTTGGTCTTGAGGGCGAATTAGCGTGATGCCACTCCATTGACTGACGCTTGTTTTCTGGAGTCTTGTAAGAAACCCATGTTTCATCTCTAGTAACAATACGATCAAGGAATCGGTCCCCATCATTGTCATATTCTGTTAAAAACTCCAGAGCTGCCCCCATTCGTTTTGCCTTATGGTCGTCCGTCAAAATCTTAGGCACCCAGCGAGCACACATTTTCTTGTAACCAAGATGATCTGTCACTATCTCATGTAGGAGTGAACGTGAAATTTGCGGAAAAGGGTCATGTAAAGTTGTTAAAGTGAAACGTCGGTTTTCCTGAATTTTGTCAAAAGAATAAGGTTGTTAGTTTTTTAATATTTTAACACGTTCACTGCGGCATGAGTCACCGATGACTCACGAGTGCCTGGCTCTGCGTGCGTCGATTCTTCTACCGCAGCTGATGCTCCTTGCGGCACGCATATTTTTCACACCTGTAATGAAAATTAAAAGGGGTTTGAGCTGTTATTATTAGTTTTCTAAGTAGTATATATTTATATACATATTTATGTATCTAAATATATACTATTTAGAAAACAGGTGAGTCACCGCTCATAAATTTTTATTAGATAATATTCTTTTACTGCGGCATGAGTCACGGGTATCTCATAAGGTTTTTCGAGCAAGAAAAGTAGCTCCTACATGTTTTCGACGTTTATTCATGTGCAATTATTGTTTGAGGTTATTTTACTCTGATGATTTGAGTCTTCTGTTTGTTTTCTTCTAAACAACTCAAGTTTTTGGACGAAATCAAAAGTCGTAAGTGATCAATGCACTGCGGCATAAGTCACTGGTGGCTCAAGACAAAATTCTGTGTACGATGCTGCAATCTGGTGGGAAATATTTAAACTAAGCTAAAAAATTCATCCGCAGCGCTCCTGGTGCAACCGCTATGAAACTAAAGCCTGCCAAATTTTGAAGCAAATATGAGCTACCGGTGAGTCATGCCGTAAGTAGCTATATACACCCAATGACTTATGCAGCAGTATGAAAAAGTTATTTAATTTCGATGACGCTATGAATGTGTTAATTTAAAAATTTGAGATGGGTAAATATTTAAATTTATCAGTTCTCGATTCTCCATACTTATACCATTTACAGTAGAACTCTGTTTAACCGAAATAAAAGGGCAGGTATAATATGCGGACTGATAAATCATTAATATGAGCCTATAAACATGGTGTGTGGGAAAAAATCATTTATATAAAAAGCCTATATAATACAGTGTCTTATTTCAGCTAAAAGATATGATATAATGTATTGTAAAATAGAATAAACTGAACCACTTAAATTACTTAAGTTAAAATTACTTACATTACTTATTACAGAAATGAAATTTTTGTTTGCTTTTTTTGCAAGTCATTCACATAATTTTTGAGCGGCGATATCCCTATATCTTCTAATCAAAAGGACGTCAGTTGGCATTGACTTGGTACACTGTTCCACAAATTTTAGGGCAACCTAAAATAATAAAAGTGATTGTGATTTAACTTGTTTTAAAACGATTCTCTATTAAAATTTCTGTGTTTGGACCAAACAGTAATGTTTGACTTAACTCTAATGCATTAAATCCATTCTCAGCTGTCACTTTGCCGTTTCCGTCATCTACGTCGTCTGTTTTGTTTTCTGCTGTGATGTCAGCTGGCTGCAACACTGCCTCTGCAATATCTTGGTCAGAAAGTTCAGAAGAATCATCTGCGATAACCCATTCGTCCATTTCACTTGCATTATATCTTCACATTCAGGAATCCCATTAACCATCTCTATCAAATTTTTGAAACTTACATCTCAAACTTAAAAAAACATCTGTCTGTCATAGCTTCCTTCAGCACCTTTGAAGTGTTTCAGCTTTAATGTCAAGCACAACAATCAATCAGGTTCTGAAACTTATTTAGGAAAATGGTTTCTGTTCAAACTGAGTTTTCACTTCATGAATAAAAAGATAAATTATTTGGTAACTATTTCCAAAAATGGCATTTCTACGAACCCAGACGAAAATTAATCTGTTGTAAACATTGTCCATGCTGCACATTCAGCTATTGCTGAACATTCAGCTATTTGAGAAATTCGTGGGAATGGCAAATTTAATACTCTTTTACGTCTCCCAACAAGCTTGTTGGAGAAGTGGATTGTTTGAGTGGATTGCCTATTCATGAAGATGACAATTGATACATGCTTACCAGTTCTAACGCAAGAACCAAAGTAAAAAGGCAAGACCATGTTTCTGACTCAGCGTTTGAATTGCGGGGTTTGTCAGTGGGTGAATTGTTATGTTTTCAGTTTTTGTTATATGTTTTATTTAATGTTGTATGTTCAACATTGCTAAATAAATGATTGTATGGAAAGAAATTGTTCAAAATGTTAGAAATATGATTATAGTTTTAAATATCTCAAATACTTTTACAGATGGGAGGAACAAGTCTCTCATTGTTTCAAGTCAAATTGAAGATTTAGAAGATGAAGATTGTATAAACATACGTACTGATGGAGGTATAAAATGTTATGTTTTTATATTAATATTCAATTAAGGCACCAAACCAACGAGAAGTCCTTAGAATAACTGGTGGATGTGTGAGATGAGTGTTAAAGATTTGATGAGATTTAGCTTTGTTATGACACCAACTGATTAATTAATTTACTGGATAGTAACTTTGAATCCCAATGATCAAACACAACTAAGTTCAGTGTATACAAATTTTGAACAATATATGAATAAATGTTCTGTTTTGCTGTCCTAACAATATAAAACCTGTTCAATATGTTGAAAATATATATGGTATAGAAAATTGACCTGGTTGCAGTTGTTTATTGTCTCTGAAATTGCTTGAAATCTGATTTAATTTTTAACTTGCAAATGCTATATCACTGAGTACACATCTTCTTTAACACTTTGGAGCCGGCGCCTGACCCGAGGGCAAGCTAGCTTGTTTGTGCCATTGGTTGGCCCTAAATCGGACGGCCTTATTTAATTCCATAGCAACAAATTTTCGGAGTACATATTGGGGTTTTAATACTTAGAACATATTCTTTAGTCATTATTCTTTACAAGTCTTTGATTTTCTTTTAGTCTGCCACATATTTACGAAAAAATATTGATTACGATGTTTCACTCACTTGCTCAGAGCAGACAGCTGTTGCTACTAGCTGGGTTGTGTTGGAGTTAATTTTGTTTACGATATGAGCGAGCTGTATTGTTACACCACTGTTATTTAGTTTAGTTTTATAGTAAGTTATTTTAGTTTTTTGTTTAGTGATTTAGTGGTTAGTGATTTATTAAATATCGGTGACGATCCATTGAAAAGTGATACGATTTGAGACGTATTGCTTGATGAGAGTATCAATAGTGATGACGACAAAATATTGTAACGAGTATTTCATGTTTTTTACAAGGGTTTTTTTCATGTTTCTTTCTATTCTTTCTGTTGCACTATGCTTCCTTGAAGTATTATAACTATTGCAAATAGATTAAATTGGGTAAGCGAAACAGAACATGGAACTTTAACCCTTCAACTCCGTTCAACGTACTGTGCACACGTCGCCGGTTTTCATTCACTTCACGCATTTGTCAGTACTATATTTTACAGCTACCTTACAGGATTTTTTAGAATTATTTGGAGCTTCTCAATATTGGAGAATGCTGTTCTCCTTTCAAGCATAATTGTTTTTCTCATTCTGCTGTCTTTGAAAAAAGGAAAACAAAAAGAATCTCAGCTGGAAGAGCAGACTATAACCACTTTGTTTGTTGTTTTTTCACTGTTATTGATAACTTAGTCTGATGTTATGTGGGAAGGCAATGTTTTTATGTTATTTTGACAGTGTTTTGAATTGAAATATAATTAGTTATTATTTTCACAAGCGTTTTATGCTTTGTTAGCGAAGTGTATGTCGTAATTGAAAATTTTCAATGTAAAATTTGTTTAAAGAAGACATTTTATGGTAAACTGACATTGTGAGTACTGCCTAGAACTAGGTTATATTTTGATATTTTCAATAAACTATTAGGTTGTAATGGACTTGAACGATAACATTGTATTGAGGTTAGATGAACAGTTATCAGTCACAGGTTAGGATTATTATTAATAATCACTTTATTTTACAATATACAGACACTACTGTAAAATACATGTAATTATTATTATCGGTCCAGGCATGGTATTCCCTCTCAGAAACGCTTTTCTGCACTACGGTACTTCAAGAGGGTGCCTTTATGCGCCCAAAGGGCAATACGTCCTCGTAATCCCTCCTTATTCAGCTAAACGGTGCATACTATAGCTGTTCTTCTCTTTTTTGTCGGAGCACCCTCTTGCAGAATTCAGCGACACAATTCCATGATGTAGGGCTTGACAACATACGGTTTACAATACCGTCTGGTGATATTTGGCCAATGGCTGCCTCTAGATTAGAACGTTCTGCTTCCCATCTTCTACAAAAGAATATGGTGTGCCGTACATCGTCATTCGCTGAATCGCCATACTAACATTCTGGGTTTTCGGCTTTTCCCATATATAGGTAGGCTCCAAAGCAACCAATGTATAGATGTAGTAGGTATAATAAAAAGTACCTAATTTATTTTTGAGACAGATTAAAGATGATTTTTGTTTGGGTAATTGAAGAAGCCAAATTTAATCTTATGAAGAAAATATAATAATAATAATATCCTGTGTTATTCAGGTTATTTCCTTTTACTTTTCCTTACAATCATAGAAACATTATTATTAAGGTCAAACTGTGTATGATGAATTTGGTTAATCATTTCTTGGTAGTTTTAAAAGTTTTAATTTACAGTCGTATTTTTACTACTTAATGCTATATTCTTTTATAGAACTGCTTGACACGACAGAAGATGTTAATTTAGATGATTCCTCAAAGAAAACTAGAGCTACTGAGGACTCAGATTCTAAAAGCAAAGCTGATAAAAGTTATGGGAAACAAACAAAACACAGTAGTCCAGTAAGAAATAAAGACAAGTCAAAATCCTCTCATCACAATGGACTTGATAAAATGAGTACAAAGGAAAAACTTTTATCACCTCAACGGTCACCCTCCCCTCCAAAGGCCACAACAAAGAGCGATGAAAAAGTCATTGATGCCCGTGAATTACTTAATCGGAAGAAAGCTGCCAAACAGGCAGATAGCAGAAAAAGATCTAGGTCTCAAAGTAGAGACAGAGATCATAGTTTGTCACCAGTGCGGAAAAGAAAAGAAGAAGATAGGGAGTCAAGAAATTATCGTGATGAGAGAAGTTCATATAGAAAGTTGAGAGAAGAAGAAAAAGAAACATCAAGTAGAAAATACTCAAGGGAGGAGGAGAGAGACCGAAGAGCACTGCGGGATCGAGAGTCTCATCCATTAAAACGTAGAGAAGAGTGGCCTCGCAAACTAGAAAGTGATAGAGATAGAATAGATTCAAGAAATAAAGAACACAGAAGAGAATCAAGTATCGAACCTCCACCAAAACGTGTTATGCTTGATAGAACATTCAAGGACAAAGATGGGACAAGTCGGGGAACAAAACCATCAGAAGGACTCAAGGGGGCCATGGAATCCCCAAGTAGGAGAGATTCAGAGGTAAATTTTTGTCAATTTAATCATTGTAACACTATGATAACGGTAATGTGGTATTTTATATCACAATTTGATTATAAATAAAAGAGAGTTTGACCGATGGTATGATTTCATTCTTCAAAGCTCAAATAATAATTATAATCAAGATAAAGCTAATAAAAATGAGATGTCAACTGTTTTCTTCAATAAGTTTACCTGAATTTAGTATTTTAGAAGGTATAAGGAAGGAAATTCAGCTTAGCTGTGCCCTAAGGTCAGTAGTCTGGAATTTTTTGTTGAAAGTTCCCTATACAGTAGAACTAGAGGTGTGCGGATATACGAAAAGTCGGATCTGTTTAGGATCGGATCGGATATCCGGCTCCGATCCGAATGCAAAACAAGTATCCGAAAAAGTCCTATAAATATCTGAACTTTCGGATAGACTGTTTAAAATGAGGTTAAAACCGAAAGATAAATGCTAAACTTTCTGTTTGAGATACGTCAGTAATACAGATCAACAGAAATGTTTAATCAGATGATGAAATTACGCAATTCATAACCTATTGGAATGTATGAACATCTTTGGGCGGTCCGAGGATGTGGTATGATTATTCGATTCTTCAACTACGTATTTAAGTTACCCATTCAGTTCAACACGATGTTGCATTTTGAAATACAAAGCATAGCGTCATCGATAGTTGTACCGAATATCAGATTGCGGTTTGATATTATTTCGCATAAAATATGATTTCGGCTACGAAAAACCGTGAATTGCCGATTTAATATTTGGTAACAGCTATCATAATAGCTCTGGTAATTGCAGCAAAAATATATTCTATTTCGTTTTGATCGTCTACGTATAATTCGATCGTCTGATCGAATTAAACTTTAAATATTTTGACATAATGGACTATTTTTTGTTATCGCATTCTCGAGTTCTCCGAGTTTGACCAATACGATAAAGTGTTGTCAAATTTACATTTGGCCTATTTTGTATTTCAGTGTTTACTTAACCAACAAATTTTCCTCTCGTTTTCATTCTACATTTTCTCTTTGTTGAATGATTTTTTGTGTCATTAGTTTTTAAATGGAACATTTTAGATCATTTTGAGATCAATAATTAACTAGATTACGACAAGGTACCATAATTTCGCGAATTTAAATATTGTTCTGCCCGATACTCCAACTCTGCTCCTGCGCAGAGTCCTTTGTCAGTCAGCGGTAGCGCTGTTACTGTTTTTACTAGTTCCTTGTCACAGATATATCAGTGACAGAACCATAACAGTGACTTTGTCACCGGTCCAAAAATATCGCATATCCCTACCGATACGCAGATAGCCGATGGCAACGAGCTGATGTCGTCTGTCAAATCTTGGTTCTTTGTTTATGGCAATTCGTTTTTGTCAATTTAATAAATAAAATAGTTGAATCATGGAATAAAATTGAGAATTATTGTTTATCAATCTATCCATGGTTTTATATAACTAACTTTTAAGAACTGTTATGTAATTTATTGGAGTTTTAAGGTTTCTGTTGATTTCATTCCGTGAATAATATGAAAATTTTATAATATTTTATATTATTTTATGTATAATATAAAGTTTTAGTTTTGTTGTTCAGCCTATGACGAATTTATGATTTTTTATGTCCAATCTAATAACTTTGATAACATTCTATAGATTTTTCTCATCTATTCTTAGATAAGTGTGATTCCACTGTGTTATTACAAGTATCCGAATCCGAAAATTATCCGATCCGAACCCTAACTATCCGATCCGGATCCGATCCAAAACTTGAGCTATCCGATCCAAAAAAAAAATTCACTATCCGCACACCTCTAAGTAGAACCTCAATTATCCGGGGTAATCAGCGGGAGAGGAGGTACGGATAAGTGAAAACAGGGTTAATCGGACTGAGGAAAATAATTCAAAGTATTCATGTAAAAATCACCCTAGTCAGACATCGTTAGTTGCACACAAGCTTTATGCAAGGCATGCAAACCATTATCTGACATTTTTACAAAGACTATACATAACTTGGGTCAAATGTAATTAAAAATAGTACAACACACAGACAAACAAACAGTTAAATTGAAACAATAGATTTAATGAAATACGAGGGTTGTCCGTAAAGTAAGGTTCCCAAAGCGCTGCAGTCGCCAATAGTGCTGCGACGGGGGTTCGCGCGGTTTTGTTGTGTACCTGGGTTCCCCCACTCCAAATCCCCACCACAGCGAAGTGTCTGCGGCGCTCAGTCTTGCCCTGGCAGCCGAACAAGATGGAGCTCAACATTGCTTGGCCCGCCAGGTGTGAACTGAGCTCAATGATTCGTTTTTTGACTGCCAAAAACCTTCCGTCCGGGGAAATTCATTCCCAGCTGTGTGAAAAATATGGATAAAAGTGTATGAGCGTACAACATGTGCGCTAATGGTACAGGGAGTTCAAGAATGGGCGTACCGACGTCCATGACAGGGAGCGTTCCACGAAAATTCAAGCAAGCGCAAAGTGCCGGCAAGGAAAGGCGTATCGTTGTGCGAAATCTTGCCCAACGGTGAAACAATCAACGCTGCCCGCTACTGCGAGACACTGCAAAAATGTCGCCGTGCCATTCAAAACCAGAGGAGGGGTATGCTGTCCAAGGGGGTGCGTTTGGATCAGGATAACGCTCGACCGCACACTGCTAACGTTACCACGAACTCATCGCTAATCTTGGATGGGGTATCGTCAAACACCCACCCTACAGCTCGGACTTAGTTCCCAGCAACTACCAGCTCTTCCCTGATATGAATAAACACCTGGGTGGAACGGATTTCGGCGGCCGAGAAGAGCTGGAAAAAGCGGTTCTCTGATATCTGCGCGACTTCTGCGGCGGCAAACTTCTTTGACTCGGAAATTCAAAAGCCGGTACACCGCATGCAAAAATGCATTGACCTCGGTGGCAACTACATAGACAAATAGGAAAATGTCTGAACTTTCCAAATATGTACTAGTTTATGCAAATAAACATGTTTTTCACTTAGTAAAATCACTGGGAACCTTACTTTACGGACAACCCTCGTATATTGAAAAAAGTGTAATTCATGGACAGGATAATCAAAACTGATAACTAAAAAATCAAGTCAGCTCTTGTTTAAACAAAACATGGGTGAGAGGAGGGGGATAACTCATTGACTTCCGGCAGTCTCCTTCCTTATTTCTCTTCCTTCGTCCGTCTTCTCTCTCCCCGCCCACACACATGCGCAGTATCTAGTGCACGTGTCGTCATGGCCACGGGCCAATCACATACTGAGTTGCGTTGGGTAAAGCCGTGTAATGAAGAAATATTGATAGTCTAGCGCTTGCTTATTTCGTCAGAATGTAGATTGATATTTTATTTTTCGTTCAAGTTCGTGGTTATCTACTCTTTAGTTGATACTTAGAATATTTTCAATAAAATATTATAAAAGTGTTCAGTTTGTTTCAGCACTAATTGAACGTAAGTATAGAGTATTATTATCATGTATTTGATTAAAAATAGTTTTCATGAGATAGTTGACAGTGAAAAACATCTTTTAAAATAATAATTTTTTGCTTGTTTTGGACCCCGGTTAACCCGACGTCCAGTTGATCCGCCCCGGGATAATCAAGGTTCTACTATATTTAGAGTTGTGGGGATACCCAAAATGTTTGATCGGATCTGCTATAGTTCCGATCTAACAACATTGAATTGTTCTTGTGTTTCAATAAACATGCAGTGGTCCTGCACATTATTTATGAATGACATGATGTTTCAGTCAGGTAATTGTTTATAGTGTTCTTTTTTGGCCAACACTCACCATTATTTTTCAGTTCTAGTCATCTGGGTTAACACACAACACTCGCATAACATTAAAATAAATACTGAATTGTTGACAGTTCAGTGCAGTGTAATTATCTTAAGATATTGAAGTAATAATTATACTTTTTCATAAATTTCATCTGTTAAGAATAACATAAAGATTTTAAAGATCTATTAAGCTTCCACTTTTTTGATAATATAAAAAGGTTAAAACTGGTAACAATAAATCTTGCGTAGTTATCTTTCAAAAAAAGCTATTACTGTTTTTACATGTTTGTACATATATTATGTATGTTTTACATAAATGTATATAACATAATGGTATTCTTAAATATATGTGATTCTATTCTGTTATTGTGAGTATCTGAATCCAAAAATTATCCGATCCGAATCCTAACTATCTGACCAGAACTTGAGCTATCCAATTCCAATCTGAAAAAATGTTACTTTCCTGTGAAAAATAGGTTAGATCATGAATATGTCTAAAGGTAATGTTTTTACTTCATCTAAACAGCTGTTATTCTTTTTTATTAAAAATTCAATCAATATCTCTAATGCGTTCTATGGAAACCTATTACATATTTTCCATCTTATCAATCGCCAACACCCTCCAGAGCTAAGGAATGTCTATGTCAAAGTGTTCACAAACCGCATACTCCTATCTATATTGTAGATGGATATAGTAAATTTTTGATTAGGTAATTAAATTAAATTTGAATACTATATTTTACATCTCCAGCTCCAAATTCATGTCATGGAAATAATTATGTATAATAAATATGTTGATTGAAAATTGTGCTTCCAACTGGTGATTTGAACTACAGTCATTATTTATTCGTATAACCTTTTGCATCATTACATCATTTTAGATTCTGGTGACTAACAATGAATTGTGATTTAACCTTGCTTCTCATTTATGAAGTGAGATGGACGTCACATTTCAAACTATGATGATTAATATACTATAGCAAATGAATTGTATGTTAGTTTGGTCTGGAAAATATTTTACTAAGAAAATTAAGATTTTTTTTAAACTATGGTGTTTTCGAAAGTGATATAAATAAAATGCAAAGATGATATTTGATTACACTTTAAACAATTATTTTAAAAGAAAGGATGTTTTATCTATGTTATAATTATTTAATACTAGCAGTAAGCCCGTCCTTTGTATGTGTTGTAGGATTCAGTTTGAAGAAGAAAGATCATCATACCAAAATGTAAAAATCCTAAACAAATCACTACAAACAAAATAAATAAATTTATTATTTATTATTATTATTAGTTATACGTTAAAATAACTTTTTAATATAGTATGTTTTCGAAATGGGTTTAAAATCAATGACCAATATAAACTTACTAATATTGATTTGACAGCAGTTGTAAATCTTTAAACTACAAAGACAGTGATTATCACCAGTAGGTTATTCATTGAAAACTGAATAAAAATGTGAGTAATATTGTGTAAAAGTGGGTTTTTAAATGCTCGTTATTTACTTTTCAAGGGGCGGCGGGTAATTTAAAGCATTTACATACCTTCTCTGGAATGTAGAGAATACATGAAATAAGTTTCATTGTAATCAGTTTTCTCGTTGTTTCGGACAAGACGGCGTAAAATGCCTCCTGGAGCGTCACAGACAAAAATTGAGATAAGACCGGTTTCGGCTTCTCTAACATACGAAAAGTAAAAATAACTAAAAAATGCATAATTCTGAGCAATGTACAGACAAAACTCTAATTTTATTTATATAGATTATCAAAAAGGTGATGTACAATAGGAGATAGGTAGCAGTCCCATGCAAAGTACACATATATGTTTAACCTGTTTTGTTCTCTATGTGCATCCAAAATACCATAATAATTTAGTATGGGACCTGCATAATTCAAGAATATAGAGGTTTTATTGTAATATTAATTTTGTTTATTGGACTATTCCCTATTAAGATTGGTTTACAGCACTACAAATTTACAATATTGTCTCTTTATCAAACATCAACACATTTCAGACTGAAATATTTCACATCATAATTCTTTTCATGCGGTACACTAGGAAGGGTTAAGACGGCCTGGTCTAGTATCACGAGTGGTTGCTCGAGTGCAGGAGCCTGAGGAGAATGATGAAGCCCCTGGGGGCGTTCCCTCTGTAGTCAAGGTGACCCCCAGACCGAGGCGCCCGCCCTCACAGCAGCCCAGCACTTCTCTCATCATGAGAGCCATCTCTGAGGCCAACAAATCCCTCGCCAATGTTCCTCAGCGCCCGGACAGCACACAGGTTTGTATTGGATTATTGTATTAGTGTATTTGGGGATAGTACCTCAGGGACTAGATTTATTGAAAGATTACAAAAGTCTAAAGTTCTTACTTCTTTATTGTTTTGATGATAACTTCCTGGTCTGTCTGTGAAGTTATCTCTTACAATTTTCATATTAAATTATCATTGATTTATGAAGTTTTTGCATTCACATGCACCTGTATACTAAACTCCATAGTTTCATAATTGAAATCACTCGTACAGTATTACACTTTACAGCCTGTCTGTCTACCTCTTAGACCTAAGTTAAGACTTTTGATAGAGAATATGAGTTAAATTCAAAAATTAATTTGATTTAAAAATTAAATACGAGGGTTGTTTTTTAAGTAAGGTACAAAATTGTGATTGAAAACCTAAATTAAAAAAACAGTATTCACGGTAGGTACCCAGACTCCTCACTGAGGACCACAAAGGGAAGAAATTTGCCACTTAATAAGACTT
Organism: Nephotettix cincticeps; assembly: GCA_023375725.1. Taxonomy (NCBI): domain Eukaryota; kingdom Metazoa; phylum Arthropoda; class Insecta; order Hemiptera; family Cicadellidae; genus Nephotettix; species Nephotettix cincticeps. The sequence goes on from CM041791.1 coordinate 103,889,780, forward strand.
TTTGATTTGTTGCTATGAAGAAGGGGATGACATGTTGAGTTAAATTGTCACTAGAGATGAAACATGGGTATTCCATATCACTCCATAAAGCAAGTGACAATCAATGGAATTGCGACACACAACCACATCCGTCAAAGCCAAACAGATGTTGTCAAAGCGCAAGATTATGGCAACTGTGTTCTGGGACCGGCGTGGTGTTTTGTTAGTGGATTTTATGCCTCGAGGAACGACAATCAACTCAGATGCCTACTGTGCAACTCTAAAGAAGCTCTGCAGAGCTATTCAAAACAAAAGGTGCTGCATGCTGACAAAAGGAGTTTTGCTACTGCACGATAACGCTAGACCTCACACCTCTCAAAAGACTCGGGATTTGATTGATTCTTTTGGCTGGGAAGTTTTGCACCATGCACCATACAGCCCCGACCTTACTCCTAGCGATTTTCACCTTTTCCGGTACCTGAAACACCATCTTGGAAGGCAGCCTTTCAATGACGACTATGAAGTGAAAGTGGCTGTAAATGCTTGGCTGCCAGAGCAAGTGGCCAAATTCTTTGAAGAGGGAATTAAAAACTTAGTTGTACGCTATGACAAGTGCTTAAATAAACAAGGCAGCTATGTAGAAAAATAGGTAAAAGTGCATGGAATTAGAAAATAAAAGTTTTATTTTACAAAACATCTCTATCCTTTTTAATAATAAAATTAAAAAACTTATTTAAAAAGCAATCCTCGTTTATAAAATTATTGTTATTATGTAAAATTACTATTATTATGTAAAACTAAAAATGTGGCATTTACTATGGAAATCTATGGTTGTAATATTTGCAAATTTCATGCAGTTTATTTATCTTCTTCATCTAGTTATTTTCGACTCCAAAACGTTTTTTATCCATTTTTACTCTATCTAGCAATATTTTTTTAAACCGATTTTCTCAGGGATGGTCATTGTTTTGAATTTTTATTGTGAATTTGGTAGACACCATGCTATGAGTTAGTCACTAATTTTACAATAAATTTCAAGACATGGAAATCCTCTGATGTGGTATTATCCTTAATTTTAGGAGTTACCTACTATTACTAGTTGTCAGTATTGACTTTGAATAAACTTTAAATGTATGTATTGGAGAAAGAAACAAGGCATACATTCACTGCCAATGGTGTCCTTGAGGGACCTTATACTTATGTTGAAAAGAGAGATTGTATGTATGTGTAAATCAAAATGAAACAGATGTAATAGTTGTTCGAGAGGAGGTTTTTTTATTGTTTTCTACCATTCTAAATGGGTCACTGTGAGGTAGATGGTGCTTCAACAATACACAATGCCTCAGCTGCAATTTAAAACTTAAGAAAAAAACATACAATATAGGGGAGCACGCTGGTCTTGGGGAAGGAGCGTGGGGCTTTGGTGCCCAAGGTCCCGGGTTCAAATCCCGCCAATCACCAATGGCTTTTCGCTGTGTGATAATGCCGCAACCCAAACAGGGGTGCGCAAAAAGCCGCTACGGCTGAAGTGCCTTGGGAGTAATCCGCCCCTTCCAATAGAAAGTAAAATAAAAAAGACTTACAATAAGGTTGAAAGATTACTTGGAAAACCTCCCAAAGTAGTGCACACAGTTCTTAATGTGACATGAGTTCGCAGTGTTGTTTGTGGGAAATTATTGACTTTCAATCCTTAACCCTATATCTGGCCAAGGTCCTAAAATGGACCACTATTTTTCAACTGTGAACTGGCAAGATCCATTAATACACCACTGTGACAGGCGCGTATTATTGACTGGTTAAAGCCTAAAAACTGTGTTAAAGCGCTATGATACTTTTACCATTGGAAAGACAAGATTTTGGGGATTCATTTTCATACATAAAATATTATCAAGCAACTATTATTTTTTCACAAACATTATAGTAAAAATACGTTATTTGAACTAATTATGGCGGGAGACAAATCTCACGAGGTGGTCACAAAACACCTGTTTTTGTCGGCCAATAGCAAAATAACTAAAAGTCACACAGAGTTGCTATTGATGCCATAGCAACCAGAATTTCATGAACTAAAATTCTTCTATGAAAGGTTTCTTTGTACAACTTATAGCTAGTAGAAATTCCTTTCAAGTAATTGTATGTTGATTTGATTGTATGTTGATATTGTATGTTTGAATTTTGACATCAATAGGTCATTCATTTAAATATTATAAACTGTAAAGGCCTAAAACTATATATTTTATGAAACACAGTTTAATATCCTTTCAGGACAGATCATATTTGTTTTCTAGTATGTTTCATATTTTCTGTATGAACGAAATAAAAAGTTGAAATTTTCAGAATAAATTTATGGCTTAAAAATATTCACAATATTTTATTTTTAGTTTTAGAACCATTTCAAAAATATGTATATCTCTACGTAGGGAATTGAATTTACCACAACTTTTATTTTTGAATAAAATTTGTGGAATTCCTTTTAGTTTGCTTTATTGAGGGTTGCATTCAAAATTTGTGATTTGCATAAACCAGAGATTTACAAATTTGTTGATACATTGGCCAAAGATATTTCTGAAAGAAAAAACTTTATTTGCTGAAACAATGTATGCATATGTATAAACTTATTTTGAGAAAAAAAATATGGCTAATATTTTGTTACCACTACCCAGTGCACAAAAAATCGCTGCCACACAGAAATCCAACACTGGCCAGATATAGGGTTGATATTTATTTCAGCAAGGTTGAATTGTCCAGGTATCTTCTTCAGGTAAAATGTTCCAGAAGTTTGAGCCAGCCTATGCGGGTTGCTTTTTCAACATGACCACTTGCCAGTCAATATCTTCATTGCGAGTTTAATTTTCTCTTGTTGGATTATGCCACATAGCAAAGAGTGTTGCTTCTAGTATGTACAGATCTATTACAGTGAGAATGTCCTATACCTAGAAGACCTCTTGACAGGAATCTTGCTTCTAATCCAGTGAGTATGCAGACAGCTCTTTTCTGGAGCACAGACTATGGAGTTTTATCTTGGAGGTTCCTCCTCATAAAATAAGTCCATACCTGAGGTGTGACTTGAATATGTCTAAATCTGCAGTCCTCGCTATATCCTGATTTCAGGTGTGAATGTGTCTCCTCAATACATATTATAAGGCAGAGGTAAGTTTGCTGCATAGGTTGTTATGTGGTCATGTTAGTCAGTCCATATTGTTTGTCGAAAATTATGACCCCAAGATACTAAACTTTTTTAACCGTCTAGGTCTGGTATATCTCTTCTTTTAATCCACCATCGATCAACTGTTGGCTATTCCATGTGAGCAGGTGATCCGTTTTGCAGTATAACCAGTAACCACTATATCGTCTGCATACATTACTATGGAGCAGAGAGTGTTAAGGTAGTCTGGGAGTTAATTAACAGAGATGATGTAGAGCAGTTCCAAGGACTGATATTCAATACTGTTCATCTGTTGATGTTTTAGGCCCTCCTGGTCTTGTATCATCATTTATGCAAACTCAACCACGACAAAAACTATTGGACAATCGAGATATTGTACTGGTGGCTAGCACAATAAGGCTTGGTTGGGATAATCCCCTAATCAACAACATGGTCCATTATTGGCTTACTAACAAAGGGTTTTTAACAATGTGCATTTCTCGCTGGGATTTTCAAGATAAATTTTCACTCTACAAATGTGTGTGTCTTTTGTTCTTAAATTGTCAGAGTACCTGAGACTCATGCAGTTTTCACTTTGAGGTCACATAGTGTAAGCTGTAAGTAAAACTGAGTATACTAGGATTTCCCACAATGATATTGAACAAAAAAATACACTTGTTTCTCTTAAAAATCAAATATTTATTCCAATCAATTACAAATTGTCCAATTTGTACAGTTGACATCATGTATAGAACCCAGTGAACTGTGATGCGGCTGTTTCAATCTCCAGCTGATGTGTTATTGAATGTTGCAGCATCATATATATCCCACAGTGGTATACCAACCTCAGAAGTATTTATGAGATGACCCACTTAACTACAGTACATAAAGTCCTATAACATAATAACTAAATTATAATTATAGGTGTGTGGATAGTGATAATTTTTTTTGGATTGGATAGTTCAAGTTCAGATTGGATAGTTAGGGCTCAGACCAGATCATTTTCAGATTTACATACTTGTGTACATGGATGAATAAACCAATATTGTTTTTAAAAATGTGTCATCTACAGTAAATTCAAAATTGCTTATTTTTTCATAGGAAATTTGCTAAAGCACAAGATTCACAATTGCCAATTTTACCCTTTTTTCTATTATCAAATATTGTTTAAGCTTTATGAAACTAAATTATCCTTATGAGACAAAATAAAAAAAGTAAAACTTGATGCACAATTAACTTATGTAACTTGAAGTAAACTTATAAAGTACAAATATAAATTTGTTTCTTTTTATAACTAATTAACATATCTGTATTTTTTGTACATACTAATATAATTTTTGTAATATAAGTTGGAAATTAATTTGATTAAGAAAATCAAGGACAATTTAGCAAATCATAATTCACAATATTATTTGATGACATGTCACCGTCAGCTTTATTTCAAAGATGAAAACAAAACTCTATAGACAATGAACCAAGACTTGACAGACAGCATCAGCATTGGCTATTTGCATTTCTGGCTGCCATGATAAAATATTTAGTTCATTGGAATTATGGTAGGTACTACAATGGAACTTGGTTATAACGTCATTGAAGGGACCACACAATTAATGACGCTATATCAGGGTGACGCTATAGAAGAGGTTACATAATTTTAATTTAAAACCGAGGAAAAATAGGGAAACACATTTTTTACATGAAATTAAGACATTTAATGAAGGTAATTTGAAATACACCGTAAGTTTATGTTTATGACTGACTGACTAGTCTACTATATAAAAAATCGAATTTGAAAATATTGCAATGAAGTTCGGCTTGGTGAATTCAACTGTTGGTTCGATTTTAAAAAACAAGCCCGAACACACGTCTGCTATCTTACGTCCCTCCTCACACACTCTTATAACTCACACCTTTTCTTCAGCAAAACCTTTCTCTTAATACTTGCCATTATTTTTCAATACTGTATTCGTAAATTAAAATAACGAAAAACAAACTGTAAAAGACATACACTGAACTAACGATATCTACACGAACTGTAGGTACGTACGAACGGCATCACAGTGCTTTGATGCGACGTGAGTCACTGACACTGACCTTGATGACCGGCGACAGCAGATATAGGGTAGGGGAGGGGGTTGGGGTGGTTAGCGGTAAGACAGCAATAAAAAAAATTTTTTGCCGTTTCTAAAAATAGAATGTAGCTAAACAATAGCCGCAGCCCTCACGTTGCACCACCGACGGAACTTTCTCTATTTAGCTATATGTTGCCTTCATCTCGGCCCGATTTTCTTGACGTTATATACGAGGTTTGAGAATTTACTGACGATATATCCGAGGTTTTTTCATATGTAAATACATATAGTTTGGCGGGACCTAAAAATAAATAACGTTATATCCGAGTTGACGTTATGGCCGAGGCCGCAATAACGGAGTTGCACTGTAGTATGGTAAGGTATTAATCTAGTTAGTGAATTGTTATTTTTTTAATGTATTATTAATTTTACTATTAGCAAATAAAAACATCCCAATAACAAAAAGTGTAAAATAATAACAAGCCACAATCTGACATTCAGCGTAACTATGAACGACAATAGGCTTCATATTTCAAAATGCAATATCAAGCTGTATTCAATTACTCAAGGTACACAGAAACAAAGAATCATCAAGAAGCAACATCAGACCATCCAATGAAGTTCTTACATTTAAAACTATATGGATAGTGTGTTTTGTCAGCTGCTACAACACTTTTTTGTTCAAGTTTTTTTGAGTCGCCAACATAATCTCAAAGAAAAAGTAGGGTTGGGTCGATTCCAAACATCGATTCTCGATTCCACTGATTTTCAGGGTTGGAATCAGAATCAAAAATGATCGTCCAAAGTAGATTCCGATTCTTCGATTCCAAGCATTCCACCGTTGTTACACCGCTGCTAAACCGCGAAAGAAAGAATGATGTCCGTTTTCCTCGTCACGATGTCCTAAGAAGACACAGTCATCATTATTGTTTTGATGAAACTTGGATCAGGAAATCAATAGTTGCCTTACCGACTTAAAATTATCATTCACTTTCAGTTTATTTTCGTAGCCGTATAAATAAAATCGAATATTTCATTTCAAAGCAATGGGATATCCGGCTCTGAAACTAAAGTAACGAGTACCCAGTAGAATTTGATAAATATTCTAAAATAATTATAGACCATACAAAAAATGAACATTTACACTCAAACTTTACCTTTCAGATTACATTGCCAATATGAAATATCTTTGCTCAAACACTAAAAGGCAGACGACCAATGATGTAAATTCGTATCCTTTTTAAAATAATGCAAGAACGTCATTGGTCGGTTCAAGGTTGCAACATACCTTGTAATTATTCTTATTTCAGTTACTGGTAAACTTCAATACGATATTGAAAATATATTCAATTTCCATGATAATTTTTAACGGGATTAGTTGTAAAAAATAATGAACGCATTTAATACTTCTGTTTTCATACAAACCATTGGTTACAATATTTCAATATAACACTATTTTTCTGAATCAGATTCACAAACTACGATATGATACCAAGTAGCCTTCAGGACATGGTGCCATTTCCGTCTTTCTGTTGATGAATTTGCTAACATTATGCTAATTTGATAGAAATTTTTAAACGTTGATAGTTTAATAAAAAGCACGTTCTCTGATCAGTAAGTTAAAATAATCCGATTATATCAATTTACTCTAAAAGCCAGCACATTTTGCGGGTGTAATTGTATTGCGAAAACACTTAAACACCTTACTTGTCCATGTCGTCTGCCGCTGTCTGATCATGGATTCATTATTAATTCTTTGTCTTAGTTGTCTGTTGTTATTATGCAACAAAATTTCAGTGGTGAAATACATTAATTTTTATTTATTTTGTTGTCATCAAAATACGGATCATTGAATGATGATGGATGGCAATATTATTTTTTTTCTAAATGGCGTAGTCAGTCTGTCCTCTGTCGTCGTGCTGTTGACTATGTTGTGCAAAAACTATACAGTTTAGTTCCTGAAAGTTTTTCTGTATCTCCAAAGGTTACTGAGATATTAAAAAATTTTAACACATACGTTGTATTTTGGGGCTCCAATGTTAATCTTATGGAGGATAAGGAAAGATTAATATTTCACTAATAAATCAATATTTTTGGATAAAACTTGATATTTAGCTACATGTGGTTGAGATCCATCCATTTATGCTTAAAAATCATAGTTTGTTTATTTATCATGGCAGCTAACCTGCATACTCTTTTCCCATGTTAATCATATAGGGAATAGGTAAACTCCTTTATTTATGACAGATGTTGATGTAATTTGGTATAAAATGGTTAAAATAAAAGTTGTTTATGCTATAAATGCATACTATCAGTGTTCCTCACAGCGGCTAACCTGCATATTTTTTTCCATGTTAATCTTATGAAGATTAGGCAAATAACTAACTCGTATATTTATCGACAGATATTAATAAAAATTGACATATAATATTATTATATTATTGATTTGGAAATTCGCTGAGTATGCAGGTCTGCTGTGACGGGGGTATATTTAAATATTTTTAACGTATGTCGTGTATGTATAAAGTGCACAACCGTAAACATAAACAAAAATGATTTTCATATAAGTATTTATTTATTTGTTCACGTAAATAGTAAATATTTATATTTATAATTTATATTTTTTTTATATCTTAATTCTTCATTTTAGTACTGAACAAAATTATATATCTTAACTTCTAGAATTAATAAAGATTTTTTTAATAAAGAAGGCTTGAAAATCCCTATAAACCTGACTACACTGAAAAAACACATTTGTTAGTGGAGGTCAAATCAATGCCTGGAATCGAGAATCGGGAATCTATTTTAACCCTTACCAGGCGGCTGATAACATTACTCGCAGTACAGTAGGGTCGCACAGTGCTGTAAACGAGTTTATTTGCGATCAATTATTTTGCCACATTTACTGCACTGTAGTTCGCGAAACAACTGATAGAGTGTATCGTTATGTTGCTTTAGCCTCTATCCACTCACAAAACCAATATGGCGGCTTTTTTAAAAAAATATTTAGTAACTGAAATTAGTTGCAGGGCGACTTTGGTTGATATTTGTGCCCTCCCGTACTGCTTTTACCGAGAAAACTCGCGAGTCACTACAGCCAGCTGTTTTCACTTTCGCTAACCTTATTTATTGACATTTTTATCGATATGCGTTTATTTTTATTGTGTTTTAGCAGTAAATAGTGCATATTGTGTGAATTTTTTTATTGAATAGGATTTATTAACTAATTATTTTTAACTGAAATGGCTCATCCAGACGAAAAAAGATACTTTTTAATACCTAAAAATAGTGTTAAAATCTTCAATAATTAAAAAATAAGCAAATTTCTGTTTTATACTTTATTCAAGCTACCTAAATCAAAAAAAAACATTGGGAAAATAATATTTTGATTTTTTACACTAAATCAGCAGGGACCTTGATTTTCAGTAGCGCTTAAAGTAAGGTTAAAGAATGGGAATCAAAAAAAATTGGAATCGACCATCCCAAAGCAAAAGTTTTGTATATTGTGATTGAATGTTGATTTTATAATGCCTGTCTAAAAGTATGGATATTTATAGAATTTTACACTTTGACATTTGAATCGGAGCCAGATATTCAATCTGATCTCAATCCAATCTGACTTTGGATATCCACATACCTGTAATTGTAATTTTAAATATTTTCTATTATTACAAGATTTTACAAACGATGTTATTAATAATAGGTTTCAGGGGCTATGATTGACTACTAGTACATGATTTCTGGCTTAAATTATTCTAGTTTTTTTATAATTATCTTTTCACGTGGTATCAAAACAATGACAAACATTGTATTTGCCTTAATCATTTTTTTATTTTACATCATATGTTAGTATCCTTTTTTATATTATATAATACATACTTTCAACAAAGCAAGACAAAGCTTTTATACCTGACTTAGGTACTTCTTTGGTTTTAACATTTTACATATGGTTTCTGTTACTGTATTGTTGAAAACACTGGACACAGTCCAAACAGTTTTCTATCCTTCCATTGGTTGCTTCTCATAGAAATGAAACTTAAAAGTTGCCGTGGGTTATGTGATTGTTGTGATAGTGACATTTTGAAGTGCATGACTCTGGTATGGCGCTGACAGGAGGATGGGAGTGAAGCAGTCAGCCATTGTGAAGCAGCTAAAGCTCTCGATACCATCATTCGCTACGTCAAACAGACGGACAAGACTTCGGTTGATCTCAAGGTCTTTCTCAAGTGGCGCAAGAAGGCTGTCTCAGTCATCAATTTATTGTGAAATATATACAAACTAATTTGGACACCAATTATTGTAAATTATTGTATATAGATCCCAATGTGATGTGATGGTATTTTATGGTATTTTAAATTATAGCACTGTTGATTGTATTTTTATAATAATTGTAATAATTATATATTTCATTCTTAGGGCTAGATTAAATCAGATTTTTACGTAGATCAGGCTTTATTTCTATCCATACTCATCCTAAGAAAAATATCAATATCTATCATTGCATCTACCAAACTGGAAAAGTCAAAGAACTTTCAATAATAATAAGAAATATTTTATTTTTTCCTTTCTAAATAACAATCTTTTGTACTTGTTAAAATATTTTCATTTATACATTATAGTAAATTTAAGAAAAGTATACCAACATAATATCTCAAGTGATAATGAATGTTAGGTATATTCCATGATTAGAAATTGTATGTTTGGAAATACTTCACATAATTTCTATGAAAGGAAATTAAAAAAATGTTTGGATGGATGGTGGTGGTCTTACAAAAAAAGTTATACATGAAAACTTTAAATACTTTAGAGGTCTGCGGTAAAGATAATTTTCATGTCAGTTCGGTACGGCGCATTGTACCTTTAGTCTCTGTACAAATTTGGTACAGTACAGTTGAAAACATCCGATTTGGTGATTAGGAGGTAAATGAAGTCTTTAAGTAGGACACCTTAGGATCAGAAAATTATCAGTCTTATAAACTCAATGCTTACAAAACTGAGCAGGTTTGTTTTCTTATGAATAAACCTTATTTTTTACATAGTATAGAGTATATAAAAACATACCACCTAAATTATGATAACAGCTTATTTCCTTTTAGGAAACTTGTAAAAAACACAAGATTTATAATGAACTATTCAACCTTATTCTATTGTTAAAAAATTAAGATTCATACCTTTCATATAATAACAGCTTCATCTCGATTTAAAAATAAATTAATACTATCATATTTTCAGCTAAGTATATCATTCTAACAATTGAAAAAACATGTGTATGTGTACTAATATAAAAACAGTTGGTTAGTAGACACTTAAATCTGTAGATAAATCCAATACTATAATACGAGCAAGGTTTGTATATATATATATATATATCTTTAAATAAGTCAACCGAGTACCCTTAGTAAACATTTTAATTAATATAATATAAATATATATATATATATATATATATATATATATATATATATATATATATATTTGCACACGGATCTCGAAAACGGCACCGAGGATTTTCTTTAGATTTTGGAAATAACTAATTTCCGAGTAGAAAATAAGTTCTAGATAGGTCTAATGTCCAGGAAAATTCGTGTTTTCTTGTAATATTAAGTTTAAAATCTAAAAATTTAACATTACGCTTATGGAGAATAAAATGTAAACAATACAAACCAAAACAGCTGTTTATAACCGTTTGACAGTTCTTGATTGAAGACTGCGGGGAACAATATAGAGGTTATGCATTAATATTTATTTTATGAATTAAATAAATGCAAAATTATCAGGTTACTAAACAATTTGTAAAAACTTAAGGATAACATAGCTGTGCAAAATAAAAGCAGAAAAAAGTATTTCCAAAATCTTCCGTGTTTTGATAGAAAACGTATTCGTTGTATTGCTTGAAGCCACTGTAACAAACCAATTAATTGATGTAAATTAAATATCTCTTTTGCTTTTCAATACTCATTCCGTTTATAAAAAAATCAGTTGATCATAGGCTAATAATAACGGTATGGATAATTAAATAGTAAATGATCGGCTTTGGCTAAAAGATGTTAAACGGCATCGCTCAATTGACTAACGTCGTAGCCGAGTTGTAGCGTGGCGGCCTCAAGAACTATAGGCCGCGAGTTCCATCCCCACCACATAAATGTTTTCATTGGGCAGTAAATTTGTTTTAATTTTGCTAATTAACTTGTAAAAACATGTCTTATTCTATCCGAGCAAAGCTCGGTCACCAGGTACTCAGTGTTATAGATTGTAGGATAGTTTAAAAACAGATTTTGTAAAAATATGAAAAATCAACGCCTTAGGCATAACTAACGGAAACCCCTTGACAGACACAACAGGGAAATATAATCAATAGTCTTGAACATAGCCGGTTGTTTTCTTGAACCATTAGATTTTTTAAAACTGTGTAATGAATGGGTTAATATTGAATTTGGCTTATACCGTACTGAATTTGTTCCAAAAATAAAGCTTTACCGTCGGTACGGTTCAAGCTCAGAACCATGCCGCACCAAATTGTTTGGTGCACTGCAGGCAGACTCCTAATATTTGTTGTGCATTTTAGTGTTCAACAAAATCACTTAGTTAATTTTATGTTTGATGTTTTTTTTAGTTTTAGCATATCCTTCCTTTATGAGTTCCATCAGGGACATTTTAAGAATTCTCAAGAACCGGTGTTGTGCTTAATGTCAAGAACCTGAAATTTCCAAAACCATATATATTCAGTGAAACCTTAAAAACAATACCACTCAATTATAATAATATTTTAGCAATAACCTTGATAGATAAAATAATTCTTATTTTGGATTAATGTTTGTTACAAAATAAAAGAATCAGTTTAAGATCTTAGCCTTACTTTTTAGAAATTCCTTGAATTTTCATTAGAAAAAAATATTTTAATGTAAACCACATAATACATAAAAATTGACACCAGATTGATTATATTTTTAGAAATAATTAATTGATTTTTCGTTGCCAGACAAGTGCAGATGTTTTTTTTCTCGTATTAACTTGTAAATTACATTTTAAAATGTTTAGTCTTAGTCTGTCTTTATTTGTTGATGAACTTTCAGTTCATAACTAACCAGTGCCATTGACCAGTGATTTGTTGTTTTGTTTGGTTGGTGGTTAGTGGTACTGAAAAACCATTATCAGTTAGTTAGTCTGTACTGCTTTAAGTAAAACGTGATCAATATTTAGAACAAATTTCTGTGTTAAAACAAAATTATAATAATTTTAATAATTTAGTCTTAAGTATTATCTATAAATAAAATGTTAGACAAAATTACTTATCCAATTCTTCTTTGCTCAAATAAATATGTGATCCATATTTAGAACTTGTTTCTGGGTTAAAACACTATTATCAGCTTGAGATACTCTTGATTTGGATAACAAATTGTATAAAAATAATAGAGCTACAAATTGTATGAGTCCTACACTAATGGTTTTTATTTGAAAAAATTATTTTTGTGTACAGTATAGTATTATGTGATTGTATCATTTTATTTCTTCTAAAATAATCAACGGTGTCTGATTTAGAAAATTGAAAGTTCTCTCAATAATGTACCAGCAGTGAATGATAATAGGTTGCATAGTTTTGAAATGTATAATTTGTAAATATAGAAAATTATCCTTGAAGATCAATCAATAGTCTGTTCAGAACCAGTTATCCATTTATTACAACAAAACTGTGATCAATTATGCAACCACACACAGGTGTGTGTGGTTGTAATTCTAAAATGTATATAAGGGTAACAACGTACTTTAATAACTTAACACAAAGGCTTATTTGTTGAAAGTGTTGTTTATATTCTTGTTGAAGTATAATTTGCATTCTAAATTGGAATTGCAGTTGGTATTAGTATGTACTTAAATTTTGGATGTACAGTGGAGCCCCGCTAATCCAAAATCCGGTAATACGAAAACAAAATCATGAAAAAATAAAATTTATAAAATCTAGTAGGGGTGTGCGATGCAGCAAAAAAATTTCGATGCGATACAAAGAATTCCGATACGAATCGATGCGATGCGATTCGATACAACACGACAAACACACAACACAATTTCCTGTAAAACAGAAATCATATAACAGAAGATAATAAAAAACCATGGAATTAAAGCCAAAAAAAATATATTATTAGACTATTCACTAAATTTTACAGTTCATAATTAGTTTGATAATTTTTAGTTTGATAACTTCCAAGTTCAAAAGATTTGTGTTAAGGTATTTTATCTATCTATATTATATCAAAGCAAAGTTCGCTAAAAGATTTCCAAGATTCGCTAAAATTTTCAATAACTTGTAATATGTATAGCTAGCCTTGATGAGACTAAACAAGAATTATTTAAAAAAATTAATGTAGGTCTACAATTAGTAAAAATATATTATATATCTATTATAAACTACTAAATTAAATAAAAAACTATTGTATGACAAAAACAAATATATCTCTAGTTTTAAAATTTTGATACAATTTCAAAATTCTTTTGTATAGGTTTTAAATAATAACATATCTAACAAATTTGGAAATGAAAAAAATAAAAGATATTACTAGAGGAAATGAGTAGTATTGTAGTGAAAACTATAAATAAAAATTCAAAAAGTAATAATATAGAAAATATAAAAACAGAAGTAAACTGTTATTTTAAAAAAATAGTTTTAGTATCATCCATTTCAAATGGTTAGTTTCTAATCAAATTCATATTTTAAATTTAAAAATATATAAAATATTTAATAATGAAGTTAGTTGTGGTTAAATATTTATTTAAAACTATTTAATCATTACTAATATTTAAAAGTAAATTTCTTAATTAATTAAACACACACAACTTAATTTGATTGCTTATTTACTAAATCACCTCAGATTAATGATTATTTAAAGAAAAAACTCAATTTTTAACTAGATCATACTATGTAGATAAATGTTAGTATTTGACCGAAAAACAAAATAATGAAGTCCCTCAGTCAGTTCCAAATATCAACAAACCAAGGCTCAAGGTCATTTTTTATTACCTACTGCCGCTATTGTCTGACCACCTGTCCACCTCACTTATCTCTTAACAAAAATAGCTTACACCCGATTTAACTGAGAATCACCAATTTAATGTTTTTATTCATGATTCACTGATAAAACATTTAATATGTACATTATAATAGACGATTTAGAATAATGTCAAATACTCAAGGTTTAGTTTTTGGAATTAATATTATTAAAAAACTATGGATCTACTTTTTTGCTTCGTAAGAAATGCAATGGAAGCTGTCAATTGATACTGCGATGAAAAAGGAGCCATTATTAAAACTAAATTAAACAAACTATGATTTAAATAAATACAATTCAATTTTGGTAGTTAATATTTTTTGATGTATTTTTTGTTACTATTGATGTCTGTTGTGTCCAGCGGAGGAATACTTAACCATAAACAACTCCCATTAAAATTGTAATCGTCATGGTCATGTCACGTAAGCTGTTGTCCTGTTAAAAACTTCTCTGACTTGTTTGTCAATTTTGAGAAAGGATTTAAAATCAGTTTGAATAACAAAATAAAAAGGAAAATTGGATTGCACAAACATAGACAATAAATAAATTTGTTTCAAAACCTGAAAATCGGTATAAGCTATGCCATTAGGATCTACAGGCGCTGCCGCGCATCGGGACTCGCTCGATGCATCGGGACGCTGGGACGCTCGATGCATCGGGATTTCGATTACCTCTGTATCGAATCGCGATTCGATGCATCGAATCGAATCGTATCGAAATTTCGATACATTTTCGATGCATCGCACACCCCTAAAATCTAGAAAACACAATAAAGTTTCTTTCCGAAAATTACAGTAAGTTTTTTGCGATGGAATTGTAATAAACAAAATAAAATAGTGTCACAGAACAATTAATACTATATTGGTTTTAAAAAGTCTTTATAATTTATTTGTCGTAGAGAAGAACACCTCTCTTTCAAAAAGTAATTGCGCCAGTGTCTTAGGAGGAATATAGTGTCGGCTGGTGTTGCGACGGACTGTCGTTAGCGTACAGCGTTAGATCAAAGACAACTGCGGTGTCAGAATGGGAAACTCTGCTCGCTGTCATCATCTGCCTCACCTTCACTGTCCTGGGGCGTGTTGTTGTGCGGATATCTCAAAACTATATCTACAACTTTCTGATCGGTAAAAATTTAGCCTTGCAGGGCATTACCGTACATAATGAAGTTGGTTGTTTCTCATATTGTGTGGACCTGATTTGGAAAATTTATGTAGTTGCACATTGTACTTAATAATTTATCGCCAACTTAATAACAGTCCGCTTAATCCAAAATGGGCCGGTCCCAATTATTTTGGATTAGTGGGGCTCCACTGTATTGATTCATCTTATGTTAAATAGTTGTAAGCTAATTTATAAATGGTTAATCTTATTATATTTTATGTTCATTGCATTTTTCCTTCCCAGCGAGGAAGAAAGGAACCTGTATTATCTCGTCCATTTCGTCAGCTCAGAAGAATTCCTCCTGAGAAAATTGCTGTGGAGATAAAAAATCCTTTGGCTGTTCAAAGTGGTAAGTGTTAAATAATTAAATCAAACGTTTTCATCCAATTACAACATATTTTCTTCACATTATTCTTTGTTATTAACTGTGTAATTTTCATTTATTTAAAGTTGCCACATGAGCAAACTTCAGCAATTGTTTTCATTCTTGGGAAAAGTATCATAATTTATTTTAGTTTCTGTTTTAATGTTTGCGTTGAAATGGATTCAGTTTTATTTCAATAAGTATATAATGAAGATGCATACTTAACATAACATTATTGAGTTTATGAAGATAAGCTGTAAGCTGTAATTATATTCTCTCAGAGGTAGTCGGCTTTCGACTACATGGGAAAGCCCCTCTTTCCCCTTCCTTCCCCTCGAACCATGATGTTGATGTCCGCAGTCCAGTCCGTGCTTTGTTATGGGCCAGAGGTGTGGGCAGACGCTCTAGGACATCTACCGGTTGCGACCCGCCCGGGTTCAACATCAAGCTGCGCTTTAGGTGTGTTCTGCAATCGGACAGTATCCGAGCCTGCCGTCCTGGTGGTTGCTGGAGTCATTCCTGTCAAACTTTCGGCAGGGGAGAAGAAGGCGATTCATTAGAGACAAGGCGAGATCGGTAAGGATGCTGCAAGATCTGAAGAGTGCTCCCGAACCTTCCAGCAGTGGCAACACAGCTGGGAGCACAACTCCCGAGGACGATGGACTGCGCGACTCATAGAGCGGGTCCAACCATGGGTGGAATGGCGAGGTGGATTACTACCTCACTCAGTTTCTGACAGGCTACAGCTATTTCAAGTCCTACCTGTATCGAATCGGCAAAACTGGTTCAACTAGATTACACTTACTGCCTGGGTGTTCCAGACGATGTGGAGCATACTTTCTTCTGCTGCCCCTGTTGGGAAAGACCGTGTTTGGAGGCCGTATAAAAACTTTGTGTTTTCTCGGTGGTCATGGTCTACCAAAAGATCATTGAGGACGAGGTAAACTGGGATTGTTTGTCACAGTTCGTCCGGGGCGTACTTCTAGAGAAGAAAAATACCCCCGTTGCAGCAGATCTGCGTACTCAGCGAATTTCCAAATCAATAATAATAATAAAATATGACAAGTTTTATAAAAATCTGTTCATAAACGTGAGAATTATTTGCCTATTCTCCATAAGATTAACATGACAAAGAGTGTGCAGGTTAGCAGCTGTGAGGAACACTGAAAGTAGTCATTTATACCATAAATAATTTTTATTTTAACCAATTATACCAAGTTTCATCAACATCTGTCCATAAATAAAGGAGTTTGCCTATTCCCTATATGATTAATATGGGAAAAGAGTATGCAGGTTTGCTGCCATGATAAACACATAAACTATGATTTTTAAGCATAAAAGGATAGATCTCAACCACATGAAGCTAAATATCACGTTTCATAAAAATATATTGATTAATATGGGAAATATTAATTTTTCCCTATCCTCCATAAGATTAACATTGGAGCCCCACAATACAACGTACTGTGTTTAGATTTTTTAATATCTCGGTAACCGTTGGAGATAGAGAAAAACTTTAAGGAACTTAATTGTGTAGTTTTTAAGCTGATTCCAATGGTGAAATATAAAATTAGAAATTTTAAAAAATTACATGTGAAAAACGCAAAAAACCCCATTTTGGGGTACAAAACCCCCCCAAACTACCCGTTCCCATTGACCGATATGTCTGGTTTATGAACTCGTCCGAGTATTTGTAGGAACACACGTCTCTACCAAATTTGGTCTCGATCGGACCATTTTTACGAGAGTTATCGTGCTAACAGACACATATATATATATATACTAGCTGACCCGGCGAACTTCGTAACGCCTCACAGTAAACACATGTTAACTTTAAGATTGGCCATGTTCTAAAATCCAATAGCATTACGGCTTCATTGTGAAAGGTTATTCTGGGTCGCGGCATAGTGAATAACAATACTGAAACGACAAAACATATTAATATCATTCCCACAAAACAAATAAATCTGAGTGGATTAATTCACAATTTTCAAATCCAATCCAAACCCAAACGAAACCTAATTGTAATACGGCTTTTATAGGAAAGATATACAACAGCTGATTATTATAATAAACGTAATAATATAAACATTGTAATTATCATATAAACACATGACTTTAATTAATCAGACAGAAAATAAAAATATAAATACATAATCCCCTAAAACCGTTAACTATTAACGTGGTGATTAAAGCTGTTCATTTTTTACAGTACACATTTACTTCATAGTTTAACATTAATGAATGATTCAGATGGCATTGGATAGTAAAGCATACGGTATTGCTAATGGAAAGTAAACCAATCAGCTGTAGCTAAGAAATCAAATGTTTTCATTGTAGACAATTTGTAAACAAACTTACTCTCCATAAGGTTAACATTAGAAATTTAAAACGCCATAAAATGGAAACTTATGGGGTTTTCGAAAAATTTTTTTCACTAAAACCTTCCCGGACACATATAGAGCAACTTCCTAAAATTTCATGGCGATCGGATGAGTAGTTTGGCAACGCATAAAGGACATACAGACAGACAGACAGACATACATTCAATTTTATATATAGAGATATACATACATATATACATATATATATATATATAAATTTTAACAACTATTGTTTTTGGACTCTGGGCACCTAAAGAAGAAAAAATAACATGGTCCCGGGCTTAAGTCTCACCATGAGACCTACGGTAATAGCTTCTTCCCTATGAGAAATTCGCTAAAAGAATAAATTCAGCTATACATCGAGTGAAAAATCAAAAAGTGATAGCACGCCCTCTCACCAAGGCTCAGGTTGCAATTTGCTCATGAGTGGGTTTGAGATATGCCGGCGATGCAGCTACACGTAGCTCGGACGAGGTAGTGGTCAAAACATTGCTCATTTATTAGTAGCGACGTCTCTCACGTAATAAGACACCTGTGAGAAGTCCCATTTGATTTCATTGTGAGCTACACCAGAGACGTCTTCGGGAGACGTCATTGACATCATAACATGTGTGGTGTGAAGTGGCCTCAACACAAACCTTCCCACCATGCCCTAGTCATTGGGTCAATTTATTACCCCTTTGAGTGCCGAGTGTCTCGATTTGAGATGTGCCATTACTGTAGTTTGAGTGCTGACAATAATAATAATCCAAAATCAATAATAATATATAACAGGTTTGATCAATATTCATGATAAATAAGAGAGTTTGTCTATTCTCCATAAGATTAATATGGGGAAAGTATCCAGGTTTGCTGCTGCGTGGAACGCTGAAAGTAGGCATTTTTACAATAAACTATTTTTATTTTGACCATTTGTAACAAGATTCATCAACATCTGTCCATAAATAAAGGAGTTTGCCTATTCTCCATATGATTAACATGGGAAAAGAGTATGCAGGTTTGCTGCAATGATATAAACTATGATTTTTAAGCATTTGAAGGATAAGATCTCGATCAAATGAAGGTAGATCAAAGTTTAATCAAAAAATATTGATTAATAAGTAAAATATTAATTATTTTTCTTTATCTTCCATAAGTTTAACATTGGAGCCCCAAAATACATCGTTATGTGTTTAGATTTTTTAATATATCGGTAACAGTTTGAGATAAAGAAAAACTTTAAGGAACTAAATTGTGTAGTTTTTTAAGCTGATTCTAATGGTACAAGATAAAATTTAAACATTTTTTTTAATTACTTATGAAAAACGCAAAAAACCCAATTTTTGAGTAAAAACCCCACCAAACTACCCGTTCCCATTAACTGACATGTCTGGTTTACGAACTCGTCCTTGACATTTTAAAATGTTGAAACTTTAGCTTCTTTTGTTTGAAATCCATCCATTTATACTTAAAAATCATAGTTTATGTATTTATCATGGCAGCTAACCTGCATACTCTTTTCCCATGTTAATCATATAGGGCATAAGTAAACTCCTTTATTTATGGACAGATGTTGATGAAACTTGGTGTAAATGGTCAAAATAAAAATTGTTTATGCTACAAAATTCTACTTTCAGTGTTCCTCACAGCAGCAAACATGGATACTATTTCCCATGTTAATCTTATGGAGAATAGGCAAATAATAAGTCTTATATTTATCGACAGAAATTGAAAAACTTATATTATTGAGTTGGAAATTCACTGAGTTGCAGGTTTGCTGCGACGGGGTATTTATTTTACACGCAACCCATGCTATTCTTTCAAATGACTAACATCTGCAGTTTTTTGTACCTGAAAGGAATTCATTGATTGAAGTCGAATAAATCATTTTGTTTCTAGGAAAACATTTAGAAAAGAAAGAAGAGGACACACGTTCGGTGTCACCAATACCAAAGGACAGATCTGGAAGAAATATGTCTCCACCTCCTGATCATTTTAACATGGAAGCAACACCATCTGATCCAGGTAGCAAGTTCAATTCCTCCTTAATCAACAATCAAGCTAGGTTACTTTTTTTATTGGAAGGGGCGGATTACTCCCAAGGCACTTCAGCCGTAGCGGCTTTTTGCGCACCCCTGTGTGGGTTGCGGCATTATCACATAGCGAAAAGCCATTGGTGATTGGCAGGATTTGAACCCGGGACCTTGGGCTCTACCCCTGGACCAGCACGCTCCCCTCTAGGTTACTTATCTAAATATAATACCTACCTTGTGGTTAGGTCACCATTTCAATAATCTAATCCAATCTAGTAAATATTAACAGAATGGAGAGTTATTGGTTTATTCATTGGGCATAGGGGTAAAAGGTAAGGGGGTTAAAGTGCACTAGCAGAAATATAAAACATCCATTTTATTTGGCATTACAAAAGATACCGAAATCCCAATATATATCTCTAAATCTGCATGGCAAATCTCAAAATAAGTGTTAACTTGTGGCAGTAAAATTTGGTTTTTTCCTGGCTAATTTGGTGGAGTGCGGATAGCCGAAAATCCTTATAATCTGAAAATATAACAGACTCCCACGTCGCACAGACAACGATCGCGAATAGGGCCTGCAATATTAGTGCTGCCAAACTGCATATTACTAATTTATAGCAAACTAGCTGACCCGGCAAACTTCGTAACGCCTTACAGTAAATACATGTTAACTTTAAGATTGGCCATGTCCTGAAGTCAATTAGCATTGCGGCTTCGTTGTGAAAGCTTTAAATATACAACAGCTGATTATTATAATAAACTCAACGTGTATTAACATTGTTATTATTTTTTATTTGGCAAACATATAAACAAGTGACCATTAATCATACAGAAAATAAAGAAATATAAATACAGTACATAATTCCCAAAAACCGTAAACTATTAACGTGGTGAATAAATCTGTTCATTTTTTACAGTACACATTTACTCCATAGTTTTACATTAATAAATGATTTAGATGGCATTGGATAGTAAAGCATATTGCCAATGGAAAGTAAAACAGCTGTAGCTTAAGAAATCAAATGTTTTTATTGTAGAACATTATTTGTTAACAAACTTAGTCCCCATAAGGTTTAAATTAGAAATTTAAAACGCTATAAAATGGAATCTAATTGAATTTATGGAAACTGAATATGCCTAAAGCATGACCGGAGCAGAGACGAATCCGAAAAATCAAAGATCATTAAAATCGGTCCAGCCGTTCTCGAGTTATAATGCATTTGTTTTATATATTTAGATTTCCGGAAAATCTGTAAATACAACAATATTTAGACAACCATGTTGCACAGGCAAGGATCAAGAATAGGGCCTGTAATACAAGTGCTGACAAACTGCATATAACAAATTGCAGTACTAATATAGTACTAATTGTACTATTGTACTGAAAATATTCGTGAATTTCACAAGTTTATTAGCAAATTAAAAAGATTTTTAATTTTAGTAAAAAATGATAGTAAAGTCTGGAGGAGTCCCTTTTATTATTTTTATGAAAAAACAATCTAATTAAAAAAGAAAATTTGTGTCATGCGATCATATGTTATGCAATCCATTGTTAGTGATACTTGCTTTGAACAGCAAGTACTGCGGTTGCATCTGCAATTGAAGGTGCTCGAGATAAAACTCACATTTTACCCAACTGTTATTACATTTTTCTAACCTTATTTGGATTAAAAACATGTTCCCGACAAAACATATTAACAGATGATAAATAGTGTACGGCAGTGAGAATGGTTTTGATTGTCTGTCTTTTAACTCGTGTACCTCTATCGGCCCACATCCATACAAATATGAAGGGTAACATAATTATATGGTAAATATATAGGGGTAAACAAAAATCCTTGAAAATAAAAAATTCTAAAAAATAATAAAATGGTCTGGAGATATAGCCAACGTACACCTGTGTAACTTATTTCACAAAAATTGTACATTCAGTGTGGTCTTGGGGTCTGTACACAGATAGCCAGTTAGACAGACAGACAACAATCTGAAAACCACTTATTTACATTCATCAGGGTGCCTCAAAATGGATATATCCACTCTCAATACTTCATATAAGGCTTTCCCCATACTTTATAGGGAAGAAAGTAAAGATAAGACATTTATAGACAAAAATACCCCCATCGCAGCAGATCGAACTCAGAGAATTTCCAAATAATTAATATAACAAGTTTTGCTGAATGTTTTACTGTAAAGTAATCTATATTAAGTTATGAAATTTGGAAGTGATGGGACCTTCTTGATATCAAAATAAAGTCTGTTGTGTTTTTGAAAACGTAGGCCTATCACATTTTATCATTGAATTTCTTGTTTTTATATAAATGTTTTGAAATGGATAGAGGCTATTTAGATCGATCTAGTGGCATTAGAAAAATATTGTTTGAAAGTGAAAAATTGGGTGAATTTTCCAACTATTAATAATAGTTTTTCACTTTACTATGGTATGGTGTAACTATGGTAATGCCGATTTTGAGAAAAATGCAAATTCTCAATTATGGTCTTACTATAGAAATGTAGACGTGTAAAAGTCAATCAAACTATATATTTTTTTAAACTAGATAAAATTTATGACAGTTTGTATATTTTGGAAATAAAATTTAAACCATATTAACAATTTTGTGGGGATGGTCTCCCCCCCTTCACTTTTTTAAAAATATGTTTTTTTCATTTATAAATTATAAATATAAAAATAAAATTTAAAATATCATCATAAAATATATTCTAAAGTAAGGTAAATTGTGAAGAAAATGATATATTATAATACAGATTTTGACCATATTTACTATTTTTTATGATTTTTTAAAAATACCCTTGCAAATCGCGTAGGCGATAGTGTCTAACAATTCCACAAAACTGACGACAGATGCCTCCACCTGCCAATTCTTATTGAATATGTAAATGCGTCGTAAATTACGACTTTGCCATTTCTAGGGTTAATGATACAATTTCCTCATAAACTTACACCCCACCTGCTGCGCCGATATGTTGCTCGACGTATGGGTAGGTTCTTGGAAGTTCCAGTATCCTCCCATCCGCATGAGTCAAAATTCCCACACTGTCGTTGCCATTTCCCGCTTCACTGAAGATCCGAATCAAACGCAATTATAAACTGAACTGATGTTTGTGATGTTGTTTAATTATAGTTAGGCCCGAAATAAACAAACACATTTAATCCTGTTGATTTCTGCCATGAGAAACGCAACCTTGCGCTGATGACTCATTTCCAAGAAGTATTCCAGACCATCCGGCGTCCGAACCAAACCGTGCGAGTCCGGAATAGAGGGAGTCGATTGTACAATGTATTATAAGGCTACATTGCTAATCTTATGGAGGAAAAGGAAAGATTAATATTTCCCTAACTAATTTTTCGGTGAAAGAATTTAGCTTCATATGGTTGATATCCATCAATTATTTATGTTTAAAAACCGTAGTTATGTGTTTATCATGGCAGCTAACCTCCATACTCTTTTCCCTTGTTAATCATAGGGCAAACTACTTTGTTTATGGACAGATATTGATGGAACTTGGTATAGTTCGTCAAAATAAAAATGGTTTAGGCCCTAAAGTAAAAATGCCTACTTTGAGTGTTCCTCACAGCTGCCTGAATACTCTTTCCCATGTTAATCTTATGAAGAATAGCAAACTCCTTTAATTATGGACATATAGTAATAAAACTTGGTATGTAGTAAGAATAAAAATACATTATGATAAAAATGCCTACTTTCAGTGTTCCTCACAGAAGCAAACCTGTATACTCTTTTCCATATTAATCTTATGGAGAATAGGTAAACTCTTTATTTATTATGTATATTGATCAAACATGTATATGAAACATGTTATATATTATTATTGATTTGGAAATTTTCTGAGTAGCAGGTCTGCTGCGATGGGAGATATTTGGAATTCAATAGCGTCTTTTTATGTAAAAAAGAAATCCTGTTAGCCAAGTTGCGCCATCGTCTCATAACATAAACATTAAGCATTTGGATGTATCTGTACACCATTGCTGGAGATAGCGTAGGGCGATGTCTAACTACACTCACAGTAAATCACGATAGATTTAATTTTTATGGTTCCACTCTATATCATTGCTTTTCGGCAAACTACTATTTGTACATTTGAGTTCATCTCCAGCAATGACCGTGATCGCGTATAAAGTAGGCCTACAGATGGAACTGTATTTTCATTGTTCATTTCGTTTTTATGTGTCAATGTGTATCATGTTTTATTTATTTCTAATGATGAGTCCATAACAAATAGAATGTCTCTGCAGGAACGCTTCATGCCATTCAGGCAAAACATGTAGTGGACAAGCCTATATGTGAACTGTGATAAGATATAAGTTAATTGTTCTAAATACATCATTTGGGTCTAAAATAATGGACTTTATTAGCACTTTCAATGAACTTTTACACTAAACTTCCCAATAATCCGAACAACTCGGTAATCCGAACAGGGTTCGGTCCCAATTAGTTCGGATTACCAGGTTTCTGTTGTATTTGTAAACTGCAATAAAGGACACAATAGGTATAAAACATTATTTTTGTTTTCATATTGATATATTTTTATACCAGTACATGGCTCCCGTTCCCCTGATTTCCCTTGATAATCAAGGTTCACCTGTATTTGAATTTTCCTTGATGAATTTAGAGTTTTTACTGTCATAATCATTAATATTTATTTTATTTAACTAAACTTTTTTAGAAGATTTTTAAAATATCTTAAAAAATAAGTATTTATTTTTTAACTTATTACATTAATAGATAATTATTTTAATCTTAAACTATTTGTTTATAGATGTTCCCACTCCAACTGACACAAGTACCAGAAGTGTCACTGATGAACAAAATGAAGAAAAATCTCCCAAGCCAGAAATTGAACCTGAAGATGAAATTGAACTAGAACCATCACAAGACTTAGAGGCTTTAGATGAACCGATGGAGTGAGTTAATTTTACATTTTCAGTGAATTTCCTATAGGAAATTGAGCATTACTGTTATCTTCTTGGTAAGATTTACAAAAAATTTTGTTATTTTGTGATAATAATAATAATAATAATAATCCTTTATTTCCAAAAAATTCACATTTACAGCATGAAACAATGATATAACTGTATACTGGAAATTAGTTTCTCACATGAGACTAAGCCTGTGGGTGGAGAACGAGTCCATAATCTTCCGCCTATGACATCTTTAAAACCTAAGACTATGTATATAAATAAAAAACTAAAGAAACTAATTTATATTAACAAACAAAAAATGTTTTTTTTATAAGTTAGTGAAAAATCCTATGCATGCATGTAAATGGTATGTATTTTTTTAATTTTTTATTTTAATGATATGTCATTAAAAGAGAAAATATAATGATTCCAACCGCGAACCCAGTCCATTCAAACCACCCTTACCACATGCCATACATGCAAACAGTCACATAACCCAGAACAGACGCGCGCGCGCACACACACACACACACACACACACACACACACACACACAACCCCACATGCCAGACATCACTCATCACACCAACTACCACACACACAAACGTACTATTGTCACGCTCACTCTCCAACAGACCGATTCTCAAATACTAAAAATGCTACTCATTTGGAATTGTGTTTATGTATATCTATTAGCTTACATAAGGCATATGTATTATATATATTTTATGACTCCTCTAAAACTGTTCAATATTTCATTTATATCTAATTTTATTAACTAGCCCCTGTAAAATTCAACACATTTCTTTTCAAAATTACATTCAATTTCTAGTTTCAAGATACACTAGTATTTTATACAGTTAAACTATAATGGATGCAAAACAGTTTACCTTACTTCTAACGGGCAGTTTCTCGACGGCCAGGTCTAGATCCGCTGCCTTCAGATTACATAACTTTCACTATAGCATAGTTACTAATTGATTATTGTGTTTACACGTTGACTTAGCTTATATAGTGAATATAGTTCAATGGGGGGTGACATTATAAACTATGATAACTGTGATCCCAGACTACTTTCAAAGTTCGTGACCGAACAACAACTCACCAAATACTGATAAAAATCAATTTGAGTCTGTAGTTTAAAGGTACTGAGACTACTGTCAGGGTAGCCCACCCCAACAGTGGAGGAACACTAAATTTATCTTCCTGCGGTGTTTAAACACCCCTCGTAAGTATTTAAAGTTTAAATAATCATGCATATGCCTTAGCTCGGGGGGTTTATCCGGACCCAGAAAAAATATATCAGAGGGTTGGTAGAGGGTTCTGGAACAATCTGTATACATATATATATATATATATACATACATACATATACAGTGGAACTTGGATAATTGGATAATTCGAACTTCTGTAATTCGAAAACTTCTTTATTTCGACATTTTATCTTGGTCCCTAGAATTTTATTTAAAAACAATGTAAAAATATCTTGGTTAATTCGAATAATTTTTTGGATAATTCGAAGTTTTTACAGTGGAAATCTATAGTTTGTGTATAACTGAACAAGTCATTGAGTGCGATTTTCCAGGAAACGAACGTTCGGGCTTCCTGTCCTCAGACTACTTTTAGCTAGATCAACGCGCCCACTCCACTCACTAGTCCACTACTGCTCATAAATCACAACATTGACACATTGAGTGTGTATCATCGGTGGTGGTTTGTTCCAATATTCGTCGTCTTTGTTTCGTGTTGGCATTTGTGACTTCGTCTGCTTTCATGTTAACACGTCGTGTGTATGAACTGGTTCGCTTCGTCGAAGCGAACCTACAAATCTCTGACGTTGCAAGAATAAATAGCGGCGATCAAGGAGGTAGAGAAGGGATTTGAAAAAGTTTGTAATAGCTAGTTTCGGGATCCCTCCAAACTCATTATTGACATTTAACAAAAATTAGGATTTTTAATCAATAATATCTTCGTTAAACTAACTTTTTTAATATACAATGTTAAAACATGATGTTTGATTGTTTATTTCAACCACTTGCATAAACTTTTCTAATTCAAATTTTTGGATAGTTCGAATTTTTTTTCTGGTCCCTTGAGGTTCGAATTATCCAAGTTCTACTGTACATATTCCTCATAAGTGCCAAATGACTCTTATAATTACTTTAAAAATTGTATAGTTGTGTACTGAATGAATGAGTGTTGGTTTTGCAAATTTTCGTTTTAATTATAAAAAACGTTTTCAAGCAAATAGAAATAGTGACTTCTCTCAGAGCGAGCTTGATGATGACAAGGAGCCCCTGCTCACCTCCACGCCTGACGAGGTCGAGTCCCCCCGGCCCAAGTGTTGATGTTGTATGTGTCCTGTTGCAGTGATACGTCAGAGCCACAGTTTGTGGTGACCTAGAATGGCTACGACCCCGACGGCATCTTCTCTCAGAGCGAGCTTGATGATGACGAGGAGCCCCTGCTCACCTCCACGCCTGACGAGGTTGAGTCCACCAGGCCCAAGTGTTGATGTTGTATGTGTCCTGTTGCAGTGAGACGTCAGAGCCACAGTTTGTGGTGACCCTGAATGGCTACGACCCCGACGGCATCTTCTCTCAGAGCGAGCTTGATGATGACGAGGAGCCCCTGCTCACCTCCACGCCTGACGAGGTCGAGTCCCCCAGGCCCAAGCGGGAGGTTAACTCTTCTCCCAACGTCATCATGGGGACACCAGCCGTCAACCACAACAGTATGTATATGTACGATCACATAAAGTGTAGTAGAGGCTAATGTACCGGTTGTATTGATTTATAATGAGGAAGTACTTTATGTTTTAAAACACTTTACGTCCAAAACCTTAAAACAGAGAAATAAACTGTGTTTCAATGTGTCCAAAAGTGCTGTTTTTGCGTCAGAGAAATTGAAGGAGTCAACCATTACTGCAGTTGATTCTTCAAGTTGAATTCATTCAGAATTGTTTGTTTAAACATACAACTAACACATTTTATTTACACGCTCATTCATACACCTTATTTCTCATGTAAACAAAAAATAAATACATGTAATGTAAATAGAGAATGTAAAAAAAACTAAATAAATTATAGCTATTTCAATGTACAGACGAACCTCTCAATTTTAATAGTATACAGGTAAGTTTTGAATTTAATTATATTAAACTAACAGTTAAATACTTTAATAAATCCATTTTTAAAGGGGTCAGTACAGCTTGTAGTACCTTATAAGTACATTATAATTATAAGTACATTACTAAATTATAATAAAATATCTTTTTATAATGATAAGATATTACATCTTATCATTATAAAAAGATAAAAAAAATTGATTATAAGACATTTTATTTTCCTTCAAAACGTTTTATGTAAGTCATGAAATTAAAAACAGAGGTTTTAATAGAGTACTAGTTTACCCGTTGTGTGTTGCTGGGATGTACTAAACAGATTAATTAGGTTTTGGTTTGTTGAAAAAAAAGAAATGTAGTAATTTAATTACTACCTTTCAAAAATGACAACAAATCCAGGTATTTTAAGCCAAATTATGTATAAGAAATGAGTGTTTTTATGTAGACTTGAGACATTAAAATATATATATGACAAATTGAGATAGACTATCAGCTTAAACCAGGTACATTTTATCATTCTACAACCTAGTAAATATGCACACTTACAAATCCTATTTGAATGATAGATATTTCAGGGTCAAATTTAGGGATAGTATAACTAGACCCAATACAAGCAGGTGTTCTTTAGGATAGTTTATTGGGCCGACTTCTATACACATCCGATATTCCTGTACATCCAAATGTCAGTATTGCGACTTTTGCTAATAATACAGCAATAATAACTTCTCATGAAAAACCAGATACAGCCACTGTAATGCCACAATCTGGATTGGATGAAATTTCAGATTGGCTCGATAAATGTGATCAGGGTCAACGAAAACAAGTCAACCCATACAAAATTCACGACAAGACTAGGAAGGTGTCCCCAAGTGACTTTAAACCACATTGAAGTTCCTCAAACTATTTAGGTGAAGTATCTAGGAACCATGCGACTCATGTTCATCGACAGATTTTGACCACTTGACTTGTCGTATATTATTATTATTATTATTATATTATTGATTTGGAAATTCGCTGAGTACGCAGGTCTGCTGCGACGGGGGTATATATATATATATGTGTGTGTGTGTGTGTGTGTGTGTGTGTGTCTGTGAACACGATAACTCTCGTAAAAATGGTCTAATCAAGACCAAATTTGGTATAGACGTGTATTCCTGCAAATGCTCGGACGAGTTCGTAAACCAGATATATCGGTCAATGGGAACGGGAAGTTTGGGGGGTTTTGTACCCCAAAATGGGGTTTTTTGCGATTTTCACATGTAATTTTTAAAAATTTCTAATTTTATATTTCACCATTGAAATCAGCTTAAAAAACTACACAATTAAGTTTCTTAAAGTTTTTCTCTATCTCCAACGGTTACTGAGATTTTAAAAAATCTAAACACAGTACGTTGTATTTTGAGGCTCCAATGTTAATCTTATGGAGGATAAGGAAAAATTAATATTTCACTTATTCACCAATATTTTTGGATAAAACCTTATATTTAGCTTCATGTGGTTGAGTGTCTTCAATTTATGCTTAAAAATCATAGTTTCATGGCAGCAAACCTGCATACTCTTTTCCCATGTTAATCATATGGAGAATAGGCAAACTCCTTTATTTAAGGACAGATGTTGATGAAAGTTGGTATAAATGTTAAAAATAAAAATTTTTTATGGTATAAATACCTACTCTCAGTTTTCCTTGCAGCAGCAAACCTGCATACTCTTTCCCATGTTAATCTCTTGGAGAATAGGCAAATAATTCTCACGCTTATCGACAGATTGTGACCAAACTTGTCATATATTATTATTATTATATTATTGATTTGGAAATTCGCTGAGTACCCAGGTCTGCTGCGACGGGGGTATTTCACTATGTGTTTACTGCATGCAAATCTAGCTTGCAAACGGTTACATTTACGCCAAAATTACCAAGAGTAAAAACGCGTCTTAAAATTACCTCTTATACTTAAAACCACCATAAAATATTGGATATTCTATATGAAGTTTTCCATTTGTTGGCCATATTGGAAAATAGCGGCCATATTTTTACTTACTAACCTAGTAACTATACTTTTGGACACACTGAAATAGGACAATGTGAAAAATTACCGTTCTTGGCACGCCAAAACTGGTGGAGAGGGAAAACACCTGTCTGTCCTGAGCTTTCCCTTCGTGTTTCTCATAGTCGCCATGCAAGCCATAAGAGTGAAAAATACTCGTACACACAACCTACCCTCGACCCTCCAATTAACTTTTTAATTTAGAGTACTATAAAGCAGTATAAAAGGAGAAATAAAAACTTTATTTTACTGATGTTTATCCATCTGTCTATGAATACACAACCCAGAAACTTTATATTTAAACCTAAAACCACGTCAATTGGATTTAACTCAAAGGTGGGACTTGGCAGCTACTTAAGAGAGTTGGTTAGTCGGGGTGGTTTATTGCATTTTTATTCGTTGCATTTAAATAAAAGTATTTATATATAATGTAAAATAATACACTTGAATATATCTCTTCTCTTTTTACTTGGACAAATCTTTTGTCATAGGACAAATAGGGCCGAAGGTGTTTACTTTAAAACTGTTGGTTCCTGTTGGCACTAAAGGCTTTTTTGGAGGGTTTCTTTCTGCACCAACTTTTAAAGGGAGCTTTTTGGCTGCTTACTGCTTCTTGTAACATCTTTGTTGATCTTTGCTTCAGCCATTGCCTTCTTATTCTCGCTTTGCAGTAGCTTAGGAACTGCTATGATGGACAGGCTTGACTGTGGAGGTTTTTGGAGTAGCTTCATCTTCTTGAAGCCAATCTCTGTAGGTTGCTAAGGGTTGTACGAGTAGTATGATTCAATTGGGAATCTTTACCCACTCTAGGAAACTTTCCGTGGTATCTATGTGTGTTTCCACCTAAGAAAGAAAACCATCCGTGATGGGTATATCACTTGTGAAAAGAACATTTTTACACTTTCTCTCCTGAAGGAAAGAAAGTGTAAAACCTACTTGTATCAAACGGTATAAAAAACGTGTATCAGGGTTGAACCTGAGTTAGATTGGGTATTATCTCTCCCCCTAAATATGTTCAATATAGTCAATAATCTTTATAGTGAATAATGTCAGCCTGAGCTTACTTGTGCTCGCACTTTTTAGGGTTTTTAGTAAGTATATTAATAAAATGTTAAAAAATTTGAAGTGAGCAAAATTACTCCTTTACTAAAAACATCAACCCATTTGACATTCAATCAAGCTTCTACAGCTTGTTGCCACCATTCACCATTTGTCCTTCAAATATGTCTGTCAATAATATTAGACAAACAAAATATTTCAACCGAATTTCTGAAAAAACAAGACAGTCAACAGTTAAAACTGTTTTGCAGATTTGATTGAAGTTGAAATATTGAGGTCAAAGTCTGAACGATGCAAGTACTGGCCAGCTTGTCGCTTGGGAGACAAATGCACATATTATCACCCTTCCAAACCTTGCAAGTAAGTCATTTGAGTATAAATTTCTGGTTTTTTATTTTTGTGTATTCTATATCTTATTTTGTATCTTAATTAATTAAGAGTACATGGTACCAATGCAATCTCTGTAGATAAAATATTGTGATTTTGGGCTGCTCCGATTTATGTCCTTGAAAAAACTAACAAAATAAAAATATCTAAGGTTTATATATTGAAAACTGTGTTTTATAACTTGTGTATTTTTATGCATTGAAGGTCCAATGACAGTGTTAAGTAAATTTTCTGATTTAACAAGTCCAAAATTGTATGCTTTTTGGGAAACAAATTTAATTTAATTATATTTGTTTTTTTCTTAGGATGTTTCCTAATTGTAAGTTTGGAGATGGCTGCCTCTACATCCACCCACAGTGCAAGTTCAATGCTCTGTGCACAAGGAAGGACTGTGTGTTCGCTCACACCCCTGCTCACACGCCAGTTCAGCCAGCAGGTAATTTACACCTTCATCATTGTTGAAAGTTATATTGTTTTGTTACATGGCAAGCTCATCAGTAACAATTTCTCCAATTCAGTTATTTTTGTTTAACTATCCTTTTCACACGCTTCAATTTTTTTTATGTGAAAAAAAACTTATTTCTTCCTAAAATTATTTGTTGCTAGAACTTTATAAATTACAACCTAAAACTTTGTTCTTATTGTTTATTCTTATATTTGACTATCTTGAACAAATTAAGTGGAGCAATAAAGCAGAGTATATTTCAATTATGCATACTAGAATTGTGAGAGTAGTTATTTTAGGGTTCCAGTCAAGTAGTAATAATGTTGTAAAAATAGAGGTGTGCGGATATCCGAAAATTCGGTTCGGATTCGGATCGGATCGGATATCCGAAACCGATCCGAATGTATTTAAGATATCCGATCCGATCCGATAAATATCTGAATTTTCGGATAGACTGTATAATACAGCAATTTGAACAAAAACAACGAGATTTTCGTCAAGTTAACACCCGCGAAGCTGGAATAATTTTTGCTTAAACCTTGATAAGACGACGAAATTACGTAGTCTTTCATCAAAACAATGTCGTTGGCTGGTAGACGCGATACACTTATAGCGATTACATTGACGAATGACGACCGCAGATGACGAAATTACGCAATTCATATTCAATCGGAATGTAAGAACGTAATTGGGCGGTCCGAGGATGCGGTATGATTATTCGATTCTTCAACTACGCATTTAAGTAACCGTAAGTTCAACACGATATTGCATTTTGAAATACAAAGCATAGCGTCATCGATAGTTGCACCGATCAGATTGCGGTTTGATATTGTTCCATATAAAATTTCATTTCGGCTACGAAAAAACTTGAATTGTGGATTTAATGTTACTGGTAACAAACCATGATAATAGCTCGTTTTGCGACGGGGTTTCCGGAAAAAATAATACTACTTCATTCTGATCGTCTACGTACGGTAGACGATCAATTGTTTAGTTATCGCATTCTCAACTACTCCGGGTTTGAGCAATACGATAAAGTGTTGCCAAATTTACATTTCGCCTATTTCGTCGTTCAGTGTTCACATAACCAACAAATTTTCCACTTGTTTTCAATCTACATTTTATCTTTGTTAAATGAATTTAAGCGTTATTAGTTTTACATTTTTAGATAATTTTAAGATGAATAACTAACTAGATTACGACGAGGTACCATAATTTCACGGGTTTCAATATTGTTACACAGCCGATCGGGGTATTTTATCTGCCAAATATTCCAACTCTGCGCCTGCGCACAGGCCTTTGTTTGATAGCAGCTGCACTGTCGACTGTCACTGCCCTTGCCGATACGCAGATAGCTGATGGCATTGAGCCAACGGCGTCTGTCAAATCTTAATTCTTTGTTAATGGTGGATTTGTTTTTATCATTGTAATAAATAAAATAATTGAATCGTGCAATAAAATTGAGAATTAGTTGATTATTAGTAGAATGAATTGATGAATTAGTAGAAAGTTGATGTCATTTAATGGCGAATTATAAGGTTTCTGTTGATTTAATTTGTGAATTACGCCATATTAAAATTTGTTACTGGTAATTGTTATTTTGTAAATTTGTATTTATTGATGGAATAAACTTATTGTTATTATTATTATTAATTTTAAATGCAGTGAAGTAAAAATTTTAGTTTTGTTGTTCATCCTATGAAGAATTTATGATTTTTTATGTAAGTTTACCATTTAATAATTTTGATAACATTTTATTGATTTTTTCCTAATTTATTCTTGGATAAGTCTGATTTCACTTTTTTATTGCGAGTATCCGAATCCGAAAACTATCCGATCCGAATCCAAACTATCCGATCCGGATCCGATCCGAATCTGAGCTATTCGATCCGAATCCGATCCGAAAAAATAATTCACTATCCGCACACCTCTAGTTGTAAACTTAAACATCCCGTAGTTAAATTTATTTAAAATGTCAATGTTTAATCTGTAAGAAATTTATAATCTTATAAGTAATTTATTAGTGAGAAGTGTGAAATTAATTTTATGTTTTGAGGTATTGGAACATTTTCTATTTATGTCTTTATATTTCCTAAACTTGTTTCCTTCTTTTGTATTGTCTATTAATATTTAATACTGTTGATAACATGTCTTGACTGAATTATTTAAAAGTGTAAAACATGGAAGCGTACGCTACTAATACTTTCACTATAATATTTATTTATTTATAAGTTATTTATAAAGATAAAGATATTATATTAAAAGTTCAAAATCCCGTGATTCCCATTTGTGTTTGGTCTACTTTCCCAAGTATTTGTGTATGATTAATCTGTGACTATAAAAATGTTTCTGGTTAGAAAATACCAGAAAATAACAGTATCAACTGACACATACCTTTTCCCTTAAGTCAATTTAAACGACAATCTTTAATAAAACCAACAGATTCTTTAACGTTGATCTAAATATTTTTTTATACTTTGAATTTTAATATTTTTTTCAAACATAATTATCCAATTTATGAAAATAACAACAAGAGAAACAAAATTAAATTTATTGTTAGAATTTCATGGGGCGACTGTCCCCACCAACACCCCCCACCCCTGTCGTATTAGCTTTTTTGAGTGATTTCGTCGGGTGATGTGTCCTTACGCTATTACCAATTTGGTGGTAGTCAAATTATACTTTACCTTTTTTGTTTTCGTGGCAAAAAAAAGATTTTTGATATTTAAAAGCCCCTAACTTTAAAAACGGATGGTTTGAGAAATGTGAGTGGTGTCATTTTGTTTTTCTCATAAAGGACTATAAACCATATAATTTTAATCAAAATTGTTGGAGCCGTGTTTGACATATCTTCATTTTATGTGTTTTTTTGGGGATTTGTAGGGGTAAAATACGCTTAAAAATCAAAAAATAAAAATACAACCTGAGATACTGTGGAATATTACCTACATGCCGAATTTCATGAAAATCTCATCAATAGTCTTGTTTCTAGGCTACTGCACATCCCCACACACACATACACAGACACACGGATGGACATTACTCTAAAACCACTTTTTTGATTGAGGGGGCTCTATAATGGATATATCCACCAGAATCTCCTGATTCGAAAAAAAAATCAAAAATGCTGATGAAAACAATACTCCTTATACTATCGTATAGGGGGAGAAAGTAAAAGGAAAAGATAAAGTTTAAACAAAAAAGTGTTTGTATAAAAACCAAATTGTGTGTGAAAATATTATATACCTGTTATTAATTAAAATACAATATGTTAACCCTCCAGTAGTTCACTATTTTACCCTTGAGGGTTTGCCGTCTTTTGACTGTTATGCACAGTTTCAGAAAAAATCTTGAAAAATATAATCACTATATAGCTATAAAATATCATTAAATATTAAATTTAATAAGCTATTAAATTAAATATCATTAAATATCAAATATCAAATAGCTATTAAATATCATTTTATTTGTAACTAAATTTACTATGACTACATTATATCTAGTTTCCACTAACGTTTTAAATTTACCTTTTTATCCTCTTGTAAACATGAAAAACGTAGAACAATGTAAAGATTTTTGAAGTTTGCTCCCTCACAAATTAAAGTAAACACTGAATAAAAAATCTGAAATAGGTTTTGTTCTAAATTTAATAAGGAACAAGAATATATACAATGTTATGCTCTTATACAAAATAAAAACACATATCTTATACATAACAAACAACACACATACGTACAATAACATAACCAAAACGACTCAAAAGAAGACATCTGACGCATCTTTCATCGATCGTTGTCGACCAGAGAATAGAGTAAACGTTTGCAGGCAGGCATAGGCAGAAAGCGTGAAGCTTGCCGATGACATCGATACTACATACAAAACAATCTCTGTAATATTAAGGCGCCCTAGAGCGCATTAAATAAAAGCTTACTGACTGTCGCAACGGCGACAGTTAACCATCGGCGGGCGGCAAGTACTGTCATAAATGCGACAGTAAACCACGGGAGGGTTAATGGATAACATTTAATACACTTAAATTATCAGTATAGATGAAGTTCTGATAATTTTACTGAAAACTTTTCCTATTGTTTTAAAATAATTATTTTATTTTAAAATAGTTATTTTGTTCTTTTTTGGATAAAATTCAATTCGTGAATTTCACTAGCTTTATAGTTTGTAACTTACAATAAAAGTGGATAACACATCAACAATACTTTAATATGATAAATGTGGCATTTCTTGGCACACACACATAATTAAATATATTAAAATTGTAAATCTGTACTGTGTAAATTAAAAATTGTAAATCGTAAATTATTGACACTGTAAATTGCTCCATGAAATGATAATAAAGATTTTCTGATTAATTCATTTAGATTTAATTTTCTGTTTCGCTGATCAGCACAATTTTACCCATGTTATTTTCTAATGCTGAGGAAGGATCATCAATATCTTACAGATCTAATTAAATGTCTGAAAAAATCATGAAATATCTCACTTCAATTAACCAAACTCTTCAAAATAATGCTTTCAAAATAAAATAATCCTTTCAAAAAAAGGTTGAATCTTTAATCGCTTATTTACTTAGCTGTGCAATGAAATGATATTCGCCAATGATTGTTTCCAAACAAGGAGGTTAGATTCAACCAATCTGTATAATGAATTTTCTGTTAACATTTTCAAACCAGTCCAAATTGGGATGCAGAGATTCCACAAGATAAGGTTTTGACCAAATTGTTACTTACAATTTGTGAGTGTGATTGCTTGGGAATGGCTTTAGTCTTAAAGTCTGTCTTGTGACCCTGAAGACAAACTTGGATGGTATTATTTCTCAGCTTGAGATATCCTAAATTAATTTACAATATAACAGGTACTGTACTGTACTTTACTTTAATATTTAAAAATAATTCAAAAAGTCAGTTGATGTTTATGGGCATTTGCAAGATCATTTACATGTACAATGAACTATTATAGAAATATCCCAGATGAGTTGATTTATAGTGCTTTAATATTTCTATTTTTATTTATTTATAGTATTTTTAATCTGGTCATATTTACCAGAATTGTTGTAAAAATCTAAAGCAAGGATATTATTATTTTTTTATTGTGAATATTACCAAATTTAATGACTTGTAATTACAGTAGACTTCCGATCCGCGGAGATTAACCGTGTTGTGGCTTATCCGTGATCAGCAAAATAAATTAATAGTAACAAGTTTAACACTTAAATGGCCAACCTTGCACCTGCAAATTATAGCTACCGCCCACGACATACTTGGCCTTGGATGGTCGATCGTACGTAACTGCCCGTCAGTATGCAAAGGGACTGTTGGACTTGGAAGTGGAAGATGACAATTCACTGTGCGATCTCATTGGACTTAGAAAATTCAGTCAACCATTGTTATAATGGATGCAAATGACTTTAATTAAACAATACTAAATAATGGACTTTTCCCTCAAAGCCAATTAAGACAGCAACATCAAATGTAGGCCTGTAATACATTGCACTTGTCTCACGTATTGGACTGTTTTTTTTTTACTGAGGTGAAAATAAAGTCTACGAAATTGTTTATTTACGAAAAAGTAATTTTTTACTTGATGTCTTTTACATTATCAAACCTAACAATCAGTTAAGGTTAATAAGGACTTATTTAGCTCTCACGGTCGTTTTTTACTATTTCCTGTGTATTTTAGGTTAGGTTTGCTTTATCCGTGATTTCGATTATACACAATCGCTCAGCCACACATTACCGCGGATAATCAGGAGTCTACTGTATTTGGTGCTCTATATTAAACTTTGACTTTATTAATCAGTTATAGTAGCCCCAAAAGCCAAAGCATTGTATGCAGCCAGCGTGCCACCATGCAAGTTCTTCCCAAACTGTACCAATATTCACTGCCAGTTCTCCCATCCCCTCAGGGTGAGTGAAGAAATTTTATATGGAAAATTTTTAATTCATTTTATAGTGAAAGAATAATGATTCCATTGAATTGCCACTAACTTACTTTAATACTACAGTGGAAAGCACTTTTCGTATCCATGTAAGTTTACACTCCAGGGAAACATAATTAAAACATGAGGTGTGTAACAGATAAGTAAAAAGATACAATTTAAAAGAAGAAATGTCCCAGAAATCATGGCAGTATAGTATAATAAGAATTCATATTTTTTAATATAAAATTAATGACTTCTTGGTTGTGGCAAATAACTTAGGCCTCTTTCAATGTGATTAAATACAAATAAGAATAGTTGTTTAGTATTCATAAAGAGGCACTTTCCAACTCACATAATTCCTGATAAGTTAAGAATGGAGAGGACTCTTGCTTCTGAAAATTACTTCTATGATATTTGATATATGATTCTATGATATTTTCATAGAATTTCAGAAAAAATTGTTAAGCAGGTTATTTGATATCTGATTAATAAAATGTCCCCCAACAGAAGGGGGGTGTGCTGTTTTGAGGAGACGAAAAGAGGGTATGAGGATGGAGAAGACTGCACTGTTTGATTAAATGTTGAACCCTTTTAGCTTAAAAATAATAATGTATTAAAAAGTTGTGTGATAAAATATAAAAATATTGGCATTGGTCTAAAACCATTAAGGCAGTTTCAAATTTATGTTTTGGTTTAACTTTTGCAGGCATGCAGGTTCGGTTTGTACTGCACCAAGAAAGACTGTTCTTTCGACCATGGTCAAGTCGCACCAGTGGATAAACTGAAATGGACAAGAGTTCCTCCAAGTTGATCCTTTTGTTTTCATTTATTTGTTGTTATTGTGTTCAAAATCTTGTGTTCCTTTTCATTAGTAATGTCTGTATGAAAATAGAATTCTTCTTATTTCATTGTACATTTATTTTGGCCTGTGATATATACTCTTGTGTACATAATATTTTACCAAATCTGTATATATTGTACATTAGTACCCTGTGAATAGTCACAGGATTTTATTTATTGTAAATCAATATACTAATAAATTACCATAAACATAATAAAGCAATATTTTTACTGTTTTGTCGGTGTATTATTTTCCTTGTTTTTTTTATAAAAACAAAATTTGTCACTGTGTTGGAACAAATTTGCACACTGTTGTTCAGTAGAGAGTTTGTTTTTAATGTAATACGAACTATTTTACTACTACTATTTTTTATGTATACGTATAACTATTTTTATGTATACGACTATTTTTTATAGTGTTTTTTTTAGTTACAATGAAGAATGAAATTGATGTTTTTTATATCTAATGTGAATTTTATCTTGCCAATGTGCTTTAGATACAGTGAGGAATCAAATTCAAGTCACATTCAGTCAGTTTTAGGATTTGAATCTAAAGGATAAGGCCAGTTTTATGCACTCGTGACAGCGACAGAATATTTTGACCGATCGGTCAGGCATTTTTCCTGCCTTGTCTCCAGTCGGTGGTGGATGCGCTGTATGTTTTGATGTCGTGATTCCAGTTTTGAGTTGGAGTTTATTAAAAAAAGTTGCCATTTGCATTATGGGCTTTATTGCGTTGTACTCTTTGTACAAATTACTGTGTAAAAAACCAAGAAAAAAGGTGGTGGTCTGTTCATCCGATAAACAGCGTAAGACTTCAGCTAGGTGTATTTAAATAGTAGCCAAATGTTTGGTTTATTTCTATACTAGAAATTCTCCATCCTTATTTTTTCTCCCTCTGAACGATACTATAAGAAGGAAGTATTGTTTTCTTCACAATTTTTGAATTTGAATTTTATGGCTATATCCTTATGAAAAAATCCGTCATCTGTATTTAGGTAACAATCTATGGTATCCTAGACACCTTTTTATTTTAAGGGTATCTTACTCCTCCTAAAAACCTCCAATAAAAAACTTTTAAGATGGAAATTTCTCAAAAACTACCCTTAACTATTTCATGAAAATTATATGATATATGTATTGTCGATATAAAGAGGGTTTTCCTGCCACATTTCCTAATACAGAAGCTGGACTTTAGGAGACACGTCTTACAGGCAACAGCGTCAGTGCATAAATGGTCCCATATAACTCAATAGAACTAGAGACGTCGGGAGAAATGACCTTGATTGACGCCTGTCGCTGTCGCATAAAACCAACCTAAGATTTATACACACATTTATTTACATCTTATATTTATGAATGATTGGGTTAAAAAATTCTTGTTTACAAAAAAATTATAAATTTAATAATACTAAATCATACATTATCATCAGATATGGCTTTGTTAACATATGCGTGGTTATCACTTTTCTTGTTCTGTGGTGGTGAGTGCTTAGTCTCATCCATAGCCCAAGGTTGTCTATCCCCTGACGCAAAGATACCGTAGAACAACGCCCCTAGCAGGTATATGGTGCTAGCTATGTAGAACACCATCTGCCATTGTGATGCGCTCTGGTCAGGCAACATATCAATATTATACATTAATACACCAGACAATCACTCTCAAGACTATCCCTGGAGTATTTCTTTGATTTTAGTGTAAAATTCAGGAGCTTGAAATGGTTTAATACATATATAATACTACAGTAAATTTTACAACTCTGGAAAGTTTTTGTAAATAGCAATAACTATATAAATCCAAAAATATAATTCTTAAAGAAAAAAATATTAGTATTTTAAAGGTATAATTTAGAAACCGAGACTCATAATGTGGATTATGCTTGCTTTTGACTGAAGAAGTGAGTTCAGGAGGTTCTAGTTTTAGAAGGTATGTATTTAAGTCAAATCCAACATCTAGTGGAATCACTTCATTGGGGGATTTTATTAAGACAACTGTGTTGGTTTTCACAAAACACTGAAACAATTTTTGAAAAAAAAAAGAATATTTAGATCTACAGGCAAGTAAATGAATAATAAATAAATGAAGTAAATAAATTTAACCATACAGAATTCAAATAATTGTGTGATAAAGACTGTTTTAGTGAATTTCCTACAGGAAATAGATCTATTAATAACTATTGTCCTCAATGTAAAAGTAAGCTGTGGTAGTTTTTTTTGTGGACCTCAATGTCAAAAACATTGTTTAAATCAAAACTATATAGTACTATATATATATAATACTAGTAGTATATATAGTTACTCCTGACTGTAAAAACGGTTCAATCAAAATTTATAAAGGCTAATTTGTAGGTTCAAGTTTGAAGTCCAGACTAATCAGTCTATACGTAGTAGGTTTAACCCTTTAAGGAGTAATGACGTTTTAAAATGTCATTATTTGAGTGAGAGCTGTTAAGGAGTAAGGATGAAAACTCAAAACACACCTTAAAAGAGTAAAGATTTTTTTTAATTTTCACTAAATCACATTGTAACATGGAGTAAATATAGTTAGAAACGTGTTTTAGGTTCAAAATGCCCTAACATAAACATTTTAGAATTTTTTTCAATCAATTTTTCAAATCTTCAATCAAAGTAACTAAAGAAAGCACCGAGTGATGTTTAGCAAACGAATTGCTCTCAGCTACAGAGATACAGGCGTCAATAATAGGGGAGTGTAGAACGCTTTCACTTTTATTCGGTGCTAATAAATAACAGGTCTAAAACTTCATGCCGCGCCGAAACTTCCCGCCGCGATAACCCTGCATAAAAAACTCTCCGCTGATTACCCACAACCTTCCGAGTACACCAATAAACGTTCTGCATATCTATGTGTCTTTAATTATCCATTTAGAGCTTAAGGTCTATATACGTATGCGAACAAATTTCGTCAAATGACTTAAAACGTCGCTACTCCTTTTTGCGAATCCATTAAAAAGACGTTTTAAAACGTCGATACTATTTTGATGCAAAATACGATACTCTTTAAAGGGTTAAGGAAGGTTTTGTTCCTTCAAACTAAAAAACTTTTTATAAAATATTATTTAAGAAATATTTTTATCATTTTTTATGAATAAAAATATTAAATAAATTTATTTTATCTGTTACATTTACCTTACTTCTTTATGAACAAAACCAAAAGTATCCATTTTCATCAGTAAATAATAAAACAATGAGTTTTTCTCAAACAGCGAAAAACTGATTATTTTAACCTGGCATTTCTTGCACATGCTATGGTTATAACACCTGGCACTGAAAGGATTAATCAATTACTGAAATACAGAAACATGAGATGTAAAACACAGTAACAGTGTATTGTGTTTTAGAGCTTTGATGTTAACCTTTCAGGGAAAATATTAAAATTGATATCTCACTTATTGTTTGAGATGATGTGATAAAACAGTTTTATATAGTAAAGTTCTAAGAACGCATAATAAAACATACAAGTTTATTTGTTTCTTATAGTAGAAACCCTACTTAAATATTTCCCATTCTAATTCTTATAAAAAATAAGCATATAGATACAACTTGCTTAAACTTGATATACAGGAGCATTATCTAGTAAAGGTAGTACCGTATAATGAAAAATTTAATTATTTTGTACATTCTGGTAGCAAACTACTTTGTATTTTCCATGTTATTCTCACAGAGAATTAGTAAATTGCATAAGATTCTTATGTGGCTTAACCTATGATAAAGAATAGTTTGTATCGTGATAAGTAATTTCTATATCAAATTAAAATCGCTTAGTATGCACTTTGCAGTAATACAATGGATTTTCTTTATGAAAAATATTTACAACCATAATTGCAATAAGTTCTTAGATGCATATATAATCTG
Organism: Nephotettix cincticeps; assembly: GCA_023375725.1. Classification (NCBI taxonomy): domain Eukaryota; kingdom Metazoa; phylum Arthropoda; class Insecta; order Hemiptera; family Cicadellidae; genus Nephotettix; species Nephotettix cincticeps. The sequence continues at coordinate 103,932,585 of CM041791.1, forward strand.
TTGGGCTATTACCTCTTAAATCATCTTCTCTTTTTGAGATCAAAAATTAACCTGAATACCACTGTAATCTCGAAATTAGGAAAGACCAAGTCATAGTCATGCTTAAAATAATCAATTGAAACAAGTTTAAATATCTAATTTGGCTTAAACCAACAAAAATTGATATTATTAAGATCATCATTTGTTATTAATGGATTCTCAGAGAATAATCTGAGCATCTAATAGTAACTATGTTACTGTATACATATAAAAATAATTCCAAATTAGTAAACTAAAAGTATATCAAGTTTCTTTGAGTTACCTTATCAGTGACTATATATCCCGTGATGAGAGGACTTAATATACCAGGTAATGTTGCAAAAGTGTTGGATAGACCCATCAGAACACTTGCGTGCTGCGGAGCTATGTCAAGGTGATTGACACTGAAACAGGTTCCATTTGTTAACAAAGTCAGCAATACATTGTGATGAAAGGACTCAATATACCAGGTAATGTTGCAAACGTTTCGGACAGCCCCATCAGTACACTTACATGCTGCGGAGCTATGTCAAGGTGATTGACACTGAAACAGGTTTCATTCGTTAACAAAGTCAGCAATACATTGTGATGAAAGGACTCAATATACCAGGTATTGCTGCAAACGTTTCGGACAGCCCCATCAGTACACTTACATGCTGCGGAGCTATGTCAAGGTGATTGACACTGAAACAGGTTTCATTTGTTAACAAAGTCAGCAATACATTGTGATGAAAGGACTCAATATAACAGGTAATGCTGCAAACGTTTTGAACAACTCCATCAGTAAACACAGATGCTGTCAAGCCCATACAGCACAAAATAGTTTCAACTACATGACTGAAATGTAACATTGAAATTTTTATACCTCACGTGTAATGTTTCTGTTACATCTCATTCTATTTGAAATGGCCACGGTGGAAACAATCTTATCTAAGGTTACTGAGAGCTAACTAACAATCACATTGCTGAAATGTGACACTGTAAGGTATTTGTGACTTCCCCTAAAATATGTCAGCAATGTATCTGAAACATGATTGTAATGTTTCTGAAACATTTCTAATACTATGACTGATAGTAAAATAATGTAATTTTTGTAACATCAATTTTAATGATGGAATAATTGTATCATTGTTACAATTTAACTTTTATAAAAGTAACTTATGAAATTTACAAAAAACCCTTTTTGTTTTGCTTTTTTGTAATGTTTCTGTGATTTCATTTCTGTTTATTCATTTTACTTTCAGTTTTCAAACGCCCTAAAAAACATTTTCATCACATGAGTAGGACATAGGAAAATAAATATTGTAATTTAATACATATTTTCCATTATCATTTTTAAAGTTTGTTCCATGATATTTTCTACTGCTTTTTATCATGAGCCGGAACCTAGAAAGTATCAAGATTCGTACCTATGCCAGTACAAAACTGGAAACAAAAGTGTTTAAAATCCTGTAGATCTTGGGAGGCGTGAGGTCGTGCTTATTTTTGCTCCTTAGTTCTGTGTGACCTTTTTGTGCTTAGTATTTTATTTAAGGTTTTGAATGCTTTAAACATTTTTTAGTTTGGTAGCAGTTTAGTCCAAATTATGCACTAATCATGTCATGTTCTAGGTTTCAAGTCACCTGACGACGGGATCAGATTTCAGATTTACAAATCTCATATAACTTTGTTTTCATAATCTTGATGGAAAATGTCTCCAATAATAATAATTTAAATAATAGGTTCCATTTATAGACATACTAAACTTATTTCATGGGTCTACTCTCATTTTGAAATTTTACTTTGACAGATTGGTTTCATGGTGTTTAGTGAAATAGGCCACAAGTTTAAATAAGGTCATAAGCTATTTATTGCATGACAACGCTGACAGAGTAGCTTGGGAGATCTTTTTCATCCCAAGAACCATATGTGTGTGATTTAAATCCAGTTTCTAATGTCACAAGTATGATCTCTATCTAGTCTTAAATAAATTATTATCAAAATAAATTTTGTAAACAATTTGTAAAAATATTTTTTATTAATTAAATAATAAAGTACAGTATCTATTAATCCTCATTCCTTATCTTACCTCGTCAGTGAAATTTGAGCTGTAAAATGTACAGTTTTGACAGACATATGGAAAGACATACCTAAACGCAGGCCAGGCAAATGCACCCAGCCCCACAGCCAACACCAAACACACGGTGACCCCCGTTGCGGTCAGCAGGTGCCCCGCCAGGAACATGAAGATGGTCTGGCTTATGAAAGCCCCACAGTTAAACAACTTCCTCACCTTTAAAACACATAGCTGTCATTTGTGGTAGTTGAATAATTAATTGCACCAAACTTACAGTACTACCATATTAACAGAAACCATTCTTTTATCTAAAAAAAGTTTTCAAAAACAATTTTTAATATACAAAGTGATAAGTCGGTGTGACAAAATTTTTTCAGGTAAACTATGTACTAAGTCGAGTTGGAATCCACAAATTTTTGTCCTATCTCTTGCGGTCTCATACCTATGAATGTTTTTAATATTTTCAGAAGAAACTGTAGTAGCGATAGAAAAACTTACATTTCTCCACTCTTATCCCATTTATAGTCATTTTAATATTATTTTCTGAAAACTGATGAAATTTATATTTAGTCAAGTTAGTTTTGTGTTATTAGTAACAGTTTTATAGCAATGGTGGATTTTTAAATCCAAAAAATATGTTTTTAAGAAAATAACTATTTTTAAAATAAATATCAAATTTGTTGTTTTTTTGTTTAATCCTGAAGTAGGCGCACAGGCTACATGTGTAGCCCAGTGTTTTTGATTCTCCTGTCATTCCATTATGTATTGTTCTAGGAGGGCTAGCACACAGGTACCTGCCGTTTGTTGTCTCATCTACATACCCACTGTGTTATTAGCCTGACAGACTGAGCATGTCTGTGTTGTTTGCTGTTAAAGTTGTTTGGGCTACAACTGTAGCCCGCGCTACCTAAAGTGTGATGAGTGGCCAAGAAGGTTGTTTGTTGTCTGACGTTAGCAGTTTGGATGAACCTTATTCTACAAAGTTAAGGTAATCATTAGTAATCATTAGTAGTAATAATTAGTAGTAGTAGGTAGTAAAGGTAATCTTAGTTGTGATGCTAAGCATGATTATCACAAGAATGATAAATCAACAGGGAATTTGAGAAAACCTTCAAAAATAAGAAAGATTGAAACTTTGATATCTTCAAGTTGAGTGTAAAATACAATGCATAAAAAATACTATTTAATGGAAAATGGGCATGTTTTTTTTATTTACTCAACAACAATGCACCATGAAAGCTCTAAATGTGTACAACGGTAGCCTAACCTATGTGAAGGGTATCCTTTGCCAAGAAGTGAGTTCACCACAAACGTCACCTGGCATATTATTGTCCTGAAATAAGAGAAGAGGTCCAAATTTCTTGTTTGCAAGTTGAGCTGAAACAAAGGGGATAAAACTTCTTGGAATTGAAGATCCCCAGATAGAACACACTCCTATTGAAGTTGTACAGTCGCTGTTACCGGTTCAGAAGAGTGAGGGACAGGTCAACGAGGATTGATTGTCGTGTATTATGCTCAGAGCTTGGGAAACTCCCACGTCATTGGCCACCAGTCGAGAACTAATTTGAGGATTTTCTTCGATCATATTTAGAACCAATTCCTCTGTACCCACATTGTGTCGTACAGGACCTACATCATTTGGCTGTTTGAATACTGTACTTCATTCCAAAAGACGCTAATATAATCTTGAGAACTTGAGGACTAGGCACCCCTCATTCAGGGAAACGAGCACAGTATTCTCTTTGCGTAGCTTGAGCATTTCCATCACAAAAACCATAAGCAAAATGTATTTCAGCATCATTACGCGATGTGAACTCTATGATGGAACTGGACTAATAAATTGCATATCCTTAATATCTGGGCTGCATAAGGTGCATAGATTGTGTATCAGATAAGGCGTACTATTCTTTGTGATAACGATTGAGGTCATTTTTAACAATAAGTGATTATCTCTTCATTTATGGGTCCTATTGAAAGGCAAACTGTCCAGTGGGGTAACTTAACTACAGATTCACTGTAGAATCAGATTTTTTAGACACAGATTTTTTGTTTGTGGAGCATGTTATTGCTCCACAAACATGCAAATAAAGCCACTGATCGAGACTTCCTTTGTTTGACATCTCCTGAATAATCTGCATCACTGTACCAGTAAAGAATCTTCTCTTCTTTCTTATATTTTAAGGAATAATTCTTTGTGCCCTGAAGGTATCTCAAAATTTGCTTGTAGACTAATTTTTAGTTGTAGGTTTGTGCACATGCTGTGCAGCAATACTCACTGCATAACATATATCTGGATGGGTATTAGTGAGATAGAGCAAACTACCTACAGCTTCACAGTAAGTTACTCCTGCTGATAAGGTTTTTTTCCTTCTGACTTTTCTAACTTTTAATTTAAGAATTTTCTAACTTCTGACTCGGTGACCTAACACGATTGCAGCTTGACATAAAGTATTTCTCCAGTATATGATCAATGTAAGCCTTAGAGTAATCTGACTTAGAGTAATCCCATCATCCTTAGGAATTTCAACTCATAGTTAAACATCAGGATCTGATACTTTGATCTTGAAACTACTCTGCAAACTCTGTACCAGGACATTAACTTGCTCTTCACTATTACCACGTATTAGTCTATCATCAACATAGATGATTACAAACACCTTATGACAATTTTCTCCTAGGATTTAAACAAGGATCAGCTGAACTTGCTTTAAAACTTTTTGATTCCAACATGTGACTAAGACATTTGTTCCAGCACTTAGGCCTTTGCTTGAATCCATAAATACTACACTTCAATCTCTACACTCGTCCAGAGTAGTCCTCATAACCTTAGGTTGGCGCACGTAGATTTCTTCTCTTAGCTTAGAGTACAAAAACGCTGTTTTAACGTCAGACTGTTTTAAATACATACTCTCTTGTGCTGCAACATTTAATACTGTCCGTATAGTGTCAAACCTTGCTATAGGACTATAGTTTTTAAAATAATTTACACCTTCAATCTGTGCTTTTCTTTTTTCAACTAGTTTTGCCTTGTACCTTTCCGGATTCTTTTTCTTAGTCAGTGTCCATTTTACCCCAATGGCCTTTTTATTTGAGGGTAAAGATACTAACTCATAAACATCATTCTCTTGAAGAGGCACCATCTCGTCATTCATAGCTACCTGCCAATGATACCAATCTGAACTGTTTACTGCCTCTTTGTAAGTTGATCCGGTTTCTGCTAACATGACATATTCTTTAAGGTATGCTGGTGGCTGACACAGTCTCTGTGGTCTAGCACTCCCACTACTTTCCTCTGCATGTTTATTGTTATAGTCAATACTGTCATCTTCAGTATTGTCAAATTCAGTGTGATGATTTTGATCTTCAGGAGACACTTTTTCAGCTTTTTTCAGCTTATTGCTTCATTGTGTAAGGCACATATGAGGAACTCCATTTCTCTGTCTCAGAAACTAACTCTTCATCATTATCTGAATTCTTGCCCTCTAGCTGCTTCATTAGATCTGAGCACAACTGATTATGATCTTATGACCATTAAAGATCCATCCAATAACCGTCACTTTCACCACATTAACCCACAATGCATCCTGGTGTTTATTTTGCAGACCATTTGTTTCTTTTCTACCTGGGAATGTGAACTAAAGATTTTGTGCCATATGGCCAAAAATGTTCGATTGAGCCTCCCCCTTTATCAAACCAAAGTTCATACGGAGTTGAGCCTTCAACTCCAGGCCTGGTGTGGTTGATTATATGAACGGCAGTATTCATAGCTTCCGCCCATAAGCTCTTTTGGAAGCTTTGTGTCAACAAGCATAGTTCTTGAACTCTCCACAATTGTTCTCATTTCTCTCTCTATAGAGCCATTCTCTTCAGGCGTGTATGGCATTGTCGTTCTCATAGTCGAGAAAGTGTCGTTCTCGATTTTGGAGAATCTGTTTGACTTTTGAATTACAGAAGTCAGTATCTCCATCACTCATGAATGACTTCACAATACGTCCAGCCGTTTTACACTCATTGTGATATGTTTCTAAAGATTCAGGAACTTCTGATTTCTTCTCAATGAAAAATACTCGCCTGTATTTTGTGTATTAGTCCTTAAATACAACACAATAACGGTTACCTCCAATTTAAACTTCTTTCATCGGTCCACAAACATCACCAAATTCTCCAGGTTATACCGTTCTGGTGCGATAAGTGTCCCTGTGTTGTTTAGCTAGAACACAACTTTAACAAAATTCATCAGTTTTCTTCACACTGATCCCTCTCTTTTGTAGATATTGAAGGACTATGACTATATGTCAAGACATGTCTTTAGTCTTGATGCGCAATACACTCATGCCACTCCTAAATAGTTCTCAGTTTATTTTTACTTCAAACTCCAGTTCATAGAGGCCATTTTGTCTGTGTCCAAACACTTGAGGAACATTTTGTGGATTCCAACTCAACTTAGTACGCAGTTAACCTGAAAAAATTTTTTCACACCAACTTCCAATCACCCTGTATAACTTAAAAAATTTTGTCACACCAACTTCCAATCACCCTGTATAACTTAAAATTCAATACTGTACTACTATACCAATTCATATTTTAACAATATTTTTTATTTACTAATCAAACCTTAAATTAAAGTATGAGATTGAAGAGTATTCAGCTACTTGGAGGTCACAAACTGTAGATGGTTATGAGTGATGGTCGGTGGATGTAATATTCCCAGGTGTGGATTTATGTCTGCAATATTGAGTGCTACAGTCATTTGTAAAGACTATCCTCATAATTAGACCAGTTTGTAGTTCAGAGGCAAAAGTGGTTCGGATACCACGCTAAACTGTAGGTTCCTTAGATGTCATAGGCTTTTGGGCTGCGAATCAACTGTCTAATTGTCTAAAGAGCACGTCAGCCTTAGCCAGTAACAAGACCACAAGAATGTGCCACCACCATCTTAAACTCATTTCTCAATTATAATTGGCTTGAAATACCTACCACCCAGGTAGGTCTACATTTCAAATGGTAATAAGTCATAGTAACAGCACAACTATGAACATATTGCAATAGCTGAGCAAAAGTAGGCTTACATAGTAAGCAGAACTGAACTAGTATTAATACTGAGCATACTAAATGTACTGTTCTTGTTGTTGTTGTTACATTTTGTCAACTGTAAACTGTGACAGTGAAACCTGAAATGTAAAGTATTTTCGGAGAGTGTTACTTATGACTAAAAAAACTTTTTGTATCTTGGTTTGTAGGCCTATTACAAACCAGGAGGCTGTATTTTATATCAGTCATTTTATTTTCAATGCCAATATCAATGTTATTTCAATGAGGGATTTTGGTTAAAGTTTCAAAATCCTGCCCTTCTTAATTTTAGTACACTAGTTCAAAACAAATTTTAAATCTTCATCTGAACATAATACATCTTATACTAAACTTATATTAAAGTAAAGATTATAGTTTATCTTGGAAGAGCAGTTAATAACACCTGCGTGGTAGTGAGAACGTTGGTGTTCTGCAGCCAATCGGCGAGGGTGCCAGCGAACTGCATGATGATTGCCATCACCAAGTATGGCAGTGAAGATATGAACCCAGCCTTCTCCAGCTGGAAGTTCAAAGTGTCTGGAATGAAAATATAAACTGTCAATTTTATTGATGTTCATAACTCAAAATCACTAAAGAACAAAGTGTATAGTAGTGTCACAAAGAATGGGGAAAAAATAAAGAACACAAGTTGCAATGTCAAAACTAAAAACAACACAGATTTAATATTTTAATTGAATGAGTTATGTCTACAGATTGCTTAATATCGTTTATGTAGAAAATAATGTTAGTAAAAAGGTAACTACATTTTAGCCTCCTTAGAAAAATTTTACCATATGGATTTTTTTTTAACTGTACAGGATATTATCTTAATTCCAACATTATCACTCAAACTTATCACTGATGAACCAGTTTATATCAATATACAGAACACCAGAACGTGTGTACAAGGACTTATACAGAAGATGTGACACGACATTTCACCACATATACCCGACATATGAAGACACCAACGCAGCAGGAACATAGACTTTTTGACCTCGCATGACAGACATTATCACCTGGAGGTTCACAAACTTACTTCAATAATCTGTGTTACTTTCTTAAAATTTTTTCTTAAAATTTGCAAATACTGTATATCTATATAAATAAAATGAATTCGGTCTATCAATTGCTCAGAATTATGATATTTGATGTCCTAGAAAATATGAAATTGGTCTTTTCTCTATTTCTGTCTTTCTGTAACACTAAACGAGGTCTTTTAGTAATGCTTTCTTTTGTGAAAATAGGAGCATCCACTAAGGTGAAACTAATTTTTATTATTTATGTTTTGAAGAAGGTTTTTGTTTCCTTTTTTAAACTGATCCACACCCAATTGAAATTAAATAACCCCACCACAGTAGACCTGCGTACTCAGTAAATTTCCAAATCAATAATAATATATGACAGGTTTGCTCAATATCCGTAATAAATAAGACAGTTTGCCTATTCTCCATTAGATTAACATGATACAACGTATGCAGGTTTGCTGCTGTTTTTAACACTGAAAGTAGGCATTGCTAGTATAAACAATTTTTATTTTGACCATGTATACCAAATTTCATCAACATCTGTCCATAAATAAAGGAGTTTGCCTATTCCCGGTATGATTAACATGGGAAAACAGTATGCAGGTTTGCTGCCATGATAAACACATAAACTATGATTTATACGCATAAATGGATGGATCTAAAACACATGAAGCTAAGTATCAAGTTTCATCCAAAAATATAGATTGATAAGTGAAACATTAATTTTTTCTTATCCTCCATTAGATTAACAATGGAGTCCCAAAATACAACGTACTGTGTTTAGACTTTTAATATCTTGCTAACCGTTGGAGATGAGAAAAACTTTGAGGAACTAAATTGTGTAATGTTTTTAAGCTGATTTTAATGGACGTAGATACAATTTCAAAACTGTTAAATTACATATGAAAAACGCAAAACCCCATTTTTGAGTACAAAATCCCCCAAAACTACCCGTTCAGATTGACCGATATGTCTGGGTTACGAACTCGTCCGAGCAAATGAAGGCATACATGTCTCTACCAAATTTGGTCTCGATCGGACCATTTTTACGAGAGTTCTCGTGTTCACAGACACACACACACACACACACACATATATATATATAAATTTTAATGATTATTGTTTTTGGCCTCTGGGCACCTAAAGACGAAAAAATAACATGGTTCCGGGCTTAAGTCTTACCATGGGACCTACGGTAACAGCTTTTTCCCTATGGGAAATTCGCTAAAAATGTAGTTTCAATAACCGAGTTTATAGCGATACCAGACAAATATTTCCTAAGTTTTACTAAATATATGATCTTCTAGCTGACCCGGCGAACTTTGTAAAGTCTAATAAATACATGTTAACTTAAAGATTGACCATGTTCTGAAGACAAATAGCGTTACAGCTTCGTTGTGTAGATATATTCTGGGTCGCAGCATAATGAATAACAATACTGAAACTATAAGACATATAATAACATTCCCACAAAACAAATAAATCGGAGTGGATTGAATCACAAATTTCTAATCATACCTAAACCCAAACCAAACCTAACTGTAATATGGCTTTTATAGGAAAGATATGCAATAGCTGATTATTATAATAAACCTAATATGTATAACAGCTATATATAACGTAATATGTAATATGTTGATTCGGCTTTATCAAAGAGAGCACGGAACAGTTATGACATGGATAGTTCTGCAACTGCCAATTTGGTTGGTTTGGTTGAGGACTGCAGCAATCAACCGGGTCCATCATCATTTAACCCATTCAGGATAGTATTTCCTTCAAACAGGGACCTACGATATTTAAGACCTTTTACAAACAACTAATCGGAGAGTAGAGACGAAGACACTCAACCAATCATGAAATGATCACAATGATGAACTTAGTTTAAAGGGGAAATACAAAAGCACTTCCCATGATAGACACTCAAAGTGTTTCAAATAAAGACTTGGATCAAATATCCAGGGAGAGATTTTCTTCCAATGACGACTTAGGCTTACTCGGAACAGACCCTGAAGCCAGTGTATCATATGAAATGCCAATGGTAAAATGTTCCATTTGTGGAGGTAATGTTAAGGAAAATGGAATACACATTCACATGTCTAAGACTCATTGTGATAGAAGAAAAAAAACTGTGATTAACAAAAAAGTTTCAACGAATACCATAAAGAAAAACATAAACCAAAGATTAGTAGACAAGTGCGCCAAGAAAGAATGATAACCTCGCTAACGATAGCTTACAAGATGAGGCGAGAGATCATATAGAATCCTCTGAGGAAAACATTAAAAACGTTAAATGTCAATACTGTGGAAGGATTTTTAAAAGTGTTAAAGCTCTTAGTATACACATTTCTAAAAGTCATCATTTAAGTTATAGAGAGAATATATGTAACAAATACCAACCTGAAAATTATTCACGTCTATCAGAAAAAGAATCAGAATGTGATGGATATAAAACATTGTTGAATGATGAACTAAACTTAAATATAGAAAAATGGAATAATACATTCTCACAAGATTTAACATTTTAATGAATTTGATTATAATGTGACAATCTTCTTGAAGTTCCTCTCAGATTTAGTACATACACTTCCAGGACCTAAGCATCCAGCTTGTAGATATTATGAATTATGTAAAAGAAATTAAACAGTAGGTCATAACAGATCATATGAAAAGAGTCCCAATCCCAAAAGAGCAACAAAAAATGATCGTAAGAGAAGGTGTGAAAAATATTTATATGAAATTATTCAATTTAAGTTTTATAATCTAGGCAAACGAGCAGTGCAAAAAATAATGGAAAAGGTGCCCAAAAACTGTTTGATAAATTTAAATGTTATAAAGGAGCAATTTGAACAAGGATTTTCAAAACCAAACCTAAAAATATTATTGGGTTACAAGAATGTCCACAATTGCACAATAAATGAACTAAATGAAACATACATGGCAAACATAGGTGAAGAAGAAGTGTTAAGAGCAATTAGGACTATGAAAGTAGATTCTGCTCCAGGACCAGATAAGGTACTTATTATTATTAGAGCAAGGTCTTATTAGAGCAATAATATGTTCAGCATTAAGAAGGGTATTATGAAAGATTACTGGATTAACGTCTCAAGGATTATGTTTCATGCAATAAAGCTCAAAAGGGATTTACTAATGTACATTTAAACTCAAATATTTTGGATTCAGCTATGAAGAATGCCAAGAAAGAAAAGAAAGATTGCTGTATCATGTTTTTAGATAGGCCTATTGAAAAGGCTTATGATAATGTAGGTCATGATCACCTCTTTAATGTAATTGATTTTTTGGCTATATCAACAATTCTTAGAGAAAATATAAAAGCGTTACAAATTGGTAATGAAACTCAAATTGAAATCATTCAAGGTAAAACAAAACCTATACAAATTAAAAGGGGAGTATTGCAAGGAGCTCTTCTCTCACCAACTTTGTAATTTATCCATTGACCACATTCTAGATGAATTAAGTGAACATAGCATTTTAGAAGCGTATTAATGATTCACTGCCACCTATAACTGTGTTAAGATTTGCAATGACACTGTTCTGATTGTTAAAAAAAGGAAGCAGTGTTAGCCCTCTATGATATGACAAGTAATCTCTTAAAAAACATTGGGTTATCGCTAAATACTAGTAAAACAAATATTATCAATATTAAAAATGGGCACATTGCATCAAAAAAGGGAAGAGAAACCATTTTATACAGGCAATGCACTTCCATCAACAAGAAAATGAATGAACTTCAAGGTTTAACGGATTCAGAATACAAAGATTACGTTAAAATGGTTGGAAATATTACACCAGTTAGAGGAATCAAAGGGAGGTCCAGGGACGGCAACCGGTGTAGGCATTGCCCTACAACCGAGACCTACATCACTGAAACATTGAAACATGTCCTTGGACAATGTCCCTATGGAAGCCACTTGAGGAATGTCCGGCACAATAAAATAAGAACGCTAATTGTGGATGAATTTAGAAAAGTCATACGAAGTTAATAAAGAAATCACAGCAATAGCTACAATGATTCAATCTGACGAAGCAACATTATTGTGCTGGACCATAAAAATAACAAGGGTTTCATAATTGATCCAATTCGTTTTGAATCTAGCGAAAAACAGCGAGAAGAAGCGGACATTGAAAAAATCCAAATTTATAGTTCAACAATTGAATTTTATAAAAATGAATACAAAATTTAAAATTTCAGTGTTATTGGTTTATTTATTGGTTCATGAGGAACAAAATCAAAATGTGTTGTGATTTTTTGGAAACATTTCGGCCTTTACCAAAATAAACTTTATGAAATTGCACTATTGGCTACCGCCGATAGTGATGATCGCTGGATGATCATCCTGAAAAATTATTTATATAATTAAGAAAAAATATTTGTAGAGGTATTCTTTGTTTTTAAGAAACCTACCTTAGTAGGAAGATGTAAATAAATAAATTTACTCTCTCACTGTAATTATTTTTTATTTGACCAACATATAAACACACAAATTTTAAGACAGAAAATTAAAAAATGTAAATACATAATCCTCAAAAACTGTAAACTATAAACGTGGCGAATAAAGCTATTCAATTTGTACAGCACGTATTTACTTCGTAGTTTTACAGAAATGAATATTGGATAGTAAAGCATTATTGCTAATGGAAAGTAAACCAAATTCTGTAGCTTAAGAAATTAAAGGTTTTGATTGTATAAACCTTCACTAAATTTTAATTTTCTTTTTATTTGTAATTTGTTAATCCTTGCCCTGACTAGGGACTAACCTATGTGATTTATTTTGTTATTTTAATTTACTAAATTTTCTTCTAACTTAAAAAGATTGTAAATAAAAAATTATTGTTAAAAAATATTAATCAAACATAGTCTCTATAAGGTTAACATTAGAAATTTAAAACTCCATAAAATAGAAACTTAAGTTTTCAAAAAATATTTTGCACTTAAACCTTCCCGGATGCATATAGAGCAACTTCCTAAAATTTCATGGCGATCGAATGAATAGTTTGGCAACCCATAAAGGACATAGATATGTACATATATTTTTGTATAAAGAGATTAAAGTGCTTAACAGAAAGAAATAACCAGCGGTCAAATTTAATTCAATATTATTTTGTATTGATTACTTATTTCAATTTAAACCTATTTTAAAATTATACTGTATTAAGTTGTTATCTTAGCTTGTAACAAATGATACAAATTTTTAATTAATCTAATGTAAAATTAATACCAAATATTTGAGATGCAATTTATCTTTCATTTTATATAATATATTATATATGGGGTTTGGACCGTTCCCCATCAAAATGTTAAAAAAATGTCTGGTGCAGAAATACACTCAAATAAAAAAAATAAATCTTACATTGATTTATTACAATAATAAACTCAATCTACAGACTTTGTATTTAATTTATTCTGAAAATGATTACCATATTGGTTAAAAATATATACTGTTTATTTTGAATGCCAGACTTTAGAAACCTATTTACTTTGCAAAACTCTTAATGTCTTAAAACAAACATCACATTTTTTATTAAAAATTGACATCTTAATACCTTTCATGAATGTTGGGAGCTGTGTAAGTAGAGTGTAAAATCCCCAATTCTCACAGAAGTGAGCTGCTACGATTGCCCATACAGGCATCGATGTAAGGAACTTCTTCCAGGGGTGTATTATCTGAAAATTCAATTTTACTTACAAAATTATCAGCTGTGTGTTAGTGACAATAAACACAGATAGAGAGTTATTCTTTACAGCAAGTAGCATTTAGCGTTAATTCAAGTGATTTAGTTGGTTTAGGTATGATTCTAAGAGCAACAATGAACTTACATGTTTGCTACTGGTATCGGTGTTGCCCAAGGAGTCCTTCAAGTACTTGAGCTCTTCTGGAGTGATATAAGGATCGTCCTCGGGATTATCCTTGACCACAGTCCACCAGACAGCACACCACACCAGACCAAAGAAACCTGCAATGTTGAAAACTGATAGAGTCACGATGACTGCAAAGAACATAGTGTCAAAAGAACCTATGTATAGTATTTATAATATTTATAGCACAATACAAATCTTATTCATTGAAACATCTTCAATGTTCAAATATATTCAAGACAGTCATGATTTGGGCAAATATCTTATAGGAAAATGAGCTATCACCGTGGTTGTCATGACAAGACCTAGACTCGGGACTGTTAAAGTTTTGAGTTACCCAGACCGTTTGAAATGGTGACCTACCCAAGACATAATATGATGTCCAATGTGGATTTGCCCAGAGAAGTAATGTTGAAAATCTAAAAAAATACTATAAAAGTGGAAAAAAATCCAAATTTTTTACAACTTCTTTGTTTAATACAAATAAGCGTAAAAATTCCTTATGTTAATTACTATATTATTAAAAGAAGTTTTTTTTTATTTTAGTAAGGGCGTCCATCATATGAGGACCTTACTAAAATGTTATACTTTTAGCATTCTCATGAAAGGATTAAGCAAAGTGTGAATGAGAAACGAGTGTAAGATGATTGTGGCATGATCTTGTAGTCTTGTTACTATCTAAGAATGACATGTTCCTTAGACAGAACCGTTAATTAATATACCAACAGCCATACTGCATATGCAGTATATTTATGCATCAAACCTACATACTTATTTCTCATGTTATTCTTATGGAGAGTAATCAAATTGACATCACTTCTATATTGTTTGTAATATTGTGATAAATATTGTTGTACAGCTTAATTTAGTTAAGGTCTACTAATGTATGTCAAAAATCCTAGGTTCAAACCTTAACTTCTCATGGCAGCAAACTTACTTACTCATTTCTCATATTATTCTTATTAGAAGTATAAGTTATGAAGTATAGATTAGGTTAGATTATTGAAATGGTGACCGTACCACAAGATAGGTAAGGTATTTTACACCAAGTATGAATGAGAAACGAGAGTAGGATGATTGTGGCGCCATCTTGTAGTCTTGTTACTGACTAAGACTGACATGTTATAGACAGAACTGTTAATTAATAGGCCAATAGTCAATGGCATATCTAAGGGACCTACAGTTTAACGTGGAATCCGAACCACCTCTGAATTACGAACTGGTCTAATTATGAGGATGGTCTTTGCGGATTAACGTAGTATTCTAGATATTGCAATCCTGTTAGTTGGTAAGTTTAAGAACATGATTAATGGAGCTCATAAACTTGACTTTAGGTAAAGTGTGCTGCTGATTGAGCTCCTGTTCACAGAGTACCCATTATTGTGCTAGTGTGCAGGATATGTTGTCTCTGCAAAACAATCATCTGCTCTTTAACTGTTGAGGTCTAGTTCAGAGTGAGGAATGGGCTTCCACTCTGAGTTACAAGTCTGGGCGAAGAATGGATATCTGACTCAAGAGGACCTCATCAAAGAAGATATCCAGACCTGAATGAATGTAATTTGTACTTTTGTATACAAGCATGATAGGACTTGTTAAAGCCATACCATATGATGTATATCTTAATCAAAATTCAGAAATTAGGAAAACCATACAAACCTGTGATGTAGAATATCCAAGGCCATCCGAGAGTGTTGGCAATAATGCCAGATACTGGGAGAGCCACCACAGTGCCTGTGAAGCTTCCGGAGAAGGCAATAGAGGCCATCCGTGAGCGCTCCTGCGGGGGAGCCCATCGAGCCCACACAGCATGGATACAGGGGTAGGTCACTCCCTGGCCATAAATATACAATATAATTAGAGGAAACAGTTAATTGAAACTGAAGGAAGTGCCAGGGTTTGTGGTCAGTTGTTGAAAATGGAAGTTTGCAGTAGTCTCTTAGTCCAGGAACAAAATTAGTAGAAACAGATTTGTCAAAAAAGGTCAGGCAGCTGATTAAATTTTAATAAAACTCGCATTCCTGTATATACTGTATTGCGTTTCAAGTTCAACAGAAGGTATACTTTTTCTTCTAAAACTAAACAAATTAGCTATATCTGAACAAAATTATGGTTTAAAATACCTTTATGTCAATGGATCCTGGTGTAGTTTTTCGACAACGGCCGTTTCGTGTTGCTTGAACACATCATCAGGTGTTGAGTATTGCCGTCAACTGCCGTCATCCCTCACCACCCTCCCCCCCTGCCTTGCACCGCGCGCCCTTGTTATAAATAGCTGTTCTTGATGTGTAGTTTTATTGTAAATAGTAGTGTTTTAATGTAATGTAAACAGTTGACGGCAATACTCAAGACCTGATGTGTTCAAGCAACACGAAATGGCCGTACCGTAGTCAAAAATTACACCAGGATCCATTGACAGAAAGGTATTTTAAACCATAATTTTGCTCTTCAAAGATCCAGAGGCTATCCATATATTTTAACAGTTTGTATTACAGTATGGTAGGCTACATGATGAATAAATAAGTTATTTATTCATTTTCCATCTTTGCTCAAAATCAAAAATTTCTTAAATACATATAGGTATTATGTGGATAATACCTATGTATTTGGGAAATGGTTAGATAGTGAATTAATTAATTATAAATCCGGAACTAAAAATAATCATGAAATCATCTAATCAAGTACATCTAATCTTATCTTATTCAGCAGGCCTACCTCACAAATTGCTCTAATTATGTCCTGGACATCTATGACAGTCCTTGAGCAGACAAGCAGGTTCACTTTGATCCTAACTTAGCCAACTGACAAAATGTCAGTACCTACTGTACACTGAACAGGACACTGTTGTAGTTACCCTGCTATTTGTATCAACAATGTTTTTTCCCATTTAATTTTGATAATTAATAATGACATTTTTGCTTATAAATACAATTTCTTCAAATTTACAAAAAGTTCTCACATCGCCCGCAATGACATGATTAAAATTATTCATGCTTACATACGCATATATCTATCGTGCTTTATATCTGAAACGTATTTCCTGTTCTAACCTCAAACAGCCCCTCGATTATCCTGATTGCCAGCAGCAGGTAGACGCTGAAGTTGACCGCGGGGGGTGTGATGAGTGTGAAGGCTGCTGTGACGGCCACCCCCACCCCGTAGACTCGGCTGCCGCCCATTCTTGCTCCCAACCATCCCCCTAGCAACTGGGTGCAGATGTAGCCATAGAAGAATGAGCTCAACACCACACCTTGGAGTCGAGAGTCCCAATCAAAGTCTTTCACCTGAAACGGGTCCATTGTTAAAACATTTCAGAGAAATAAACTTTGCAAGCCAACTAAAATATTACAAGTACATAGCTCGTCTTTTAAAATCAATCAGTAAAATAAAAAAAAACTTTTACTAACCATTATTTCAAAACCTTTGCTACCTTCACACCAAAGCGAGGAGGTTTGATATTTTGTCTAACTTGGAATTATGTACGAAAAAACAAAGAATATTTAACATTTATTCAATAAATGAGAGTACAGAGCTCCAATTAAGAATAATTCTTAATTCGAATTAATTATTAATTCTTAATTAGGTAGAGTCAAGATTGTAGTGTATTACAGCACTGACCTCCACTACAGTGCCATTCTCCAGAGTCGTTTTGTAAGGAGATGTCATTGCCACAATCCCCACACTGAGGTTCACACGGAGAGTGTAGACATTGAAGAATCCGAGGAAAGCCAGGAATGTGACCAGGTGACGACGCCTTTTCCAGAACTTCCATCTGTGTGCGGAACTGCAACATATAACTCGTAATTGGACGTTGACATCGAGGATTGGCCAGCGGGTGTCGGCTCTGTTGTCACAGAGCACATTGATGCACTGATGGTCACACACGTGAATGTCTGTGTTCATTACAACTATACGGAACGGCCTTGGAACGCACCTGGCCCATTCCACTTGTCGCGCTACCAAAAAAAGGATGTGCACAAAGCCAGCTCGTTAGTAAACTTTAGATACTTTATACCTTTAACTGAAATGGTTTAAAATAGCTACCCAAGTTTTAAGCCAAGTATGAATGAGAAATGAGTGTATGATGATTGTGGCACGATCTTGTAGACTTGTTAAGGACTTGCTGAGGCTGACATGTTCCTTAGACAGGCTTGTTAATTAATAGTCCAACAGCCAATGACATCAAAAGTACCCACAGTTTAACGTGAAGTCCGAACCACTGCCTCTGAATTAGGAACTGGTCTAATCATGAGGATGGTCTTTACAAATTAACCTAGTATTCAGCAGTGCGGACGTTAGATTAGATTAGATTATTTGAAATGGCGACCATACCACAAGGTATAGGTATTTTAAGCCAAGTATGAATGAGGATTCAATGTAGATGATTGTGGCGCGATCTTGTAGTCTTGTTACTGACATGTTTCTTAGACAGGACTGTTAATTAATAGCCCAACAGCCGATAGCAACTAAGGGACCTACAGTTTAACGTGGAATCCGAACCACGGCCTCTGAATTACGAATTGGTCTAATTATGAGGATGGTCTTTGCGGATTAACGTAGTATTCAATAGTGCGGACGTTAATCCACACAACAGAACACTACACCCATCGCGCTCACAACTATCCACAATTCGTGACCTCCAAGTAGCTGGATTACAGCAGGATGACGCCACCATCCCGGTCTATATAGGCAGCATTGTAACAAATTCCACAACTCTGAATATTTGGATTGCAGTACAATCCAATTCATATAGAACTATTAACAGCATTTAGCCTATACGTTGTTACATATCATTACTATTACTATTACCTATTATGAGGATGATCTTTGCAGATGAACACAGTATTCGATACTGTAGAGCTAACGTTAATCCACACTAGAGAATATCACATCTACTGACCACTCCATAATCGGTGACCTCTGACTATCTAGATTACAGGACACTCCACAGTCCCAGTATATTTATTAGAAAAAGAAAATAGTAGACCTAATCTTAAGATTGAACAAACAGAGATGATAAATTACATTTATTTTGATTTAGATTAATTTTCTGCTATAAACAAATATAAATGTTACCTGTTTTTAAAACAGAGACATTCTCTTCTAATACTTTATATAATTATTATAATTAAATAAAAAATTCTGGGAAAACATCTTAAGTATTTTAAACATGCGATCTTACCAGAGACATTTAAATTACTCCATTAAACGGTTACTTTCGTAATTAATTTACTGTCGTAATTATGTTCTTTTAATTTTCATTATTAGTTACTTTAACTTCTATATAACTTATTATTTTATATTTTATACTTTATTCTTATCTATTTTATTACTTATAAAATTTCTGTTGATTTAAAAATAACAAATTGTAAAAATAATATCGTTTATAATTGTAATATAGTTTAGGTAATTTTTTACAGCATTGGATCTACCATAAGAATGGGTTTAATGTGTGGCGTTTCTTTGTCAAGGCAAACACACTATGATGCAAGCAAAATTAGCGTATTTATGTTTAGGAACAAATCATTGACATGCTATTATCTGATCAAGATAATATCTTGTTCGGTTGTGTCGGTAATGCTGTACCACAATCATTGTGAAGATAATGTGAAAAATAAGAAGACAGTGTTGTCAATATGCACTATGATGTTTTTCGTCTTTATTTTATACCTTTTAATTTTACTTTCACAGCTTTTACTTTCTACGCTGATACATGGTATAAGGAAATAAAATTATTTTTCGTCAATATTTTCGAACTTGAAATGAGAGTATAGTTGTTTGTTTTGATATTCACTGACGCCAAAAATTGTTTTTTCAACTTCATTTAAATCGGTCAAACTTAAACACGAAGTAATTTTTTCCTTCGTGGCAAATATTATTCTCGCGATGAAAACCTAACAATATTTTTTCACCATTTCTCTGCCATTGAGAATCCTAGTATAAGTACGTTATAATATTTTCACGTTATTAATAGTAATTAATTTTAGTTTCCATTGCCGGAGCTTTCCGGGTTACGCACGGAAGACATAGTAAATAAATAAAAATAATTTCCTGAGTGAGCAATGAGTTGTCCTTGACCTACACTAACACGTTCAAGCTGCCGCGTGGAGTGAAGCCTAACTTTCACTGTGCTTCGAAATGAACGGATCCGATACAGCCCGAACCTCTGTGTACCGCGTACCACATATAGTAACTGAGATGGACATGTGGAGTTGTGGGTAACACACAACGCCGCCCAAAGCATCCGTATACCTTATATCACGTGTACAGAGTAACTGAGATGGACATGTGGAGCTGTAGTCTACACACAACGCCGCCCTAAGCCTCCGTATACCTTATATCACGTGTACAGAGTAACTGAGATGGACATGTGGAGCTGTAGTCTACACACAACGCCGCCCTAAGCCTCCGTATACCTTATATCACGTGTACAGAGTAACTGAGATGGACATGTGGAGCTGTAGTCTACACACAACGCCGCCCTAAGCCTCCGTATACCTTATATCACGTGTACAGAGTAACTGAGATGGACATGTGGAGCTATAGTCTACACACAACGCCGCCAAAAGCCTCCGTATACATTATATCACGTGTACAGAGTAACTGAGATGGACATGTGGTGCTATAGTCTACACACAACGACGCCCAAAACCTCCGTAAACCTTATATCACGTGTACAGAATAACTGAGATGGACATGTGAAGCTGTAGACTACACACAATGCCACCAAAAACCTCCGTATACCTTATATCACGTGTGCAAAGTTACTGAGATGTACATGTGAAGCTGTAGTCTACACACAACGCCGCCCAAAGCCTCCGTGTATACCTTATATCACGTGTACAGAGTAACTGAGATGAACATTTGGAGCTGTAGTCTACACATAATGCCGCCCAAAGCCTCCGTATACCTTATATCACGTGTGCAGAGTTACTGAGATGGACATGTGGTGCTGTAGTCTACACACAACACCGCCCAAAGCCTCCGTATACCTTATATCACGTGTACAGAGTAACTGAGATGGACATGTGGTGCTATAGTCTACACACAACGACGTCCAAAACCTCCGTATACCTTATATCACGTGTACAGAGTAACTGAGATGAACATTTGGAGCTGTAGTCTACACACAATGCCGCCCAAAGCCTCCGTATACCTTATATCAAGTGTACAGAGTAACTGAGATGAACATTTGAAGCTATAGTCTACACACAATGCCACCCCAAGTCTCCATATATACCTTATATCACGTGTGCAGAGTTACACGTGTTATACCTTATATCACGTGTACAGAGTTACTGAGATGGACATGTGGAGCTGTAGTCTACACACAACGCCGCCCAAAGCCTCCGTATACCTTATATCACGTGTACAGAGTAACTGAGATGAACATTTGGAGCTGTAGTCTACACACAATGCCGCCCAAAGCCTCCGTATACCTTATAACACGTGTACAGAGTAACTGAGATGAACATTTGAAGCTATAGTCTACACACAATGCCGCCCCAAGCCTCCATATATACCTTATATCACGTGTGCAGAGTTACTGAGATGGACATGTGGAGCTGTAGTCTACAAACAACGCCGCCCAAAGCCTCCGTATACCTTATATCACGTGTGCAGAGTTACTGAGATGGACATGTGGTGCTGTAGTCTACACACAACGCCGCCATAAGCCACCGTATACCTTATATCACGTGTACAGAGTAACTGAGATGAACATTTGGAGCTGTAGTCTACACACAACGCCGCCAAAAGCCTCCGTATACATTATATCACGTGTACAGAGTAACTGAGATGGACATGTGGTGCTATAGTCTACACACAACGACGCCCAAAACCTCCGTATACCTTATATCACGTGTACAGAGTTACTGAGATGGACATGTGGTGCTGTAGTCTACACACAACTCCGCCCTAAGCCTCCGTATACCTTATATCACGTGTACAGAGTAACTGAGATGAACATTTGGAGCTATAGTCTACACACAATGCCGCCCCAAGCCTCTGTATACCTTATATCACGTGTGCAGAGTTACTGAGATGGACATGTGGAGCTGTAGTCTACACACAACGCCGCCCAAAGCCCCCCCCCACGTATACCTTATATCACGTGTACAGAGTAACTGCGAGGGACATCTGTAGTCTACACACAACCTCTATATAATAGTCATGGTCTATATAATTGGTTTTTAAAACGTGTGGGATAATATTAACTGACGTTGATGAATATTTGTTAAAATTAGAAAATACATGTTAAATACTTCTTCTTCTTTTTACCCTTTTTTCCGATTTTGCTCGGATTGATAATAATTTAAATTTAAATCTGTTTGTGAGTAGCGCAGACTAATGTAATTGTGAGGTTGTAGTTCGGTGAGATAAACTAGACCAATTATGTAGTTGTTTATGATTGTTATGAATTATTCATCTCGTTGTATTTTCTTTCGTTTAAGAACTTTCTTAAACGTTTCTAGGTAAACTGGAGGAGGAATTTATCGATTAATTTCATTATGCAGATCTAACTTTAAAATGAATCTCCGCTAGTGGGAATTCGTATTTACGAACCAATCGGTCGATACGAATCGGCCAATAGAGCATAATTTAAAAAATTAGGTTATGGCTGGACAAATATATTCATTTAAATTTTCAGGAAAACTATATTGAAACCTTGGAAATTTTGGGGCGGGGTTACAGCTCCTGGCCTCTCTGGAACAGGCCTTGTCAAAAACCTTGAAACCAACAACACAGATAGTCGTTAAAAACTGGACATTCTTGCTTTAACATCTTGAAACATACCTGGATAACGATTTGGGGGTTTAATTAATCACAACCTACCACAAAACGAAATACTTCAGGGATTAAATTTTTCTGGAAGTTAAAATTTAAAATTTTACTCATTTTTATAGGAAGTATTATCAAACCATAACTTTTAAAATAAATGTACGAGTAGATCAAAAATATATAATATTAAATTATGCTAATGATTGATTACTGAAAGTGCAACTATTTACGCGGAAAGTGTAAATAGTATAAACTGAAAGAGTAAATTCCCTAAACTTATAAGAGATATATTTCTTAAATCATGTTTCTTTTAAATACAGATTAAGGTATGCCTTTGTTTTGTATTTCATCTCAGAATTGATTTCCTTTGTTTTTAAGTTTCGTGACATTATTTATATTTTTACTGTTGTAAAATATAAGTTTTAAATGCAATGAAAGTGTATATTCATATGTATCATATGCTACTGAGATGTATCATATGCTACGAAGTCAAAGTTACAAGAAGTGAGTGTACGTATAACACGTTTGGGAAACGCCATTATTGAAATCCTTTTTCGTGTAGCCCATCAACTATGTTGTTTCTATTATTAGTTATGTTATTAATACGAATATCTTGTCATAATGGGCAGCGGTGGACGTTGGTTGGTGATTCAAGAAGGAAAACGCTCTCAATATTGACCCTTACGAAACACCGCGATTTAAAATTCTTTATTTTACTTAATTTTGTTTCGTTGTACTATATTTTACCACAAAAGACTCCACTTAACAACTGGTCCGGATAAGCCAATTGAAGCCAATTTCTCCGACAGAGATATAGGATCAACACTATACGGCGTCTTCTGGGAGAAATCGACGAAAATACATTATGAATGACGTCTAGTATTGTGAATTAACTAGCTACAAACATTTTTTTCTACTTAAACTAAAGTGTTTTCTATTGCATAGGTTTGCATACTTTTCTTCTATGACTTTATAAGATTCCTAGCGCATGAAACTGATCTTTCACCCAAGAATACCTACAGTAGAAAGAGGAGGATGACTCAGTTTATACCTCTCTTATTTACACAAGGCTATTTTTATTCGTCTGCTGTGGAAAACATATTATTGATACACTAATTGGTTATTTCCCATTTCTCAATTTTTATTTTTACAATTTATTTCAATCAGGAGCCTTCACAGTTTCACCCCCACCCCCATCGACTGTGTAGACGAGAAACTAAGGTCCTATCGGCTCATTTCTTCGTGACATCTCCAGTCAATAATTGATTCCTAAATCTCATATGATCTAGTAAATATGATTTTAGTTGAATTTTGTTTTTAGCAAATACATCACGCGAGTAGAAGGACAAGTTACGTCACTGGAGGGAAGGTTTCGCCATGTGGAAATATAATTTGATCGGATAAATTATAATTATAAAATAAATTAAATTTGAGAGCTTTTCATCAGTTGGTACCGGACAGAATGAACATCTCTAGCACATTATCTTCGTATTTTATTTTACAGCTAATAATTATCAACGAAGGCTTCACTAGATGATGTTGCGAATAAATTATACAGAAGTGACTATATGTTGGATAATCTTTATAAAAATGTATTAACTCTATTTCGCGTAACTTGTTATTGACAAAACCTTATTTTTAAAACCATTTCAGTAGTATATCATTAATTACTACCAATTAAATATTTTTTATTTAAAAATCTTAATCTTGTACACTATGGAAACATATAAATTAAATACCCGTTATAAATAAAAAAAGTTTTGGAATTAGAAGACACTTTAAAACTAAATATATCAGTACTTGGGCAGACATTTTTTGTGGATAAAAATACACATAAAATGTAGTCTATTAGTTGGTTTTTCATAAACCGTATGTTTATACCGTACTGATATAGTTTAAACATTATGTTTTATTAAATATAGACGTTCCAAGGAATTATTGCATTTCATAAGTTATCATCGGGTGAGGTAAACGTAAACTGACAAAGTGGTCTGATAATGTCTTATGGCGTGGATTTGTGCGTGAAGATGAAGAAACGAACAAGATAAAAAATAGTGTTACAGTTCTTTTCCTAGTTATTGTGAAATTTTATTAGGTAATGTTAAGACTATTTATCTACTACCTTTTGCAGTGTGAAAATGTAGGCCTATACATATAGGAGGCTCACAATATCTTTATGCCAAAATTTAAAATATACACAATATTTATCATTTCTAATTCCAACCTCAGCAGTGTTGCTTAGGTTGTGCTGGTATCAGGTGCGTATCATGACTTGTAGGCCTTACTCGATAGGATGGCATTGTTCACCAAGGTCACATTTAACTAGACCATTGATAAAACGTAGGTCTACTGCTCAGACTAGGAAGTTGCCATTGTCTAATATAATATTAACATCAGAGATAACCTCAAAGACAAAAGTACCGTTGATCATTAAACGGAACATAATTATTCGAACACGAGCAACTCTCTCTGTATGATTAGGAAATTTCCTTAGGAGGAATGCCGCAGATTCCAGGTTGGTTAAACTGCATTGCTCAAGGAACTCCCCGCGTCGTAGCCAACCATAACATTCATAGTAATTGTTTTATCGAGCGTAACACATTTTTAATTCCCGTGATGTATGAACGATTTTATTTTGTAGTACAACATAATGTTATAAACAAACAAGTAAAGGTATTTTTATGTCTGCAGTGTTTCACAGTTATAATTACAATTACTTAATTAGTTATTATTATTCAACGATTCAATTAATTCTTTACACAACCAAAATTATAAATACACCCGTCGCAGCAGATCTGCGTACTCAGTAAATTTCTACATCAATACCATAATAATAATAATAATAATGATAATAATATATGACAAGTTTGATCAATATATGTCGATAAATATGAGAGTTATTTTCCTATACTTCATAAGATTAACATGGGAAAGAGTATGCAGGTATGCTGCTGTGAGGAACATTGAAAGTAGGCATTTCTAGCATAAAAAAGTTTTACTTTGACCATTTACACCAAGTTTCATAAACATGTGTCCATAAATAACGGAGTTTGCCTATTCTCTATATGATTAACTTAGGAAAAGAGTATGCAGATTAACTGCCATGATAAACACATAAGCAAGCAATGATTTTTATGCATTTGAAGCACAAGGTTTCAATCACATGAAGGTAAATACCAAGTTAAGTCCAAAAAATACTGATTAATAAGTGAGATATTAAATTTTCTTTCTTACATTTTTTTCTTTTCTTTCTTTAAATTTTCTTATTAGATTAACATTGGAGCCCCAAAATACAACGTACTGTGTTTAGATTGTTTAATATCTCGGTAACCATTGGATATAGAGAACACGTTTAAAGAACTAAATTGTGTAGTTTTTAAGTTGATTCAAATGGTGAACAATAAAATTTAAAAACTTTTTAAATTACATATGAAAAACGCAAAAAAATTTTGAATACAAAACCCCCCAAACTACCCGTTCCGATTGATTGATATGTCTGGTTTACGAACTCGTCCTAGCAATCAAATACATGTCTCTACCAAATTTGGTCTCGATCGGACCATTTTTACGAGTTGTCGTGTTCGTAATAAACTATCTGAGATTTATTATTACTTATATAAATAAAATTATTTAACTCAACTGCCTAAAACCATATGATTTCAAAATTTGTATTGTCAACTTTTCTTAGAATTGTTTTATGTTTTGTTTTCATGTTGTACACAGTCACTATTTCTTCTATTTCTATTTGCTTGAAAACTTTTTTTAATTAAAACGAAAATTTGCTAAGCCAACACTCATTCATGCAGTACACAACTATACATTTTTTAAAGTAGTTATAAAAGTCATTTGGCGCTTATGAAAAAAAATATATATATATTAACGTCTATTGTTTTTGGTCTTTGGGCACCTAAAGACGAAAAAATAACATGGTCCTGGGCTTAAGTCTTGCCATGAGACCTATACGGTAGCTTCTTCCCTATGGTAAGTTCGCTAAAATGACCCAATACTTATTTGCCTATCTTAGTTATGGCAGAACAAACATAATTCTGCTAACTCCAAGTATTATTAACTGTCGAAAAATTGTTGTTTAAAATATTAAAACTTTAAACAGGATTTCTGACCATCAGACAAACGGGATCTATAAAATCCCCGGAATTTCTGTCTTAGGAGATTAGGTGCAAAGTATTTTTCTCTCTTATTTGCCATTTGGCAGGCTCAGCTTTTCGCTAGGTAGCGTCGAAGTACACTGTTTTATTGACTATTTTCATCTAAATTTTGTGGTCATCCCGGGGATAGAACCCGTCATCTCTTGCACCGAAGACCAAGGCGCTAACCGTTAGGCTAGCAGGTGACCTAGGCGCGAAGTTGGCGACCTTGGGACTTACTGCAAGGCAGGCGCGAGATCGAGGTCGAATCAGCAGCTACGCCGATCCCGAATCAGCTGATCTCGAGGAAACGGAAACCACAAACCGATAAACATGCGATGTAAACAATAAACAGAACAAAGTTCCTTTACGTAGACCCACTGCTTTAAATACTGCATTTAATTTATTTATTTAATACAGGTATTTATTTTCTCTTTTCCACTTAGAAATCACATTTGATCAAACAACCCCCTACGAAATCAACACATAAGCAATAACTATAACTGAATTATAATATGGATAAGCTATTCATTTAATGTATTGTGATTTCTTTAAAGTGTTTATGTGAATAAATCAGCTACTCTGTGTGTGTGCGTGTGTGTGTGTGTGTGTGTGTGTGTGTGTGTGTGTGTGTGTGTGTGTGTGTGTGTGTGTGTGTGTGTGTGTGTGTGCGTGCGTGTGTGTGCGTGCGTGGCGGTTCCGTCAAACTAAGTCCCACATATAAACCACATAGCATGGTCCAACTTAAAATAAACTAGTAATTTCATGTTTAATAAGGGCACAGGTTTGTTTATCGTAGGTCTCCGTATTGGCCTAAAAGTGAGAAAATACTTCAATATTTCATGTATTATTTTTTCTTTGCATTAATTTTGTATGCGATCCAAAAAATTCCAATGAATCATCCATTTAAATCATTTTTGTTCTCATCAAACCTTAACATTTAAGCTCCATAAAGGGGTACTAAATTTATTCCTGTTTTAAACTTGTTTTAGGATAGGGGAATACGCAATTTCCGAAAATAGTTTTTTTTAATGTAGAATAACTTATTTTGCTAGTAAACCTTTACTTGTACAACGACAATTGCATTAATTTGTATGAAATCAGCCCGCTCTATAGTAATCGATGTGAGTGCTGAAGTATGAATTTTGTCGTGTTTATAAAATTATGAATTTAAAATTATGTTGGTTAGCATACTTATCGTATATCAAAATAATATTCAATAATTTCAATTTTAATATTTTTTGTTTCAAACATTCATCCAATTTCTGAAAACGACAACAAGGGAAACAAAATTAAATTTATTATTATAATTTCACTAGTCGACTACCCCCCCGTCGTAATACTAAGCTTTTTAAGTTATTTTTTTGGATGATGTGACCATACGCTGCATACCAAGTTTAATGGAAAACTGTTGGGAAATAAGGAAGAAATGGATTTTTTAAATATTCTCCATAAGAATAACATTAGGCGCTCTAAGACAGTTACTGAGCTTACCACGGATATTAAATTTGAATTTTCTCTGGAACCATTAGTCGTAGACTAATGATTCAAAATACTGATTTGTTTAGTTTTTAAGCTGATTTTAATGGTAGTCAAATTATACTTTGCCTTTATTGTTTTCGCGGAAAAACAAAAAATGATTTTTTGACATTTAAAAGCCCATAACCGATGTTTTGAGAAATGCGAGTGGTGTCATTATGTTTATCTCGTAAAGTATTATAAACTATATAATTTTAATCAAATCGTTAGAGCCGTTTTTAAGAAATCTTCGTTTTACATGTTTGTTTGGGGTTTTAGGAATAAAACATCCTTAAAAATAAAGAATTCGAAAGAATAAAAGACATCCCGAGATACCGTGGATAATTACCTAAATGCCGAATTTCATGATAATCTGACCTATAGACTCGTCTCTAGGTTTCCATACATCCACGCACACACAGATATCACTAAAAAACCCCTTTTTTGATTCAGGGGGCACTAATAGGGCGTACATCCCCATATACACATACACAGACACATGGACAGACATAACTCTAAAACCACTTTTTTTATTAAGGAGGTACTGGAATGGATATATCCACCAGAAACTCAAATTCGAAAATGCTGACGAAAACAATACTTTCTCCTTAAACGGGATATAGGGGGAGAAAGTAAAAAGTATATATTCACATACCTAATATGTAATGCCAAAGCACGCAGATAAAGACAGCGTGGCACTTGATACTCACCGAATATGAATATACATAAATGATAGGAACAGAACTGTAAGAGAGAAACTAACCTGTTCGCAAAATGCGATAGGGTGCTGGGGAGACCAAGTCATAGGTAAACAGCTGTCAGCTGTCACGTGGATACCATATCAGCTGCTTGCTACAACAATCGTGCTGCCGCGGCTTTTACTCGGACCTTTTCGAACGGACGTTATTAGATAGCACTGAACAACATTGGAACAGAATTATTTGTATACAGTGCATAAATGATCAACGGCAACTACATTGATTTTAAAGAAATCAGCACGCTCTAACGTGATAAATGTGATTGGTAAAGTATGAATTTTATTGTGTTTATAAAAATATTCGTATTTACTTCCCACTGAGAAATAGGTTAGATCATAAATATGTATAAAGGGAATGTTTTCAGTTCATCTAAACAACTGTTCTTATGTTTAAAATTTTCATCTTACAGATTACTAACACCCCCTTCTCTTCGAAAGAAGGGGTGTTAGTAATAATCTTAACATTCATACCAACTTTCATCAACATCTGTCCATAAATAAAGGAGTTTGCCTATTCCATATATGATTAATATGGGAAAAGAGTATGCAGATTTGCTGCCTTGATAAACACATAAACTATGATTTTTAAGCATAAATGGATAGTTCTCAACCACATGAAGCTAAATATCAAGTTTTATCCAAACATATTGATTAATATGGGAAATATTAATCAATTATTAATGACTGGTTTACGAACTCGTCCAAGCATTTATAGGAATACACGTCCCTACCGAATTTGGTCTCGATCGGACCATTTTTACAAGAGTTATCGTGTTAACAGACATATATATATATATATACATATATACATATATATATATATATATATATATATATATATATAAATTTTAACGACTATTGTTTTTGGACTCTGGGCACCTAGAAACGAAAAAATAACATGGTCCCGGGCTTAAGTCATACCATGAGACCTACGGTAATAGCTTCTTCCCTATGGGAAATTCGCTAAAAATATATAAATGTAAGTAAACAAACATTAGTCAGAACGTGAGTGAAAATGGGCGAGAGTTGTAAAATTTGCACTGGCCAAACTGGATTGACTGCCAATAGACTGGTATGCAACCAGCACAGTGCTTGTAATCAGAGAGGAAATTTCGCTTTTTTCGTCACCTTCTGCTTGAGCGTCACAACGTCCACACAATGCTGTAGTATAACGTGATGGTGATAACCCAAATATTCCACCAATTCGAAAATTAACTTTAATTTTACCATCGTAAATATAAAATATCAATCAATCTTAAGAATTTTACTTAACCAATTTGATTAGGTAGGTAGCAATCAGTTTTAACCAATTACATTCAAATTTAAACCAATTTAATTTCAAAAAAGTACCTGGTGACCGAGCTATGCTCGTATATACGCATAATATATATAAATAATAAGACATGTACTATACAAGTTAATTATTAGAAAAATGAAAACACATTTATTACTCAATGAAAACATTTATATGGTTTAAATAAAACCAACTTAATACACCATGATTAATATAGCACTGAACAAAAAGTATTGCCCCTTACGGGTATGAAACGCGCGACCTTTGGTTATGAGTAGCCGTCACGCTATCACTTGGCCACGGCGTCTGTCAAGTGAACGACGCCGTTTAAGGTCTTTTAGCCAACCTCAATTATTGTTTCAGCCGATTATTTACTCTTAAATTATCCATACAGTTATTATTAGCCTGTGATCAACTGATTTTGTTAGAAACGGAATAAGGTGAAAAGCAAAAGAGAAATTTAATTTACACCAATTAATTGGTTTGTTACAGTGGCTTCAAACAATACATTGAATACGTTTTCTATTAAAACACGGAAGATTTTGGAAATAATGTTTTCTGCTTTTATTTCGCCCAGTTATGTTACCATTTAGTTAGTACAAATTGTTTAGTAACTTGATAATTTTGCATTTATTACATACATAAAATTAATATTTATGAAAAACCTCTATTCACATATTGTTCCCCACCACCTTCAATCAACAAACGGTTCAATGTCAAACGGTTATAAACAAATGTTTTGATTTCTATTGTTTACATTTGATTCTCCATAAGCGTAATGTTAAATTTTTAGATTTTAAGCTTAATATTACAAGAAAACCATAATTTTCCTGAACATTAGTCCTATCTAGAACTTACTTTCTACTCGGAAATTAGTTATTTCCAATATATATATATATATATATATATATATATATATATATATATATATATATATATATATAGGGTATATATATATATATATATATATATATATAGGGTATATATATATATAGATTTACTAGAGAAACCTATTATGGTTTATATAAAATATGCGACTAAACTTATAAACAGAAAAATTACATTATTTCGATATGTAGCGAAATTTTTTGATAAAGAACTCAAATCTGTCAATATAAGAAAGGATAAATAAACATCACGAAATGTAAAATCTCAAGGAAGTAAAACTAAATATAAGGAGGCATTATTATTTATTGTTAAAAGATACGTGAGTTATTATACACTATATTACCTATGGCTGCTCGCGTAGTCTGCTGCGTCCATCCTCACACACAGTCTCAGACAGACGCAGAATCCGCGACTTTCCCTGCTGCATTGTACTGCGCATGCGCCGTTAGTAGCGGCCTCAACCGCAACCTATACCGTGGCGGCGCTACCGCCTGAGGCACTGTTCCTTTACTGTAGTTGTCGTTGTTCATGGCTCTCACTCTCCACACAGTCACAGACACTAGACGGAGGTAGACTCCACGACTGTTACTCCTGCATTGTACTGCGCATGCGCCGTTAGTAGCGGCCCCAACCGCAACCTATACCGTGGCAGCGCTACCGCCTGAGGCACTGTTCCTTTACTGTAGTTGTCGTTGTTCATGGCTCTCACTCTCCACACAGTCACAGACACTAGACGGAGGCAGACTCCACGACTGTTACTCCTGCATTGTACTGCGCATGCGCCGTTAGGTGCGGCCTCAACCGCAACCTATACCGTGGCGGCGCTACCGCCTGAGGCACTGTTCCTTTACTGTAGTTGTCGTTGTTCATGGCTCTCACTCTCCACACAGTCACAGACACTAGACGGAGGCAGACTCCACGACTGTTACTCCTGCATTGTACTGCGCATGCGCCGTTAGGTGCGGCCTCAACCGCAACCTATACCGTGGCGGCGCTACCGCCTGAGGCACTGTTCCTTTACTGTAGTTGTCGTTGTTCATGGCTCTCACTCTCCACACAGTCACAGACACTAGACGGAGGCAGACTCCACGACTGTTACTCCTGCATTGTACTGTGCATGCGCCGTTAGGTGCGGCTTCAGTCTTCTCATACACCTTGCGGCCACAAAGTGTATCATATCTAAAGTTCACAGCACTAGACTGATGTCACTAAAGGTTTCTTTCAGTGTTTTTGTTTGTCTGCTGGAACTAGAATTTACCCACTTTAATGCATTGGTAATAATTATTTTCATTGCATTTGGTTGCTTTTTATATGTTATATTTTTGTAATTTCTGTGATGCGGAAGAATTTATTAAAAATTTTTCAACATATCTTGTCATGGTCTGCACGTGTAGAACCTATAAGAACAGTATACCCTATTCCATGGTGTGGATATCTTTATTTACAAAACTAAGTTTAACTTTGGAGCAAAGAGCTCATTTATAATCTAATACGATTAATGAAAGCTTATGATTTAGCTTTGGAGAGTAATCTGAAGTGTTTTCGTCTTGTTTATTATGACTATTACATTATACTTAGTAAACACTTGGTGACACAACTTATTACTATTGATCATATATGATATATTTACTAACAAAAATATATCATAACAAAAATATATTAATACATAATATTACTATACAGTCATAAATATGAGAGGCAAATATAAAAATTAAAAGCTAGTCAAGTAAGATACAATATATTATTAACTACACAAAAGCTTGAGTTTTTAAAGTTCAGTATTAGCTTACCCAGGCCTGTCATCAGGGTTTTCTAGTGTGAATCAATTTTTAAAATTTACCAACAGCTGGAAATTTCAAGACTCTAGAAGACACTTCTTACTTGAATATTTGTTTGTAAACAAGACTGCATGTATTTATACATCAAACACTCAAAATTCTCTGTGCTATTTTAGACTAACAAAATAGTAAGTAGGCATATTGTAATATTAATTTAAGTAATATCTTGGTATTAGCAATGATAAATTTTATAATTTACTGAAATCAATGTAAATATATACTGTATATGCTTCTAACGAAACTAGCATTCATGCTTTTGCATATTTGTTTTCAATTTTGACATTTTGAGTCTATTCACTTCATCTCCCAAGTAATAAAATAAAAAATAAGAAAACTATCTTTCTTGTTGGAAGCAATTATACTGCCAATTTAGTTTAAGTCTGGAGGTTAATAGCCTTTAGTTTTTATCAGGAATACATTGTAAAACATATAGTGTAATTTACATAAATTTATATTATATACCTGAGCTAAACAGGAAACTAACAAGAAAGTAAAATTAATTTTATTTTCTTTCAGTACAAATTATCTTCTTATAACACAAAGTACTAAACAAAAGGATACAATGGATAGTTTGAGGAAAAAAGGAAAAACAAAATCATTATCAAGCAAGAGTACTAAACAATCCTCCGTAGTAAGTGAATCAAGTGATTTATCTTCTGACCAATCTCGGAGTAGAAAAAGTGAAAGGAGGCGATACAAGGACTCATCAAGCTTCATAGAACCATCTACATCTGTTTACACAGAAGCCTCAGCAATGAGCACAACTGAAAATAGGAGACAAAAGAATTCTTCGAGTTTTGCAGAAGGAGCGACATCATCAGTTTACTCTGACCCCTCAGGAAGTAGGAGGATTGAAAAAGATAGATACAAAATACCATCAAGTTCCACACAGGGGGTGTCATCTGTTTATACTGAAGTCTCAGATACTATGAGTGAGACAAAGGAGCAATCTAAGAAACCAAAGAGCTTCATGAAAACAGAGACATCTGTTTATGTAGTCAACAAGCCAGAGGCAAGCTTTCAGACAGCTGCCACATTTAATACCAAGGTTCCCTCTGACATTGCCAGCTCAGATCAAGGGGTTGAAACTGCCTCCTCAACTGTGAGCTCACAATCTAAGCAGAAAATTCAGCTAATGCCTTTCAAGGTCAAAGATGTAATGGAAATGATAAAAGACAATCCTGCCTACAAAGACAAATCCCCAGTAATGATTAAAGTGAAAGAAAATGACATTGATCAAATATTGCAGGGGAAACAACAAATCAGAGGAAAGGCTGAACCTCTGGATAAATATTTACAATCAGTTCCTCATGACAGTCCAATTTCTATGTTGGCCAATATGAAAGAGGGCGATTCTTTCAGGATGTCAACTGGAGCAGAGAGTGGAAGGTCTAGGTCTAGCAGGATGGCTAGTCAGAAGACTGAGAAACCTTACGATGACACTATATTCGCTGGTGCTAATACAACACAAAAGGTGGGTTAGCCATATAAATATACTTAACTAAAAGCCTTCAATGTTTTATGAGCTATATTTAGGACTCTTTTATCACACATATTTTAAATATGTATTCAGATGTAATTCAAAACCCACCTGTATATGTTATAGTATATTATAAATATTAATGTTATATTATTAATTGTCAAGCAAGCATACAGAACCTGAGCTGAGTTCATAGTTTATATTTTAGCTTAATAAGTTGCTCTTTGTAACTTGATAGGGTTTCAATTTCAAAACTGTTTATCATACTTTTTGTCATACTTTCCTGTACTGTGTCTCATAGAATATAAGGTACAAATGTACTACACTCTATAATCTTAGTTTTTTATTCTAAAATCTAATTTACTTAAATTATAGGTATTTGCAATGCCAGATATTCAAGCCTACCCAATGATACAAAAGTCACCCAGCCACAGAAGACAAAGTAGATCGAAGAGACGACAACCTACATCTCACCCAGGACGATCGATAAGCAGAACTAGGTCGAAGCATCGCCGACGGCCTAGATCCAGACCCACCGGAAGGCGCCCATCCCCTCGCCAATCAAAGGTTCGCAGAGTACAGAGGAGAGCTCCATATCGCCGTGAAGGCTATTATAATCCATGCACAAACTACCCGATGTGTGACGACTTCTGTCTTATCAGACCTTATAGAAGAGTGTCAAGAGCTCCTCAGCCTTCGCCCAGAGTAGTGTCAACGGTCAGTATACCTCAACGTGCAGTTTCGTCCACTCGAACGGTGGAATCTAGGCCCTACAACACTCCCTACACAGTCGACAACCGAGGTCAGTTCTACGCCGGCAGTACGAATGTGAGTGGAAGGGTTAGAACCACAACTCCATCTAAAGGAATGAGAAGGAGAGGACTCTCACCTGCAGGGGGTTGCTGCTGCAACCTTGCTGAAGAAAAGCTTCAATTCATCCAACCTGGGTTGTGCAATAAACGGAAGAGTGTATGGACCAATGAGTACGCCGTGATTCCGAAGCCTCAGGTCCATCTGATCGATCCGTGTGAGGAGTTGGACCCATCGATTTACCCAAGGGCTGACAATCCGTGTATTCGAGATGGTCAGGGAAATCCCCTCACTGACTGTATAGGACGGCCACTGAGGAGCCCGATTGGTAAGAAGTTTCTCAGCTTCAGTGCCAACGGAAGTGTGATGGAGACAAGTATTCGTGGCAACTTCTGGACTGGCCAACCACCTCTATGTGTCAAGTGTCCAATGCCCAACAATTCTTGTGGTGTGGACACTACCCACAACTGGTGGATGAGTTGCGGCTACCCTCTCATGCCCAACATGACACCCTACTACAATCAGGTCCTGAATAGTGAGTTTGGCCATTGCTCGTAAATGAATTTAACTGTCACTTTTTTCTGTAATAGTCCATACACATATAATACATTATATGTTTGATTACATAACAATACATACTCTATATACTCTATGTCAAACTTTTATAGTTTATAATTAGCTTCATAGTAAAGATTTGCTTGCCATGCTACTCTGATTGAACTAAAGACCACAGCTGGCCAATTTATGCCCATTAAGGTTGGTAACACTCTTTGAGAGATATAGTTAAACTCATAAAAAAAAATGAAAAATATCATTTAAACATATATTAATAATCATTAATTTAATGCTACTCCAATGGTACTGTTTTTAAAATGATATCCATCAAAGGATAAACAAAATAAAGCACTTTTAATGTTAACCTGCAAAAGTCTACCATGATTCAAACCTGCAGCAGATTCATTTACCTTAGTTCCATGCTGAGCCGCCGCCGTTTAGTCAACACTAAAACAATGTGGCCTAACACTAAAAGTGTATTTTCTTTTTTATCCTTATACGGATTTTATTGAATTCCTTTTTTATTAATTCCTTTTTTATATCTTTATAATTTTTTTATAATCATTGATGTACTGTTATTTGACTTTAAAAATTTATAATGGCGGCAATTTTGATAATATTAAAGTAAGTTAAATAATATTTGATTATATTTGCTTCTTTACTCAATAAGCATTCATTAAAAATTTTGTTTCTGTAGTTCAGTTTTAACAAAGTTTTTTTTCAATATATAAGACATTTTTTGTTTGGTTTTATGGTAATGAGCACTAGAAGTGTTCTTACTACCTTGATTGATTTAATAAAACACCCGGCTTGTATTTATTAACTTAATCGTACTCTCCATTCCCAAAAAACTGGTAATGAAAAAACTGGGTCCGATTGAAATGTATTATGATGAATGTCGGCAACATGGGACAGTGTGTGCGTTACTCGCCATAATCTAGCAGCAGTAGGGTCTACCACCAATAGTTCAGAGCTTGGAATCCTAAAGTCTTCATCTTTCACCACTCTCCCTATGATCTTGTAAAACAATTAATAATATCATGAATTATTATGGTACCGGTAATCTTAAATAAACAGTCATTGGACTGACACGTGTTTTCTCACTATGTAAAATAAAAAAAAAAACCATTAATAACCTACATACTCTTTTGTGTTGATTTACTGTAAGAACCCTTTAAAAATTCATTGTTTCAAAAATAATCATCCAATTCCTTAAACAGTAAGAGCTATAAAACCAATTAAAATAATTGTAAGAATATTTTGTGGGCATAATCCTTTCCCCTCCCCCTGCCAGAGGTGTAATACCAAGCTTTTTTGTGTTGAGTTTGGTTGGATGATATGACCTTACACTGCATACAATGTTTCATGGGAAATGGTTGAGAAATAAGAGAGAAATTGATTTTTTCATATTCTCCATAAGAATAACATCAAGCAGGCAAGCGTAATGCATCAACCACAGATAGTAAATTTAACTTTTTTCTGGAAACCTTAGTCATTCACTAATTATTCACAGTACTACTTTGTTTAGCTTTAAAGCTGGTTTTGATGGTGATGACTATCACCAAAGTGCAGATATAGCCAAAGTGCACCAGTGTACTGAATCAGGGTCTGTACGGTACATGGACGGATAGACAGACAGACACCAGTCCGACCACTCACTGTCAACTGAAATTCAAAGATTTTGATGAAAAAATACTTTTGCCATGTACTGTACTATGTTCATGGGGAGAAAGTAAAAAGATACGACAATCTCCAAATATAAAATTCCAAAACCTAGTTTATTGAGCCTCTTATATGTTAAAATACACTGATAATGGCTGTTATT
This sequence comes from Nephotettix cincticeps, assembly GCA_023375725.1. Taxonomy (NCBI): domain Eukaryota; kingdom Metazoa; phylum Arthropoda; class Insecta; order Hemiptera; family Cicadellidae; genus Nephotettix; species Nephotettix cincticeps. The sequence goes on from CM041791.1 coordinate 103,970,520, forward strand.
TTGAAAATAGAAAAACATATGATGAAAATCTTAATCAAGATAACTGTTCTGCAAAACTCTGGAAACCAGTTGTAGAATCCTGAAAATGAAAGTTCATTTGTGATTAATGATCACAGATAGTTTATATTTAGGTAAAATAATAAGCAATAAAATTTAAATAATTAATCAGATCTAGAGTTCCAATCCGAAGAAAATTTTTCATCTCTACATAACTAATTAAGTATGCCTAACTAATAAGTGCCCCAAAAGTTATTAGACAAAGAAGGAAGTTACTCAAAGTTGAATACTGAAAGGTTTTAGAACTCACAGTTGAGATGAAGGAGGAACGATGCAGTCAGAGGAAAGTGGTCTGAACCATGGTGAGAGTTGGGTATGTGTTGGTTGTGAGTTGTGAGGTCTTTCTGTGTAGGCAACCGTTCCCATGAGACCAACTCAAGGGGCTCTTTAGATATTGCTTCTTTGGTATTTGTAGTGCTGTAAACAATATGACAAGAGCAATATTATATGAGGGGCATGTTTGTAGTGCATACATTAAAACCAAATTATCTACCCAATGAAGTTCACATCTTTCAAGTTAGGTAGATACAAAACATTGGATCTAGATCACTAGGTGTTTTAGAATAAAACTTTGGACTTATAAGAAATATAAGAAATGATAGTGATTTTGATGTTGGAAGTTGTTTAGTACCATATTTAATTTTACATTCAAATATTTATTACATGTCTTTAACTAAACAAATTAATTCTCTCATCCTAAGAATACAATTCAAAACCCATGTGGGCTAACCCTGCAAAATAATAAATACATTATTCTAAACTTTCAGTGGATTTTTAAGGCAAGGTTGCTCAGGATTGGTTTAGAACCAAAAATTTCCTACTGAGATGAGGCCCATGAAGGTGTAATGAACCAATCAACAAACCAATTACCATTTGACTGATGAGTTTACACAATCAAAATGGGTAATATTTTTCAGAGTAATAAATTTCTCTTCCACATCACAATAGACTTAATATTTACATTGTGAAGTTTCATATTACAGTAAGTTATACAGTATACTTGTAGTATACATTTATACTATCCAATAAAAGTTATCAAATATTGTTTTTAACAAGCACAAAATTGATAGCAATTTTGTTCAGAAGGCCTACTGTTCTAAAAGCAACAAACCTATAAAAAATATAGTCTACAGTGATCCAGTTGCCATTGTGTTTTGTAGTGACTCCAAGTTGGTTTTGCTCTTGCTGACTGTGGTGAGGATGAGGATAAGCAGATCGCAGGTTGAGTTTGTGGCTGATTTTTCCTGAGCTGAATCTGTAAAATGTATGAGTCAAATGTGTAAAATTTAGTCACCTGTAAATATCAAACATATATTTTCAAAATAAATCTCTATATATAAAATTGAATGTATGTCTGTATGTATGTATGTATGTATGTCCTTTATGCGTTGCCAAACTACTCATCCGATCGCCATGAAATTTTAGGAAGTTGCTCTATATGTGTCCGGGAAGGTTTTAGTGAAAAAATATTCTCGAAAACCCCATAAGTTTCCATTTTATGGCGTTTTATATTTCTAATGTTAACTTTATGGAGAGTAAGTTTGTTTACAGATTGTCTACAATGAAAACATTTGATTTCTTAGCTACAGCTGATTGGTCTACTTTCCATTAGCAATACCGTATGCTTTACTATCCAATGCCATCTGAATCATTCATTAAGGTTAAACTATGAGGTAAATGTGTACTGTAAAAAATGAACAGCTTTATTCACCACGTTAATAGTTAACGGTTTTGGGGGATTATGTATTTATATTTTTATTTTCTGTCTGATTAAAGTCACGTGTTTATATGATAATTACAATGTTTATATTATTAGGTTTATTATAATAATCAGCTGTTGTATATCTTTCCAATAAAAGCCGTATTACAGTTAGGTTTCGTTTGGGTTTGGATTGGATTTGAAAATTGTGAATTAATCCACTCAGATTTATTTGTTTTATGGGAATGATATCAATATGTTTTATCGTTTCAGTATTGTTATTCACTATGCCGCGACTCAGAATATATAACCTTTTACAATGAAGCCGTATTGCTATTCGACCTAAAACATGGCCAATCTTAAAGTTAACATGTATTTACTGTCAGGCGTTACGAAGTTCGCCGGGTCAGCTAGTTAATTATAAATTAAAATATACTTGCACTTAAGTATTTAAAAATAATAAAATTGTAAATTGCATTTATATTGTTGTTGTCAAATGAACTTTTGCTTTCTATTTAGATTTTTTAATCTAAAAGAAAGAAAGAAAGAAAAGTATTCTACTATATGCAACTGATTTGTTATTTTACAAATAAACCAATACATTTTATCTCTTCTTTCTTGAAAGTTTAGAAATGGGCAAACATGGGGAAAAGTTCAGTCTTGTCTCACCTAGAATCTTTTGAGCAGTTGTCACTGGTGTCTTGTGGGTTTGTGTTAAACTCCCTGAGGTTAAGCTGAAACCAAATCATATTTTAAATTTAATAAACCATTTACGTTAACTAGCTGATGATAACCTGATCCATAATATTTTTCATGATTAGGAATAAAACATATTTTTAAGTACCGGTAGCACTAATAGCAATTGTATAATGATTAATTTTACTATCACTAACGTTTAACATTTTAAAATGTTCTAACGTTATTCTTTATGAATCTTATTTGTGCAATTATAAAAATGTAAAAACAGGAAAGAAAATGTTTTATCTGATCTTGCTGATCTAAATAAAGGGGCTTAGATTGAAATGAAATAAAATGAAAAATTCTTTATTTTTACTGGCAAAGTTATGGACATGTGGCTCTTTCTTACACTTAATCTGCCTCTAAACAAAAATATGATCATAAGTATAAACTTATCATAAATTATAAACAAAATATACAAAATAGATTGTTTTTATTACAAAACTCACACTCAAGCACATACATCCACATCATCAACCACCCCACCACAGAAGTCTTAGATCACGCCAGCCGAGACCATCCATTCAAAAAACAAAATTTTCAGTGCTGCCACAAACGTTTTTCAAGGGATCTTATTTGTAGGGGTAGGTTATTCCAAAGGCAACAGGCAATGACAACAAAAGCACTATCAAAAGTCTTGTGGTCACATGATGAGGTATTTGTAAAGTGATAGTCGAAGAACGTGACTTTCGCGAACTACCCATTGATCAGTGACTTGCAGTAAGTAAAGTGGGAAAGTACAAGCGATTTGACAGTTGATTGAAGTGCAATTTAGTGTGCTGTGGCAAAAAATTATGTAATTTCTTCAGTAAAGTATTGAGGCAAAAATATTTCTGCATGTGTCAGTGACTGCTTCATCCCAGGTGAGTGTTGAATTGAATTAAGTATTATTCCAAGATCCTTCACTTTGTCGTAGTATGGCAGAGAATTTCCGCAAACTGTAATTGGATCAATGGAGTTACGGTCAATGAAATTGCAAAGCCCAGTATGGCAAATTGCAATGGGTTTATTCTTTTCGTGATTTAGTCTCAGTCCATGCAACAATTCTAGTAATGTCCTCAATGATTCTTCTCACAGAATCATTCACATTGTTTCCAGTAAATGGTAATAAATTTAAAGATCATCTACGCTGATGATCTTCAAAAATGCACCAAAGTTGAGTTTATGTCATTTATGTACAGTACAAAAAGTAAAGCACAAGGATTGATCCTTGTGGAACACCACAGGTCTCCCAATTGGATCTCTTCTCACCAACCTCCACAAATTGCCTCCTATTTGATAGATAAGATAAGAGTGTAAGTTAGTTGAGGACGTTATGAGAAAACCCTATGGTCCTTAATTTTTGAATTAAAATATCATGATTAACACAGTCAAATGCTTAAGAAAAATTGATTAAGGGATGATTGATTAAGAGATTGAGGGATGACCTTGATGAGGGCAGATTTCCAAGGAGAAGGGAATAATGAACACTGTCTTAAAGATGTATTAAAAATGAATGTTATAATGGGTAGAATAGAAAAGAGTATATCTTTGATGAGTCTGATTGATATTGCATCAGATCCGACAGCATTGCTTAGGATTCTGCGAATGACCATCACGTCGTCAGACTGTATAACAGGTTTAAAATGAAACTCAGAATATCTCAGATTAGGGATTTAGACATTTACTAAATCATTCAAATAGGTATTGACTTTGTGCTGATTGATATTTTGACTACAAGACGAAAATAAAACATTTAACTCATTGAGATCAATGTGTATTTGTTGATGATCAACAAGAACCCAAGCCCAAGACTTTTTACTTTACACCACAAAATTCTAGATGGTTGCCTCTGATTTTAAAAAAGTTTACGATTGTACCTAATTTTTGAATTACGCAAAAGCTGTTTTACTCGGTTTCGTAGATGACGATATTACTGTTACACTTCCACATTTTGTGACCGCCTTACTCTTCTAAAGAAGCAATCACGTTTAGCCATCAAACTTTTTATTTTTTGGGTCATCCACGGAACAGGTCTTTGTTTAGTCAAGCATTTTGTAACAATAGGAGCTTGTTTGTCAAAGATATTTAATATGGAAGAATTAAGCTCATAAACCATTTCATCAACAGAGTTCACAATTTTAAGTTGGAGTTTACTGAACATCTAACATAAACTCAACTTCATTCATATTTTTGGTATTTAATAAATTTTGTCTTGGGTTTGGGTGATTTAATCGAGCACACACAGTAGATAAGGTCTTGTTTGGATATTGCAGGAACTGGAAGCTGCCCAGGATGAATGATATCATGACGATTGGAGACTACAAGTAGATCTAGCAGGGTGTCAGAATTTGCAGCATGGTGTGTGAATTCAAGTGGCAGTACAGTCATGTTGCATGAGTCGAACATGGTATTCAAATGTCTGTGTTCATAGTTTTGAGAGGTCAATAGTGATTCAGTGTTGAAGTCACCCATAGTCAAAACATGATTATATCTGAACATTTCATTGAGAAGAACATTTTCAAATTGAAGCAGATGTCCTGATCTTGGTGGATGATAGTACACCCCTAGTAACAGAACATCGGCTACGGAAAAATTTATTTCTAGAAAAAAGAATTCTGGCACAGCCAAGTACTCAGAAGGTGAAGAGCAAATAGTTTGAACTACAAATCCTCCCTGATATATAGCGCAACACCACCGCCCTGCTTACTAATCCTGTCAATCCGCTGCTGCACATATCCAGGGAGAGACCCCGCATTTGAATAAATACTCTGTTTGAGCCAGGACTCCGATACGCCAATTATGTCAAAATTTCCAGTATTAAAAATTTCTCTGACCTCATCAATGTGAGCACGCAAGGTCTGGGCATTGATGTGATTGTGAATTGTTAGAATGGTTTTAGTTTTCGCCTGGCCCTGGATTGTTTGAGAAGCTGTTAATATAAGTACCAGATGGAATTGCAGAATTTGCTATCCCTGGAATCGGATCCTCCATGTTAAAATGCCCTATCTCAAGGAGTGTTCGTTGATGGAACTCACTGCGCCTGGAATTGGATACCCCTGGAACTCAGCCAATTCACTGTATCTATCACAGAAGTTATTGCTAGTGACACACATAGGGCAGTCCATCAGGGCTCCTCGTGAGGGATGTGGGTCGTGGTCAGTATATGGGGGCTTTTTTGCGGCCCTCAGAACAAATTATTGTGGCCCTCGTACTGTTAGGAATTAAAGGAAGTTTAGCGAAAAATTATAAAATACTTTACAAATATATACTGGGTGGCCCAAAAAGAACATATATATTCAAGTTGCATAGTGACGGCAATAGGAACATTGTGGCGCTGGTTACTAAAATGTACCACTAAATGTTGCTGAAATGTGGAGGTTAGGGCATCTAGTTTTATTAGCTATGGACCGCATCAGGTTTTCGTCATTGAATATTTTTTTCAAAAGTAATGACTCTGTTATTACTGTTCAATGGCTTTTCCGCACACAGTTCAATTTTCCGCAAAGTGGTTTGACACCTGATCGAAACACAATAATTCGTTGGGTTGCATCTTTTCATACAACAGGATCATTTTTTAAGCAGAAACCGTCTGATTGTCTTCATACGTTGCGAACCCAACAAAATCTCTAGAGAAAGGGAGTTTGTTTTTCAAAGTTCTCGCCGCTCCATTAAGTGAGCGCTCCAACTCTGTGCTTGTCTCGACACTTGCTGCAGCGCGTTCTGAGGGATTAAAATTTCATCCTTACAAAATATGCTCCTACAGAAGATATATGAACGTTATTACGAACAACAAAGACTGTTTTGTGAGAAAATGTTTGATGTTAAAGCCATTGATGATATTTTGTCAATGATGAGTGATGAAGCATACTTTCATTTCACTGTTGTATCAATAAGCAAAACTGTTGCTATTATGCAGCAGAATAACGAAAAGAATTGCACCATGAACCACTGAACAGTGTGAAAGTGACTGTTTTGTGTGGAGTTTGTAAAATGGGAATCGCTGGGCCCTAATAATTCCATCGTAGTTGCTCAAGGAATGTTTCCTTGACATTTCATTTCTCGTCTCGGCGGTATATTCACTGCTCTGCTTGCTCCACAAATATATCGCTGTGTGACTTTATCCTATAAGCACTATATGATACATTGTGTGGGTTTTGGGCGACAATACCAGACGGTTCAAGATTGCTCATCTTAAAATAATAACATTTATTATGTAACATTTTATCTATTCTCTGAAAAACCTTTTAATTTATTTTGGATGTTTGTTAGCAAAAACTAATAATACATAGTATAGTTAATTGTTATATCCTCTAATCCTTATTAATCCTTTATTTACTTTTGGTTGTTTAACAACATTCCACCAAGAAAGATACAATATTTGGGTGTCACTGCTGGGGACTCACAAAGTAGTTGATGACATTTAATACTGTATGTAAAATTGCTACCCACCTTAGTAGATGAGACATCCTCCCCTCTGAGCCTGGCTTCCAAGACATCAATATGCTGAGACTTGTCCGTCACACCAAGACTACAAGACAGTAGTTCACGGGACAGACTAGTGCTGTTATCTAGTGATGGCTCCAGTGTTTTTCTAGATAACCCTTCAAATTTTAGTTGACCTTCTGTTAAATATCTGTACACGCCTGTATGTGGTTGCAAATTTAAATCACCAGTAAAAATTACTGGATAATACCTAGAGAGAGAAATGTTAAAATTACTTTAAAAGGATTATTGGCTGCATTACTTTAAATCAAATTTTTTATAATGAGGCTGAATGTTAGTTTGAAACAATTATTAGTTTAACATCCACTAAAATTACAACCTTACTTATTATGTACTTTCTAAAGGATATGATGATATAATTTTAAATTGTGTTCATACTGGTTGTGTAATTGATGTTGAGTGGGTACATTAAAATGAACTTGACATAAAAAAACCCTTATACATAACATAACCCTATTTTTGCTTTCCACTTGGTTTCTTTTTACTTTTCAAGCTGAAAAGCTGAAGTCCATAAGACCAGAGACACCTGAGGATGGAATGACTATAGGTCCTGATGAACCTAGTGGACATATATCAACAATGACCTGACTATAATAATAATATTTTATCGCCATCAAAACAAATGTATGTCATAGCAATGAACAATTTTGCTTGAAACTCACTATTGAAATAGAACAAACAAGAATGTTAGGTTACATATATGTTAAAACCCTTTCAGTGCCAGGTGTTACTCCCATGTGCAATAAATGCCAGATTAAAATTAGTAGTTTTTTAGCTGTTTGAGGAAAATGTCATTGTTTTATTATTTACTGATGAAAATGGAAACTTTTGGTTTTGTTTTGTTCATAAATAAGTTAGGTAAATGTAGCAGATAAAATAAATATACTTAATATTTTTATTCATAAAATAAATGATGAAAAAAGATTACTGAAATAAATATTTTATAATGAATTTTTCAGTTTGAAGTAAAAAAATTGCCAGTAGAAAATTCCTCATGCTTAAAATTGAGTATTTTTGTTGAACTATACTTAGTTTTGTACATGAATGTAAAAAGTTTAAACATTTATACTCAAAAATAAACCTTTTGTGATTAATTTAGAAAATATCGTGAGTTTTGGTTTTTGGCATAAGTTACTGAAACGATTAATCATACTCAAAAATATTTATACATTAGACATAGAATTTGAACTTTGTCTATAGCTGTGTTAATAGAATATTCATTCATTGTGCAATAGTTTTTAATTGCCTTAGTACATAAATATTTGAAGATACTCTTGAACTAATATAATTTATGTGATCATCAATCCTTTCCTCAATCCTTTGTCCTCATCAATTCTTCCAAATATTCAGAGAAATTTAATTTTATTGTCTTCTTCTATTTAAAAATTACCAATAATTATAGTAGGGCCAAATTTGATTGTTGATTTAGTATGAAAAGCTATGTGTTTTGATATGGCTAAGCTATCTGTAACCTTACGTTGCCAAATTCCTGTTGTATGCTAGTCTGTCTATCTCTGCCAACATAACCTGTGCCTGGCCTAGCCTGGTGTCGCTTCGGTTGGGGTTGTACAACAGGTGTGTGGTGGCCACCACAACCACGGGGTTGGGGGCTAGTTTCACCCTCAGCTGCACAATCACCCCTGTCTTGTGAGCAGTGAGGGGCTCAATCCCCTGATTCAGCTCGACTTCTGAATGGGACTCAACTTTGAAGAGATCCGATTTGTAAAAGACTGCCACGCCATCTTCATGAGGGCCAGAGTTCTTTTTGAACACCCAGTTATAGCCTGGGACAAAATTGATATTCTATGAATATTAAATAATATTCAGTAAGTAAGTAGTAAGTACGAAAAATATTGTTTTTAAACTTTGATGATATTTTTCTGGCCATTTCCACACATTTTCAAGGGTAAAGTTTCTAAATTAAAAGGAGATGACACAATTATAAGCTGCTGTGAGCTCAACCACCTTTGTTCATTTTATCCTATTTTATCAATTGATTATTAAAGATCATCACGAGCAATTAAGGCTATAATTGATGTCAGTCTATACCAATCTTTCACTACTTGGTTTGAGTACAACCAGCTCCAGCATCATTCCCATTTCTGATACAAGAATAAAAACTAAGAAACAAGAATAATAAATCAAATATAATCATTTGTTGAAGCCACATTTACAACTTAATTAATTATAGTATAACTGTAATGTTGCCTTATCAGGAATCACTCTTAAATATTTCTATATACTGGTATCAAATTTTTTATAAATCTATCTTCAGTATTTTACACCAAAATGAGTACATTTAAAATTTACAGCTCACTCTTGTGTTCACCATAAGTATAACAAATATTTAAAAAAACATTCACATTAGTGGTGAAATAAATAAATCTATTTCTGAGAATGAGCGAAGTGCTGGTTTTTTTGGATCTTAAGAAAGCTTTTGACTCTATTGACAGGCTAAAGTTATTGGATAAACTAGAGAATATTGGAGTTCGTGGTGTTGCTCTTTCATGGTTCAGGAGTTATTTATCTGAGAGAAGGCAGTGTGTGGTAATTAATGGCATCCCAAGTGATACCCGAACTATCGATTATGGAGTAATTCAGGGAAGTACCCTTGGTCCGGTTCTATTCCTTATATACATTGATAATGTCACAAAGTTAACTCTTAAATTATTTTATTTGCAGACGATACACTAATCTTTCAGAAAGAAAAGAATTGGGACGAGGTTCAATCTAAAGCTAATAGTGATCTCATGGTTTTAAAAAGGTGGTTTGATCAGAATGTTCTTTCCTTAAATGTGTTAAAAAACAAAATTCATGCCAATATCTTTAAGAAACAATTCTGACTATAATCTACAAAATCTTATCATACATTCATGTGGCAACAATCATAATATGTATTGCTCTTGCAAATCCATTTAAAGAGTCACTTCCTATAAATATTTAGGAGTGGTTTTTGATAATCGTCTAAAGTGGCAAGAGCATGTTACATTTTTAATTTCAAAATTGCGAAAGCATGTTTATGCTTTTAGACAAATTTGTGTAATCTTAAATGACCAAGAGATAAGATTAGCATATTTCGCTTATGTTCAATCATTACTTTCATTTGGCATAATAGTATGGGGCGGAATGAATTCATCAAATTTAGAGCCGTTATACAATTTACAAAAGTTAATAATTAAAGTTTGCTTTAATAAACCAGTTCGTTTTCCAACAGAATGCTTGTTTCGTGAAGTTTCTTTACTCAGTGTAAGGCAGATTTTCATAAAGAATTTATTGATTAATATTTTCAAAAATTTAAAGAACATCTTGGATTTTGTATAGACCATTCTTATAGGACTCGTTACTCGCAAAATATTGGAATTACAACTGTACACTTAACTAAATCATATTCAACTACAAATTCACTCTATATTTCTGTTGTTCTGTATAGAAATTTAAAATCTCGCTTTAATAACATCCGTCTTTTTGATTCAAACTCAGTCAACATTTTTAAGAAACGGGTCACAGAGTGGTTGATTACTCTTGGGGTCTCCGAGGCCGAACACCTTATCACTGCCAAGTACAGGCGGACCTGATCCTACTTCACTATCGCTCTTTGTGCTCTTATCCTCCTGCTGCCGCCCTTCCAGTACTATATTTATTTGTAGTACCGTAGTTTAATAATTTTAGTAATTTTAGTTAGTAACTGAGTTTTTAACACCAGTTATCTTTTTCTGAATCCACCGATTTTTACGATATATTTTTTACACATTTTTTTTTTCTAATTTTCTATTCATAATTTAACATTTTTTCCAAATTTCCAGAACCAACCTCACTGGTCGCTGACTGTGATGACCAAGCCTACGCACAGGCATTCTGCCCATGTAGGCTTATTTCCTAATAATTTTAATTTATAAATTGTACTTATATTATACTATGTTTTTTTCTTTTTATTTAAGAGATTATTTAACAATGTTATATTTTCTGGAAATAAATTATTTTTGACTTTGACCTAAAGTTTAAACAACACCGATTTCAGTTTATTCCCCTATCCTTACTTTAAGTACAATGTTGTGTGTTCGGTTGCGTCGTTGTCAGTCAGAGTCCCCAAATCGGCCGTCTGCCACTCTGGCACATCCAATACTATAATACGAGCAAGGTTTGTATATATATATATATATATATATATATATCCTCCAATACTATAATACGAGCAAGGTTGCAAGGTTTGTATATATATATATATATATATATATATATATATATATATATTTGCACACGGATCTCGAAAACGGCACCGAGGAATTTCTTTAAATTTTGGAAATAACTATTTTCTGAGTAGAAAATAAGTTCTAAATAGGTCTAATGTCCAGGAAAATTCGTGTTTTACTGTAATATTAAGTTTAAAATCTAAAAATTTAACATTACGCTTATGGAGAATCAAATGTAAACAATGCAAACCAAAACAGCTGTTTATAAACGTTTGACAGTTCTTGATTGAAAACGGCAAAGAACAATATGTGAATAGAGGTTTTTCATAAATATTTATTTTATGTATGTAATAAATGTAAAATTATCAGGTTACTGAGCAATTTGTAAAAACTTTAGGGTAACATAACTGTGCGAAATAAAAGCAGGAAAGAGTATTTCCAAAATCTTCCGTGTTTTGATAGAAAACGTATTCGTTGTATTGCTTGAAGCTACTGTAACAAACCAAATAATTGGTGTAAATTAAATTTCTCTTTTGCTTTTCAATCCTCATTCCGTTTATAACAAAATAAGTTGATCACAGGCTAATAATAACGATATGGATAATTAAACAGTAAATGATCGGCTTTGGCTAAAAGACGTTAAACGACATCGCTCAATTGACTAACGTCGTAGCCGAGTTGTAGCGTGTCGGCCTCAAGAACTATAGGTCGCGAGTTCCATCCACATAAATGTTTTCATTGAGTAATAGATGTGTTTTAATTTTTCTAATTAATTTTTATAATACATGTCTTATTCTATACGAGCAAAGCTCGGTCACCAGGTACTTAGAAATGAAAACGCCAGCGAGTTTTGCGTACACAGGTTATTCAATTTTGTAAAAATGACTGACACTGTCTGCTCAAGTTTTGTCTTCTGTCAAAATTTATCAGGCAAACTATAACCTAAGCATGTACTGCGTGGAAAATTTTAACAACATCGCTACCCTTGCATAACGCCAGCTTATTTCACTAGCCAGCATTCAGATTTGGAGTGGTATTGTGTCTTGTGATTCGTGTCTATTTTTTCTTTTGCATCGATTTCTTGAAACAAATGTAGAAAATTCTACAACATGAGTAACGTTTTCTCCTTGTTGTACAGTGTAAAAAAATTATATCATTGTATTAACTTTTATAAATTACCTACTTCAAAAACATTACCAGGTGCTTGCAAGATTGTAGGCACACGGCATGAGGAGTGGAATATAACTGCCCGGATTTCTGTTCTGTGATGTTTGATAGTATTTGATATGAATAAAACACCATCAAACGCTATCGAATAAGGTAGAAGAGAACAAAACGTCTGGTTCTGTTCTGTTTGGTTATGCATATAGCCGACCTATGACATTGAGACCTAAATAAAAAAATTCTATTATTCCTTTTGCCGTGCACCTGCAATGCTCCTCAGGCCGCCACTTTAGCTGCACCCCCTAGCCGCTGGCGCCCACAGTACGACCCTGGTTCGGCGTGTTCCTACCCAAGAGTTTGTGAATTTCCATTTCTAGACTTGTAACATATTAAAATCACAAGTCTCTACAATGTTTAGTCAGAGTAAACATGAATAATGAGTAGAACATGAATAATTCAAAACGTTTTCCACTGTACTTCACATATTTATGTATTTGAATACTATTGTTGCCATAGTATGAAATTTTAATGTAGTTTATGGTAAATTTATTTAATTTTTAATTCACCTCCACTAATCTGTTATTTTCAAAAATCTTGCCTTTGTTCTTATCCCTTCTTAGGATTATTAAACCTAGAACACAAAGGCTCCCTGAGCCAAGCGTTGTTACAAAGGCGTAGTCTCTCAGACTACTTTTTTGAAAATAAATAAAAAATACTTTTAATGACAGGGAAATTTTTTAAATTATAAAAACACTTAAATTGAACATTAAATTAATGTTTTATAAGAGTTTAATCTCCAAATCTTAATTGTTCTGGCATTGGCAGCAGATTGTCCCTTGGTGTTCGCCACACATGACATTTGCGCAACGTCCACAAAAATGTTTTATCATGCGCCGTAATCTTGGAGGTAAGAAGACACAAACCTTCCAAACTTGTTGGACTGGTTGTGGAGCTTCATTTGGCACACTTACATTAAAAATATAAGCAATAGATTGACGGACGAGAGTTTGTGGCAAAATTGTGGCCTGAAGCCAGTACTTCAGGAGCTCTATGTGCGTTTCTCTAAAATATTTTGCCGACCTAGGGGCTTACTTGATTGGCTCAGACACCATTTTCTACATATAACACGTATATATCATTTAAAGTGATGTTTATGATGTTATAAACATGCATAGGGGTCAACTCCTTGTTTTACGACTACAGGAATTGTTATTGCACATTAGGTCCAATTCAAATAAATATTTACACTATAGACAACATATATTTCCAATATAATGTTTAACTAACACCAAAACACGGGAAAAAGCGAAGGTATACTATACTTTGCAACAAGACACCACGATCCGTACACGTTGCGAGTCTGCCGCGAACTGTGCGTTGTTACAAAGGCGTAGTCGACCTGACGACGTGAACTTAAAAAAACTTTAAAATCTCGTTAAACAAAGGACGCAAGCGAACACCAACCAGACCCTTTTAATATTAGGCCAAGACCGTCAGCTACACGGAGTTTTGTGAATTTTAGTGGAGTGGAAGTGGGTAAGGGGTAAAAATGACACCTTGCGCGTCTTCTCTCAGACGACACCTTTGTGTTCTAGGGTTAAGATACTTCTATAAACAAAAAAGTATTCACAATTTTTTTATAAGAAGTAAATAAAATTACCTAGTTCAAGTAGTTTAGTGTAGTGTGAAAACATATACATGGGATCGACTTCCTGAAGGCACAGAATCTGAAACACGAAGGGTTCATAAAAATATCTATTTTGTCTTATTTCTCAAATGCTTCATATATACATGATGGTTTTTACTTTCTCCCCTTATACATAGTATATGGAGAAAGTATTGTTTTCAACAAAATTTTCAAATTTGAGTCGAGAGTGGAAAAATTTATCCGTTTTGAGGTCCCCTGAATCCAAAAATGAGGGTTTCGACTTCGATGTCTGTCTGTTCGTGAGTGTGTGTGCATGTGTGTATGTGTATGGATGTGTACAGAGCCACAGCCTACCCTGTTGGTCCGATTTAAATTTAATTTGGTATGTATGTACATATTCACCGTATCTCTACTTTTTTTCATTTTGATTTTTAAAGGTAGTTCAACCCTAAAAAACGTGAAAAATCCAATTTTCTCAAAAATAGCTTCAACGATTTTGATTAATATATGAGAGGTTATAGTGCACAGAGTACTAAATAATATGACACCACCCTCATATCTGTAAAAATGATGGTTCAAAAGCTATGGGATTTTAAATGTCAAACATATCAACTTTTTAAATTTTCAGTGAAAACAATAAAGGTAAAGTATAATTGACTATCACCATTGAAACTAGCTTTAAAAACTAAACAAATCAGTATTTTGAGTTATTTGTCTATGCCTCCAGAGAAAAGTTAAATTCACTGTCCATGATAAACAGGGAGGACTTCATGAATGCGACATAACAATCAAGTGTGAGCCTCTTCTTGTATGTATTCACTGTTAGGCGTTACGAAGTTTGCCGGGTCAGCTAGTTTTTATTATAAAATAATAAGAACAGCAGTTTAGATGAACTGAAAACATTCCCTTTAGACATATCCATGATCCAACCTACATCACACAGGGAAGTAAATACAAACATTTTTGCTTAGAGTTATAGCTTAGAATCTCCCATTTTCATTGACATAGCAATTAAACCTAATTCAATTCTAAATCTGGGAAAAATAATTTTGGAATGTCTTATCGTTTCAGTATTGTTATTAACATTCCGGTGCTCATGCGGAGTGTGGTGGTACTCCAGTCTTGTTGTTTTGTTCATAAAACGCAGTTGACACCGCATGTGACCTTGAGCAGTCATCTACCTTCCCCTGACACCCCTGGAACCTGTCAGTATAGTCACAGCAACAAATTCGGGCTATATTAATTTATTATATTAATATTAATTTAATATTAATTTGGGTAGTATTAGTTTGTCAGACAAATTAATACTACCAAATAAGGTTAAACATTTACACTTCTTGATAGTGGGATTATTATCCGTAACATGTAAAAGAATTAAAAATGTTTTCTAAGGGTACTTGGTTCAATTTAAATTATTTCAATATAATTATATTAGTAGCCCTATTCGATGAAATAAACAGTGAAATGTGAAATATATATATATATATACAAACCTTGCTCGTATTATAGTATTGGATATTTTATAAGATTTATGATTGGTAGATGTAATTTAAAGACTTGTATAATTGAGTAGTTTTTGAGATATCCTATCATTCACAAACCACAGAGAGATCAAGATATAATATGATACAGGAAAGTCTAGACTGATTGGTAAGAGAAAATGTAACAGCTATTATTAAGTTAAGAGTTATTAACAATTATTGCTATTGTTAACAGCTTGTTTTAAACTATTGAAAACCTGAATAAAATTGCAACTTTGAATACTGTACTGCAATTTTTATGTGTAAATGTTATCTAAAAACATTCACTTTATGCTTTAGCAAATTTCATATAGGGAAGAAGCTATTACCATAGGTCTCATGGTAATACTTAAGCCTGGGACCATGTTATTTTTTCGTCTTTAGGTGCCCAGAGGCCAAAAACAATAGTCGTTTAGTTATATATATATGTGTGTGTGTGTGTGTGTGCCTGTGAACACGATAACTCTCGTAAAAATGGTCTGATCAAGACCAAATTTGGTAGAGACGTGTATTCCTACAAATGTTCAGACGAGTTTGTAAACCAGACATATCGGTCGATGGGAACGGGTAGTTTGGGGGGGTTTTGTATCCCAAGGTGGGGTTTTTTGCATTTTTCACATGTAATTTTTAAACATTTCTAATTTTATATTTCACCATTGGAATCAGTTTAGAAAACTACATAATATGTATATGTGTGTGTGTGTGTGTGTGTGTGTGTCTGTAAACACGAGAACTCTCGTAAAAATGGTCCGATCGAGACCAAATTTGGTAGAGACATATATTCCTACATTTGCTCGGACGAGTTCATAAACCAGACATATCGGTCAATCGAAATGGATAGTTTCGGGGGGTTTTGTACTCAAAAATTGGTTTTTTGTGTTTTTCATACATAATTTAAAAAATGTTTAAATTTTATTTTTGATCATTAAAATCAACTTAAAAAACTGCAAAATTTAGTTCCTTAAAGATTTTCTCTATCTCCAACGGTTACCGAGATATTAAAAAATCTAAACATAGTTTGTTGTATTTTGGGGCTCCAATGTAAATCTTGGTCAAAAAAAAAAATTTATGCTAGAAATGCCTACTTTCAGTGTTCCTGACAGCAGCAAACTTGCATACTCTTTCCCATGTTAATCTTAAGGAGAATAGGCAATCTCATTTATTTATGGACAGACATAAAACTTGGCATTTATGGTCAAAATAAAACTAGTTTATCGTAAAAATGCCTACCTTCAGCGTTCCACACAGCAGCAAACCTAATCTTATATACTCCTTCTCATGTAAATCTTATGGAGAACAGGTAAACTCTGTTATTTATTACAGATATTGATCAAACCTGTTATATATTATTATTGATGTGGAAATTCGCTAAATACGCAGGACTGCTGCGACGGGGTATATTTTTATATTTTAATTTATGCTGTGTAATCTGTGTGCTATAAAACATAGCTAGCTATTAGAATCTGTTGTTTAATACACAAATTTAATAACTAACCAATATACAGTATATACTTGATTTGATAATTAATATAATACCAGGATATATTGAGGATTTTAAGAACAAACTTTGAGAAAATCCATACTTCTCAGTTCAAGAGTATTTCAGAGAATTCGGAGAATAGGCCTACATAAAATGATGACCACAGCATAGTGGTGCTTCCAGTGGGACATTTAAAGTAGGTACAGTCTTGTATCAAGTAGGCCTAAAAATAAGTAGGCTATTATCCGGTTAAACAATTGTAATGAGAGTTACTTGTGGGTCTTCATCCTTAATTTTTTTGTAGATAAGTGGCCAACGATTTTCCCAGTTGAGAGCATTAACATCATGGTCTTTGTATAAATATGGATGACTTTCCAACTGATCCTGTGACAACATATTGTATTGCATCACTTTCAACAAAACACTTTCATTGGGCTGTATCTTAATCTCTCCTGAAACAAAAATGGGACATTTAAAGTATAAAGATCCAAAAAGCTTTTGACCATCAACAATGAGAAAATTGACTTCAGCACCTCTTAATTAAATATTTGGACTGAACAACATAGGACTATGTCAGAGAGCAGAGAATAACTGTTTATGCCTGATGTAAAGATGAGGCATACAGTAATATGAAGCTATATCAGTTCTGGTAATTAATTCCTTTGACTTACTAACAGTAACAGAGCACTTGTGGCCTCATAACACATCCACCTTCTTGTTGTCTTTTATGGGTTGGACTGAACCAAACACTTGGAGGAATAGTGCTATATCCTCACCGACCTAGTGGGCAAGGAAGCTGATCCATAGGAACAAGTTTCTTTGTCCAAAGAAATTAATTAATTATAAATATAGTTTGTAAATATTTAGAAGGAAATGAAAATTAAAATACCCCCATCGCAGCAGACCTGCGCACTCAGCGAATTTCCAAATCAATAATATAATAATAATATATGACGTTTTATAAAAATTTGTCCATAAACATGAGAATTATTTGCCTATTCTCCATAAGATTAACATGGGAGAGAGTGTGCAGGCTAGCTGCTGTGAGGAACACTGAAAGTAGTCATTTCTACCATAGGCTTCATGTGGTTGAGATCTATCCGATCTCAACCACATGAAGCTAAATATCAAGTTTCATCCAAAAATATTGATTAATATGGGAAATATTAATTTTTCCCTAGCCTCCATAAGATTAACATTGGAGCCCCACAATACAACGTACTGTGTTTAGATTTTTTTAATATCTCGGTAACTGTTGAAGATAGAGAAAAACTTTAAGGAGCTTGATTATGTAGTTTTCTAAACTGATTCCAATGGTGAAATATAAAATTAGAAATGTTTAAAAATTACATGTGAAAAATGCAAAAAACCCCATTTTGGGATACAAAACCCCCCAAACTACCCGTTCCCATCGACCGATATGTCTGGTTTACAAACTCGTCTGAACATTTGTAGGAATACACGTCTCTACCAAATTTGGTCTTGATCGGACCATTTTTACGAGAGTTATCGTCAGTGGTGTAGTGAAGCCGGAGCGGTCCGGTCCGGCACAGCTTTTAGAGCCGGAGCGGCGCTCCGGCACAGCTCGTTCAGCCAAAACTCAGATTTGTATACTTGTACTTTGCCTTTTTATAGAGCGTGGTGGTAGGTAAGCGAGTCGCTAGCATCATTTCATTATCAACACGCAATATCGAGGCAATTTTAGGCCTTTTACATTAACACCAGAATCAGACACTAGGGCTTACTTGAAGACTTTATTGAATCTGTTTACAGTATCTAGTTTTTTAATTCAAAAATATATTTATTTTTACAACAAACTTGAGGCTGATTAAGAACTGTTGAGATTATTTGTGTTTTCAGACTTCAACCATTTAAATCCTATTCATTTTAATCTCCGTCGAAGATAATTACTGTATTTCAACTCACCCTCTTCCTACAGAACAGCCTTTAATTTCGATGAAGTTGCTGTGTTGCAGTTGTTGATGTGTTTTTTACAAAATAAAATTTGAGGATTTCCTCCGTATTATGTGGTGGGTAAACTCATCTACAAAAATATGTTCTTCTTCCTTGACCTGCACTCGCCAGTTTGGGTTGAAAAAAAGCGAACCCTTACTAAAAAGGGACCGTTTGCCATCGACTGCGATTCTTTGCATGAATACAACAGATACCTCAGGAGCATCACTAGTCGCTTTAGCAAAATTAAACCTCGGTTTATGTAATTCTTTTTTAAATGGATAAATTCATTGTACACAATTCCACACGTTTGACCACGGAATAACCTTCCTGAGGAACTTGCAGACTTTGACTACCCATTACCCCTCCCCCCCAAAGAAGGTTCCTGGGAAGGACCGCTCCGGCACAGCTTTTTTTAGCACTACACCACTGGTTATCGTGTTCACAGACACGATAATATATATATATATATATATAAATTTTAACGAGTATTGTTTTTGAACTCTGGGCACCTAAAGATGAAAAATAACATGGTCCCAGGCTCAAGTCTTACCATAAGACCTATGGTAATAGCTTCTTCCCTATGGGAAATTCGCTAAAAATTAAAGAAACTTGAATGAGGAAAAAAATATAAATGTCATGTTTTGTTCCAAAAAATTATACTTAATTTACATTACCTTCATGAATCTTCTGGCCAATGGTTGTAAATTCTTCATTACTAATTTGTCCTGCTTCATGATGAGCTATAAAATTCAAGCATTTAATATAATAAAAAAGCAATACCGGTACCTTGCGCTTGTTGTGATCCTTGTCTTGTGGCCAAACAGATGGATACAGTTCACTGTCCACTGTTCACAGTCCATTGTGGCAATAGCTTCAGCATTATGCTGCTTACTTTCATGTTTATTTTGTTATAATTATTTTCAACAAAATTTGTTCTGATAATATAGAAACATGTTATTTTATCCTTTCAACTTAAACAGCTTTCACAAAAAATATCACTTTTGAACCATCTTTATTACAACTTACAAATTTTTACAAAACTAACTATTTTATACCTACACATTTCTCAGAATCACGTATACTTTATTAAGTATTCAAATCAGGCTCAGTTATCAGAGATAACATAAAACCTCTGAAAACATACCTTATAAATAATTAATAAATAAATACTGACTGTTTACAATCATAAAAATGTTTATATATTACTAGCTGTAAGCCCGTCCTTTGTATGGGTTGTAGGATTTAGTTTAAAGAAGAAAGATTATTATACCAAAATGTAAACCTGAAATCCTAAACAAATCAGTACAAAGAAAATAAATCAAAACCCAGCTTCATTATTTAGCAATACTGTACTTTATAATTAAATAGATTAGAAACATTTATACAATTATTATAATTAGTTATACGTTAAAATAACTTTTTAATAAATATAGTATGATTTTGAAATGGGTTTAAAATCAATGACCAATATAAACTAACTAATATTGAATTGACAGCTGATTGTTTTTATTTCTATTAAATCTTCAAACTACAAAGACAGCTGATTATTATCAGTTGGTTATTCATTGAAAACTGAATCAAAATGCGAGTAATATCGCGTAAAATTGGGTTTTTAAACAAATGCTCGTTATTTACTTTTCAAGAGGCGGCAGGCGATTTCAAGCATATATAAACCTTCTCTGGAATGTAAAATATATATGAAACAAGTTTCATTGTAATCAGTTCTCCCGTTTTTCGGAGAAGACGGCATAAAATGCCTCCTGGAGCGTCACAGACAAAAGATGAGATAAGACCAAACTAATTCTAAGATAAGACCGTCCAAACCCACTTTTTTGGATTCAGGGGACTCCAAAACGGATATATCCACCCTCAACTCAAATTCAAAAATTTTGACTGTACAGTATTCAATAGTACACAAGAGAACACTACATCCACCCACCATCCCTCATAACTATCCACAATTCGTGACCTCCAAGTAGCTGGATTACAGGATGACGCCACCATCCCTCATAACTATCCACAATTCGTGACCTCCAAGTAGCTGGATTACAGGATGATGCCACCATTCCAGTTACTTTCCATGCTATAACTAAAATAGTTTGCATTCTATCGTCAAACTAATGGAACAAGTTGTGAAATTTTAAAAAAGTACAAAATGTACTATGACAGCTATTCGGTTGTTAATTTGAAATTCATGATAGTGATAGATATTTAATTACTCATTTTACAATTAATTAGACTTTTCCTATCACTCTGGTGTTTCAAACTACACAACGATTCTGGAGGTGGAGAAACTTGGCGCGCTATTTTGTCACCCCGCTGCTAGCTCGGAGGCGGAGTGCTGTATTATTTGTTGCTTTATAAATATAGTGTTTTATTTTGCATGATAGGTAAGTATAGTTATCGACAACATGATATATTTAATATCTGTAACTTGAACATTCAATTTTTTAATGTAAATTATTAGGTAATCGCTTGAAAACGGGAGGAGTTTCTCCACCGCCAGAAACGATGTGTAGTTTAAAGCACAAGAGCTAGTAAGTCCAATTAATTGTAAAATACATAATTATGCGGTTAAGATAAGATATGGACTTATATACATTTTTTGTTCCTTTTTGTAAGTAGAATTAGCAGTTTAAATTATGTGAGTTTAATTTTAATGTAGTAATAATTAATCTAGTGAGTAGACTCGCCCTGTATATTGTAGGACTCTTATAATACTTTAAAATAAATGAAAAGTTCTGAAATATTTAAGTTTTAGTGAAACATTGTTAATTATCATAAATTCCATAGGTCAATATTTGGGGACTTGAACGCAAATATTTGTGATTTTTATTTTTAGGTTTATGATTACAGTATTTTTCAGAATTTTCTGTACAATAAAATATAAAATTTAAGAAAGAAACAAACTGCAACTTACTTAATTTTTCTGAAAGTTACCTCTGTACTCTCATTTTCAGCATCCAGGCATTACAACTTCATATAGAACTGATGTGGTGGTAAAAATGTAAAAAAGTACCAAACAGAATACCATTCTGCGCTAAAAGTTCACCCTATCAAACATATGATGAATGGTTCTATGCATTTGAGCAAAATAAAGTCCTACTATCCAGGGAGGGGATTTATGTAGCATAGTACCTAACATTATACATTCTGTTTAATTTCTATTTGAAAGGTTCTTCTACAGGTAAATATGCAACCAAATGCATGTTCAAACATATATTATATAGTGTTTTGTAACAATAAAACAACAAGCTTCATTGTACAAATTAAAAACTTTTCTTTTTACCCTTGGACCAATTTCATTCATAAAAATTATTATTAAACTTTACACATTTCATTTTTGTTACCAAGAAGTTATTTTTACTGGACAGACCTAAACTTACTAAAAAGTAAAAATGACATAAAACTTACCAAAAGTAGTTGAGAAAGTTAAAAGTAATAATGAAAACGTAGTAAAACACATTACATCAAGCATTATCAAGACTTCTAGATAACAAAAGGAGGTTAAAGAAAAATTAGTAAAGTATTTCTTTATCATTAGCAAAAATATTTTAGTTGGTCATTGATCACTGAAATGAAAACAGTTTCTACAGATGGAGGAAAACAGTGTTAATTCTTGTCAAGATGAACTGGTTTTGAGAGTATAAGAACTAGCCTACTCATGAGACAAGGTCAAAGTACATCACACAACTGCATAACTTCCACATTGGAAAAAAGAAAATGATTAAGAGTGATCAGTTAATAGACAAGATAAAATAAATTATAAATATATTGATTGATAAAAACTAATATAAAGAAATAAAAAAACGATAAAATTTAAGAATATTAAAAATTGATTGTATTTGTCTCACGAGGTAAAATTTCATTACGAAGGGTATGTTTTACTAAATGGGTGTAAATATTTTAATTATATGAAATATTTAATGAAATGTAAAATAATAATAGGAAATACTGCAAATATTTGTGAAAGTATATTGGATACATAAAAATCTTAAAAAGTTTGAAGTCAGGTAAAATAATAAAACATATTCTTGTAATGTTATATTAACCTTTACTTACAATTCAGCAATTAAAATATTAAATAATCAACAGGAACAAATTTAATTCAGTTGAAAATTAAGTTGAAGTAACATAATTCCTGATTTATTATATAAAATGTCTAAATATTCAGAACTGTAACATAGCTCATCAACTGAACAAATGACTTGATTACTTCAAAACAACTAAGTATAATGAGCTAGAATATCAGTCTGCAGTTCATATAGGAAAATTCGTTGGATGATCATATCACAAGGTTTGACTGTATTCATCCTATAGTATCAATAGTGGATCTAGATACAAACACTGTAAACCTTTTTTTATCTCTTTTAACATAATGACTGTTGTTAATCTATAAATTTTTAATATAATGTTATTTAGTTTTAAGAATCTCCACTCATACACAGTGAGAGCTGACATACACAGCATGAATACTAGATATAAGTACAAACTGGATATTCCCTATTCCAGATTGAATAAAACAAAAAACAGTTATAGGGCATTAGGTATGAAATGCCTAAACAAATTACCCATAAACTTTCATGCAATGTCTTTTACTAATTTTAAAACTGTCATTCAGAAATGGTTAGTTGCTCATCCTTTCCTTTCTACTCCATAACTGATTTTCTTGCACTAAACCCCTCAGAAATAAAAATGTAATAACCAGGAGCTTACAACAAACTAAATCTATCTCTCGCATTGTGTAATTCTGTCTTGTTTTTATTCGGTTTCATTTTCTTCTGTATTTTGTCCTCCTAAATCCACTTCCATGACCAAAAAGTATAATTTCATAATTTTTTATTGAAGTTTTCATTATTATTGATACTTGTTCTTCTTGTTTAATCTGACAAATGTATTTTTTTACATAATGTTATATCTGGACTATTTACAATGTACAAAATAATGTATCTAATGGAAAATAAACTTCTTGATTCTTGATACAGAGGTTGAATCTTGCAACTGGCTCATCATCTAGTTCAGTATTCAATTCCTAAAATAACTGATTTTAGTTGGTAAACAGTTAACTATTGTCTAAGAGGGACGATGAATTCAGGTAAATTCTCAGTACAACTGGTTAGTATTAATAACATAACTCTTCATCATAAGACAGTAAAATGCACAGATTAAATACAATATAATTAGATAACAATTTGATGGGATGGACATATTAAATAAATCATTGATAGGTGAAAAATGCTTAAGTTAAATGCTGCCTAGAGTAGTAACCAAGGAATAATATGGATTGACAACAGCCATTAAACTATAACCTACAATCACTGCAACAAACTCTCTATATTAAAAATATGATAACTTAATTACCTAATTATTTGCGGCCAAATGGCTGTAATCGGCCAGATCATTTATCAGCTATGAATTAACACTTTGCAACAATAAATAAACGCTAGCTGTCCTAAGTCAGCTGTGTTATCAAACCAATATCACGATTTTGGGGCTGTTTTTTTCTATTGGAGTATGTGTTCCAGTGTTGGGGCAGTTTGATATCAATAGCAAACTAAGATTGTTTGCTGCTGTGGCATCAACACAACAGGTTGAGATTGAGCTGATGCCTCTCAAATTTCTGACAGGTCAATTCATCACCGTTATTTTCCCTATTGACACACTATCTGTAACTGCAAGCTGTTTGAGCAAACTTATCAAATTAGGCAATAGTAACTTTTTTGAAATTTGTTTGCAGTTTATTATAGTTTATTATTAGCCTGGAAAATAAATATGACTCCAGTTGTCAATAAATTTTATTATTTATTTTGTTATTGGGTTTTTTATGTCATTGTGTAAAAGGAAGAATATTCAATATTACTTAGTAGGACTGTTAAGAACTCCTATCTGTTCTTACTTCTTAATATAACGTTCTTAATATAGGTAATAATAATGCTTCAACGATCTTTATATAGGTTGATTATCAAGTCCCTTCACCCCTACCTTTTTACCTACTTTGAACACCTAAGATCTAGGAAACAACCATTTTGAATTATAATTGAAAGGAGGGTAAGTCAGTATTCTTTGACAGGTTGCATAAATGTTTTCTCATAAGACATTTTGAAGACTTCTACTTTAACATATAACCACATAATGATTTACTACATACAGTCAAATTACCTCATACAACTTCTCTATTTTCAAAATTACTAAAACAGTGTATGAACCTATACAATGAATTCTTTTAATGAAAAATCACTTTAAATATAAATTGTAGATCAAAATTAGGAGCGAAGGGACTTTATATTAGCTTTTATAAGTGGACCATTTATTTTTATTCAGGATTTTTATACCCAAATAACAGAAACGTTTATTTTATATCGATTCCTAGTGTTTAAATATTTTTACTATCATAAATTACATCACGATGCAGTTAACTATGTTAGTAAGAAGTAGTTTGCACACCAGTCAGTGAAGGTAGTTGAGTGTATGTTACTCGTATTTGCAGTGAAGTGTGGCCACACTCTGTTGGTGTGATCAATCCCACGAGAAAATGTTATATGTTCAATAAAAGTTTGTCTCTTTCTGAACAGCTTTCTTGCAGGTCACATTTAACTGACAAAATAATTAACAATTTAATACCGACCAACTATTTTGCATGTTGTATACGAAATCAGATTTTTTATAATACATAAAGTTACTTTTATACTCAAACATCATTCTGTTAGCCAGAAATTATAGAATTAAAATTTAACCATAATTTTATATCTAATTAAACATATTTACTCAAACATGCTGGTTTAAAAGTTGCGATGTCGTGATTTGCCAGGGGAAAAGGCTTCATAACATACAGTGAATTGAGCACACCGATTACTTAAATTCATCGAGTGATTGGGATTATTTGGTCGTTTGTCTGATGTACGATTTATACTATTCTGGTACAACAGAAATTCTCTGGGAAAAGATGGTAAAAAATTAGAGATTAAATACTCGTCAGCAGAGTAGGAACATATGAAACACACCCATTAGGTGGGGTATTGGTACTGAAGCATTTGTATATGTTGAGTTGGACAATCAGTAAAGCAGTCTGATACATCATGAGGAAGTTTGAAAACCTCATACCAACCTAGAATAAATAAGAGGGAAAATTATTGAAAATTAGAGATTAAATACTCGTCAGCAGAGTAGGAACATATGAAACACACCCATTAGGTGGGGTATTGGTACTGAAGCATTTGTATATGTTGAGTTAGACAATCAGTAAAGCAGTCTGATACATCATGGGGAAGTTTGAAAACCTCATACCAACCTAGAATAAATAAGAGGGAAAATTATTGAAGCTTATCAAATGAAAACTAACTTCAGGCAATACATGGTCCCAAATTATGTCACAACTAAAATTCATATAGTGGTAAATCATATATTAAAAAAGTTATATATCTATATATGTATATATATATCTTTTTAATCATTTACCTCAGTAACACAACGTTTAATAAATATTATATAAACAAATTTTCAGCTTTCAACACTTAAATTGTATTATTTACACCTGAAATTACATTACAGGTGGCTTTCATTTATATTTGTCAAACCGGATAGAAGATGGGAAATGATGATTGACCAGTCACTTTGGTCGCAGATGGTTTTGTAGATTTCAGATGTATTGGTTGTGAGTTTCTGCAACTACCGACTTTTTACAACAACCAAGTTCACATATCAACACTTATTTATACATCACACATTTTATGCATGGGAGAAAAAACTGGAAAGATCCATGATTAAAATAATTTGAAATAGAAATAGAAGAAAATTGAGATATTATCAGGATATATCAGGTTAGGATATAACGTGCACAGAAAATTATAAATGATTTGCCAAGGAAGGAGTATTCATCTAAGTAAAATGTTACTTAGTACTTTTTACTTTATTAACCCTCCCGTGGTTTACTGTCGTATTTTTTACAGTACCTTCCACCCGCCGATGGTTTAACTGTCACATTTGGGACAATTAGTAAGCCTTTATTTAATGTGCTCTAGGGTGCCTTAACCCTGAAAGTGGCAAGCTTTGTACTTTTAACTGTAACACAAAAATAATTACTAATATCTTCTTGAAATATTAAGTATAAACAAAAAAAGCATAAAACACGCCCCCCCTTATAACCACTAACCACAAAAGCAAAACAGGTGTCCACTGCAATCCCAATTAAGCCTACAAATGCCGTCAACTTACACCCAAGCCAGCCACTGTTTATTTAAGGTGGGCCCCCCACTCCCCTGTGCCACACATTTGCAAGCCAAATTGGGATTGCTCATGGTTGGGATTTGAACCCTAGCACTTCCGAATGGCTAGAACGTTACGCTCGTCACCTCAATGCTATCCGGTTCAGCCACCAGTGCATAGGAGTAGAAAGCACAGTGTAGTGCACTCCGTAAGCAGGTTCCGTTGCTTGCCCCCAGAGGGCAACATGGTCACGAAGGCGCTAGTGTCTAACAAGTTCACTAAATTGACGACAGATGCCTGCCACTTCTTATTGAATTTGTAAATGCTTCGTGAATTACGACTTTGCAAGTTCTAGGGTCAATGTTACACAGATTTTTTTGTATGTAGTATCGATGTAATTGGCAAGCTTCACACTTTCTGCTGATGCCTGCCTGCAGATGTTTACTCTATTCTCTGGCTGACAACAATCAATGAAAGATGCGTCAGCTGTCTGCTTTTGAGTCGTTTTGGTTATGTTATTGTTGACATCGTTTCATCTGATAGTGTTTTCATTATTTCTATAAGAGCATAACATTGTATATATTCTTTTCCCTTATTAAATTTAGAACAAAATTGCTACTTTGGATCTTTGATCTACTGTTAGGCCTATTTACTTTTATTTTTGAGCAAACTTATAAAATCTTTACGGTGTTCTACTTTTTTGTGTTTATAAGAGGATACAACAACAAAATATAAACGTGGAAAATAAATATGCAGTCATAGGAAATTTAACTATGAATAAAATTATATGTATTTGCTACCATTTCCATGGTGCCTATATATTTTTTATGATTTTTTCGGAAACTGTGCAAAACAGTCAAAAAACGGTGAACCCTCAGGGGTAAAATAGTAAACCGCTGGAGGGGTAATATGGATCTATAATTAATAAAGAAAAAAGTGAATTTTGACTCTTGTAATTCATATAGAAAGCTGTTTTCAGTTCCATCAGAACTTCTTTATACCAATACAGTATAGGAAGTAAGTCATTGTGTCTTCAATTTGAGTCTAACATTAGAAATTTGATCATTTCCCATCTTTTTATTTATATACGTAATAGTTTTGTATGAAAATTCAGTACATGATTAATCTACTTTAAGTGTTAAAGTCTTAAATTTATTTAATCCAAAAAATTCAAACACATAGCATACAATATTTTCAAGAAATTATTTAATGAAACAGGCTACTAAAAATCACACATATAAAATACTAAAATAACTTTTAGGAATTCTTACTGACAGTTTTACCTATTCATTTAGTATACAAATATATTTTAAACACAATATCATTGAATGAAGAGGTTAGGTAACATAGTGTGATCAAATCAGATTTTTTTAGTTATTAATATTTCTTGGCTGTTGAAGAAAATGAAAACTAAATTATATTAATTCTGATTTCACAAACAATTTATATTACTTTTCATAGTTTTTTGTAAGTTAGGTTTTAAGCTGATAATAATGGTTGACATTATTAATATAAAAAATGCATAGACGGATTTGATTTGGTTAGAGATAAGATTCCTAATTTGAAATTCTAAAACAACAAATTCTTCACAAATATAAATAACAAAATAGAATAAAAACAAATTCCAAAATAAATGGTATACCACAACATAAACTTTGATGGAAACAGTATACAATGTTGAACATTAACAATTAACAATACTATAGGATGGGTATACAACAACACAAAGGTATAACAAATTTAACTTCATAAATGAAAAAAAAGTCCAGAACCCTTAATAAATAGATAACTTAAAAGATTTTATGAGATGCTAGTGGCGTCAAATGACTCAAATGTGGACTTAACCTTACACAAATTAATAGTCTTACTTTTGTCTACAGAGAAAATTAGTGGGTAACTCATGATTAAACAATAATTCTCTTCAAAAATTGTATAACATTAATTTCAATGTAACTTTTAATAAAAGCATTAATTAACAAAAATAGTATCGGAAAATGTTAAATATCTAACATCATTCATTCCACTAATTATAATAATTAAATAACAGTAAACTTGATAATAATAAACATATATAAAAAATATGTTACCCAAAAAATAAAGCAATACATGAGAAATACATAATAAGGATTTGAAATCCTTCAATAATAAATTTAGTTTTAATGATAATATTAAACTAATTTAATAATTTTTTTAAATGCACAAAGCTAATAATATTTTTGTAAATAAAGTGCAACATGAAAATAAAAGCTGATAATAGATTAATGTCAATAATCATGTCAATTGTCATTTGGGAAAAACAACAAATCACAATATTTTCACTGACCATAAATTCATAATCCCTGAAAAAACTCAAAATCAAATAATTAAAAATTTCAAATCATACTTTAAGTTTAACAGCTTAAACAAATTAGTAAATAAAGTTGTAAACGTTAATTTTATAAAAGTAGATAAGTAAATTAAAACAACATATTTAAAAAAAAGAGATCTCTAATTTTTACAATTCCCTGATTAATTTACGACTGTTACACATATTGTCGGCTAAATCATTTTCAAATCAGTTCTAGGATATTTCAGTATTAAAAGTTTAGAATGTGAGGATTGAGATTAACGTCAGAGCTGCATGGCTAGTGCGGCTGCGGAGATGTTGTCTCCACCCCCGGCTGTCTGGACCGATTCCTACAAACATCACGCTCTCATTTAGTAATCAAATATAGAAAGAAACTTCATTTAGCAATTAGACATTGTTCTGTGAATTATGTTTGGGTTTACCTTCCTAAATGTAAAGTGTAGTAAAAATTCAACAGTTTGACACACAGTGGAATTCAGGGGCGTCAATTATTAAAATATCAAACTATAATAAAGTATATGAAGTTTTTTAAGATTATTGATTTCACTCCTCGTCTTCATCCACACAATCACCTTCAATAAAACAAAGTGAAACCATTCACTATACTATACTTCTTTGAGCATACTTTTTTCTATGTAAATCCTTTTAATACATTTAGTTAGATCTACCTTTTTGAAAATATATTACAGTACAACCTTGATAATCCGGCCCGTACGGGCAGCCGGCAGGCCGGATTTACGGAAATGCCATATTAGCGAGAAACCGTTTAAAACGTGATGAGTTTTAAATAATACGTTACATATTGGGCAGCTACTGCCACGGCGAAATTACTGCCGCAGCAGAACTGGCGGCAACGGCAAAAAAACTGCTAAATTTGTAGATCTGCATTTAACCATAAAATGTTTATTTTACAATCAATATATTTTATATGGAGCTATTAAACGTGAGCAGCTGTCAGCTTCTCGGCGCCTATGATGAAACATGTTGCGCAATTATTTACGCGTGCTCAAGGTCGTCACCACTCACTTGAGGTTAAAGTAATTGTTTTATGGTGTATAAATGTTTATGGATCATTTATAATTAGGTTAGATCATAGATATGTCTAAAAGGAATGTTTTCAGCTGTAAACAGCTGTTCTTATAACCAATCTATGACATCATTTTATCACAATTTAAAGACGATATCACAAAAACACTGGACATGTGTTTTGAACAGTGTAACGAATTTAAAAACTCCTTAGCTGAAACTAATGATGGGGTTCAAACTCAGAGCCACGAGATTGATCAATTAAAGTGTGAAAATATTTCACTCAAAAATGAAATTTGTACTTTAAAGAAGAGGATAAACTTTGGAGCCCAATATTCCCGCAGTAACTGTCTGGAAATTCAGGGTGTTCCGGAATCAACGTCTGAAAATGTCCTTAATATAATCAGTAGAGTTGCCTCGTTTTTGGGTTTCAAATTTGATGATTCCATGGTGGATCCAAACTCGAACATTGTGGGCTGAGGCTCAATTTGAGCCTCAAAAAAAGCCGAGCTTGACATTGTTGCCGATCAACAATAAACTCTTATTCAACTAAGTTGGATGTGCTTCCAAAATCCTTGTATCAGCCATAAAGAGTGGTCTGGCAAACCTTGGTATTCATTAGTGAGTGAGCAGGAGTGAGTGGATGGCAGAAAAAAAATGGAAAACTCAACAGAGAACACCCCCCAGAGAAAAAGTTAGACATTAGTGTAGTACCTTGCAGACAAGCACTGGTGCTACACAGAGCTGCTTGTTGTCCTCGACCCAGCAAGACACGGGTTTCTGTGGCTCTATGACCACCCGACCTGTTGATCCTGCAACCCTGCTCACACTGAAGCTCTCGTCCATGATCAGCTTGGCCTTGTCTGGGTCAACCTAGAATTTGTCATATTGAAATTAAATGAGGAAATAAAAAAAAATTTATTTCAGTTTTTATTATACAAAGAATTTGAAGTAGGCCAATATGTTTGTTACCTGAGGAGAGGCACAGACGTGCCTATAGGCTGTGAGGGAGGCTTTGGCCGCAGCAATATCAGAGTGAGGCCAGAGGCTAGAGTCTGTCGTCAGGATGGCCTGGTAAGCCAACGTATGGACATGGATACGGGTCAGCAAACGGTGTCCATCTATACCCTGGCTGGAGTCCTGTACTAGTCTACAATCATAAACTACTGTACATGGAGAAAAATAATACGATATTTTTACAAAGCCTTACACTATTGCCCCATATATTCACTGCCACAAATAATGTTTTTGAATCACATTTCCTAAACTAAAAATTTAAGTTTTGAAATGTGTATTAAAAACAGACAGAAAATGCCCACCTTCAAGATTGAAGAATTTTGATGCTAAATACTTTTGGACGATAGTTGCTAGTAACGTATCCAATAAACAAATGTGGATATTTATTGAGCCAAGTATATATGTCCAGTATTTATGTCCATTTAAGTCAATTTCATAAATTTGTTATAAAAAAATAAAAATAAAGTTATAATACTATGAGTATTATATCTCTAAATTCAGTATAAAAAACTTCACACTTCTTTGATGGGTGGATAATTTTGAACTGACCATAGTAAAACAGAAATTTAAAAAACCTTTTCACACAATAACAACATACCAATCTCAGTAGCTTACTTAAGATAGCCATTTGGATAGATTACAAGAAAGCCATTACCACTACAATAGAGAAATACCTGAGAAACATGTGTCATAGAGTACAAAAATTGCACTCTCCAGTCCTACAATAAGGAAGACCAAGCCTCTATATTTTGATGTTAAAATTACAATTTGTTCGCTACACAAACCTCATCAACTGTCTCATCTGGTCAAGCACTGTTGCCACTCTGGGGTTGGAGTCAGATACAATGCTAACATTCCCATACTGGTAGAGGCTAATCAGGTTCGCCAATTCCTACCATAAAAATCAAACATCATTATTTAGTTATGCTATAGCCATCAGGGATAATCTCTTAGGAAAGTTTTATTAATTGTTGAGCTAAATTTTTGTTTAGTTAATTTTTTTATGATTTCCAGTGGTATAAGCTACACTTCACATTCTAGTTTAAACGTCTTTACCTTCCAATCCCATTTAAATATACAGTTGAATCCCTCTAGACCTGACTCAGATGGTTTGGACATGAGTTGATGGTTGAAAATGAGTCATCAGCGCACGGTCGCATTTCTCATGGCAGAAATCGACATGATTGAACATGTTTTATTTATTTCTAGCCTAACTATAAATAAATAGTATCACAAATATCAGTTCAGTTTACAATTGCGTTAGATACGGATCTTCAGTGAAGTGGGAATTGGCAATGCCGGTGTGGAAATTTTGACTCATGCGGATAGGAGGAACACTGGAACTGCCAACAACCTATGTCAAGCAACTGATCGGCGCGTCAGCTGTGAAATGTTTATGTGTAATGTTTATGAGGAAATGGCGTGATTATGCATTCAACAAACAGTTAAAGCGAAAAAGCAGAAGAGAATAATAAGATTTCTTTTAATATGTACTACAATATTGCAAAGCCAATATTTTTATTCTTTTTAAGTTATAGTAAATAAGTTTGGGATAATCTCATTAATATAAGTCAGAATTCCCTTTTTTCATACTGTAAAAAAAATTTGTAACGGCTCGATTTTCAGTGCTTTATTTCATGTTCATTTATATTTATCGTGATTTCATTTATCAACGTCACAAAAAACTAAGATCCCGCAAGTTAGAAACAAAAACCTGTAATGTTTATGAAAGTACGCTTTAAAATCATCTTAAAAAGTGATATATATATACGAGGGTCGTCCAGAAAGTAAAGAACGAATGCGCATAGCATGCGGCTCAGATCCCCCACCACTGCAATTGCGTGTGCGGCCGCTTGTCCCTTCCTTTCGCTTCAGTGTGAGGTGAGTCTCGTTGCTGTACGGTTACGCTTCTCGTTTTCGCAGCGTTTTAAAATGGCGACGCCAATAGAAAATCCCGCCAAATGTGAAGTGTGGAGTGTGATTCGCTTTTTGAACGCTCAAAAAGTTAAGCCTATTGAAATTTATAGGCAAATTAAAGCTGTTTATGGTGAAGGTGCGATGAATGAGTCATCTGTGCGAAAATGGTGCATCATGTTTAACCAAGGAAGGACCAATGTGCATGTTGAAGATCGGAGTGGGAGGCCATCTTTAGTCACAGATGAACTGAAGCAAAAAGTTGAAGACAAAATTCAGGAAAACCGACATTTCACTTTAACAACTTTACATGACCCTTTTCCGCAAATTTCACGTTCACTCCTACATGAGATAGTGACAGATCATCTTGGTTACAAGAAAATGTGTGCTCGCTGGGTGCCTAAGATTTTGACGGACGACCATAAGGCAAAACGAACTTTCCAAAGTTGAAGGAATTTTTGGGTGGAAAGCAGTTTGGAAATGAAGAGGAAGCAGTGGTAAAATGGCTCAAATCATTCGCGGCTGAAGAGTATAACGTCGGAATAGAAAAACTGGTCCCACGTTACAACAAATGTCTCGACAAGAACGGGGATTACGTAGAAAAGTAATGTAAGGTACTGTGGCATTGTAAATAAAATTTGGTGGAGAAATCTTTTGTTTTTATTTTACCATGCTAAAACGTTCTTTACTTTCTAGACGACCCTCGTATATGTATATACATATATATATATATATGTATATACACATATATATATATATATACAGTATCTATATATATAGATACTGTACGCCATTACAGGTTGTAATTTATAAATATATAACCGTTGAATGATCCAGAATTTTTAAATCCGGATAGGAGTCCGGTCCCGAGGTGTCAGGATTAGAGGCAGTCGACTGTACAACATTTCTATAAATAAACCACATAATTTTACTTGAGAAGTAATATAAAGAACATTTTATTTGTGACTTGGCATTTTTATATTTATATTTTAGGAAAAATAAATCTCTAGTTCATTGGTCGCAGTTCAAAGTACAGTCTACACAATAATTTTTTACTTCCATATTTTACCACAGTACTGGTTACGATTTCTGCGCTAACAATCTCAATCAGCTTTCAACAGGACTGATCATTGCACACAGTGTACCGTCAACAGTTTTCTACATGTGAGCAGTCTCTACAGTCTCTCAGGTGCCAGCCTACACCTGTATTTGTTTTAAATAAACAGTATCAATAAACTGCCACATAATTTCTTTCTTTAAAAGAAAACTTTAAGGAATGACATACATTTGATAAATTTTTTGTTCCAAACCAGTTATAAAATTTCTTTCACACGTTCTTTTACTACAAGATGAAATATTTTGGAAGGAATACCAATCTTCCACCAAATCTACCCCCAACACAGGAGTAGTGGCAAACTTATTATATTGGATGATGTTATTTATATAGTTACAATATATGGAATAAATAAATTCTTTAGTATTCTCCTAAAAAATAACATAAGGTACTCAAAATATTTTATAAATTTACAGTTTTGCTGTAAAATAAAAAAAAGATTTTTGGCCATATAACTCAAGAACTGCTTTGTAGTTTGCCCTTAACTGAATGATATAACTTCTATACAGCTCCTTTTAAAATAATCAGTAGAAACAAAAAATATTTGTATTTACTTCCCTGTGTGCAATAGACCATGGATATGTCTAAAGGGAATATTTTTAGTTCATCTAAAAAAAATTTAAGGTTAAAATACCTGTAGTGCTGTCGGTGATCTTAAGTTAAGGTGCTAACGACCAAGGTTTCGGACTTAATAGTCCATTATCAAGTCAGAATACCACATTTAAAATTTATCCTCAACACTGATGTAGTGATGAGTCGTCTTGGAAACACTTACACACACACAAATGTGGTATTCTGACTTGATAATGGACTTTAAAGTCCGAAACTTTGGTCGTCAGCACCTTAACTTAAGATCACCGACAGCACTACAGGTATTTTAACCTTTAATTTTAGTAAAATCAGTGATCTGGAGGCTACAATGGTCATCTAAATAACTCTTCTTATAGCAAAAATATTAAGGGTTAAGAGCCTATAACTCTTGCCTATAACTATTGAACCATCTTTTTTACAGACATGAGGGTAGTGTCATATTATCAAGTCTCAACACATGGCGTGGGCCTTATTTGAGCCATGCAGACTTTTTTAAATGACGTTGTGGTCCTCCGAAGGTTCATGCTCAGCATTAGCAAAGTGCATTGTGGGCCGAAAGAGAACCACATTTGTACTGAGTTGCTATGACCATTGTACAACTGTATGTTAACAGATGATAAATAGTGTACGGAAAAATTTGAATGATTTTGACTGTCCATCTTTGAAACTCGTGTTCCTCCATTGACCCACGGCTGTAAAAGGATAGTAAATTATAACAAAAGGTGTATGTTATCAAACTTAATTATACTTTTTTATTCTTGTAAAAGTGTTAGACAAACATAGGTTAATCTAACAATGTCAAAACATTTATGCGTAAATGCGTACAGATGTAACTGGCGACATATCTGGAGATATCCAGATGGGCCATTAGAGAACCATGACACGCTGGTGAAAAAATTCATTCCTTCGGTACAGCGTGAGCCACCAGAGGCCCACAAAGTTATAAAATATTGTACATATGTACGTAAAAAAATTATACAAAATATTATGTATTGTATACATGTAAAATATTATTTGTACGTATTAAATATATGTATAAAATATTTTATAAGTGTATATTTTGAATATAAGTGTTGACGCATTGCTTAGCTCATCATGATAGACTATTTTACGAAAAAACATGATTCCGGTATTAGAAAATACACCAGAGTCCCGGTAATCGGAACGTCCAGCTAATCCGAACAATCTGATGGGGAAATAGGTTACTAAATTTTGATTAAAATCGAAGCAACACACTCTAAATTATAACACTTTAATCTACAACACGGTATCATTAATGAAATAGTAGTTACACTGTTAATTAAACAATAACCTACTTTTTGGAACATAAGAATTCAGT
Source organism: Nephotettix cincticeps (assembly GCA_023375725.1). NCBI lineage: Eukaryota > Metazoa > Arthropoda > Insecta > Hemiptera > Cicadellidae > Nephotettix > Nephotettix cincticeps. The sequence goes on from CM041791.1 coordinate 104,007,007, forward strand.
CATCGGCTTTTCAAGCATTAAAGAAATCCTGTTAATCAATGCAAAGCTGTGCCATCATGTCATAAACACCAAGCATTCGACAGTAGGTTTACACTGTTGCTCGAAATAGCGTAGGGTGATGCCTAGCTACACTCACTGGTGGGTTGTGAGAACTCAGCCTTGCAGTTGATCATATGATCATATGATTTCTTCTTTTCATGTTTTTCATATATCACAAGAAATATTAAAAGTAAGCGATGTTAATTTATTTTCAACATTGGCCATCAGGCCTGGTCCTCGAACCCAATATCCACCACTCTCATTACATCACAATAGACTAGGATCTCAGTCCAAATCTTTATCAACCCTTTTCTGCAAACTACTTTTCGAACATAATAAATGTTATCTTGGTTTTTTAAGGATTCTTAGGGGTGGAACTACCCTTAAAAATGAAAATTATAGAATAAAAAATAAATAATATTATAAAATATATAATATATTTTATATATTTTTAATATATAAAAAAAAGAACGTCTGTTTAAATCCAACCAATAGTGTAGGCTGTAGCTTCAAACACACACACAAACCACTTTTTTGGGTTTAAGGGACCCAAAAACGAATTTATCCGCTGAAAACTCAAATTTGAACATTTTACGAAAACAATACTTTCTCCTTATACAAACATATGGGTTGTAAAAAGTAATAAAATTTACCTGTTCGTTCATTCCCAGGGAGTCGGAGTGAGGAATAATCAAATCCATCAGTTGCCGCAGCAGCTTTGTCTCCGTGTACGAAGCCATTTCAAAGTGTATCCGAGTCTGTGGTGCCTGGGACAACATCTGCTGCTTTATCAACATCAATCTCTTCAATCGTTCACCTACAAACAGAACAACTCACATGTTCTTATTCAGAAATAAGAGCCAGAATGTACAACTCAGATTTATGTACAGTAGACTTCCAATTATCCATGGTAATGTGTGACTGAGTGATCGCGTACAATCAAAATGGCGGATAAAGCAAACCTAACCTAAAATACACTGGAAATAGTTATAAACAACTTTGAAAGCAAAATAATCCGATCACGGATAACGTGGTTAATACTAAAAATAATTAGGAATCCGTATTAATCCTTCAATGCAACACATTTTATAACATGAGAAGACTTGACTAATAAGGCATTTTTTTCATAATAGCAACATAGACTGGATGAGATCCCAATTAATTAATTCTTAGTAATATATTTAATAAAAATATTAGGAATAAAATGTAGGTAATCTTTTCCGTTTGTAAAATAAGTAAAAAAATGGTGAAATAGAATGTAGTCGGTAGTTTTTAAATGGTTTAAAATTACTCCACCTCGATTTACCATTTTATAAGAGGCTATTTAGCATGCTCGTTATGATATCTAAATAAATTCATCGTTTTCTATTACCAGCTGCAAACACACCTACAAACGGGCATCCGTAAGGCCAATACAATTGGTAGTCATGTGTCAAGAGTAGGGGTCTGCGGTGCACCGAAAAAATCGGTATGGTACGGTTCCAAGCCTTGTACCGAACTTCAGTATGGTACAAGAATTTTTTTTATACAAGTTTGGTACAGTACAAATAAGTAAAAATTAAGTCACTATCCTGTCTACGTTGCCATAAAATATAACTATCGAACATCTCCTGCCGAAAACATTGGATAAAACCCGACCGTTAAAGGCTTTATACTCTACAGGTAATATAGAATTACAACACTGCCCAGATGTACGGCAAATACTGACTGAACATAAGACTGGCTCATAGCGTGTTGGTGAATGATCATTTAACAACCTCACTGTTCACTTCAGGAAAATCAGACAACCAGCCGTCTCCCTGCCAGCTCAAAATTATTGTACATTCACAGCTTATTATTGTATCCACGTTTATAGCAGCTTGCGCGATCAGGGAACCGTTCCTCCTTTTGACCTAACAAAATAGCCGTATCAATATGAAGCTAGTATTTGTCGTGTTTCAAATAGTGATGGGATTAGCTGTGATTTTTCAATCACAGTGAAAACCTTTTAAACTGAGATTTATGATTCTTTCAAGTGATTCTTTCTTTTTGCTCTGACAGCCTGTTGACGATGTTATATGACCAAAACAGAACTTTGATTTTCTGTAGTGATCTCGCTATTTCGAGATTTTCACTCAAATAAAACAAAAAATAATAATGTTAAGGATATAACTGAATAAAGGAAATAAATAAACCGTTTTATTTTTTTTATATATGTTCTGGATTTCCTCATTAGTGAAACCCCTCAAATCCGAACTAATTGGGACTGAAGCCTGTTCTTTCCAAGAATTAATATTACGCACTTAGCACTTATTTTTCGTCATTGTATTTTGCACTGTATTAAGCGACTGGAGATGCAGTGATTGGGGTTAAACAGGCTGTGCGTGACTCAATAAGTTCATAGGGGCAGTGACCTTGGTGGGTGGATGTACGTCCCATGACATACCATTGTTTCTATTCCAGCCTGTGCTAAAAATAAATCACTCTCCCCCTACCACCACCCTTACTGGGATGCGTATCACGCCTGTCTACTGTCTGTGTCTAGTTTATTGAGCGTTTACCTGCTGGTAGGTGCGTATTGCTAACAACCGACGTGGCTTGGAATTACGTTAGTGTGAAGATTTACTTCACTTGAACAGTTGTTAAAGATAACAGACCTAAACCTTGAAACCTTTTTTTTGAAACCTTGAAAAATAAGTTTATGTGATTATATTTTAATTTCCAGCTATTGATTTCCTTAGAACGTGTTCAGATTTGTACTGTAATATTAAATATTAAACGGGGTTCCACTGTAATATTAAACTATTAACCACTTTATACTAAAATAACTATTTTAGTCTAAAGAGCCCTTTGACATTTTATGAAAGTGTTTGATTTAATATAAACAATGATTGTGATTGGTTGAATTAAAAATAATAAACCAGGACAATATAAAACATAGATCTAATGAACTCTTGGCTAAGGGTATTAACTCAATATATTTTCTGTATTTTTGTTCTGCAATAAAATACAATATAGTTTTTTATTTTGTTTGTTCATCCTTAGTTTCATATAGACTTGAGAAGATTATTTCCCCTTATTACAACATAAATAATTATAATGTTTAATTAATTATTACTATGTTTAATGTGATATGTTTTTTAAAGAATGGATTTAAAAAATCATATTACACTTTGAAAATTAGTACAGTAAAAATATATCTTCTGACATCGTATATCTTTTTTTAAACTCCTTTCTCTATGTTTTCACTAATTAAGTTCTGGAAAATACTTATGAATAAAAGGATGAACTCAGTCAATGTTACTAGCGGCATTATTCTCGTGTACCGTACCGAATTTGTACCGAGAACCGAGGTACAACAATGTTGTACCGTACCGACCTCATAATTTCCTGTACCGCAGACCCCTAGTCAAGAGTTAATGGATTAAACCATGTATATAATAAAACATATATATTAAAGCAAATCTATCAATTATAAGAGTTAATAGGTTACACATAAGAATACATCATAAATTCAGCTTTTAAATACTTGGCCCGAATCCAGTCTGATCAGAGCAAGTCTTTACTGTTACATATTGTAGCAAATCTATTTCATTATTGACCTGGTAGGAAGGGGTAGTTGTCCATCATCTGTAGACCACTGACCACAAGTAAATTGGCTTTGAATGTCTGCAATGCTTCTTGGAACTGTTCCAGTGAGCTGACCACTGGGTTGTTGTCATCATTGTGAATTATGAATCTAGAATCATAGCAGAATATTAAATGTACAACAAGGGTTAATATTACAATTCCTAGCCTAACAAATAGAGATATTACTGTTGTCTTCATGGTAAGATCTAGGAAAATTATCATATTTTTACTTTCTCCTCTTATACGTAATGGAAGTAATGGAAACATTTTGTTTTCGTCAAAATTTTCGAATATGAGTTGAGAGTGGATGTATTTGTTATTGGCTTCCTGAATCCAAAAGAGTGTTTTAAGACTGATGTCTGTCTGGATATCCTAAAAATTGGACCAGGTTCAGCTCTAATCAGGTATCTGGCTCCAACCCGAAAGAGTAACAGGTATCCGGAATTTTTTTTTTTTCTCGAGGGAAAATGCTCTCATGCACTATCAGGGAGGAGAACGGTGCACTCCCCGGTGTGTAGGATTCGCACCCAACTAAAACCCCCCGCCTCAGGCTGTTGACCACTTCGGAATAACCTATTAAGGCATGAACCTCAAAGTGGAGCCTCGTATTTAAAGCTCAATGAACTTCAACTCCAATTTAGCCTTCTGAGGGAAGATCCAGGATGTTACGGATCTTCAAGTTTCTTTCTCTTGAGAACTTTCTCCACAAAGAACGTGATGAGAGTCCAGTTCTCAAGAGATGTCATCATTTTTTCTACTGCGGTCTCCGGCGTAAATTCACCGATCTCCAGCAGAAGCTGCCTCCTTAGAACTGCCCACCGGTCACTCTGGAAGAACGTGTGAAAAGCGTCATCGTGAACACCATCCCCGTAAATACAAGCTGGACTGTCCACTTTGGCCATCTTGTGAAGATAGGCTCGGAACAACCCATGTCCGGTGAGGAACTGCGTGATGAGGAAATTTACTTCCCCAAACCCATGATCAACCCACACAGACAGGTCCGGAATGAGTCTCCGCGTCCAAGCCGCTCAGACTCATTTCGCCACCTCTCTTGCCACTGGTGCATGGAGGTCTCCCTGGCCACCCGTGTCGCTTCCCTGGCGCCAAGTTCGGACTTGGTGATATACACACTTCTCCCTTCCTGGGCCAACAGGTCGATCGGGAAAACACCAGCTACCACCAGTGCAGCCGGCTCCGACACCGTCCGGTAAGCTGAGGAGATCCTCAACGCGGCTCTCCTTTGCACCGCTCCCACCTGTTTGCGGTAGTACTCCCTCTTGAGCGTCCGCCCAAATCTCACTTCCGTAAAGAAGGATTGAGTTTGTGATGGACAGAAGGAGTTTCCGCTTCTCCGCTGATGGGCCGGCCGCCAACATTCGCCATAAGACGACTGAGCGCGGTCGTAATCCTTGCCGCCTTATCTGACACATACTTGATTTGTTCTCTGAAGGAAAGCTTGTTGTCAAGTCTAACCCCCAGGTACTTCACGGCTGGCTTGGAACGAATATATTCCGTGTTGACACGAAAGTTTACCAAAGTCGGAATCTGACGCCCTGTCATCATGACAATCTCCGTTTTTTCGGTTGCCAAGCTCAGGTGGTGATCCTCCATCCAAGAAGAGACATATCTCATTGTTTCATTAAGTCTCCACTGGGCACACTGGACGTTTCTTGCGACAATAACCGCCGCAATGTCGTCTGCATAACCCACCAGAAAACATTCTTCAGGTAAGTCCAGTCTAAAGATACCATTGTATGCAATGTTCCAAAGATCTGGACTAAGGATGGAACCCTGAGCGACACCAGCGGTGATAGTCTTCCGACGAGGACCCTCCGACGTCTCAAAGATTAATTCCCTGTCCCTCAAATAGCTTCGGATGATCCGAAGCAGATATTCAGGAACGTGGAACATTTCCTCCAAAGAACTCAAAATGATGGACCAGCTTGCACTGTTGAATGCGTTTCTCACGTCTAAGGTGACGAGTAACGTGATACAGCGGGAGTAATGATTTCCTCGCTGAGCGTTTCTGGCAGCACATACAACCTCCTGAATTGCTCCGATGGTAGAACGACCTTTCCTGAATCTGTGCTGCCTGTCTGACAGCCCGCCGGCAGCATCGACCGCAGACAACAGACGGGGCTTTATCAGTCTTTCAAGAAGTTTTCTGGCTGTGTCCAACATAGACAAGGGTCGAAATGCCGAAGGAGTGCTTGGTGATAGCTCCTTGCCCTTGCTAATCAATGTCAGGCGTTGGAGCTTCCATCTGCGACAGAAAACTCCCTCGCGAAAACAACGATTGTACATGTTCAAAAGAAGAGAAGGGCAGGTACCAGCAACAACCCTGAGCACCTCAGTCGGAACACCATCCGGACCAGGAGTACTGTCAATACGCATTGACTTGACCGCCACGCACAACTCTGCTTCCGTGAACAAAGGAACTTCCGGAATCGCCTCCGCATACTGCTCAACCGCTCTGCAGGGGTGATCGGGAAAGAGGGAATTAACAATGTTTTCCATCGTTGGTGGGTCGAAGACAGGGCACGCTGTTTTGGCACGAAGCTTACGCAAAACGAGTCTGTACCCGAGGCCCCAGGGATCAAGGTTAACGTCCCCCCTCAATTCTTCCCACTTCTCCCTCTTCCTGCGGCGGATAGCTCTCTTCAGGGTTCTTGCCTCCCGGAATTCCAGAGAAGCTAGAGCAGCAGCGTCGAAGCCTCTCCTCCTGGCTCTGACTAACCTCTGTCTGCAGCGGAGACACGCTCTTCTCAACGTCGCGATCTCGTTCGTCCACTAGTACACTGGCTTTCGTGCCAAACGAGAGGTGTTCTTCCTTGGCATGGAAGAATCACAGGCACGTTGAATGAGGCGCATGGTTGCCTCAGCCAATTCCTCAGCCTGAAAATCGAGCAGTAGCACTTCATCTTTTCTTTCATTGATTCTTGCAGCTGCAGCAGCAGCATTGAGTTTGGCGACATTCCATCTCACTGGGCGATTGCGTCGCTCGGGAATGGTGGGATGACGGCCTAAGTTCACATCAAAGAGGATATGCTGATGATCGCTGCCCGTGAAATCTTCGACGACTCTCCAGCCAGATATCGACGCGAGAAGAGCCTCCGAAACGAAGGTAATATCAGGGATTGTTTCTCTGTACCCAGGTCTCCTGAAAGTGGAAGTGGAATCAACATTGGCAACGTGAAGTCCAGTTCTGGAGGCGAGCTCAACGACTTTTCTGCCTCTGGTGTCGGTTTCTGGCATACCCCACTCAACGGCCCTGGCGTTGAAATCACCAGCAACAATGAACTTGCCACCAGCGCTCACCAGAAGGTCTTCCAGGGCAACAGTCACAGGTATCCGGTATAGCTTGATAAATATCCTAATTATCTGAGAGACAATATAAAATGAGCATTAATATTAAAAGAAACAAGAAATTTTAGTTTTTGTATTGGCGATGCAGAAAATCTTTTGCTTGAACATGAAAGTGTTGTAGTAGACAGTAGAAATTATTTAATTTGTATCCTTTTGAATATAATGCAAGATCTTGCAAGATGTGATGCAAGAGATTGGCTGGTCCGATGTTGCAACAAAACTCTTGTTTCAGCTACCGATAAACTTAAATTTTAAAAATACAAAACAAATCATGATCAATAGTTACGCCGAGTATCAGAATAGCGATCTATGAGTAGATCTGCAATTTGACAGCAAAACATGCTCATTTTCCATTATAATTATATTTTATAATGGAATTTGTGCTAAGAAATAATTTAATACTTCTGTTTATACATCTACATTTGTATTATAACGATATAACAGACTATTTTTCTGAATCGGACCTCTAAACTTGCCAATTTTGTGTAATACGATACAGGAACCAAATACATGATATTTGACCATTTTTGTTTTTGAATTTGTTAACATTATTTTCACATTTTTAATTAAAAAATTTTCTGATTGATGGGTGTTTTGATATGTTGATAGTTTAATAGATATCATATTCCTGAATGAGTAAGTTTCAATTTTCCGATAATCACAACTTACAACGTGGTACTATAATTTTGCTAATATAATTATTGTACCGCAGCAGTCGGAAAAGATTTTTGTCGATCTCGACATAGCAGTCTGATCATAGATTCACTGTTTTGTGTCTGTTGCTACTTTAACTAAAATAATGATTAAAATTATTTCATTTGTAAATTATAAGTTCGTCTATTGATTTACGATTGATATAATGTTTAGGTCAATAAATTTAATTTATGGGCGAATTATAAGGATCTCGTTGATTTGACCGGTTTTGATTAATAATGTTCAATTCACTGATTATACGGCATAATTTCATTTCCTTTGTACCTATAATTAACATTAAATTTTCACTTTATAAACCTTACTTTGATCTATTGATCTATTGAGTAATGTCAAGACTCAAGACTACTAAAATACTTCAGGCTATAAAAAACTACGGAAAATTATCGTACTATTGATTTCATAAACCAATGTATCCATTGTTGTTATTGATATACTAAACTTAGTCATTAATTCAAATATACATGAAGATGTTTTTCAGTAAAAGAATTTTTTATGAGTTCAAAAATTTTCCAAAAAGCTCGGCTCGATCTTAAAACCCCAAACTCACACTCCATAATTTAATATATATAAAATAGATTTTGCTGGTTTAATATTTAAAGACTATTTAATATTTAAAATATAACCTCTTGATTCTGAATTAAAAGGAAGCCAATTTATGGTTAAATGCTAAACATACAGTTACAAAATAGTAATAACTGATTAAAAATAAGTAGCAATTAATGTGTTAAATATTTATTTACCACAGAACAGTTATCATGAAGCTGTGTTAGGCCTACCTGTTAGCCCGGGGAGCAGTGAAAGGTCCCCACGAGTCTCCTGCTTTGTACTCCATGATAAGATGAATATCATCTCTTTCCGCTTCTCCCCCGACAACTGGTATTAGTGACACAGACAACACATAACAACACAAGCAACATCACTAAATTAGAAACAGCGATGAAACCGCACACTACGGCACTTGAACAAATGTTTGCTTAAACCCTGGGCAAAACCTTGCTCAAGAATTCCAAAAAATATCAAAATCTTTTAATACATAACTGAATCGAATCTAAAGTGTTTTGATGAACAAAGTTTTATACAAACACGTTTCAAAATTTAGGCTAGAAGATAAGATCACATTGTCTTTTAAACCTAAACAGTATATAACTTACAAGTGTTGTAGTATTTTCAACAAATTCAAAACTTGTTGACAGAATTTGTCAGCATGTGTTGAGCCCAAAATACTTCCCTTATGAATGTTATTTGTTTCACATCCAGTTGATGGAGCAATCAATATAATCCCTACAAATTTATTGCTCAATACGTTATTTGCTCAAATAGTCAATTACATTGAATACTATTACAAATAAGCTATGTTAAAGTGGTAAATAAGTTTAAGTCTCCGACTGTAAATTAATTTACAAAAATATAGAATAAGAGGAGGCACAAAAACTTGAAACAAAATAATACACAGACTACAGCTTCAATTATTCCAGATGTATGAAACAAAAACATTTAGAATATAAGGGAAGTTCTTACAGAAGGTTAAATGCTACATTCTAGACTGTTAAGTATTAATTTTGAGTCTCAGATTATATAATAAATGAGATATATATATATATATATATATATATATATACACATATTAGTTAATTAATGTATTAATCTTTACAACACTAGAAGTAATCTTCCTTAGTTACGGAAAATCAAAGTTCAGTTCTATAAGAAAAATAGGACCTTATAGTTTTAAGAAACCATACAATTACTCAATAATTACAAGAAAATTATTTTCTATCTCCTATGAAAATTTTGTCCGTCTTACCCTACAGACTTCAGATTTCATTATCTTACATCAAAATACACCTGGAGTAGCAGACCTATGTACTCAGCGAATTTACATTTATTTATTAGAGATAATAGAAACTAACCTTGATTATAGGTTAAGCCACACACCAAATTTTATCACATGGTTTTTATAAATAAGAAAGTTATATCAATTTATTTGTACTCCATAAGAATAAGTATAAGAAATGAGCAAGTTGGTTAGCTGTCATGAGGGAAAAATTATACTTTTCATAATAGACTATTTTATCACAACTATATGAAGCTATAACACCGTTTTATTACAATATTTCAAATACGAGGGTTGTCCCTAAGTAAGGTTCCCATGGTGCTTCAGTTGTGAAAAGTGTTGTTACGGTAGATCCCGCGCTGCTGCAGTATACCTTAGTTCCCCCACTCCAAATCCCCTCCCTAGCAAGCCACCTGCAGAGCTCAGTCTTGGCTTGGCAGCCGTACGTGATGGATCTGCCTTTTGTTTCGCCCACCAGGTGCGAGCTTCGCTCAGTGATCCGTTTCCAAAAAAACTACAAAAATAATTCTTCCAGTAGAAATCCACTCCCAGCTATGCGAAATCTATGGAGACTAGAGTATAAGTGTACATCACATACCCAAACGGGTCAAATATTTTCAGAACGGACTTACTGACGTTCATGATGAAGACGATTCCAGATGACCATCTGTTTTTAACCAAACAATCGCAAGAAAATATCTTCGGTCAACGTTCTCGGCACCCACCTCGCGCAAACCTTGGCATACCCTAGATGCTCCATCATAATCTTGTCAATAGAGGTTTTGCTGACTTCAGGGATCATTTCGGAGAGCTCACAAACCGTCATTCTTCAATTTGAGAGCATCGCTGCCTCCACTTTTGCAATTGTTTCATCAGAAACAGATGGTCGTCCGGAACAGTCTTCATCATGGATGTCAGTACACCCGTTCTGAAACTCCTTGACCCATATTACATGTTGTACGTTCATACACTTGTCTCCATAGATTTCACATAGCTGGGAATGGATTTCTACCGGCAGAATGTTTTTCAAAGACAGGAAATGAATCACCAAGCTTAGCCTGCACTTGGCTGGCAAAGCAAGGGGCGGATCCATCACTTACGGCTACCAAGCCAAGACTGAGCTCCGTAGGTGGCTCGTTAGGGAGGAAATTTGGAGTGGGAGACCAAGGAACACTACAGCACCGGGATCCACTGTAACAACGCTTTTCACAACTGTAGCGCCATGGAAACTTTACGGACTACCCACGTAATAAGGGATATACAAGGTTGTCCACAAAGTAACTTCCGTTAAAAGAAAAAATAAACCAGTTGAGATACACAAGTTTTATTATTTATACTTTACAACTACAGATTTACTATACATTTGTACACATTCACCAAACAATTTTCAGCACTTCATATCTCCAAACAGTTTTTGAAATTCTACTTTAAAAAAAAATTGCCACCTGAGAACGTACCAAATCTGTCACAGCATTTTGAAGCTCTTCATCACTAGCGAACCTTTCAGATGAAATCCACCGCTTCAAGTACAGGTAAGATGGAAATCACTTAGAGCCAAGTCCGAGTTGCAAGAAAGGGTCAAAAATGCCCCATTTGAACTTTTTCAGAAGTTCAGTTGTTTTTTGATTTGTGTGAAGGTGGGTGTTGTCATAGACAAACACAACACAATTTCGGTTTTTATTGTGCACGCTCATTTTCCCATTTTTAAAAAAGAACCCATTGCCAAAATACACCTTTGCTCATAATGTTTAGGCCATATATCACACTCAATTCACATTGAATTTCAGCTGCCGTATAGGTCACAAATGTCTTGTAACACCACACACTTCGCAAGTGTCGGGTTTTTCTATCGCGGCGCTCATGTTTTTAGGTTATAACATAAGATTGCGCGATAAGAGGCAGCGCTACCACCATTTCAACACAACGCTCAAACGGCGGTTACTTTTTGGACTACCCTCATATCAATTTTAACCTTTTCCATGTAAGATTAACATTGGAGTGGCAAAAGACAATTTGGGCTCAATGTTTTTACCTATATTTTTATTTATTCTATATTTCAATAGGTCTAACCGATTTATATGGAGCCAAAATTTTAAATACTAAATTTATTGTTTCTTAAGTTAATTCCATTCATACTAGTAAAAATTTAATTTTTTATAAAACTATACATAAAACCCCAAAAACCCCCATTTTGGGATATGAGACATCAATAAACACCCCGATTTTGATTGGCTAGATTTTAAACTTGATTTCACAATTGCATTTTTATATGTCCGAGCAAAATTTCTTAGACATTAAAGTTCTTTTTAAGTGAATTATCATGTTTACGGACACACACATATATACACTATCCAATAAAAGGTTTTTTTATGGCATCTGGGGATCTTAAAACGGAAAAAACTTGGTCCGGGTCTTGATCTTGTCTTGTCGACCATTGTAATATCTATATTTCCTACAAGAAATTCACTGAAACTAATAATGATATCTAATTATAGCCTAGTAAAACTGATAATCTTAGCATCATGAGTATTACAAAGGTTATTAACCAGCGAGAAGTTAAATCAATAATTTATATTGGCCTACCTACTGAAGCAGACTCAAGTATTAGGCTAAACAATAAGTAAGAAACCAATCCAAATATGTAGCTCTATGTAACTTTCTGGTAATACTTAAATGATTTAACCATTTTTATATCTCGTGCACCGAGAAATGCTTCAAAATTTTTAACCGCAACACCATATCTCGGATTTTGAAATCCTCATTTTCATATATTGAGTGTGCTTGGTTAGTAAGGAAAATAATATTTCAAAAATAGTGAAAAATGTCAGAAATGCAAAAAATTTATTCAAAGGTATTAATGAAAGTGGTTTAGAATAAGGCTGACAAACACTTTTGTTAAATACATAGAATAGGTATTATATACTTAATTAATATAATACTATACCATACCTTGAACGTTACATACCTTGTAAAGTTGAGGGTAGACTGAGCCTCAGCCGAGGAGTCAAAGTAGAGGCAAGAAGTACTTCACATCCTTCTTGACTCATTCGCTGAGCCATCAGAGGTGCATTGCCACCCAAAGCAAACCGAGAATTCTCCATCCTTGAGGCTATGGCCACCAATTCATCAAACAATGTAGAGTTTGTTATGTACCTCCTAAAAATTGTGATAGTTATTTTACAGCTCTAACAAACATAAAAAAAAAAACTAGACGTTGAAAATCCATTGAATACTTTGAAGAGCTATACAATATATGTAATAAAGATAGATAAAAATACTCAGTGATTTTACCAAACCTGAAACTATTACGAAGATGATACTACAACATTTTCAATCCACAATCACATAAAATATTACTTATCTGATTTCATAAAGTAGGGTTTGTTTAAAATGTGTTTAATATGTTCAAGCAGTTGTAAGATAAAGTATATTGGTAAGATATAAATTAGGCCTACCCTACTTTATATCTAACTGTTTATTTTTTATTTGTACTATGTACATGTAAACAATCATATGTAAAGTATTATTAATATAGTGTTCCATATTGCCTATATATTGTGTGTAATCTACATTGCCAATTTATCTAAATGTTAACTTATTGCCTCAGGCTTAAAAATATTATGATTTCCTTGAGAAACTGATGTAGTTCCTGATTAGAATTAACATTTTAGAAAACGAATATATGGGGATTTGAAAGCAATAGTTTTTATTTAAACTGTGATCTATTACAAAGGCCTGTATTCTTACTTAATATTTCTAAGGTTTTAATGAGAAATGCTAACTAATTTCATGGTTAATTTTTTCTAATTGATCTCAACTAACCATTCAATTGGTGTCCATTTCAATTTACAACAAAAATGTGCTGTTGCCAATATTAAATAAATATAAAATATAACGCCCTCCTTCTACCACTTCAAAGTGGCAACACTGAGCTAAGTCAGTTAGTAAACTTCGTTTTAGTAAGCACAGCTGTTTTGTTTAAAAAGCTTTCAATATCTCAATAGTTTGTTTTTGTAAACTAGGCTATTGAAAGCTATGTTTATATGTCGGAAGATCATCTAACAAATTATGAATAACCCAAAATAGAAAAGCAAAACCACACAAAATTCAATTTCCAGTGAAATGATTAATAGAACTAAAAAATCATCCTCAGGAATATGTACGCCACAACATTTCTCCAAAAAAAATATATATTGCGGCCTATGGTGTTTTGCAAACTATCAGTATCATAAATATCATAAATCTCTGAGTTCAGTAACAATGGTCAGCCTGCATCTATGTATGCTCACTAATTAAGCGCTGAATAAGTTCGTAATTAAGCCTAACTGAAGATACTCACTCAGCTGCCGCACCATGACGAAAAAAGTATGCAAATACTCTCTTCAACTCTTCTATTGTGTTTATATCTTCATAATATCCAGCAAACACAGACTCATCATACTGAAGGAAGTCTTTTCCTTCAACAAATAAATCATTGCAGGCACCATATCCAACAGCAACTTTAGGTGCTTCGCTTTTGAACCTGCTTTCAACATCCATTAATCCTTGTAAAACGTGTTTTAGTCTTAAATCCAATTCATTATCCGGGGATGAGTGAAAATAAACAGCAATTAAAACAAATAAAACTGAAAATAAGGTTCCAACTGTAATAAATTTTTGAAACATTTTGCTTTTACCAAGTTTAAATTAAATTGATTTCCGTTTCAACTAATTACTTAAGGATTAAATTTAATTAATCAGCTACATAACAACGCAATGACTATAAATAGACAGGATACCAACAGTACTGATTAATGATTATATACAGTGGATGTAAACTTAATAAAAATAGACATAACCTTAATCTCTCTAGGTCTCACTTCCTGACAAAGACATAACAAACTAGACCATTTCTTCTTACTCTTCTTGACGTTTCATTAAATGAATACAGGTGTTTACCAGCTGTCAGCTGTTCATTGTTTTAACAAACTGACGCCAGAGACTAGAAACTTTTTAGAAAAATTTTAAGGTGTTTCTAACACCATAATGAATGGATAGTAAAGGAGATAGCGCCTGTCAATATACGACCGAAGACGGTATTTCTTACCGCCAATTGACATAGTGTGTTGACCGGGATGGTGGCGTCATCCTGTAATCCAGCTACTTGGAGGTCACGAATTGTGGATAGTTGTGAGTGATGGTCGGTGGATGTATTGTTCTCTTGTGCGAATTAACATCCGCACTATTGAATACTACGTTAATGCACAAAGATAATCCTCATAATTAGACCAATTCGTAATTCAGAGGCCGTGGTTCGGATTCTACGTTAAACTGTAGGTCCCTTAGTTGCCATCGGCTGTTGGGCTATTAATTAACAGTCCTGTCTAAGGAACATGTCAGCCTTAGTCAGTAACAAGACAACAAGATCGCGCCACAATCATCTTACACTCAATCCTTATTCATACTTGGCTTAATACCTACCTTGATCGCCATTTCATCCATAATCTAATCTAATCTAATCTACCAATCTCATCTCAGGAAATCCAATATCCAATCTCAGGAAGCGCTAATTTCGCAAATGGCGGATGAGGTTCACTACTCTTCCACTAGGTTGCGTTGCCAACGTTCTCGTTTCGCGCTCAGTCACAGTCACCTCCAGTGTCTCCACTTTTAGGCTAGTTACTCTTTTGTAGGGTAATGGCGTTTTCAGGGTAATTTTGAGGGTAAAATAATAGTCCCAACATATGGTGGGGAGGGGTACCGTGAGGCCCTCAGGCAGAAGGCAATGCCTCACGAGCTTCGTGGGGTAGAATGCTTCTGCAAGACCGCTGTGAAGCAGCGATTTGCTGCCCGATTGGCCTTCTTGCCGATCGTGCTGTGTACTTGCACATGGCCTATTTGGGGTGCTTCTGTTTTTAGCAGAAACCAGCGGATCTAGACTTGGCCGTCGATAAACTGCCCGTGAGACGAGGAGCAGCGTCTTATGTAGAGTGTTGGGCAGAGCAGGTGAAGTTCACTTGACCGGCCTAACACTCAGATAGTGGAAGGGTGGAGTGATTAATAACAATAAGTCCTACATAAGGCCACAGCTCAGGGAGGTGTGGATGTTTGCTCTCATTCAGGAACAAGTTGGTTCGGAATGGGAGAATTTCAGGATTACCTAGGTGCTCTTGCAGGGCACCTAACCTCTTGTTGTTTTCAACTCGCGGGCTTGTGTGTGGGTCAGGAGTGGCATGGTTCATATGCCAGTTCTCGAGTTCTATTTCAGGGTCGTCGCTGCAGTTTGGACAATATGGGGGTCCTCTGGTAAACCGCTCCTTCATTGCGTCCGTCTACATGCACGGGGATGCGGATGCAGTCCCTCCAGCTGAGCTGGTGACGCTGGTGGACTATGATGTATCGGAGGGGGTTGATCTGCTGGTGGGGTGCGACTCCAACTTCCACAACTCCATCTGGGGTAGCAGGGAGACCAAACGCAGAGGTAGGCAGCTTCTAGATTTTATAGCATCTAGCGGTTTGTCTATAGCAAATGTCGGATCTGGGCCAACTTTTTCTGTTTATGTCAGTAGCTCTGTGATAGATATTTAATGCTTTATTCTGAGGGGCTTCAGGACAGGGTCATAGGTTGGCATGTCTCTCCTGGATCCTCTCTTTCTGACCACCGTCATATTCTCTATGCTATAGGAAATTTTGAGCCGGTTTTGTCTGAATTCAGTAATCCTAGAATGACGGACTGGGTCGTCTTTAAAAGAAAGCTTGGTCAAAAACTCAATGCGCAAGTTCTACGAGCCAAGGATACGGATGAACTGAATAGGGCTGCCAGCCTTCCAGGGAACTCAATTGTCTCCTCCTTCGAGGAGAGCTGTGCACTAGCAAAGGCTAGGTCCACCAAATGCTGATGGAATTCAGAACTGGCCGGAATGAGGAAACGGGTAAGAGCTCTATTTAGAAGAGCGAAGTCCAACAACAGCTGTGACTGTTACCAAATCATGCTCACCAGGTATAACCTCGCTGTTAGAAAGGCACAGAGGCACTCATGGCACACTTTCTGCTCGGGGCTGGACGGCACTGAGGAAACTTCCAGGCTCCGTAAGGTCTTGGCCAAGGATAGAACCCTGACTCTAGGTTCCGTGGAAGGACCTAATGGTGAGTTGTTTCACAGACCACAGATGGTGTTGGAACATGTGGCCGGGGTGCACTTTTCTGCATGTATCAACAGTGGAGATACTGATGAGTCAGGTGAGTCCGCGTCGCGGAGGGCCTGTGCAAAAGTTGGAGTGCCACTAGCAAGATCGTAACCTTCAGCAGGATAAGGTGGGCTATAGGCTCTCTGAGTCCTATTAAGTCACTTGGTCCAGATGGAGTCCGACCGGGTTTTCTACAGCAGGGCATCGAGGTCATCTGTGGTATTTTCAGGGTGAGTTTGGCCCTGGTACACGTTCTTGCTGCATGGACGACTTCCAGGATAGTATTTATCCTTAAACTGGATAAGAATAGTTACACGGACCCGAAATCCTTTCAGCCGATTTCATTGTCTTCTTCCTGAAGATCAAGGTTGAAGACTCTAGAGAAGTTAGTGATAAGGTATACCTTGGACTCCTCGCTGAAGACTGCCCCTCTACATCCAAACCAGCATGCTTACTTTCAGGGTAGGTTTTGCAAGACGGGGCCCTGCACCAGTTGGTGTGCAGAATTGAAAGAGCCATCAACCATAAAGAGGTGGCGCTTGTAAAGTTCCTGGACATTAAGGGAGCCTTCGAAAATATGGCTATGGATGCCATGTTGAACGCCGCTGAATGAAGATGATTTAGCAATGTCATCTGCCAATGGATTGAGGCACTGTTACGAAATAGGTGTGTGAAACTTTCTCTACAGGAAGAGAGGTCGTAGCTAGGTCAACAAGGGGTTGTCCACAGGGAGGCTTCTCTCACCCTTTTTTCGAACCTTGTGATAGACAGCCTTATTAGAAGGCTTAACGGCAGTGGTGTATTTTCTCAAGGATACGCTGACGACATTGCCAGTCTTGTGGTAGGAAAATTTAACAGTACAGTTACTGACCTTATAAATTCTGCACTAAGGCTTATGGATGGCTGGTGCAATGAGGCCGGTCTCTCTGTGAATCCCTCTAAAGTGATTGCTGTACCATTAACCAAAAGGGAAAATTTTATTTATTTATTTATTGATTTCCAAAAAGAGAATATATACATGGAATTACATGGTCATAAAAACATGGAAAATGTTCCTCTGCATAGACTGTTGATCTGTGAAAATACTGGAAATATAGAAATAGACTCAATATTGCTATCAGAAAGGCGAAAAGGATATTCTTTAAAGATAACTTGAATGTAAAGGAGGAGCTATGAACTCTAACATAAAGGATGACATTGCCCTATTCCTCCAGATAAATTAAACTCATACTTTGCTTCTCTTGGTGGGGAGTTAGACGTAAACCCTGATAGGCTAGATTTCTATCGACAGAGTCGTTGTTTTCATGGAGAGATGCCTTTTAACTTAAGTCCAGTTTCGGAGTCCAAGGTAAAGGATTTTATGAATAGTACAGGACCTCTACATTTGGCGCTGATGGGATATCCATAACTATGTCAGAAGCCTGAGTCCCTTTTGCATTGGAGCGATAACTCACTTAGTCAATACATCATTCTCTTCAGGTTATTTTCCATCCTGCTGGAAGCAAAGTGTAGTTATACCCATTCCAAAGTCAGGCAGTCCAACGAATGTTTCTCAGTTCCGTCCTATCTCCATCCTTCCTGTTATGTCTAAAATAATCGAAAAGGCTGTATCTGAGCAAGTGGTGACATTCATGGAGGCAAACAACATTCTTCCTGAAACTCAGTCTGGTTTTAGAAGGGGACATAGCACCTGTACAGCACTCCTCAATATTGCTGATTAGTTGTATTCTTCAAAGGACAGGGGTTTGGGAAGTATTTTGGCTTCTCATGACAATTCCTGTGCATTTGATTCAGTAAACTTTGACGTGCTTTTAGCCAAGCTAAAATATTATGGCTTTGATGTTATGATATCATGTATATTAATTAATAGTTATTAATAAATCCTTGCCACAAGAATGATTCTAAAAGGTACTAACATATTTACAGCCACTGGAGTTTACAAATTAATGTGTTCTGATTGTCCCAAATTTTATATTGGTGAGACTGGACGATCTTTTGAGACCATGTTTAATGAACATCTCCCTAAACCCAAATTATAATGACAAAAATCTAATTTGCTGAACATTTGATTAATACCAATCACACTGTAAATAATATTAATGAAAGCTTAAAAATTCTACATAGATGCAAGAAAGGCCTGTATCTTAGTTCATTGGAAGAATTAGAAATTTATAAAGCACATAAAACAGACCCTGACAACACACTAAATGACAAATTAAATTATGGTTCCAACGTTTTATTTAACAGTGTTATTGAAGCTTATAAAAATAAAAGTATTACTCCACTTGACAGTGGTCAACCTGATGGGGTGGGAAGGGGGAAGAAGACACTGACTGATGAGATGGTAGCCTTCAGTAACCAGTTTGATAGTAGAGCCCGGCCGGTACATGCCATACATAAATGTAACTTGGTTTAAATGTGAATTTTAATGTACGGTTGTTTTGTGTTTGAATACTGAAGATCATAACGACCTCCAATGGAGTGATTAACTTGACATCTGTTTGAGAATGAACATATATTGTTCGAAACCCGAGTCACAAAGTTATTGTTGACAGGAAAGAATTGGATTGACAAATTATAAGGTTAGTAACATGTTATTTAATATATCCACCAATTCAGGAGTCTTATAAACAAAAATTAATAAAATATGTAATTCTTGTTTCTTACCGTTTTAACTTTTGAGACTACAGTTGATAAATTCAAAGTACCAAAATACTATAGCATCTTTTAAACACCACACACGAAGTTTTAATGTCAAATGGGGAATTGTAAGTGGCATATTTTACTGACAAATTCTGCTTACATACGGTTTTTGTATTGTGCAATACCATTACGTTGTTTGTAGTCATTACATAAAATAGAATTACAGTATTTATTTTTATTCACGATACTCCAATGTGATATATATCCAATTTACACTACCAAGGTAGCAAGTGACACATGACGGGACAAATTAATGTCCGAAAAGGAAAATCAGGTCTCGTGCAGACGATTCACACACATTTTTGTACTAGTGTTAGTGCCACTTATAGCTGTCACTAAATATGGAAATATTGCAAAATCATTCACCCACTAAATTCCATGGCTGCGCCTTTATTTTTATATTAATAATAATAGATTTACCATAGTTAATATTTCAAAGAGACGGCAGTTGGTATAGTGACTTTTTAAGGGCAGAAATTTATAAATCCTCATTGGCGCACAAAACCCCAGAAGAGTAATTACTCATGCTCTGAGTTGGTTATTATGGTCATGTTTGGTAAAGTGCATAGAACTTTGGTCTTGAATATATTAACCTTTACAACGACCATAGATGCTCTTTTCTTTCTAATATGCTTTCCTATTATAATGTTAAGAAATTTCACTGTACTGTAATGGAAAGTGCACAAAACCAATTAATACCATATCACTATTTATTAAATTTGGAAAAGGAGATTATTTTAAATAAGAAATAAAAATTCAAAAACTTTATTTGCAAATAGTTTTGATTAAAACAGCTCAACAAGATAAAGTAACAACATTACATTGACCATTTCATTGCATTTGTATACATAAACTTTTAATATAGTTAACAAAGCTTGAGATATTTACAAAACAGGCAGTGCCTTTAGAGGAACCAACTCATGAATACCGGCTTTAAAAATCTAATGTTAAGATCTAAGTCAAGAAAATCAGAGGATATATCAATACTTTTCTGAATGCTGATGGATCAAAATACAAATGACTAATGACTCGACTTTCCTACTTTCAATCAATAAATTCTCTTTAACTTAAATTAAAGACACCCTGTGACTGTACAAATAATATTTACACTATTTACAACCTTAAAACTAAAATTGTGCATTGACAAGAGTTCTAATGTATTAGAATAAATAAACTTACACTAAGATTATGTAAAATTTACTTTCTACAAATGCATTTTCTTATGGGATTTGCTTTGGATGAAACCACAGAATCTCTCCACAGACTTACTCCACTGAGTGAAATAATGAATGAAATAAATATGAATGATTTTATGATATACAAATTTTGATAGCTGAATATGTTTATTTGTAATCAATTTAATATTTTACAAATCTCATAGCTTATATTTTAACTTATTAATGTAAATTAAACCTCTTTCTTTATTTTTGAACCATTGAATGCACTGGTGAAAAATTAATGTTTTAGCTAGACAGTAGAAGATTATTCTGGAATTTAATATAAATAATTTTTTTGTAACTGTCATCAATATATTTTTCCAGATTTTTGTACAAATAACAAATTAAATGTCACAAAGCTCTGAATTGAAATAAAATAGCTGTTTAAATTGTACAGTTTTTTTATGGAATCCTACTCGGAGTGGATCATCAATTTGTGTTGGCTTAATCCAGAAAATTAAAAAAATCCTATATTCTTGTAGGACAAACATTCGAGCTTACCACTATAAATAAGCTATCCTGGCAGTAACATATGTTGATAATATTTGTTCATTGACCATTTAGTTATTTACACCACAAGCTCAAGCAAAACTTGCATGTCATGAAATTTAACTAGTTTCTCTATGTTTTTTCAAAGGGGCTGAACAATAAAATTTGTCCCTGTCAGATCTAGACTACAGAGGATCAATGTGATCACCATGTCAGTACGTCAAGGTCAAGTTCAATTGATAACAAGGTCACGTCGGGTCCTGCGGAGCTGTTATCATTGTGGTCGGCACTTGCTTTGACTCCTTTGACTTTTCCAACATCTCTCCAAAGATGTCTATAAGATTGTTGACCCCTATCATGTACCTAAAACAACATAGTAGGCTGTTAAAGATTAGGATATCACACCAAAGCTGAATGGTAATATCTCTAATAGGATAAAACAGGCTCAATGGAACGATCAGAGGCAAGTTAAGTTGAGGGGAGGATAGTCAGCCTTACTCCCGAGGAAAAGTAAAGCTGAATTCTTATTAACCATGGTAATGACTGGTTGGCTGACCACAGATATATATATATATATAAATTTTTAATGATTATTGATTTTGCCTCTGGGCACCTAAAAACTAAAAAATAACATGGTCCCAGGCTTAAATCTTGTTATGAGACCTACGGTAATAGCTTCTTCCCTATGTGAAATTTGCTAGAAACAAACTTCCAGCTCAAATTATAAAACTTTTTACTTTGGTTATTAAAATCATATCTAAGTACAATTTCTACATTCTTGAAAAAATAAATAGCTTCTTCCCTATGTTAAATTTGCTAAAATCAACATGTAAACTAATAAACACAGTTTTTTTTAGCTCAATCAAATCTTAGTATTGACTACATATGATCAAACCAAATGGCATTGGAAGTTTTCAAATATCAGGTGCTGCCATCTAACGGATAAATTGTTAATGGTTTGGGATAAGACTATAGGAGAATATTGTCCCTAAAATTCTATAATGGTAATGATTTATTTGTTCACGAATTATAAATACAAACTCTTTTTCTCATTAGGGGAAAACCTTTCACCATATACTAAGTACGTATGTTTCATGAAATATATTAAGTCGGACCGTGGGAATTAAAACTATTGTGATGTACTGTGTGTGTAGCTAGACATCGCCCTACGCTATCTTGAGCATTAGTGTACTGCTACAACCGAATGCTTAATGATTATGTTATGGCACAACTTGGCCATTTTTCTTTCTTTGTTACGTCTAAAGACGATAATTGAATTCTTATGTTCCAAAAGTAGGTTATTGTATCATTAACATTGTGTACGTGGTACTATAAAATTAGTGTAACCGTGCAGTACATTAAAATGTTATAAATGAGATTACGTTGCTTCGTTTTCAATTTCAACTATGTAACCTCTCTCCCCATCAGCTTGTTTGGATTACCGGGAATCTGGTTTATATATATTATATACACCTGTATATAATATATATATATATATATATATTATTTAACAATTCACAATGTTGGGCTACTTTTAGTAATATAATAAATAATAAAACAATTAGTACCCTTTTTTTAAACTTTAATGGCAACATGTTTCGGCATTTATGCCATTTTCAAGCCATATTTAACCTAACCTATATTTAAATTACAAATTTTTATCAAATGTGTTCATAATGTTATGTACTTTGTTTATTTGAAGGAAATATAGAAGAAAGTGAAGAATTCCTGCAATACTCATTATCTAACACCATACAATTCACCAAGGAAAGTCAAATTAATCAGATAAATTACCTTGATCTAACAATAAAAGAAACAGAGAGAAAACATACATTTCAAATTCACAGAAAGACAACCCGAACTGATCTCATAATACCACACAACTCAAATCACCCTTGGAAACATAAAACAGCCACATTCAGATCCATGATTAATAGAATTTTAGACATACCACTACAAAAAGAAGATTATTCAAAAGAAATTAAAACAATGAAATATTTAGCACACAAAAATGGCTACAAATCAGACCTAATTGACAAAATTATTAAAAATATTAAAAACCAAAGAAACAAGAGAACAACTGAAGAACAAGGAATAAACGAAGAGAAATTCATCAGCATGCCTTTTAACACCATATTAAATAAAGCCATGAGGAAAACATTTACCAACACAAAACATAAAATCGGCCACAAAACAAATAACAACGCTTTTAACTTAATACAAAAGTACACTAAACATAATGAAACACAACTTGACAAATTTGACACAACCGGAATGTATCAGATCAACTGTTCAGACTGTCCAAAATTTTACATAGGTCAAACTGGTCGTTCAATATAATCACGCTTCAAAGAACACATTCAAGCATTCAAAAGTAACAACAGAACATCAATGAAATCAAACTTTGCAGAACATTTATTACATACAGATCACAGTTTTAAAGGCATACATGAAAACTTAAATATATTGAAACCAATGAACAAAGGACTAATAATGGACTCTACAGAAGAATACCTTATCTACAAAGGACATAAAGAACACCCACAGGACATATTAAATAACCATATAAACATGAACAATCCTATATTTGAAAAAATCACACAATTTGAAAGCACCACCCACTAGTCTGTCCAAAGTTAACATATGATACAAATCACATCTTATCAACTTAACATTATGAATACATTTGATAAAAAATTGTAATTTAAATATAGGTTAGGTTAAATATAGCTTGAAAATGGCATAAATGCCGAAACATGTTGCCATTAAAGTTTAAAAAAAGGGTACTAATTGTTTTATTATTTATTATATATATATATATATATATATATATATATATATATATATATATATATATATATAGAGAGAGAGAGAGAGAGAGAGAGAGAGAGAGAGATACAGGGTGTTCATTAAAGTTGGGGACAAACTTCGAGGGGTGATAGTACTCATCAAAATAAACAAAAAAATTCTAATAAACATATGACGAAAAATCCTTCGCTTAGCCGCTAGCCGCCATTTTGTATTTAATACAAAAAACTTGATATATAAAGAACTATTTAAGATACAGAGACCAAACTTTGCACAAATACTCCAAACATAAAAATATTCTCAAAGTATCATTAAGTTTGCTT
This sequence comes from Nephotettix cincticeps, assembly GCA_023375725.1. NCBI lineage: Eukaryota > Metazoa > Arthropoda > Insecta > Hemiptera > Cicadellidae > Nephotettix > Nephotettix cincticeps. The sequence continues at coordinate 104,031,272 of CM041791.1, forward strand.
TTAAATTTTAAAAATGGCGGTGGTTCTTAAAGTTAATGGTTCTTTCGTTATTTAAATTAAAATATTTTTAACCGCCGTCATTTTGTAAATATAAAAGCAAACTTAATGATAATTTGAGAATAATTTTTTCTTTAGCCATTAAATATGTGTGCGAAGTTTGGTTTCTGTATCTTAAATAATTATTTATATATAACGTTTTTGTATAAAATACAAAATGACGGCTAGCGGTTAAACGAAGGATTTTTTGACATATATATGTTTATCAGAAATTTTTTGTTTATTTTGATGAGTACTATCACCCCTCGAAGTTTGTCCCCGACTTTAATGAACACCCTGTATATATATATATATAAATTTGAACAACTATTGTTTTTGGTCTCTGGGCACCTAAAGGCGAAAAAATAACATAAGCTTAAGTCTTGCCATGAGACCTGCGGTAATAGCTTCTTCCCTTTGGGAAATTCACTAAAAGGCAGAATTCAGGTACAAAGGGTTAAATACCCCCGTCGCAGCAGACCTGCGTACTCAGCGAATTTCCAAATCAATAATAATATATAACAGGTTTGATCAATATCCATAATAAATAAAGGAGTTTGCCTATAATCCATAAGATTAACATGGGAAAGAGTAAACAGGTTTGCTGCTGTGTGGAACGCTGAAAGTAGGCATTTTTACAATAAACTATTTTAATTTTGACCATATACCAAGTTTTATCAATATATGTCCATAAATAAAGCAGTTTGCATATTCTCTATATGATTAACATGGGAAAAGAGTATGCAGGTTTGCTGCCATGATAAACACATAAACTATGATTTTTTAGCATAAATGGATGTATCTCAACTACATGAAGCTAAATATCAAGTTTTATCCAAAAATAAAGATTGATAAGTGAAATATTATTTTTTCCTTATCCTCCATAAGATGGACATTGGAGTCCCCAAAATACAACGTACTGTGTTTAGATTTTTTAATGTCTCGGTAACCATTGGAGTTAGAGAAAAACTTTAGGGAACTGAATTGTGTAGTTTTTAAGCTGATTTTAATGGTGAAAGATCAAATTTAAATTTTTTTTTTAAACTACATACGAAAAGTGAAAAAAACAATTTTTGAGTACAAACCCCCAAACTACCTGTTCCGAATCACTGGTATATCAGGTTTATGAACTCGTCCGAGAAAATGTATGAATACACGTCTCTACCTAATTTTGTCTTGATCCTACAATTTTTACGAGAGTTATCGTGTTCATACACACACACACACACACACACACACACACACACACACACACATATGATATTTAACGAATATTGTTTTTGGCCTCTGGGCACCTAAAGACGAAAAATAACATGGTCCCGGGCTTAAGTCTCACCAAGAGATCTAATAGCTTCTTCCCCATGGGAAATTCGCAAAAATTTGAAGCTCAAAAGTTAAATTATGGGTTTTTAAATGCCAAAAAATATTTTTTAATTTTCTGGCAAAACAACAATTTTATAAATTAACTATCACTATTAAAATTGGCTTTAAAACTGAACAGATAAAAATTTTAAACTCCTAAAAAACGTCTAAAAATTAATTAAACTTGTTTCCTCTTGTTGTTAGTTCAATAAATGACACAATAAATGTAGGAAAGTTTGAAACATTTAGTGTAAAAAAACAAAATATAATTTTCCCAATGTTCTTTTTAGATTTAGGTAGCTTGAATAAAGTAAACACCCCCATCACAGCAGACTCAGTGAATTTCCAAATCAATAATATTATCTAAATATATAAAACAAAGTTGTGTTAGTTACACACATTATAACTCGAGAACGGCTGGACCGATTTTAATGATCTTTGATTTTTTGGATTCGTCTCTGATCCGGTCATGCTTTAGGCATATTCAGTTTCCATAAATTCCATTAGTTTCCATTTTATAGCGCGTTTTAAATTTCTAATGTTAACCTTATGGGGACTAAGTTTGTTTACAAATTATTTACAATCAAAACATTTGATTTATTAAACCAGCTGTTTGTTTACTGTCCGTTAGCAGTATGCTATACTATCCAATGCCATATGAATCATTCATTAATGTAAAACTATGAAGTAAATATGTGCTGTACAAAATGAACAGCATTATTCGCCACGTTAATAGTTTACGGTTTTTGGGAATTATGTACTGTATTTATATTTCTTTATTAAATAAAGAAAATTTTTCTGTATGATTAAAAGTCACGTGTTTGTATGTTTACTAAATAAAAAATAATTACAATGTTTATACATATTGAGTTTATTATAATAATCAGCTATTGTATATTTATAGCTTTCACAACGATGCCACAATGCTAATTGACTTCAGGACATGGCCAATCTTAAAATTAACATGTATTTACTGTTAGGCGTTACGAAGTTCGCCGGGTCAGCTAGTAACAATATATATATATGACAAGTTTTATCAATATCTGTCGATAAATATGAGAGTTATTTGCTTATTCCCCATAAGATTAACATGGGAAACAGTGTGCAGGTTTGCTGCTGTGAGGAACACATTAACTATGATTTTTAAGGAATTTGAAGCTTGGGATCTCAACAACATGGAGGTAAATACCAAGTTTAATCCAAAAATATTGATTTATAAGTGAAATATTTATTTTTCTTTATCCTCCATAAGATTAACATTAGACCACCAAAATACAACGTACTTTCCAGATTTTTTTATATCTCTTTTTTATATCACTTAGATTTTTTTTATATAGAGAAAAACTTTAAGGAACTAAATTGTGTAGTTTTTTTAAGCTGGTTCTAATGGTGAAAGATAAAATTTAAAAACTTTTAAATTACAAAATGAAAAACACAAAAAGCCCAATTTTTTAGTACAAACCCCCCAAACTACTGGTACCTATTCCGATTGACCAATATGTATGGTTTACGAACTCGTCCAAGAAAATGTAGGTATACACCTCTACCAAATTTGGTCTTGATCGGACCATTTTAGTGTTAACAGACATATACATATATATACATTTTAACGACTATTGTTTTTGGTCTCTGGGCACCTAAAGTAAAAAAAAAACATGGTCCCGGACTTAAGTCTTGCCATGAGACCTACGGCAATAGTTTCTTTCCTATAAGAAATTCGCTAAAAACAGAAATTCGTTTCATTTTTATTTATTGACGATTTTTAGGTATTAAAAAACTATTTTTCGTCTTGATAAGCCATTTCAGTTAATAGTACAGTAATTAGTTAATAAATGCTATACCTGAAAAACATTCATGCAATATACACACTATTTACATTACTAACTAACTATTTACACTAAAGCTACTAAAGCAAAATGAAAATAAACACACATTGAAAAAAATGTTAACAAACAAGGTTAGCGAAAGTAAAAACGGCTGGCCGTAATGACTCGCGTATATAAGCCTAAACAGCGGTACAGGAGCGAACCAATACAGGCCAAAGTTCTAAATATTCCAAAAAAGCCGTCATATTGGTTTTGTGAGTGCATAGAGGCAAAAGCAACATCACCATGCACTCTATCGGTTGTTTCGCAAACTACAGCGCAGAAATGATTGATTGCGTTCAAAGGTGCTAGCCGCCCGGTAAGTGTTAAGTTTCTACAAAACATGGAGTTTGTAATATATCAGCTTGAAACTCTGAATAGCTGTTGTTTGGGGTGTCCAGTAGTAGGGGGGAATACGGTGTGGGAGGTTAAGTGACCTTCAGTCTGTCTCTTAGCTTTGTTTCTGTGATGAGTTACACTGCAGTAAGCACAACTTGCAGAACTAAAAAGGCCTTTTATTTAGTGATAAATTATGTTTTTTATAAAATTTTTTTGTAAGAATACAATGAATATTAGCAAAATTTCTTTTTAGCGAATTTCCCATAGGGAAGAAGCTATTACCGTAGGTCTCATGGTAAGACTTAAGCCCGGGACCATGTTATTTTTTCTTCTTTAGGTGCCCAGAGTCCAAAAACAATAGTCGTTAAAATTTTTATATATATATATGTGTGTCTGTTAGCACGATAACTCTCGTAAAAATGGTCCGATCGAGACCAAATTTGGTAGAGACGTGTATTCCTACAAATGCTCGGACGAGTTCGTAAACCAGACATATCGGTCAATGGGAACGGGTAGTTTAGGGGGGTTTTGTACCCCAAAATGGGGTTTTTTGCGTTTTTCACGTGTAATTTTTAAAAAATTCTAATTTTATATTTCACCATTGGAATCAGCTTAAAAAACTACACAATTAAGTTCCTTAAAGTTTTTCTCTATCTCCAACGGTTACCGAGATATTAAAAAATCTAAACACAGTATGTTGTATTGTGGGGCTCCAATGTTAATCTTATGGAGGATAGGGAAAAATTAATATTTCCCATATTAATCAATATTTTTTTTATGAAACTTGATATTTAGCTTCATGTGGTTGAGATCAATCCTTTTATGCTTAAAAATCATAGTTTATGTGTTTTATCATGGCAGCAAACCTGCATACTCTTTTCCCATATCAATCATATAGGGAATAGGCAAACTCCTTTATTTATGGACAGATGGTGATGAAAGTTGGTATGAATGTTAAGATAAAAATTATTTATGGTAGAAATGACTACTTTCAGTGTTTCTCACAGCAGCTAACCTGCACACTCTTTCCCATGTTAAACTTATGGAGAATATAGGCAAATGATTCTCATGGTTATGGACAGATTTTTATAAAAGTTGTCATATATTATTATTATATTATTGATTTGGAAATTCGCTGAGTACGCAGGTCTGCTGCGACGGGGGTATTAATAACGTCGTGTGTTTTAAATAATTACAGTAGAGCGTTGATTATCCGAAGCCCATTTATGACATGGGCATGAAAATAGTGAAACCATGCGTCGAACTTGAGTTTAACCACTGGTAGTAGTAGTGGCCCAGCACAGCCGACGCGACATAACTTGCGCTTGCGTGCCAAATTTCAAAGAACGTTCTAAGCTTTTTCTTTTGGATTTTTTTTAAAGCTTAGAATGGTTTAGTACTTAATAAAGAGTTCATTGTATATTTTGTGGGTATCATATTATAAAGAGTAAATTAAAAAATTGTTTCATTCTTCATTATGTGCATTGATATCATTTTCCCATCTGTGACCAATTATCAGAAATTTTAGTTATTTGAACACCCTTAATATCCTATTGTTTCGGATACTTAACTCTCTACTGAAATAGTAAAAGTTATATTAATTTATTAAAGAGTCTATGGTTTAAGAGGTTTTAATTTTTTTTGTGAAATTAGTTATTTTACGTTTTGTATATAGTTAGAAAAATATATAAAAAAGTTGTAAGATACAATTTTTTTATTATTAATGAAATATAAATCGTTAACAAGGCATTTAAAAAGGTGAACCCCTCGACCAACCACATAACACCAGTGTCCTCTAGCAACAGCGGCGGGCGGGTTAAGGAAGAAAGTTTGTTTCAGTCTACTGATACCATTTATTTAATTAACAAATAGTACATTATATAACTGTATCTACTTTTTAACTATATAATTTTTACTATATCATAGGGACTGCAGGTTAAGATTGAAATATTACATTAGTTTTGCTGATCTAGAAAGGGCCTATAAGAACATTTTCGTTAATATTCATACCTCCTCAACAAGGCACATCTCCCTGAATCTGCTTCTGTGTAATAAGAAGAATTGGAGATCAAATAAGCGTCTATCCTGTTAATTAAGTTCTATAAAAATTTACTTCCTCAATCAATAAATGTTTGATATTTTAATTGGGTTCCTTGATATTATTGTTATTAATGGATAGGAAAACACTGGCTGAAATGCAACTTAAGTTTGTCTTAACGCCTTTTGTTTTAGCCCTTGGATGGATAGGATATTGTGAGAAGGGACATATGGTGTATGAGAAAGGGACCTTTAAGACAGTTAGTTATCACTCTTGCTAACCTGACTTAACCAACAAAATTAAATTAGGCAGAGCCCATTCTACTTCCATTATCTGGAATGGCTGTCAGAAAGGACCTGCACTTCACAGGATGTTATATCTAGGCACGAACTAGAGCAAGAGAATTAACGCACATGGTAGAGTTTCCACGTTTTGCAGATTTTTGTTGGGAACCTAACTTTTACATTACCCCCTTATGTTTGTTCTATTGATATTCATCAGTCACTGGTCTCACAACAATCTTCATTATGAATCACTTTATTTCTGTGACACTCTACAAATATTTAAACATAAACAGAAATGTTTTATATTTCTCTAATATATAACCTTTGATCTCTCGCTGATACTGTTAATAACCAATATCTTTCAAAAATTCAAAATATGTGTTTTACGTACCCGTCCTCGTGGTTTCCGACTACCCACTCACTCGAGTGGTCTATCTGCATTTCCTCAGGTAGCATGAGCGTCTTGGCAAAGTCTATCAACCATACATTGGCATTGTTCTGATCATGAACAAACAGCAATGAACTACCTATGACCTAAGAAAATAAAAATGACTTCAGTACAGAGGGATAACATGAAGCCAATGTAAAAAGATTATTCAATTATAATGTTTTCGGTTATTACGAGGGCTATCCAGAAAGTAGACATTTTCATCTATGTCCACAAGGGTTGAGGCTAGCACGGCGTATCAGGGTGCTATGTAACTCAGTCAACCTCTAACAATCACCTAGCCCAACCCTGGGACACAGACGAAAACGTAATCTTCAACCTGGATAGCCCTCATATTGATGCTTAGAAAAGCCAAAATGAGTCTTATCTCAATTCCTGTTTTTCTGTATTTTTTGCAATGCTTAAAAGGATCTTTTTGTAACAATTCTTTGTGAAAAAAAGGAGAGAAGCCACTATGATGAAATTAATTTTCATTATTATATACCTTATAGAGAAGGTTTTTGTTTGCTTCACACTGACTCGCGCCTGATTAAAATTAAGTAATGAACTTTAAAAAACTAAAATGTGGGTATGTTAAGGCGAATATGAGTGAATGGTGAGTGTCTCAAAATAGTGATTAGTGTTTAACTCATCAGTTTCAAGTTTGATACATGTCGTTATACGACACACCATGATGATGTAGGCGTGGTTAACCCTAGAACACAAAGGCGTCGTCTTAGAGACGACGCGCAAGGTGTCATTTTTACCCTTTACCCCCTTCCACTCCACTAAAATTTACAAAACTCCTTGTAGCTGTCGTTCTTGGCCTAATATTAAAAGGGTCTGGTTGGTGTTCCCTTGCGTCCTTTGTTTAACGAGATTTTAAAGTTTTTTAAGTTCGCGTCGTCTGGTCGAATATGCCTTTGTAACAACGCACAGTTCGCGGCAGACACGCAACGTGTACGGATCGTGGTGTCTTATTGCAGATTATAGTATAAGTTCGCTTTTTCGCGTTTTATGGTGTTAGTTAAACATTATATTGGAAATATATGTTGCATATAGTGTGAATATTTATTTGAATTGGACCAAATGTGCAGTAACAATTCCTGCAGTCGTAAAACAAGGAGGTGGCCCCTATGCATGTTTTATAACATCATAAACATCACTTTAAATGATATTTACGTATTATATGTAGAAAGTCGTGTCTGATCTAATTTTTTAAGCTCCTAAGTCGGCAAAATGTTTCAGAGAAATGCACAGAGAGCTCCTGAAGTCCTGGCTTCAGGCCACAATGGTGCCACGAACTCTCGTCCGGCAATCTATTGCTTATATTTTAAATGTAAGTGTGCAAAATGAGCTCCACAACCAGTCCAACAAAGTAGGAAGGTGTATGCTTTCTTAACTCCAAGATTACGGCGCATGACAAAACATTTTTGTGGACGTTGCGCAAATGTCATGTGCGGCGAACACCAAGGGACAATCTGCTGCCAGTGACAGAACAATTTTGGATTTGGACATTAAACTCTTATAAAACATTAATTCAATGTTCACTTTAGGTGTTTTTATAATTTAAAAAATTTCCCCGTCATTAAAAGTATTTTTTATTCATCTTTTAAAAAAGTAGTCTGGGAGACTACACCTTTGTAACAAAGCTTGGCTCAGGGAGCCTTTGTGTTCTAGGGTTAAAATACCATGTCAAAATATTCCAATCCACTCTAATGAAGCTACCTATTTTTGTTTTAATCATCTTAGTTTCATATCAAGTAAGGATGTAAGTATACAACAATTTAGAATCAGACGTAAATTTTAATTGTTACGTTGTGATAAATACCTCATGAGTAATGAAGAAATCAGAAACGTCCAAAGTTGCTTTGATTGCTTTTAACCTCTGGTAGTACTTGGGCTATAACATAAAACAGATGATATCAGTAAACTGACCCATAATTCCATCCTCTAAAAGAAAGCTAAAAAAAATCACACATTTAATTTGTTAGATAAATTGTTTTATGAAATTCATATAGTAACTACGTTACTTAATGTTGCTATAACACCTACTCTGCAACAAGACTTATGATTATGTAGAATATAGCCTAGCCTACAACCGTTATTTATTTTGTTGTGCTTCTTGTACAAATAATTTTGTATGGATTGAGCTCAATCGTAAAGAACTCTAGTTATTTGCTGTAAATTGTCTACTTTGCCTTGCTTAAATCCATGAAACAATATGTAGGTGATTCAAAAGTATCAATTTTTGGAACCTAATTATAGACATAATTATAATTATAATATATCATAATTAACATCTTAATTATTCAATAGTGCACTCTTGTTTGGATAATTTGTTTTAAGTTTTTTGCTATTATCAGTGTTTTGAAAAATGATTACATGGAAATGTTTATAATTCAACTACATTTTTCAATGTAGATAAGGTTTTAATGTTACTGTAAACAACACAAGAAGAACTTGAATAAAATATTAATTAAAAAAAAGTAAAACCTCTGTGTCCATAGTGTGAGTATAAATTTAAAAATGTATCAATTTTTTCTTACCTATGCAATAACTTAATTGTTTACAGACAAGTAATTAACTGATAAATAAATAAATTCAACTCTTGTTTTATGTCTTCACTTATACTGTAACCTAGTGCTGGAACAAATTGAAATGTAAAATTGAAATTTGTAACAAATAGTTTGAGTTTGTATTGTTTACCTAATCATTGAAGCAATTCTGTCTAAAAATAATTGCAATACTGTTTAACTAATAATTTAGTTTGTGTCATGAATTTAAAATTAATAACAACTAACTATTAAAATATATTATGAGTGTGCTGAACATACCACAGCATGTGGGAAGCCATCAGAAAAGTCAGTAAAGGCTTCGATAATCTGCTCCCTAGTTTTTGTCGTTTTGAAGTCTTTACTAGACTTCCCATCACTTTTCTTGATGCCTTCTATCCTAAACCCGAGAGTTGCTGTTGATGAAATTGTTTCCCGCCACACCATATACCTAAAAATAATCATGAGTAATCATATCATAATTATTGATTGATATTATCAATTTACTATATGAGTTGAAGTAAATTGACTAAGATAATATTTTTGATAATATTTAAGATATTCCCAATTAGTTAATAGTCCTCTCTTGCCATACTTTTGAAATTAAGAAACATTCTACAGAGTGGTTAAGCCTCTTCCTCCTTACTTTTTTACACATTTTATTATTTTTATATTTTAAATGATTTTCAATTAGGCCTATGGAAAACATTGAGTGGTTACATACCCTAACCTTGTTGGTGTGATATCTCAAAGACGGTACAACGTTTTTGATTTTTGTTTGCTCTTGTCTTAATAGATGGGAAAGGCTGTGTTGTTTGACAAATCAAATGATTAGCTTCCTATAGAAAATGTTGAAGTTAACTGCTGCATCTAAGACATCAAGTTACTCTCAATATACTATATACTACTAAAAAGGTTAGATGATGTACCTATTCAACACATCTCATCATAAAAATATATGGTACTTTATCTGTAATAAATTGGAGAAAAATTAGAGGGGAGTGTACTTTATAAATCCCTCTATATTTCACAAAATGAATTACAAAACAAAAATTTTTGGAAAATCCTAAATGCTTTTTTTTGCTTGAAAATGGTCCAGAATGAATACAATTGAGCGACCCTTAACCTACAGTTCCCATGATGGTACAGGTATAAATAAACTTCTCCACAATGATAGTTTAGGTTATCGCCATCAAACTACAGTAAAAATCAAACTATTCAAAAACAAATAGTTGTAAAATATGGCAGCTGTTGGCTATGGTTGGTCAGTTAGTAAAGACTTGTTTTATTTCCCTTGACAACTGAAAAGACTCTCATTTAATCCTTATATTTCGGCAAGAGATAGATAAATATGAAAAAAGTAACACCTATTTCAAAGGTAAATTTGGACACTCCTTAATATTAATGCAAACCAAACCCTTAGTCTCAAATGAGCCCTATCATCAAATCATTGAAATTACTAATTGTCCTTTTGTTTCAGTTTTAGTGTTATTATAGCTCAATGCTTGTTGCTTTTGTGTTGAGCTTCACTCACCTTGGTTTTGTGACACCCCGCAACCTGTGTTCTTCATCTGTTGGAGCATTCGGATCAATCTGGATCATTTTTTCATACATGTCCTGAAACCATTGATTTTTAGAGGAACTATAAAAATATAAAAAACTGAAAACTATGAACTATAAAAAAAATACATGTAACAATTTTGTAACAAAAAATGTGCTATGTGTAGGCCAAAGCATAATTTTCTACATGCTCTAATAATATTTTTGTCATAAACCTATCATATGCTCTTTTATAGACCAAAAAGTGACAAAACCTTGTTAAATGAACCAGTGCAGTAAATGGACACCATCTCATATCTTTATTTATTTGTTTAAACCTATATGGGTGGAATGGAGTAAAATTAAAATATAAGAAAAACTTACTTTTCTAAGTTTAGGTTTCTCCTTGGCTTTGGCAAGTTCTTCTTCCAAGTAGGTCCGAACTCCAATCTTACAGTCCATTACACAAGGATTTGTGAACTCTCCGAGCAAGTCTTGCAGCTGCAGATAGGAGGCTGCAACACCAATCAATTGTCAGATAACATCAACAGCACGCAGATCAGCTGATTAGATACAGAGAAGCTTGATTGGCTGAGAGAGATGTTTCCCATCTTAGATAACATGATTTTTAAATTAATTGTGGGTCATTCTTTATGACACTGCCAACAAAAATGAATTTAAATAAAAACTGAAACGTAAAATAACCATGGAGAAAAAACTTAAAACTTTCTTTGTTTTTCAAGCGTGGAGACAAACTTAAAGTATAGGCCTACTAATACTTTAGACATAGGTTTTTCCTGAATTAGATAACAATTATTACATTTTTTTAACTAAAAATTCGTTGATGCCTCTGATGATAACTTTTTACATGTATAATATGCTGTATACCTTCACCGTCTTCGCATGTGATGTGACCCTTGTACTCGGGAACGTATGGTCGCAGCACGTCTTTCATCAGGACCTGGAAGCAAAGCTGCTCCTTAGGGCAGAGCTTCTTGAGAATGGTGCCCGGCTCGGGGCCCGCCTTGAAATTGCCTGCGAAAAAGGGATCAAACTTCAACATACTAGAAATGAATATTGCAGATGTACATTAAGAATTCCAGAATCAAAACAGGATGCCCAGGACACATTTAAACTGAATTAATGTGCAACCAGTTTTCAGTTTAAGCTACATTATTCAACTCTTCACAGAATGGTGTTGGTTGTTTTTGCCTGTTTTGGGTTAACACTGTTAATGAAAATTATAATGGGTTTCAAAGTCATCGCATTGGATACCTAGAAGCATCGGCCAATTTATGCAATGTCGCCTCATAGGCTGCTGTGATACTGGATTTAATTTCCATAGCCAAAGAATGTTAAATTTTCTATGGTTAACGTGATACCCGACGGAAAAAATAAATTGTGGCACCACCACTGATGAAGACTAAGATTTGTCAGCCAGAGAAAAAACTAGTTGTTTATCTTTAAAATATATTAGGTCTACTTCGGAAATCGCATTGTATGGTTTGGAATGAAAAACCCTGATTTAGATAAATTAGACATCTGGATTTTATGTTTGTAATATTCAACTTTCTCAAATGAAAAAAAAGTTGAGAAATTGAAACATCCAGCTGTATTATTGTATTCAATATATGATTCAGTTAAATTAATTTACATTTCATAGTTACAAATTACATCAAAGGTGCCTAAAAGACTTAATTATTTTGAAAGTAATGAGTTGTGGACATAAAGGTGCACACCCTGATTTCATTCTTAGTGTATACAAGGGACTGGTACGCCTGAAGATAGATTATGCAAGCTTTCTTTTTGCTCATGTTTCACAAATAACATTAAATAAACTTGACATGATCCAAAATCAGGCCTTGAGAATTGCTGTTGGTGCACATAAATCCTCCCCTATTGTGTCACTCCATTCAGAGACTGCTATGCTTCCTCTAAAAACTAGAAGAAAATTAATGACAGATAAACTAATTTATAAGGTTATAACAGACCCATCACACCCTGCAAATCACCTCCTATTACATCTTACTTTTCTTACAAACAACCATCAATATTGGCAGAGGAAAAATTTACCAAACTATGTTTTAAGCACCAATAAAATCATTAATAATACATTGTTTAACTTCACTGAAATTCCATCTTACATAAACATAAGTTACTTAAATAAACCTATAGAATTTGAGGACTACAACTACACCTGTGTTGCAAATCAAGAGAACTTGTTACTGAAAAAAAAGGAATACAATGAATCAATTTTTAAGCAAATCCATTATTCTAACATAAAACTAACATATAAAAACAGTTTAATTGTTTATACAGATGGATCCAAGACAACTGATGGGGTAGGAGCAGCCTTTTATATCCCCCAACTTAATATTTCCAAAAAATACAAGCTATCGCAAATAGTTTCAAATTATACAGCTGAACTGTATGCAATTTATAAAAGTATAACTTTTTGCAATGAACTGCAAGAGACTGACATAGTTATTTTCACTGATTCCCAATCTTCTGTTAAAGCAATAGAAAATATAAAATCCAAAGACCAACATAATGACCTTTTTCTGAGGATTGTTAATAAAAACAAGCATTTCACTTTCCACTGGATTCCCTCTCACATTGGAATTAAACCCAATGAGGTTGTTGACAAATTAGCGAAGGAAGCAACTCAGGATGGAGAATCTGTTGATGACATTCCCATTCCAATTGAGGATTTTGTTAAATTCCAGAAAAAATAAGCTTTTTTCCTACAATGAGGAGATAAATAACTCCCCTAAAGGACTGTGGCACAGATAAATTCAAAATTGTTTCCAAACTAAGCCTTGGTTTTCCAATAAACAATTAAATAGACATGATACAATTGTCTTATGTAGAACACGTCTCGGACATGCCAGAGTTAATAAATACTTATACTCCAAAAAACAATACTTTACCCCTTTATGCTTAAACTGCACTTAAAACCAAGAAGAAACACTAGAACATTTAATTTTTATATGCCCACACTACAATTACTTTAGAAGCAAATTACTCAATAACACTTGTGTAAAATTTAAACTGGATCTTGTGTCTGCTCTTAAAAGTAATGAAATAGAAACATATAAAGAAATAGCTAATTTCTTTAGAGAAATTAAAAGACAAATCTAAAGAGAAACACAAAATGAGAATCCTAATAATTTTTGAATCAATCACAAAATAGAGAACTGCGAGGCTGCATGGTCTTTTATGACCTTAGCCAAAAAAAAGAAAGAAAAAAATACATTTCATAGTTGTTAATTATACTTTGATGTTATTAATTGATACAGTAGCCTATCATGAACGAGCTGACACAAACAACTCTGAACGAAGGAGAAACCCCTTCCCTTGTTTTTTATGTATGAGTTATATAGGAAACTTGGAACAGTGGAACAGTCAGGTTACACATTGATCCTTAAATGTGCTTAGGCCTAGTATTGTTAAATATATCACATAAAATTCAATGTGTTTGTGAAGTGTTTTAGGAAATATATCGTCATTATTCCTCAGTTGACTGACATTTTCTTCAGTAAATCAACACTTGAAAACATACGTCCATGTGCTGCTGTGAGTGCTGAAGCCGAGGTAAGTTATTTCCTGGCGAGGCTAGCGAGTACGTACAGCATTCACAGAATGTGAACTGTCTTGCATGTAAATGGCTTGAAACACGAATAGACTGAAACGAAGAAATGGACGTGATGTAAGACGTTGTCTAAGTAATCCTGCAGGGAGAGATCTATCAGGGCAATTTAAATGGTGACACTAAGTCGAGGACCAAGCCACCGAGAGGGCATAAATAAGGATCAGGACAAGGCTGAAAGAATAACATCTATGCGAGATTGCGAGTATAACCTCATAACCTCCTGGCGGCCTATTATTTAGTTTCTAAAAGATAAATCCCAGTTAAAAGCAGAATAAAACTTTGTATCAAGACCTACACTAAATAAATGTACAGTATGTATATTTGGGGGTAAATGCTTTATAAAGAGTAACTAGCTGACCCGGCGAACTTCGTAACGCCTGACAGTAAATACATGTTGACTTCAAGATTGGTCATGTTCTTATGTTGAATAGCATTACGGCTTCATTGTAAAAGATAATATATTCTGGGTCGCGGCATAGTGAATAACAATACTGTAACGATAAGACATATTAATAACATTCCCATAAAACAATTAAATCTAAGTGGAATAATTCACAATTTTCAAATCCAATCCAAACCCAACCCAAACTTAACTGTAATACGGCCTTTATAGGAAAGATATGCAACAGCTGATTATTATAATAAACGTAATAATATAAACATTGTAATTATCATATAAACACATGACTTTAATCAGACAGAAAATAAAAATATAAATACATAATCCCAAAACCGTTAACTATTAACGTGGTGAATAAAGCTGTTCATTTTTTACAGTACACATTTACTTCATAGTTTAACATTAATGAATGATTCAGATGGCGTTGGAGAGTAAAGCATACGGTATTGCTAATGGAAAGTAAACCAATCAGCTGTAGTTAAGAAATCAAATGTTTTCATTGTAGACAATTTGTAAACAAACTTACTCTCCATAAGGTTAACATTAGAAATTTAAAACGCCATAAAATGGAAACTTATGGGGTTTTCGAAAATATTTTTTCACTAAAACCTTCTCGGACACATATAGAGCAACTTCCTAAAATTTCATGGCGATCGTATGAGTAGTTTGGCAACGCATAAAGGACATACATACAGACTGACATACATTCAATTTTATATATAGAGATAAAAGAATTTTTAGGAATAACTTCAGTATATGTGTGCTAAATATTATAAATTTTACAATCAAAATCATCTTGAAAATCGATCCCACTTTAGTTGTGAAATCGACGAATAGTTGTGTGGAATTCTGGTTATTTGAGAATAAAAGCAGAATTTTAACTGGGCGAGATCGATTTTGATTGTGAAATGCCGTTCCATTAATATTCTCACGAAATACTAAACATCAGCTCAACTACCGATATGATTTTATTCAATTATGATTGCCATGGCAGGGAGAGTAGTTTCTTGTCTGTGTTCCCATCATTGAAACACGTAGTGAAGAGGTAGCAAAATAATTCACAAAATTTGTAGATCAAATGTACTTTATTTTGCTTTACAAATCAAAGGAATTCACTACGTAGTTACTATTCAATTGACAACGAAATGTAACAAAACAATAGAACAATAAGATGATTTTCCGTTGCTAATTAACATTTTTTTATAAACAGATTCGAGTGAAGGTGTATAGGTCGTAAAAGGTAAAATTTGAGAAACAGAAATTGCCAAAACTCTTGATGTATTAACGAGTTTTTGACGTCATATGCAACACTGCGAAGTACATTCATTCTCCGGTATTTATCTGTCCTAAAACTGCATAGTTAATACCATAATTTAAAAAATACTAGCTTCAATCACAACAGTTGTATGGATTTAAAGTTGAAACTGCAATAATCACAGGTTGGGTTGCTAAAACTAAAGACAGGTCGAAGCAGACAGCTTTGATTAGCTTAGCTATTGTTGATGAAGCGGTGATTTGAGTTACGAAATAATTAGATTACATCACTCCCTCCTTACTGACAATTATTGCGTCTGCGCAATGCCGCCGGGCGAAGCGGGACGATCTCCATTCACTGATACTCAACACTACACTACTACAATAGACTCCCTCTGCTATTCCGCTGTTAGTTTCTAACTGTCGCGTTGTTACTGGCTGGTTATTTTGTTAAGAAGTGTTAAAAGCCACTCTACACACACACACACACACACACACACACACACACACACACACACAAAATATATAAGTTTCAACGGCTATTTTTTGGTCTCTAGGAACCTAAAGATGAAAAATAACATGGTATCGGGCATAAGTCTTGCCATGAGACCCATGATAATAAGCTTCTTACCTTAGGGAAATTCGCTAAAAGATCCATATTGGAAAGTAGCGAATTCTATGACAACATTGAATGTACTCGAATTTCCTCTTGATGGGGCTTGGTCAACACATTTTGGGTTACTAATGAAATAAATATAAGTAATATAATATCTGATTATATTTCAGGAAAGCGAATGAAAAAATATAAAAACAAATTTACGTATTATTTAGCCTATAATATATAAAAATTCATGGGCATTCTCAAAATACGAATATCCTCATACTTAAAATAGGCTATGTATATTATTAAGAATAGGTTTGTTCACTAAACTTACCCCCACCAATACTACAATAACGGACACGTTGCCTAATTCTCACGAACAAATGAATCATTAAATATCCTTTTGTGTAAAAAAAATAGATAATAGTCAACTTAACTTACTTAACTAGTGTCCTCATCCAGCTGTATTGTTTAACACGGGGCATCACTCATCCAATCAAAAGCCCTTCAGCTAGTTAACTGAAGGACCTGTCGCTTCCTGGCGCCTGCCATCCCAACTAAGCAATAATTTTGTGCCAAATCGAGTAACACTTAGATATGGGTATTCAAAACCTAACAATACTTTCTCCATAAACTAATTATAAGGGGAGAAAGTATATAAATGCCATTAGTGGACCGACACATACTTTCTCCCATAGGTCAATTTTAAAACGACAATCTTTGGGTGATGTGACCTTGTGCTGCATACCAAGTTTCATGAAAAACGGTTGGGAAATAAGGAAGAAATTGATTCTTTAATATTCTCCACAAGAATAACGTTGCGCGTCCTCAGGCAATGTACTGTACTGTGTTTACCACGGCCATTAAATTTAACTTTTTTCTGGAACCGTTAG
Organism: Nephotettix cincticeps; assembly: GCA_023375725.1. Taxonomy (NCBI): domain Eukaryota; kingdom Metazoa; phylum Arthropoda; class Insecta; order Hemiptera; family Cicadellidae; genus Nephotettix; species Nephotettix cincticeps. The sequence goes on from CM041791.1 coordinate 104,048,517, forward strand.
TCGTACACTATAATGATTCAAAATACTAATTTCTTTAGTTTTAGGCTGGTATTAATAGTGATAGTCAAATAATTTTATAAAATTACTGTTTCGCCGGAAAGTTAAAAGATTTTTTGAGCTTTTAAAAGCCCATAACTTTTAAACCCCGATGTTTTGAGAATTGCAGGTTATACAAAAGGTTATTTGAGAAATTCAAGTAAGTCAAACAATTTTCATCAAAAATCGTTTGAGCTATTTTTAAGAAATTGTCATTTTACATATTTTTGTGGGTTTTTAACTACCCTTAAAAATAAAAAAATTAACAAAGTGTCCGAGATACTGTGGATTGTTACCTACATATTGAATTTCATGAAATTCGGACCAATAATCTCGTCTCTAGGCTTCTGCACATCCCCCCCCACACACACAGACAGGCATCACTCTAAAAACAACTTTTTCGATTCAGGGGCTCTAAAATGGATATATTCACCAAAAACTCAAACTAAAAAATTCGGATGAAATTCTAATTTCTGCTTATAATGTCATATATGTGGGGAGAAAGTAAAAATATAGAATGTGTAGTATATTCCGGTTATCCAATCGAATCTATCCAATACTATAATACGAGCAAGGTTTGTATATATATATTTGATTTATAGTGTTAACTGTTAAGGACTAATATTGTTATTTTAAGTATAATTAAAAAATCAACTGCAGTTGAGTATAATTGAGTATCCTTTGATGACAGTTAATCATGATGATTAACTTGAAAGTGGCCTAAAGGTTGAAACATGTTGTTAGAATAAAAAATTTTACTAAGGATACTCAGTTGAGTTTTTCAATTATACTTAATATATATATATATATATATATATATTTGCATGCGGATCTCGAAAACGGCTCTAACGAATTTCTTGAAAATAACTAATTTCCGAGTAGAAAATAAGTTCCAGATAGGTCTAATGTCCAGGAAAATTCCGGTTTTCTTGTAATATTAAGTTTAAAATCTAAAATACTAACATTATGTTTATGGAGAATCAAGTGTAATCCATACAAATCAAAACATCTGTTTATAACAGTTTGACAGTAGTTGTTGAGTGAAGGCTAACAATATGCTCTTTGTAATATGTGAATACAGGTTTTGCATACATGTTTATTTTATGTATGTGTGTAATTAATGAAAAATTATCAAACGATTTGTAAAAACTAAAGGGTAAAATAACTGTGCAAAATAAAAGCAGAGAAAAGTATTCCCAGAATCTATCATATTTTGACAGAAAACTTATTCATTGTGTTGCTTGAAGCCACTTTAACAAACCAATTGATGTAGGTAAATTAAATTTCCCTTTTACTTTTTAATCCTCATTCCGATCTAATACAATCAGATGAGCACAGTTTATTAATATAGTCGTACGAATAAGCTGATAGCTCCAACAATAACGCCTTGGTAAAACATGCCGAATCACATACCAACGAGGCAGACTCATGTATTACAGGTTGTGAGATCGATAAATCGACCGAGGCCGTTAAATCTTTGTTAAGAGTTTATGCGGGCTAGGAAAAAATATGTTTGCGTTAATTGTTCAATAAACAACTATCATTTTTGTTTTTTTATTTCAAGAAAGCAACCATCAACATTATGTTCTGTTGCAGACACAAGTAAAACAATAATTATTATCTATTTGTATTATTAGTATTATATCTATTTCCTTAAAATTGTCTTATTCTATCCAAGCAAAGTACGGTCTTCAGGTTCTAGGCTATAATGTACTGTAATTGTATAAACTTAATAATATAAACATTGTAATTATCATATAAACACGTGATTTTAATCAGGCAGAAAATATAAATACATAATCCCCCAAAACCTTAAACTATTAACGTGGTGAATAAAGCTGTTCATTTTTTACAGTACACATTTACTTCATAGTTTTTCATTAATGAATGATTCAGATGGCATTGGATAGTAAAGCTAATGGTAAGTAAACCAATCAGCTGTAGCTAAGAAATCAAATGTTTTCATTGTTTTCATTGCATTTTGTGTTTTTGTAAACAAACTTACTCTCCATAAGGTTAACATTAGAAATTTAAAACGCCATAAAATGGAAACTTATGGGGTTTTCGAAAATATTTTTTCACTAAAACCTTCCCGGACACATGTAGAGCAACTTCCTAAAATTCCATGGCGATCGAATGAATAGTTTGGCAACGCATAAAGGACATACAGACATACATACATAAGTTTCAGAACACGTGAATAGACCGGGAGCCGCAGAAAAAGCATAATATACTCAACTGTTCTATGCTAGTTCGAGTGTCATGAACTAAAGTAGCCAAAGTGCCGTTGTTACCAGTCAGCTGTTGTCAGCTTCGACCGAAGCAGCACAGCGCTACACCGAGTACACGGAACTCGGTTGTACTCTGTTGATTGTACGTAACCCGATTAGATAAGTAGACAAATGAAGATCTGTGGAACGTTAATGTTAATGTCCCGCCTGCCGCCGATAGCCGAACATGGGAACACGGCGACGTGTGTGTGGCAAACCAGGACAATCAGTTCACGGAACAGCCGCTGAGTGTCGGACATTCAGCCAGCTTTACTGATAGGTATTAAAGCATTAAGAACACTATTACACAATATAAGGAGGAGGTAACTACTACTGTATTAGGATATGCGGTGATGAGCACTGCACCGTAGTGAGCTGAGGAGACCCTAACTGTAAGGTCATCGGATACACTTCGGCTGTGCAGAGTTCCCGTCATGTCTGATGATGTTGAGTCACCCACTAAAAGACACATTCCCGTCGCAGCAGTCCGGCGTACTCAGCGAATTTACAAATCAATAATAATATATAACAGGTTTGATAAAATAAATAATAAATAAAGAGAATTTGCCTATTATCCATAAAATTAACGTGGGAAAGAGTATGCAGGTTTGCTGCTGTGAGGAACATTAAAACAAGGCATTTTTAACCATTTTTATTTTGGTCAATTATACCGAGTTTCTGTTCATAAATAAGCATTTATAGGAAATATACATCCTACAAAGAGTATTCGACAGAGAGTTCGCACTCCAACATATATACAGTATATGTATGTAGGCCTATACATACGTACAATCATTGAGCGTATAGCACGTAATATATAGCAAATAATGGTGCTATTTTATATTTGCCTATTGATTAAATAGAATCATTCACTTTGTTAGAAAAACGAGAAAATGTTAACGTGATAACTGGTTGAAGCTTTTGAATGTTATGCACGGAGTTTGTATCAGCAGGTAGGACTAACATTTGCCGATTACCACCGTCCGAGACAGCGGGGTTGTATAATATGACAGTATTGATTGCGTGCCATATTTCCAAGTGGCGGTTATCGGCACTGCGCTATTTATCGTATTATCAGTATAATCCCGGTTATTATTTGCACTTATCGCGGTCGACAGGAGACAAATAGCCTCGGTGCAGCGGCTGCCGGATCCTCGGCTATTCCCCCCGCCAACAGTAACGTTTGATATTTATACATTTGGATGAATGCAACATGATTTTTCTTATTCATTTCCGCCAACGGCTGTGGCCGTTAGGTTACCGTCCGGTATCAAACCGAACCGCAAGTTAATTGTTGGGAATTCGGTGGATTCCCTTTTATACTAAATTATTTATATTTTATTGGACGTTATTCGGGCAACTGATAAGGCCTACTAACATTTTCCCCGAGTCACTGGAATAAATGCGTTATTAGTGAGAGTAATTGGCGAGGACCCAGCTCCTTCCTTCATAATACCCTCAATTTTTGGTCAACCAATTCACTTGCAAAAGAGTATAAAATGGATTGTAATTGTTATCATTATTTTTCAATGGTAAGCGGAAGTATGTAGCGAAAATGCGTGATGAAAATATATAGCTACTGTACCTACTATCAAACCATAATTGAATTGCATTCACGCACATGTAGAATAATCTGACGTTCGAATTGTACCTTTTTTACTTCAGTATTACTGGATGTCAAGAAAACGAGTGGTAATTCTATAAAGATAAGTAATAAGTATGGTTTGGACGGGAAAATCTTGGGTGAATAGGTGCTCCTTGCATGCTATGCATGAAAATACTAATTTTGATTCTATAATAGTCTGTGATTATCATGAAATCAAAATGAGCATTTTCCAATGATACATGAAGCAGAATATTAGGTGCGAGCGGCGTTAGGGACAACTGAAATCCGTCCGTATGTTCAGCGTTAGTGTCACTTATTCGTTAAGCAAATGTGATTGTTTCATGCAAGCTTCCTGAGTGACCTCTTTAGGATAATAATTCCTAACACGTTACTAACCTTACTATCCCGTCAATCCAATGCTTATTTGTCACAAACTTTGTGACCCAGGGTTTCGAACACGTGGTTCATTTTCAAACAAATATCAAGTTATTCACTCCATTGGAGGTCGTTATAATCTTCTTCAACACACACACATACATAGCTGCACACATTTAAACAAAACCGTACATTGAAGTTACACTTAAAACATTTAAAACTTTTTAAAAATTTAACTAAATTATTAAACATTGTGTGTACCGGCCGGTCTCTACTATCAGACTCTCACCAATTCAGGAGGCCTATACATAAAAATGAATAATAATTCCGTTTTGTTGTTCATTGTTAAACATTTTAGACATTCAAAATGACATGGGTATTTTATAAGATTATCGGATTTAAAATGTTGCTTTGAAAATTCGCTTTTTTAGTACAGTAGGCCTATATGATTTTTAGCGAATTTCTCATAGGGAAGAAGCTATTACCGTAGGTCTCATGGCAAGACAAGCCCGGGACCATGTTATTTTTTCTTCTTTAGGTGCCCAGAGTCCAAAAACAATAGTCGTTAAAATTTATATTTATATATATGTATATATATATATATATATATATATGTGTGTGTGTGTGTGTGTGTGTGTGTGTGTGTGTGTGTGTGTGTGTGTGTGTGTGTGTGTGTGCGTGTGTGTCTGTGTGTGTCTGTGAACACGATAACTCTCGTAAAAATGGTCCGATCAAGACCAAATTTGGTAGAGACGTGTATTCCTACACATGCTCGGACGAGTTCGTAAACCAGACATATCGGTCTGGTTAAGGTGTTTATCTAAAAAGGTTAGGTGTTTATCATGGCAGCAAACCTGCATACTCATTTCCCATAATAATCATATAGGGAAGAGGCAAACTACTCTATTTATGGACAGATGTTGATGAAATTTGGTATAAATGTTAAGATAAAAATTATTTATGGTAGAAATGCCTAATTTCAGTGTTCCTCACAGCAGCAAACCTGCACACTCTTTCCCATGTTAATCTTATGGAGAATAGGCAAATAACTCTTATGTTTATGGACAGATTTTTATAAAACTTGTCATATATTATTATTATTATTATTTATAATTGATTTAGAAATTCGCTGAGTTCGCAGGTCTGCTGCGACGGGGGTATTTATTTTTTCAAAATTTCACATACGTCACGTGAAAAACCTTTGTTATTTATGCACTTTTCTAAGTGTAAGTAGTTTACCTACACTCCTTTCAAGTATGCTGCCATATTTTACCACTCGTATCAACCACTATTGTATCAATATTGTATATTTATGATACAATCAACAAATAAACGTTAAAATTATGTTTACTTTCAGATAGTTAATTTTTTTGCGCAGCCTCCCCAGCCGTAAAACTCTGAGCGACGAAAGGCTAACCAAATAAAAACGTAATCACCGTAGTCCGTCTTCAGGAATTAACTTTTTGAAAATGGGTTGACGCATAGATATATCTGAATTAGGTAAAACTCAGGTCCCTAACTCAAAGTAAGGTGATCCCCGAAGACGTGGAACTTTACGACCGGTTCCGCGAATCTAACGAATAGTTCGGTGTTTATGTGATGATTTATTATGTGTCATTTTTGTCGGGTACCAATCAGAACAAAAGATTAGTTCAACCCAATATGACGGCAAAAATATGAAACATGGGGCCTACCTCGATAAAACCCATGTCCCTCAAAAACAAAAATTGATTATGATAAAGTTTAAAAGAAATGGGAAACTATTACTAAGCCGGAACGCTTGGCATGTGTTAAGGGAAGCATGAATAGCATTGATTGCGATGTTAAATTTCTGAACATAAACAATACTACATTGCATATAAAATACATAAATCTCTTCTGTTAGGTTTTGGAGTTCTGTAGAATGATTTAATCTGATACATTGATTAATACTCATTAATTTCTGCAGTCATCAGAAAAAACATCACTATAAATATGAGCGTGATAAATCGTGACATGGAAAAACAACTACAATGACTCAGCCGCGATGATGGTTGTAAAATTACAAGTTAACGTTTTAACTCGCAGTCATCAGAACTTAAATTTACACATCACTATGTACACATATATGAGCGTGATAAGACTCGTGACGCAATGGAAGAAACAACTACAATGACTCAGCCGCGATGATGGTTGTAATACTCATTACAAGTTAACGTTTTAACTCGCAGTCATCAGAACTTAAATGTACACATCACTATGTACACATATATGAGCGTGATAAGACTCGTGACGCAATGGAAGAAACAACTACAATGACTCAGCCGCGATGATGGTTGTAATACTCATTACAAGTTAACGTTTTAACTCGCAGTCATCAGAACTTAAATGTACACATCACTATGTACACATATATGAGCGTGATAAGACTCGTGACGCAATGGAAGAAACAACTACACCACGTATTTGGAGGATAAGTCAAAATTAATTTCAAACTTTTCATTGAACATATCATGTAATTCATTCACTACTAGTTTTGTATTTTTGAGCCGTTTGTATTTTTAAAATATGCAAGAAAGATTTTGAGTTTATATGAATAAATTGAAGTCTACAAAATAATTATTACAGTAGAACTTGCAACTAATTTACATCCACACTTGCATAAACAATTGTTTTATAATAGGAATATTACACATAAACATAACGGTTGAAAACTTGACTATTTTCCATTTAAAATGTACGATTAATTATCTATGAAATGGTAAAAAACTATCGATCTATAAGAATTTACAGGTATTAGATTTTTTGCCATTGGAGAGAAAAAGAACCCCAAAAGTTTAAGTTCAATTCTGTGCCTAAAACATAATTTACCTTGGTGTCCAGCAAGCTGTACCCAGGGGTAGCGCTGCTTCTTGTAGGTCTGGAAAAAGGGCGTCCACTGAACAATGTTTCGCAGCTTCCGCCAACCTGAAGGCTGAAACAAACACATCCGGTTACGTTACACCGAGTACACAGTTCTATGAACACTTCGACTAAGGCAATGTAAAATGCGGAATAAAGGGAAGTTGAAACAGCTTTATCGTTTATTCGTGTCTTATGTCACGTACATTGACGTACATCCTACGTTGACGCATGGCGAAGATAAGCGTGAGTTGTATTTTCGTAAACTGTAACTGATGGTAGAATGAAACTGTACCATTTCAAAGTTGTTTGACTTGAGCGTAGCACGAAGGTGTTCACTCTTGAACATCACTTAGAGACAGGACGGACGGAACACCTCCCCACGACCAGCGACTACACGCCAAATGCTATATATTATTATTATTTATAATTGATTTAGAAATTCGCTGAGTACGCAGGTCTGCTGCGACGGGGGTATTTATTTTTTCAAAATTTCACATACGTCACGTGAAAAACCTTTGTTATTTATGCACTTTTCTAAGCGTAAGTAGTTTACCTACACTCCTTTCAAGTATGCTGCCATATTTTACCACTTGTATCAACCACTATTGTATCAATATTGTATATTTATGATACAATCAACAAGTAAACGTTAAAATTATGTTTACTTTCAGATAGTTAATTTTTTACGCAGCCTCCCCAGCCGTAAAACTCTGAGCGACGAAAGGCTAACCAAATAAAAACGTAATCACCGTAGTCCGTCTTCAGGAATTAACTTTTTGAAAATGGATTGACGCATAGATATATCTGAATTAGGTAAAACTCAGGTGGAACTTTACGACCGGTTCCGCGAATCTAACGAATAGTTCGGTGTTTATGTGATGTTTTATTATGTGTCATTTTTGTCGGGTACCAATCAGAACAAAAGATTAGTTCAACCCAATATGACGGCAAAAATATGAAACATGGGGCCTACCTCGATAAAACCCATGTCCCTCAAAAACAAAAATTGATTATGATAAAGTTTAAAAGAAATGGGAAACTATTACTAAGCCGGAACGCTTGGCATGTGTTAAGGGAAGCATGAATAGCATTGATTGCGATGTTAAATTTCTGAACATAAAACAATACTACATTGCATATAAAATACATAAATCTCTTCTGTTAGGTACCCTTAATATTCCTGGAGTTCTGTAGAATGATTTAATCTGTTTTACAACTACAATGACTCAGCCGCGATGATGGTTGTAATACTCATTACAAGTTAACGTTTTAACTCGCAGTCATCAGAACTTAAATGTACACATCACTATGTACACATATATGAGCGTGATAAGACTCGTGACGCAATGGAAGAAACAACTACACCACGTATTTGGAGGATAAGTCAAAATTAATTTCAAACTTTTCATTGAACATATCATGTAATTCATTCACTACTAGTTTTGTATTTTTGAGCCGTTTGTATTTTTAAAATATGCAAGAAAGATTTTGAGTTTATATGAATAAATTGAAGTCTACAAAATAATTATTACAGTAGAACTTGCAACTAATTTACATCCACACTTGCATAAACAATTGTTTTATAATAGGAATATTACACATAAACATAACGGTTGAAAACTTGACTATTTTCCATTTAAAATGTACGATTAATTATCTATGAAATGGTAAAAAACTATCGATCTATAAGAATTTACAGGTATTAGATTTTTTGCCATTGGAGAGAAAAAGAACCCCAAAAGTTTAAGTTCAATTCTGTGCCTAAAACATAATTTACCTTGGTGTCCAGCAAGCTGTACCCAGGGGTAGCGCTGCTTCTTGTAGGTCTGGAAAAAGGGCGTCCACTGAACAATGTTTCGCAGCTTCCGCCAACCTGAAGGCTGAAACAAACACATCCGGTTACGTTACACCGAGTACACAGTTCTATGAACACTTCGACTAAGGCAATGTAAAATGCGGAATAAAGGGAAGTTGAAACAGCTTTATCGTTTATTCGTGTCTTATGTCACGTACATTGACGTACATCCTACGTTGACGCATGGCGAAGATAAGCGTGAGTTGTATTTTCGTAAACTGTAACTGATGGTAGAATGAAACTGTACCATTTCAAAGTTGTTTGACTTGAGCGTAGCACGAAGGTGTTCACTCTTGAACATCACTTAGAGACAGGACGGACGGAACACCTCCCCACGACCAGCGACTACACGCCAAATGCTCCGTACTCAACATAGCGACACGAACATTTTCTCTCGTATCGCCATAAAACAAACCCACATAAGACATGATGTTTTTGCTCATTAGAGCGCAGCACTTGCGATAGTGTTACTGCTACGCTGACAGAATCAAAGATATGACTGTGGAGAGATCCTAGCTGACAGCCGGCCACGCTGTGAGGAGTGTCAGAGACTTGTGATGGGTTGTTAGGACCATGGCATGATTAAATCAAGGTAATAAGGATAGTTTAAGGTGAGTTTGGGTTATGAAAAATGCATTGTCACAAACAAGGTTAAAAATCCATTGCGTCCTCAAAACTAAACAGGTCCAAACAGATCAGTTAATGATTGGAGGCATTTCATTTACTCAAATACGCAGAGTTTTGTTAGACGGAATAATACATAGCGTCGACATGAAGCTTTGCGGAATTCTGCGTTTGGAACGAATGGCGGGTGATAAATGTGGAGAGATCGTGAGCGGTAGACTCGAGACTAACAGTGTTGTGCATGAGAGAAAAAACATGCGTATACCAAATGTATTTACTTCCCGCTGAGAAATACGAGTAGCTTAGATCATGGGAATGTGTAAAGGGATTTTTTTCAGTTCCTCTAAACAGCTGTTCTTATAGCCATAGGACGTAACTTCCGTTACAATTTTTTGCGTGACGAAAATTGCTATAACCCCCTCCCAGACGAATACATCTCTTAGACATATCCATGTGAATAATGAATTGGTCAATCCCCAGGTTCAGCCAGATACGGTATACTTCTCCTTGAAATTTACAGCTGATGCCCAATAACGACTTTTTCCCTTGAAATTAATTTTTAATATTTATTTATTATTATATTTTTATATTAAATATTATTATTATTTTTTAATTTAGTTTTTTTAACTTAATTTTTCCTTAGAGCCAAAATTACTTGAGGCTGTTTAAAAAACTAAGTCATGCACAATGGGCTGAAACCAAAAGTTTCAAACATTCAAATCTTAACTTAATATATTATTGAGGCGCTAAAAATAAATGCATTCATGCAAAAAAGGAAAACAGTAATAAAGATTTTGACATGGTCTTAGCTCTGAGGGGGGTTGGCAATTTGCACGACTAAAATTTGATACATTGCCATCATATATTTAGTGACGTCATAGTTTGGTTATAGAACAGCTATTTAGATGACATTCCCTTTAGACATAACTATGGTCTAACCTATGGAGAAAGTCTTCGGTGAAGATGGTAGATATTAATTAAAGAGAAACGACACTCTTAAATTGGTATTATCACTGGTTTGAGAGATCACTTTATGGAGATTTTAAAGGGGTTTGATATATTTTAAAATCTGAGCGAATATAAAATTCAAAGTCAGATGAGAAGTACGACAGGTCAGACAGAGGGTAACAGGATGGCAGGGTATCTAGTTCAGATTAGACGAGATTTGTGAGGGTATCTCCCAATCTGTGTTTCAACAATGGACTTTTAAAGTTATGAAAGGACTATTCAACCTTGTACGTGAAGGACGTGTAGTAATACATATATTAAGAGCATTCAAGCATAAACACTTTGATTTTGGTACTTAATTTTACGAGTCCATTATATCACTGAATTTACTTTCCGTAAGTTTTACTGTATAAAATAAAAAAGTAAAACATTTTGATGAAGTTTTTATATAAATATAACCTCATTGACAGTAGTGAAAAGTAATATAATAGAATGTTTTCTTTAACTATCGCCTGGAAATGCGTCATGCCAGACGATGCGTCAATCAATCAACTCCAGCATTTACCTAGTTATATTTACCGTGAGTGAAGATGTAATTTAGCTTACAGGCACCAAACACTTATATTTTTTATTTTAAAACGAGAAGACTGATGATAACAAGTACTGTGACGAGCAGTAGACCCCTACGATGAACTGATGAACAATGAAAAATATAGTATATTGCGGAACCATGGTGTGTGGATTCATCAAAATAAAACGTCCAATGTATATACAAAGTTATGTGTCCAGGAGTCCAGGAGGATCCCATGCGAGGTTCGGCCATCCATCATCTGTTATCCAACACCACGAGTGTCTCGCATCTGTGGCTGCAGGGAGGCTACAAGGGCAGTGGTGCAGTGGATTTGTCGATATCCCGCGATAGTGGCACACACTTGATACAATACGCTAAACATACTCACATCTCCCATTTCTGGACATACCACCTCGGACCACGCGTTCCAATATATACAATAAACACGTTCAGAATACGTCTCAAACACTGTCACATACATTTAAGTACAGCAGTCGTTATCTTCATTGAGGAATGCGGGAAAATCTTATCATAACGATAAAGGCGTGATAAGCCAGAGGGAGTATCTGCGCGTGAAAGCTGGTGAAGTAGTAATCTTAAGTTTTTTAAAAATAGGAACTAATCTTATTTGAATAATTTAAGATTTTGAAACGGTTGTTATTCTTCACTAATACTCAGAAGAAGTAGTATTGAGAAAGAGTATTATAGAGTATTGTAGAAACATAATAAATAATGTTTGGAGACTGTCTAATCTAATAAAATCAAAGAAAGATTTCCAATAAGAAAATGGATTCTGAATCGATTACTTTTTTCTCTTTTAGTCTGTTTTTTCTACAAAATGATAAATTATGTTTCACTCAGGGTGATTATTTTTTATGACCTAGTTAACGTCGGTGGGCATTTACAATGTTTATGTAAACATTTTAAAACCGTAAAAGGCAAAATTTGCATTACACATAAATAATTTACGATTATTGAAAACAAAAATGAAGCATTAAATATGAGGATAAAATAAAGACCAACCAAGTTATTGGAGTTTGCTTGGTAAATTACACAGTTTGCATATAACAACAATCAGAACATAAGAATACTTAAAGTAAAACCACGATAATTACTCGGTGTTTAGCGAATTTCCCATAGGGAAGAAGCTATTACCGTAGGTCTCATGGTAAGACCTAAGTCCGGGGCCACGTTACTTTTTCGTCTTTCGGTGCCTAGTGGCCAAAACAATAGTCGTTATATATATCGTTATATATATTGGTAGAGACGTGTATTCCAGACATATCGGTAAATCGGAACGGGTGGTTTGGGGTGGGGGGATTTGTACTCAAAAAATTGTCTTTGCGTTTTTCATATGTAATTTTAAAAATGGTTAGCTTTTATCTTTCACCATTATAATAGGCTTAGAAAACTACACAATTTACTTCTTTAAAGTTTTGCCCTATCTCTAACGGTTACTGAGATATTAAACAATCTAAACACACGTACGTTGTACTTTGGGGTTCCAATATTAATCTTATATAGGACTAGCCAAAGTACCCGTTCTTCGCACGGGCTAAAAAGGCTGAAAGGTGTAGGCTCTACTGATACATTTAAGGTAATGTTAATTAATTCTTCATTGTTTACAAAATGACAAAACAGGAGTGTCTACAACATTTCAAAGTAACATATGTCAAATATTGGGAGAGGATAAGGAATGTAATAGAGACAGTCGTCGGAAAAAAACTTAAAATCTACCATTCCGCTATTTCAAATAATTCACTAATTTCGATCCAGAAGTTTATCTGAAAAATCAACTCTATTTCTTCTTCTTCCCGAACTGTCAAAATATAGTGCAAACGGATGTTGTCATTAGAAAATGTAAACATTGAAACCTAGGACGGTCACGGCAGCTCTTTCTTCTTCTTCTTCTCCAACTGTCAAATTTTAGTATTCACATCTGTTGACATTCAAGTAATTTTATGTTTGCATTCTCTAAAAATGTAAACATTGAAACTTAGGACGTTCACAGGGCGTAGCCCGAGAGGATTTTAAGGAAATGAGTATGCCTATGTGTTGCATGAGTTTAAGATCTACCTTTGTGTAAAATTTCTAACCGGTTGGTTCAGTATTTTTCGCATTTACTTGCCACAACAAACCCAAAAACAAACCCACAAACCCACAAATCCACAAACCCACAAACAAACATACAGAAACCACCTCTTCTTTATAATATTATAGATAGATAAGGAAATATTAAAATTTATCTTATCAATGTACATTTTTGGATGAAACTTGATATTAAGCTTCAAGTGGTTGAGATCCATACATACTCTATCTTTTCAGTAAATTATTAATTATTTTCTATTCATTTCTATAATTAATGAATTAATATTTCAAATTATTAATATCTCTACAATATTCATGTTTAATTATGATATTTCATTATCTTGAAATCAATGATACAGTATAACAAATGTCTAAATTTTAACTTTGATTGGAACATGGCTCGTAGATGATTCAGTAAAAAATAAAAAAATAAACAATGTACAAAAAGAAAAAAGCGATTGAGAATAAAGGTTCACATGAATTGTCCTTGTTTTAATGAGAGGGTTCGAAGTATAACATTTAAATTCAGCTTCCAACCAGTTAAAGAAAATAAAAAAATATTAATTTTTGTTGTAATTTTTTTGTTTCAACCAATTAATTGATTGATTGGTCTTGAATTGTTGGGTTAACTTAACAGTGTGATTACAAAAAATAAAAAAAACTATAACGAGATTTCACACCTTTGGAAAATGTGGATCAATAATAGTAAGATTTAGAATCTGCCTTTGAATTCTACTGCGCAATTGAAATATCTAAATCAATTCCAGTTCAAAGTGAAGCAAATAAATTACTAAACGTTAAAAAAATTACAAGAATATTTCACTCTACACTACGAAATTATCGTAATATTTAGGAGGCGTATTTTAGTTTAATTATATTATATTTTGATAGCCAGAACTTCTTAAAACATGAAATTATTCATGATCAATTTTATAATTTTTCTTTTTTCCTTTTTCTTCTTTATTCTTAAATTTGTTTCATGTTACAAACAATTTATACACCTCTGATTCAGTATATATATTTCAAATTGTCCCTCTGACTAATACACACCTGTGGTGCGATCATCTTATTTGTGTCGTGTACGTACACAACACAAATACTAGAGATATGTTAAGATACAGATTATCGCTCTCTTATTTCCAATTTGACTTTTAGTTGTTTCCTTTTGGATTACTGTATTCGCAATGCATTTTCTTTGGTTATAATAACTATTAAGACAATATTTTAAATGAAATATATTGCACTTAATACATATATTTAAATGTATTGATAAATTTAAAAACCAATAGGAAGTAGGTATATATAAAAAAAATACTGAATGCTAATGTGTATCAAAGGCGTTCTATATACATTTCTCTTAGTTGCCAAATAGTTATATAGAAAACGATAATTAATGAAACCAATTTTGGGCTGCAAAATGTAATGCACTATTAATATTAGGTTGGATATGCAACAAAATAAAGAAATGGATTTAAAAGCTCAATTAACTTAACAATTGATTGAACTAACGAAGTGTATTCAAGTAGATTCAAAGGGACAAAGGAGCACTACCTTGAGATTCTTCATCAGTGACAATGCTAATTTGTCAACCGAGCATTCCTGTTCAGGAGTATTGAAGAAGAAACTGTTCTAAACAAAAAGTTCATCAAGACTCTTGATGCCACACAATTAGAAATGTTCTCATCCAATTCGGCCAATTACTCCTAGGTTGCAATTCCACTGGCACAGGAATACGTAAATTTTATGCTACTGTACTTATTAAACACCATACGGCTACAAAGGCGCAAACTTAAAGTTTTACTACAAAGAATTTTCTATACTTATGATGAAACCTTGACGAAGCCCAGTTCAATTTTAAAACACGCAACCGGTCGGCGTCGCAAATGAGGGCCATCTATCGGCGAGGCCCCAGGCCCTCACATGTGGGCCCATTACTGCGATGAATGGGCTCTGGGCTCCAAAACACACATACCTCCGCCCCGAATATCCCGCATTTCCCCGAGAAACGTTTGTAGTCCTGGCTGTGTGATTTTTCTGCGTGACTTTATTAGCCTAATTAAACTGGCCCCTTACGTTGATAACGATCTTGAATATGTTGATTGGGCGATAAATAACAATCTTTCGCCCACTTGGGATTGAGGTTTTAAACTAAATTAAGATGTTATATTTTAGGATTATATCTGCATCTGGGTTTTGAAGCTGATTGTTCGCCATCATGGGTAGTAAATAAACAGATAACATTTATTCATAAATTTTGCTAATTAATTACTGAAAGTTATTATGGGATCACACTATGTAATGCAATTGACATACGTATAATAATAAATGTTCGAAATATTAGTACACCATATGATAACGTTCTCCACTTGCCTATAGGCCCTACTACTATTACAGGTATTTTTGTAGTTTTTAATTTATAATGGATCTACACTTGTATAAAAAGATAGATTTAAAAATCCATCTGATACATGACTTATAGAATGTCCAACTTGTCCAAAATTTGAATACGTGTGTATTTTTTCGGGTTTTTAATTATTACATTAATAAATTACCTAGTCAAAACGATACATCTTAAAACTTAAACTAAATGTATATGTTTTACAGCAGATGACCTACGTTCTCCATTTGTAAAAAATGGTTATTTAATTTTACAGAAACTCAGGTTTATAACAAGCTTGTACCTTCTTACCTCCTCATCGAGCACATCTAAGATTGACACCATACACTTTACACAGTTCCAAAGGCCTGATGAAGGTCGCAGCAACGGTCGCGAAACGTCGACGCAGCTGTGGCCCGCGACACTGAGCAAGTTATTTTCCTCCACTTGGAACGTCACAGGTGTCTGTGATTTGCATATTAAACACCGAGTGGCTGCCATCCACCAACCGCTCCCGTGGTTCCTTATTGTTACCTAATACTGTTTACATTGTTTTACTGCGATGGATTCAAGGTTGTCATGTATATTTCAGTCTAGGCAGTTAAACCCGTTTTTAGGTAGTACCTTTTTTGTGACGCTGGAAAATAAAAGCGAAAATAAGGAGTGACAATAAGTATAGAAGGAATACTAACAAGGGACCGGTCCAACGCCGCCGTGATAGCTTAACACAAGGTTTCCAAGCGTCCTAATTTTGATCGTATTCATTTTACTAGAAAAGTCCAGCAAAAATTAAGAATTGTTTCTTTTACTGGCATAGATCTGTAAGTATTATATTGCTGTAGTAGGAAGCAATAGTTAACCAAGAAGATGTAATAGTATTAATTGGTACTAATAGTAATAATATTAAATGATATTTGAATTTCTTAAGTGTAGATATAATTACGTGTTGAAAAAATTTTTGTTTTACTTTCCTGTGGGAAATAAGTTAGATATGTCTAAAAGGAATGTTTTCAGTTCGCGTAAAAAGATGTCATTATAACTATATGACACTTTTTTAAAATTCGTTCAACATTCCCACACCCACCCCCAGAGCTACAAAAATATCCATGCCAAAAGGATCAATAAAGATTTCATAACATTTCTAATTTAAGTGAGAACTAAATCAATGAGACAAAAATAGTCAAATAAACTGAAACTAAAAAATAACATAAACTTTTATTCAGAATAAGTTAAATTTCAATATATCGTGACAACAAAATATATATAATTATACTGGCATATTAGTTCTCATCAACCACTTTTCACATTTTAATGACGTCATTTGAGTTCCACAAGTGACGTGTGAGGCAAATTGACGTCATCACAGCACAAGAGCAGCTGCTAACTCGACTACTGATGTGCCTAATTGGATAATATGCAGTTTGTGAGCTAGGATCTTGTCTCAGGACAAGGCTTAAAGTCGATTTTAGCGTAAACAAAAATCTTTTTTCAACGATGGGTTTCTCACTATTTAAACTTAAAGAGGTAATGATCGAGAATATTCCAGTTTTTGGTTCTTTTTTGGGCTTTAAGTAATGATATGTGCTAAAGCTTGGATGTTTTATTTAACCACTGTGCGATTTTAAGATAAACCTTAACAATGGAGGAAGAATAATCCGATAAGTCAATCAATACCTATGAGCATTCGTATGACAATGAAGGCAAAACCTGCATTGATAATCTTTAAAGAACGATTGGCTAAAAATATGAGTATACAAAGTGTAAAAAACTTTATGTACAAACTTGTATGGATGACGTATTTTGACGTTTCCTGTCTTTCACATCATTGATCATGTATCATTAGCCGTATAAGACTCAAACTTCAACAGTATAATGGAAACAAAAAGAGTTAGTTTAGATTATTGATACCAAGATTGTACGTTTTATTATTTATATTTGACGGACAATTTAATATTTTAAAGCTTAATATCTTAATGAAAATTGTATGTTTGAGGACATAGTGAAAAATATCAAAGATTATATAAGTATTGAACACTGTAAAGATGTGAAAAAACCCGTACAAGGTCAAGATGGGAAGAAAAGAAAAGTTACATCTTTTGGTGTTATATTTGATTAAATTTAAGTTTTTTTGTAAAAACTTTCGATTAACCAGCATTGTGAAACAAGACAAAGAAGAAATATAGATAATGTATTTATATAATTTAGTGTTATCCATCCTTAATCATGAAGCAAGTTTGAATTTGTTTAACTCAAGCGGTTATGGCGAATCAAGTGAAAAGTTAAAAGTCAAATCAAGTTGAAAGTGTCAAATAGTATTGCAACAAATCTATTGAAACGTTGAATGATTTTTGTAATAATTAGCTTCGCTCGCTGGGTGCTCCGCCCCCAGGCTCCCGTAGTTGTCGGCAGTTCTTATTGATCGGAAAAGCTTTTAATGTAATCGTCATAGCTATATAAATTAAAATTAGAGTTTTGTCTGTACATTGCTCAGAATTATATAATTTTTAGTTATTTTTACGTTTCATGCGTTAGAGAAGTCGAAACAAGTCTCATCTCAATTTGTGTCTGTGACGCTCCAGGAGGCATTTTTACGCCGTCTTCTCCAAAAAAACGGGAAAACTGACAATAATTAAACTTATTTCATACATTCTCTACATTCCGGAGAAGGTTTTTAAAGGCTTAAAATTGTCCGCCGACCCTCGAAAAGTAAATAACGAGCATTTAAAAACCCACTTTTTACGCGATATTTGTTGCATTTTGCTTCAGTTTTAAATAAATAACCTACTGGTAATAATCAGCTGTCTTTGTAGTTGTAAGATTTATTAGAAAGAAAAACAAACAGCTGTGGAGCTGTGATTTAAACCCATTTCGAAACCACACTATATTAAAAAGTTATTTTATCGTATAACTAATAACAATAATGGTATAAATGTTCTAATCTATTTAATTGTAAAGTAATGCTAAATAATAAAGCTGGGTATTGATTTATTTTCTTTGTATTGATTTGTTTAGGATTTAAGGTTTACATTTTGGTATGATGATCTTCCTTCTGAATCCTACAACCCGTACGAAGGACGGGCTTACTGCTAGACCCTACTAAAATCGTATGGGAGTGACGAATAAGTTATAACGTACTACAGTATATATCCTTGCATCTCGCTTAAGTTCTGGTGTGGTAGATCTTAATAGCTAGTAGGAACTATTCCCTATTGCTTTCACCCTAGAATCTGACGTTTGGGCACAAGAGCTGAAAATCCATTTGGTCCCAGGAAAAACCAAGTAAATGCTGAACGTAGAAAGATAGGAAATAAGAGCAAATAATTAAGATTTTAGGAGGTAAAGTTCATGTTCCCATAGATCTTCTCGTTTAACCATCAATCTTGTAATCCATTCCGTTAGGTCGACAGCACAAAAGTACCTCATTATCACCGTTCGAAAATTTCGCTGTAATTCAAAATGCCTATACGTTATCTAGACCTTCGAAAATTTCGCTGTAATTCAAAATGCCTATACGTTATCAAGACCATAAAAACCATGACTCAAAAACATACCGTTAAACTCATTTTTTAGAAATAAACCGATATTTTAATTTTTTTAATTTGTAGGGAATGTGTGTGTGAAATTTCAGACCATTATAAGCTAAAATAACGTAACACAGTAGCAAGATGTGCAAGAAGAAGTCACAGATAAAAAATGTTAACTGTTTGGTCACTCGCATAACCTAAATGTAAACAAAATAAACAAATAATGCAAGTGAAAAGGAAATAGCCACAATGTAAACAAAGTTCTGGTTCCACAGTAAGGGAACGTTTTTTGGGCTTCTAGGGTGGAACCCAATTGAGCTATAACAAAATTGAACATCCACAAACCTTCTCTATGAAATTAATTAAGTGTTCCGCTTTTCATGGCCAATCGTCCAACGGTGCTTGAGCGCATAAACTTCGATTGATTTTCTTGCCGTTATGTTAGTTGGCCTTCTACCGGTCCCGTTCCACGTGAAAAGACAACCCATATCCGGTGGCCGTGGTGATAAAGAGACAATATGTCCGGTTGTCACACGGTGATTGACGGCGGCCGGTGTAACATCGGGGCGAACCCTTCAGTGATCCGTCTCCGTCGTTAGTAGAATGTGAGTAATGAAAACACCCAACTTTGGTTCGGCAGTAAGTCTTAAAAAGAATTTAGATGGTAAACTGAATGGATTTAATGTGTAACTATCGAGTTATTCAAGTTACAAGTTCAGTTTTGTTTTTGCATCCTCCATTTCCGATCTGATGTTTTAAGCCTATTTGAGCACTGTGGACGTAGTGATGGACTTAGCTTTATTTTTTGCGAATTTATATTTTTATGGGTAATCCACCCAAAAAATAAAATATAAAAACATCAATTTAAACTAAGGCGCATCCAACTGTTTCAATAAATTAAGAACACTTTTAGCTCAGAATAAAAATTAAACTACTATACCGGTTTGTCTTAGAGAACGATCGTTTAGAATTAAAGACCCTTTCAACGTAAAAAATAGACTTCAGATGTATTTTAACAACGAACTTTGATACAATTTACTTGTCACAATTAAAATAAGTTTAAAATTAGTAGGTGGTCTAACCAACGGAAAAGTTTGTCTCGATGCTACGAAATAACTGCTGAGACAGGGAAACTAGCAATGGTAGGAGCAACGAAGTATCCGTGTTTATCGTATTAATTACATAAGCAATGACAAGTAAACAGGATTCGATAGAGGGTAGAATACTGTACTCATGTTGGGGGTGTCATGAACAACTACTTCTTGATCAACTACGACTGCGTATTTGAAAATATTTAATTTAAATATGTAGAAGAACGTAAATGCAAGTAAAATTTTCCATTCTCTACCCCTTGCCATTTATTACGCATAGATAACTAAGATACAGTTTGACATGGATATGTCTTAGCTCTGGGAGGGTTTTGGCGATTTTTAAGATGGAAAAAATGTAACAGGTTTCCATAGAAACCATTTAAATTTTAATATAAAGGAATATGAACAGCTGTTTGGATGATTCCCTTTAGACATATCCATGATCTAACCTATTTCCCGCAGGGAAGTAAATACAAACATTTTTTTGTAAATCTTATTTCTGTTTTACGGAAGCACAGCTAGCTGGGATGGCTCTCTGATGTAGAACCGTGAATGGAGAGACACGGGTAGCTGGATACCGTGTAGTGTGTAGTGTGTAGTGTGTAGTGTGTAGTGTGTAGTAAGCTAACTGTGCCAAGGCCGGCAAACACTACACGTTTCTGTAAATAGAGACGGAATTTACGAGTCTCTTCCTACACGCGCGCAGAACCATTCCGACACTGATATCAAAGTGTACAATTATATAACGTGGCTGATGGCTCAACTCGTACTCTATAGACTCATCTTGTATGGATCAAAAATCACATTTCCTTCTAATTAACAGTAAGCCCTAAATAATTTATATTTTTACAATAACAGGGTTGAAACACAAACAATTGAAATTGAATAGATTGAGCACTATTGCTATTGCCTTATTTAATATAAACGATACATTGATTGCCATACCAGGTCATTATCGCGGAGGTCGAAGAAGTTGCGCTCTCTAGCTGCCAGAAACATCGGACTTATGCCGAAGCTTCATTGGAGGAGTTCATGGGACTAAATAGTCTCACCAACATAAAATCATTTGCTTTACAAACAATAAGAGCTAAAATGTAATTTAAAAAAACGTTAAGTAGGATTAGTATCTGGAAGTGAGCTCAGAAAATTAGTTGAGAAATAAAGTAGATGAAAGAAGGACAAGTAGAATGGGTGAGAAAATTTGACATAAAATGTTGTAAGATTAAACAAAAAGAAGATCTGTTGCTCAAAGCCTTAGAACACAATAACACACAATAAAAAGAAAAAGAAACAAAAACTGACACACGTCCGTACCTTTCTGATAAACATGAGTAGTACAAAGAAAAACTGAGACATGACTGGAAGGCAAATGAGGACTGGCCGAGACGGGAGTGTCAGTATCGCAAGGTTGTTATCAGAGGTGAAACGGCCTTGAGATATCCGACTGATAACGGCGTTGTCGCACGATGATGAATAGAGCATTGAGAGGAGGTTGTGAATGAAATTGTGATTATACTCATTCATAAGTGAAGGAATGAAAATACTGTACTGTAGTTAAGGGTAAACCAAAGAAAAAATATGGGTTATGGCATGTCAAAATATTTCAGGAACATATCACATCCCTGTTTTTATTTGTTTAAAATACTTTAGTTGAAAGCGATGAAACTATACACCTGGGAACACATTCTTATTATTCTCCGAAGTGGAAAGTGATCAAGAGTATTTTTACTTTTTATGTTATTACAACAATTTAAGCTGTACAAAACAGCGACTGTTCACTGCTTTGATGGGAATCAGTTTAGCTAGCGATCGATAAATGTCTCTAACAACAACAACAAGAGCATGACGCAACGTTCATGCTCTTTAATTGTAGCCTTACAAGAGGGTATGAAAAATTGAAATTTATAATAATTCAAATTGAAAACTTGAGCCCAAATAGTACTTGTAACATAAACTTCAATAAATTCAGAATTAACTGAAAAACAAAAATATCAGAAATCTGGGCGTGTTCTGTTTCAAATAACTCGCAAAAAGATTTTGTAGAGCCGATTTTGTAGGTCTGGCAGAGAAATTGCGGTGAGTAAATCATTTTAATGGCGCACGCTCCCCCAATTAGAAACTGTTGGCTTATTAACCATCACAAAAAGACGATGTCGGGTGGATATGTAGCGCGCCACCCAGGGCGTGGTGGCATCGGCCACCGTGCTTCACAAACAGGCAGAAGCTATAATACTGAATTGTTTCTGTAACTCGACAGTTTTGTACATTATGTAGCTGAATTTGTCTACATACGAGTTACTTTTTTTAATCTCAGGGTTTTTATCCAACCAACTTCCTGTACTGTACACCACTACTGCGCCCATCGCCTAGAATGTTCTGATGTGAACCGCTGCATCAAAAATTGTACTTAGTTCCTCCTTTGTGGCATTACAGACATGTTGCCATGTCGTCGCAATATTCCGTCTGGGCACTCCACACTCCACACTCCTCTAGCCCACATGTGGGAGACGACGCGAGAGGGGTTGTGTGTTGTGACGAGCTGTCGAGCGAGAGTGACATGCTGATAAGAGAGAGAGTGCTGCTGATAACAGCCCTGTGCCCTGCGCGGTGCGTCAACTCTTGACATTTACCACCTGTCTCGACTCAGCTGTTTATGGCAGCTGCTAACACTTCGTCCCAGCTGATAAACTTACTCTTTGTGGGAGATGGGGAGAAGCCACTACAGTTTGTGTACGGTACTAACAATTTAAGACATTATAAATCTGTATTTATAAACTTAAAAGCCCTCATCACTCATTCTTTTACTTCCCAATTATTTAGGAGGCTGAAATTTGTTATACTAGTTTTTTAGGCCTAAAATAGGAGAGTCTAATAGTTTTTGTGACGATTTTCCCATGAATCTCTAACCTATACGCCTTCAAAGTTCCCATGACAATCTTATGGGAAAATAATTTTGTTTCGGCTTCCAACATATGTTGTCTTATTATTATTATGTTGTCTTAAAACAGCAGCTGTTTTTCTTTTGACCCATTGAGCAAGCCAAAGAAGCAAGCATAAAATAGTACTTAATAAATTACTTCTTTAAGAAGGGTAGTAACTTATCGGTTCATTTCAGCGTTAATTTCACACAGCTTAATACCCAGTCTCCGGATCCTTTGGCGCCCTAGAAGCGCGGCATGACCTGAAGGGACGATGTGAAGGCCAACTTTGAACTGTTTACCCCTGTATGAGACAGAAACCGATACTTTTCCCTCTGGCTTGATCATGTATCCATAGTATGAACGAAAAGCTAGTCTTGATGGTTCTACAGGTACGTTCCGATGTAGACGTTCATCATTCTTCGCCAGGAGAGAAAGTTTAACCCCACTTTCAACTTCAAAACTTTGTGATATACCATTTATACTACCAGAAACAATGTATTTGTCTCATATTCAACTTCAAATAAATCTATGATATCAATATTCTGATATCTGATCGAATCAATTTTGTGTACCCCATGGTTAGAAGAGTTGTCACTTGAATAATAGTCATCCTTTGAGCCTGAACGTTCCATCTTCGTCTTTTACCTTGTATTGTATATGAATGTTAAAACAATTACAGTATTCAGCTATGACAAAAAGCGTTTACTTAAAATTACACACCGTGGTGTTGTAGTTATTTTTTCACCAAACAATTTTTACTACGATTTTTTTATTTATACTGAATTTTACTCAGTCGTTTACTAAAACTATGTTTTATAAATAATGCGATAAATACCAATCAACAAACCCCTTTCCTGTAATAATTAGTCTCTTTCCCGTATGACGTGATTACAACGCTTCAAAGTCAAGGCAGTTCTCATTACTAAAGGTTGTTAGGAACACTTTTCCTTATCAGGACGTGCTAATCCATTACAACATTTATTTGTTGTTGATAACGGAAGACCGTCCGTGTTATGTAAAGCTAGAACGTTGGTAGCACTGAACCTTATTATCATGATATTTCTATCCGTGACGTAAACAGCTAATACGTCATTCTGCGGCGCAGTGCTGCTATCTGAGAACTACATTTGCAACTTTGTAACTTTCGAGACGGATTTTGTAATAATTCACCTCCTCGCGAATGACTAAAATATTTACTGAGCATTAGTTTAGGCTAAAAATTTCTTTTATTTCCACTGAATAACAATAAAAACATCAAAGTAAAGCCTTTTTGGACATTCTAAGGATTAAAAATATGATATACCGATTATTATGAATATTTTTGGGTTTAATATAAATCATGTGAGCTGGGTTTAGTTTTGAGTGCATAGGGATCTGAAACATCTTAAATACCACAATTGAAAGTGATGCGCGCGGCAAATGTTCAAAGCAGCACTAAAAAGGTGAATATTGTTAAAAATTAACAGGGTGGACTTGGACATGTGGATATAGGCCAAGATGAAGGGTAAAACTTGAAATAAGCTACTACCCATGCTCGAGTAAGTAAGGGTTAGAATAATGATTTTTTTAGAACACTTCAATTTCATTATTCATTAATTTGCAATGCGCTGTTAACAATAATTGATAGAGGATAGAAAATTTGTAAGGTATTTTGTAAGTATTATGTACATAATACAAATAGTATTACGTACATACTAATACTATACCCAGCTATACTGCTAGCATACGCCTTACGTTACGGTAAAAACAGGATTATCCTTAGCCTAAGCAACGCTAGTTTTCCTTTTGTAAGCAATGATATACCGCCGAGGATTACCGCGGCAGGTCGTCTTCATAACGTTTAACTTTTAACTTGGTATAGCTTTAGTAACACCCAAATCGATATCGTAAATTTGGAATGCAGCGCGCCTCATAAGAGACGGGTGCGCCCGGAATGGCATGGCATCGCGAGGTAGTACTAGTACTGTCTGTATAGGTAGTGGCTGCACGTCCGCACCGGAGACCGGAGACGGGTCACATCTCCGGTTCCTAGAACACGGCGTTCACAGCTGGAGCTGGACCAGCAGCAGCCGACGACAACGCCACCTGTGGGATCACACTCGCATGTATCACTGAGCTTCCCAAGCAAATGCATCCAGTAGAATCAAAATGAAAGAATGGATGTATTATTTATTTTATTTTTAATTTGAAACATCAAGTGCCCATCACCGAAAGCCGAGAGCTTGTGCGTGGTACTGTAGCGTGTAGCGGTATTAGTCACATAGGCAAGCCAGAGGTGACATCTCGCATGATCTGACAGGAGTCGCCGGTCGCTGGTTTCGATGTAGCAACATTTAACGTACAGGGCCAGAGCATTACCCATGCAACATAAAACAACGATTACATGTGTTATTTCGCTAAGACTCTCAACTTAGTGACCCTAAATTATAAAATAATTTCCTTTTAATAATGTTTTGTTTTATATTATGACCCCGTCGTTCAAACTCGTCCTAATCAATGCGCGTTATCCTAGTTCGTCGGCCGTTTATCCTCTTTTAGAGAAACAGTAGGGTTAAAAAATCCAGAAATTAAAAGTCGTGTACCCATTATTAATAAATCAAAACTTAATATTATTTACAAACTTCATAATACTCCACATTCTAAAATTGTTCAGAAAACTTTTAAATTCAAAAATGAACTTTAAAACTGGAACCCTAAAAAGTTGCTTAAACTGGGCCAGAAACTTAAAATAAAAATTTAGCTATTGAAAAATACGGATACAACAAAAGAGGAACGAAGAAAATCCGTAAACCCGCTTATCTTGGTATTGCACTGCACATTTCGCAAGGACAATACACAATACATCAACGGGAAAACTTCAATCAAACCATATGCATAAGTAGTTTTTCATGGCATTTGTGCAAGAGTCATCGACCAATCATGAGCCATTCAGGGGACAATAGGCATCTGACTTGCAACTCCCGGTGTGAAACAGCTGGGTGAGAGTGAATCGGGGCTAATAAGAGTAGTTCCGAGGAGCACGCCTTATGGGAGTAGCCTACTGCGTGTTGTCGGGGCCAGCCCGCGGACCAGGAATTGCTAGAAAACTGGTGATTCCTTGACGAAATAAAACATTACTTTTAGGATATTTAAATAAAAATAAAATAATGGAGTGATAATTAGAAACCACAGGTGTCTAAAAACTAGTGAGTAAACAACGAGCAGTTTAAGAGTGTCTCAAAGCGATAAAACTGTTTTGATTATCGTTTTGATCGATGTGTCTGTCTAGTCCACGTAACTATCCACCTCAGCGCTACGAAACAGCATTTTCATTACACTATAACGAAACCAGCTGCTTTTGACGTTAGTTGCGACTACAGAGAGTAATGTTTTCCCGGCCCAGGATGGGTAAATCAGCTGGAGATTTTACTCACACTAATACTAGTTTGGGTAAATCGTAGCTAAATTCTTAGTTACGATTTCTGACACTAGTAACGCTCAGCGCTAGTAGCTTTAACAATACTGTTAGTGAAGGCTATAAAAAGTGAAATCAGCAGTAAAAACAGTATTACTATTGCCATTTTATTGGTACTGAGGAAATCAAATTGGTAACTCATGGTCAGTTTGAAAAATTATATTACTTAATTAGTTTTTCTTAATATGATTACAGTAAAATGAAAAACGTCGTTCATAGCTCGGGTTAGAAGTGTTATTCGGTGCCTTGATCGAATTCCACGCTCGGCTAGACCCCTCGCGTGCAAACTCGATCGTGGCCCGGAAACAACCACTTTCCATCCTTGTAATGAAATAAACTATTCTAAGGTAAGGAAACGAGCTTTGTTGAAGTTTAAGATAATATTACACCATTAATAAAGAAAATTACAATAATGCTGTAAACAATTTTCATTAAAAGTTTGAGTTAGGTATGCAAGTTAAAAAGTAACAACTTTTCCATAAATTAATTCCAACCGAGGATTTTAAAAAGTTTCGCATATGACATTGGAACGTAACAAATCAGAGTGAGTAACTGCTTTACCTCAAACACAAATGAAATCCTGTTTTGTGCATTGCTAATGCAGCTAATGAGTTATAAAATACATAACAATGCATAAGCACGAACAACACTCTGGGCTTACAGTCTGAGACAACAAGATTTGTAATTCATTTTTAAGGTGGTAGATGCCCGCTTAGAGTTTCTACATGGTAGTTTTACTAAACTTATATATTTAGTATGTTATAATCTATATTGTGGTGGAGTTATCAGTCAACGGTCGAAACACTCCTCACAACACGGTAGTGAATATGTTGATAAATGACCACCGCTCTAGTCCTACCTTGCTGACGGACGGGAGGTCCTGGACATCGGAGTCCCACTCGCTGGACAGGTCGTCGCTGGAGGCTTCTCCGTACTCAGCGGGTGGCCAAGGGACCTCCAGGAGGCTCTTCTGGTACTGTTCGTACCCGGGGGCGGCGGTGCGAGGCCTGGGGGGTGGCGACGGGGTACGACTTCCTCCGTCGCGCATGTCGGCTACCTGCAGTCTGCCCCTGCAGTCGCTCCTGCTCGGGTACCGCCCGATGACCACCGACATTTCACATACTACCGGGCGGGAACCTGGTTATCAACTTCGCTTTTGATCCAAATCCAACGTTTACATCATGTTTTAAACGTTAAGCTAAACTATAATGTATGTTTTAATTAACTTGATCAAATCGAAGTTTATAACCTACGTTTACTCTAGCCTGCTCAGATTTTCTTATAAAAGTTACAAAAAAATGAATTTGTCACCCTTAAGTAGTAATTATGGGACTCAAGAGTGTAATACAAAAGTTTATTCATACTTTTACGGAACAACACCTCAACAACAACAACTCATGGCAGCCATGAGCGAGTAAGGCTCATCAAATATGTTATGCCTTTTCCAAAATACCATTAAAGTTTTTAAAACATACTTACCCACGTTAAGATTCGATTGGTTACTTATGCTCCCTGGTCATTTAAGTCATCGATCCTACATGGACAGACTGAACATTGATCTCATTAAGTGTTCCTTCATCATTTGTATAATATTCTCATTTGTCTTTATAGCCTGTCCTAGTTTATCCCTAGTGACAACGACGTACTAAAGACTATGAAACTATGTGGTCTAATCTACCGCAAAATCCACCCCAGCGCTATGAAATGACATTCTGTACTGAGATTAGAAAGGTGGGCGTTGCAGAAGTTAAAAAGATCAAGTTCAGAAGATCAGAAATTAAAAATTCTGTTTTATCGCATTTATTATGTTATAAATGCGTGGTAATGCTAAAGATTAGATTAGATTATTGAAATGGCAATCTAAATATATCCGTAAAAAGGATTTGATGAAAAAAATATGTTAGAACCAAATAAATAAAAACAAACTTTAATAACTTTTCGTCATTTACAAAGAGTTTAACATTCATCATTTTCAAAGAAGTTTAACCTGCATAATTTACAAAGTCAGTACGTAAGAGACTTTCATGAGTCCAATGTATATTCTCCAAAATACCCGTTAGTTGCGTATTGCTAATACGGTTAATGGATTAAAGAAAGGATCATACGATATTTAGTTTAGCGCGGCTTTGGTGAGCCGGCCTTAACACAAAGTAACTAAAACGTTAGTCAATGGTAGATAATCTGTTGGGCAAATCATTCCAGAAACATTTTGAGCGGCGCGGTGCGCTGTTATCAATGCGGAGGAGTAACCGGGGCCCGATATGACGTCAGCAATGACCTTGCGGCGACCTTGACTGGTCAGCTGTGGCTGTGCCCCGCCGTTCTGGCGTACCGTATCAGCTGCTGTGCTACCTCATGATATAACTAAACAAGGTTGTCGTTTCTGTTTATAATGGTGGAGGAAAAATCACACAAACACCCACACTCATTGATAGCGGCGGTCCCTTGAAAGAGAAGACGAGATTTTAACTAATAAGATGAATTAACCTTGAGACTTCAAGGCTTCAAATGTTGACTTTAAATGATAGTTTTTGTATTTCTATAAATCAGTTTTACATGTCAAAAAATTTTCTAAATACACAACGAATTCAAAATATATTATTCCTCTGTACATGTCCCTGAATCACTCGTGTGTACCTATGAAATATGTTTCTTAAACAATTAGGTGCTACTGCAGTTTTTCTGTGAGGTGCACGGTGCTTCATTTCTTTTTCTATTTTGACCAGTCACGATTAAGGGACCGGTGTACCCCAGCCGTATCAGCGTAAAAAAGTTTCGAAGAATCCAGTTTTATGAACGCATTAGCTGTACTCGAAATGACCATCAATTTTTATTAATGTTAATCAAAATTACGACGCTTTTTAGCAAGGAACGATATCTACTCGATGGCATAATTTATGACCACGTTGCGGGTATTTACAACCCCTACCTGAGGAATTTTACCTAACGGAACCTAGAGGCCAACTTTGCTGACTCCCGATAACAAATACAGTACAACATATTTTTTTATTGGAAGGGGCGGATTACTCCCAAGGCACTTCAGCCGTAGCGGCTTTATGCGCACCCCTGTGTGGGTTGCCGCATTATCACATAGCAAAAAGCCATTGGTGATTGGCGGGATTTGAACTCGAGACCTTGAGCACCAAAGCCCCGCGCTCTAACCCTAGACCATCGCGCTCCCCTAGTACAATATTGAGTAGCCTACTATAGTGTAGTATAGTATAGTGTAGTGGGTCTCTTCTGTGTACTGTCTAACATATACAACATATTGTACTCAATAGTAGTAGGCTACTGCCTACTGTAGTATAGTATAGTCTAGTGGGTCTCTACTGTATACCGTCTATCCCCTGTGAACGACCCGGCCGATGACTCAACTTTTGTTGCCTACTGTAGTATAGTATAGTCTAGTGGGTCTCTACTGTATACCGTCTATCCCCTGTGAACGACCCGGCCGATGACTCAACTTTTGTTGCCTACTGTAGTATAGTATAGTCTAGTGGGTCTCTACTGTATACTGTCTATCCCCTGTGAACGACCCGGCCGATGACTCAACTTTTGTTTGCTAATTATGACTCACGGTGGGATTTTGAACAATCACGTTGCTGAATGGCAATCGAAACTGCCAGGTTGACATGTAGGCCTATTGAAATTATAATCACCCTCACTTGTGGTGACGCGGGTGGGCGATGGGAAGCCGACCTGGGACTCTGGGAGACTCGGGAGTTGGTAAGGGGTGAGAATAAGTATGATAAATTAAAATAAATGTAATCATATATTTAGAACATCTTCTCTAATTAAATATTTTTAGAGTTTTAAATGCCTGTAAGAATGCATAGACATTCTATAATTATGCTATTGAATGTGAGCTAAAACAGTTCAAAAATAAATAAATGAATGGTTAAGGCGGTAGTCTACCTGAAGGCAAAATCTGACTCATTGCCTTGAAATAACATATTCAAATTAAATAACATATTAAAAAAAGGCGTTGCTGAGGCTAAGAACAAGGTTGTTTACAAAGGTTTTAATGTTACCAAAGTCAACCGAAGTGTTTTCTTGCTTAAACGTATTAGCGTAAAAAAAAACTTAACGCAACACGAAAACTTAGAACTTAGTTAAACAAATATTTTTGATGGCATTTTGATACCTCTTTGAGGAATGCCTGGTTCCCCGCATTACAGCGTCACTTGATGTGTTAAACAGCCGATTAATTCGTCCATGGAGCAGTCTGAGGCTCAATGGGGGAAGAGGAAACTAGGTTAGTGGGACGACAGAGCACACAGTAGATATGATAACATCTTATCGCTATCAGTGACGCGGCGCGGCGTCCGCGCTTGTTCTGCGCTTGTGGTGGTCACCCTGCTTCCGCTGCACAAACCTAGGTTTCCGGTCATCAAACGTTATCAGCTTACCCACGGACAGAGTGATGTTGATTACCTCGCATACTTGCTTGAAGCCGATTGTAGAATTAGGCATGGAAGAAGATAGCCTCGACATGTTTATATTCAGATTTTACAGTCAAAGGTTATAAAGTTCAACAAGATAATTTAAAAAGGCAAGGATATTTCTAAGAATTTAGACTTAATATTTCGTAGCTTCCCATGTTAACTGCACGAATTGTTAAGAAGAGAGGTAAGCCTATACTCTGTTGTTACATTAACTATAGTACACTGATCATTAAAACCCCATATAACCCAACAAACATTTTTCATTCTGTGTGTCTATGCAGGAAGAAAACTTGGAATTTAACTTTGAAACAGATAGAATAGCATGAAAATTAAAAACGTACCATACTTTAATGTCAGACTTTTATTATATGGATAGTAAGTATTTTTAGATTTTTTCATTTTACGGGAAATAAAAAAAATGATTCATGTACAGTAAATACAATGGAAAAGGAAACCTTTAAATATTTTACGCCACATTCAAACACGTCTTAATTCTGTTATTTGTTAGATATTAACTATAAAAATAGCTGAGAAAATATTTAGAGTTGGAAACAGATAGGCCTAAAAACCTGAGTATTAAGATTTTTAGGTTGAAATTTTAACACCAAAACCTTTATCACTATTAAAACGATTATAAACTGAGGGTGATACAGAATTTAGATGGATTTAAAAACTGGTGTTCAAAATTCAAACTCCGTCCGACGTTAGGTTGTGAAAGTCAATAGAAAGCGGTCACGAATTTTCGCAACGAATCACCTTCAACTCCGTCGTTGTCCATTCTACAGAAGTCTATCTTTGTCTATTTTAGTGGTCTCTACATTGGAAAACATCTAAACAAACTTAAACACGGCTGACTATTTCCCTGACAAAGCAGTAAGAAGGAAAACATTTTTACGCAACTTGCTACGTAACAATTAGACCTAGTAATATTACATTTCTTAGTTATTAATAATCAGCTGTTTTACGAAATCCCCGTTTTACGTTATATAATACTTTTTGAACCGATTCTATAGGTTAGTAGATTTATATTACTTTAAAATTTTAACACTTCAGTCTACCAGCTAATTGAAATCATAGGAATTGACATATAAAAGCCGAAGCTTTAAGAAGAAAATTACATATTTACCCGTAGTGATAATAATAACAATATCAAGTATGTATTTTTTGTTTTCTTAATATTACATCTAGAACCCTAAGTATGTTTACATTCACAGAGCGAGTGTAGGAAAAATATTAAGATTAATTTAAAAGAGAAACAATCGGAATAAATGTTAATATGAACTTATTTTTCCGGAGGGACGCTGAAACGTACAATTTCTAAATAAAATAAAATGAAAGAATATTATCAAGAACTCTTTGTGTTTCTATCAAGATTAGCCAACATCCTAAATTTAAAAAATTTAACGATAGCAATTTCAACAACTTTAAACAATTATAATGAATTTTGTAGCCATAAAAATCATCACTTAATCGGATGTTACTTCCACAAAATATTGAACCACGCACATATGCCGACTAATTTAAATATCTTCCGTTATTTGCTGATTAATACAGAATAATTGTGATTGTTATTGAGTAGTTAATATCTAAACTTAACCTAAAAAAGCTGCTTAAAGCGTTTATTTTAAGTTGATTGTTAGCAGGCGTGTGTCAAAGTCCACAAAGAGAGCGGGCAAGCGCTCTTCATCAGACTGCGAAACCGCGGGCAAAAACTGAGAACAAACAGCCGTCTAATCGCCACGGTTTCAAACGACCGTTTCCTGACTTAATCGTATATTTATGAGGAGGGAAATCAGCCTAAAATTGACGAGCATAACATAAACACCGGCTTTCGGTGGGCTTTAACTGCTTTGAAACAGCTCTTGACGGGGCCGTAAAGCGTGAAGCTGTGGCGCGCCCTGCTGGGGTCTTCCGCAACTAAACACTACGTCTCGGCGCGGCGAGCCTGAGTAGGCACACCCGGTACTCGACAATACTCAATATAACTTGAGTGGATGCTTAGCTGTTCCAGTTTTTTAAAACTTATCATCCGTAACTGTAGCCTATGAACCCTAATTTTGTAATTCTCAATTAATATGTACTAAGTAAAGACACTTTCATGTTTTAGCGAATTTCCCATAGGGAAGAAGCTATTACCGTAGGTCTCATGGCGAGACTTAAGCCCGGGACCATGTTATTTTTTCTTCTTTAGGTGCCCAGAGTCCAAAAACAATAGTCGTTAAAATTTATATATATATATATATATATATATATATATATATATATATGTGTGTGTGTGTGTGTGTGTGTGTGTGTGTGTGTGTGTGTGTGTCTGTGAACACGATAACTCTCTTAAAAATGGTCCGATCGAGACCAAATTTGGTAGAGACGTGTATTCCTACAAATGCTCGGAAGAGTTCGTAAACCAGACATATCGGTCAATGGTAACGGGTAGTTTGGGGGGGGGGTTTGTACCCCAAAATGGTTTTTTTGCGTTTTTCACATGTAATTTTTAAAAATTTATAATTTTATATTTCACCATTGGAATCAGCTTAAAAAACTACACAATTAAGTTCCTTAAAGTTTTTCTCTATCTCCAACGGTTACCGAGATATTAACAAAATCTAAACACAGTACGTTGTATTGTGGGGCTCCAATGTTAATCTTATGGAGGATAGGGAAAAATTAATATTTCCCATATTAATCAGTATTTTTGGATAAAACTTGATATTTAGCTTCATGTAGTTGAGATATATCCATTTATGCTTAAAAATCATAGTTTATGTATTTATCAGGGCAGCAAACCTGCATACTCTTTTCCCATATTAATCATATAGGGAATAGGCAAACTCCTTTATTTATGCACAGATGTTGATGAAAGTTGATATAAATGTTAAAAAAATTAATTGTTTATGCTAGAAACACCTACTTTCAGCGTTCCTCACAGCAGCAAACCTGCATACTCTTTCCCATGTTAATCTATGGAGAGTAGGCAAATAATACTCATATTTATTGACAGATAATGATCAAACTAGTCATATATTATTATTATTATTATGTTATTGATTTGGAAATTCGCTGAGTACGCAGGTCTGCTGCGACGGGGGTATTTGTTAATTGTATCCTGTGTTTGGAGAGTTACAGAAACTGCAATTGAAGATGAATATGTATAAATCGTATTCAAGTACATTAAAATATTCCTTTAAAAGTTAAAGCTAATGTATGATAAGTTGATTGGTCATCCAGTTTTAAGATTTATTCCTTGAATTTAGTTCATAAACTAATTTTATTTTGATTGTTGTTTCGATTTTTGTATGTATTCACATACACATAACCTCTGTTAAGATCGACATTGTCTATAACCATAAGCATAATGGCAATAAAACTTTATATACAGTCTTAATATTTAGAGTTAAAATATCGGTTTTATTGGGTTGACTAAAACGGCCACAATACTGCCACCCCACTTAAAACTCTACGTCTTCGAGATTGTAAGTATTAATGAAAACTAAATAGTCTAAATGACAATTCAATGCACATGTGCTGATCGATAAAATCTCAATTCTGTCTCATATCCACGTGCCGTCGTATCAGTTTAGTAAGGTTCACAGTAGAAACTTGGGCCATAATTTTACTCAGTAAGGGAGCGCCGCGCCGCGCCGCGTACAGCGTCGGGCTACAGCATCTGATAAGTCCTCTTATCGGGCGTTGCTACTTGTGGGCCGCCGGCGTCTTATCGACCCCGCCCCGACCCTTTATAGCTGAATAGAAACATAAAGCGCCAAACGGGTCGATCATCGGCCGAAAACAAATTAGTGGCCCGAAACGTTAGTGGCCAGCCGTATAAAAGACGATAACATCTTTACGGCGGATTTCGATACCATCCGTCAGTCCGGTTAGGCTAATCTGCATTTCGTATTTCATAAAGTTTCGATCGGTGGCCCCCTATTGGCCGTCAATGTAAACGCGTCTGTTTTATTACGAATGTAGTTTGCTGGACCTAATATGGGCTTCGATTTGAATATCTGCGATCGCCGAGACGAGAGAGGTCTGACGACGGGGGCAGGGCCACACGTGCTCGCGAGACGGCAATTACGCCCATAAATATCCCTAAAACACTTAGTTTCGTGTTATATTTGGTATCGATTTAGGTGTCTAAACTTCAAAATTAAGTAAAGCAAGCAAATTAATTAAAACCACTATTTAAACGTATATTAATGTCAACTTAGAAAAAGTTAGTGAATGATTGATATTTATGATCGGGATACATGCATTCGCGCGATATAACAATCGTGCGATAGCATGGAACCTCTGTTATTCCTCTATGTTTTTCTCTGTTTTCTCATTGTTGCTAACCTATTGAAATCAAGAAGGTAGAGAAAATAAATAAAATATATTTAGGATTATTTCTTTACGCTAAAGCCGCAAATACATGTTAACTTTAAGATTGGCCATGTTCTGAAGTATAACAGCATTACGACTTCGTTGTGAAAGAATAGATATTCTGGGTCGCGGTATAATTAATAATAATACTGAAACGATAAGACATTCCAAAATTATTTTTTCTCAGATTTAGAACTAAATTGGGTTGAATTGCTATGTCAATGGAAATGAGAGACTCTAAGCAAAAACGTTTGTATTTACTTCCCTGTGGTAAATATGTTAGATCATGGATATGTCTAAAAGGAATGTTTTCCACTCATCTAAACAACTGTTCTTATTATTTTATATTAAAAACTAGCTGACCCGGTGAACTTCGTAACGCCACAATCATTCTACATTCATTACTCATTCATACTTGGCTTAAAATACCTACCTGGGTAGGTCGCCATTTCAGTTAAAAGTATTAAAGTATTAAGTAAATACATGAAAGGATGGAGCTCACGCACGATTGTTATACAGTATCGCGTACATGAGGTCCTCCCTTTATGATCTTACATCGTTGGTTTTATGAAAATTGTACACGACGCCAAAACAGTATTGGGTGAGTCTTTGAAAGCACGTTTGAAATAGTCAACAGCAGGCGTAGCTTATATAAAAAGCTGCCCAGGTTCAAGGACTAATCAGAGGTTACCGAGGGGATTCTACGTCGTGGTTATTCCTAGAGAGGTTGATAAAGAGAGCAAACATGATAACAGGTGATAACAGCACTGGGTGAACACTCTGGAACACCGTGGTCTGGCCTGATGAGACCGAGGGAACACACTGCCTATGCACTATGCACTGGCGTTGATAGATGTCCATAGCAGCCTCAACCCTGATTGCCCCATCGGAGATAATTTACGGTACAATAGAGATACCATAGACGTAGCCGTCACTGACCCAATAATTGGAGCTGACTTCTTGAATCACTACAACATTTTCCCAGACTGCAAGAAACGTCGCTTTGTAAAAGGAATCACCGGTCTATCTATGACTTGCCGCTGAAAAGACACAATTCAATTCAGAATCAAGACTATTACTCCGGAACATACGGCCAACAAAATCCTATCAGTGTTTCCAGAGCTTACCAGACTAACAGATCTCCCTGGAGAAGTGTTCCCTTCCACTGTCCATTTCTTCCGAACGAATACAGGCCACCCACTCTCATTGCGCCCACGCCGTCTTGTTCCTGATCGACTTCAAATCGCTAAACAAGAGTTTGACATTATGCTTCAAGACGGAACTGCCCGTTGATCTGACAGCCTATGACCTTCTCCACTTCATATAGTCCCCTAGAAAACGAATAGCTGGCGCCCTTGTGGCCGACTATCTTGCCACGAACGCCAGAACAATACCCGACAAATTACCCCGTTCGTCATATCCACGATTTTGCGAGTAATCTCAGGGGCTGTACAGTTTTCTCTGTCATTGACTTTGTCCGCGCGTCCAATCAAATCCCTGTCTACCCAGAAGACATCCATAAGACAGCAATAACAAGAGCATTCGGAATATTCAAGTTCACTTTTATGACCTTCGGTCTCCGAAACGCAGGACAGACATTCCAACGCTTTATTAATGGTGTATTATCCGGACTGGACTTCTGTTTCTCGTACGACATCCTAATATCATCCCGTACACCCGAGGAACATGACGACTATCTCAGAGCTGTCTTTCAACGACGATCATCCCACGGAATCCTCATCAATGCCCAGAAAATAGTCTTCAACTTACCTTCCGTAAAGTTCCTGGGTTATGAAGTCTCTGCTGACGGCACACGCCCACTGCCCGACCGCATTACTGCTCTACGGGAATTCCCTCTCCCAACAAAATCTCGCGATCATCGCTGGTTCCTCGGCATGGTAAACTTTACATGCCGCCAACGCTACGTGGAAATCAACCGATCACGCGGACACCAGACCTGCAGAAAATATTCGATACTGATGAAAATAACCTCGCGCAAGCGACTGTCTTAGCTCACCCTGACACTAATAAACCGCTAGCCTTGTTAACTGACACATCGAATTCCCCCATCACTGGTCTCCAATAGCTGGTAAACGGCACATGGCGACCTCTTGCTTTCTATTTGCACAAGCTGAGCAGCTGACAAATAGAGTGGCTTGCATACTATCGTGAGCTCCACGCACTCTACTCTGGTATACATCACTTCCGACACATGCTGGAGGGTCAAAACTTCACTGTCTACACCGATCACAAGCCCATCACCAACGCCTTCCAACAAAGTCGTGACCGACTTCCACTAGTTCAACTCAATCAACTATCCTTCACCAGTCAATTCACTACTGTAGTGACATTTGCCATGTTGACGGAGATTCTAACGTTGACGCTGACGCCTTATCTCGTGTCAACGCCCTCAAACTTCCACAAGCCATTGACCTTCAGGATCTAGCACATGCCCAGACTGAGGACGCTGAGCTCAAACCTCTTTTGAATGGCGATACATCTCTAAATCTCAAGCACATCGCTGTACCAGGCACCGACACCGTACTGTACTGTGAACATCAAATACCAAACGTCGCCCTTACGTTCCAACGAAACTGCGCCGCCAAGTGTTTGATGCCCAAACACAACCTCAGCCAATCAGGTGCGCTAGCTTCAACACGTCTCATGTCTGAACGTTTCAGTTGGCCCAACATACAGAAGAATTGTCGTCTTTGGGCTCAACGATTAAAACTATCTCGCCATGTTCATTCGTCACTTGGAAACTTCCAAACACCTTCTACTCGCTTTTCTCACATTTACGTGGACATAATAGGACACCGTCCACCTGCCGGACCATATCGCTACTGTCTCACAGCCGTCGACCGTTACATACGTTGTCCTGAAGTTTGGCCACTTGAACGCATCAAAGCAGAGGATACAGCTAATGCCTCACAACAGTACTGGATATCCCGTTTCGGCTTAATGTCATGTATCACGACATTCCAAGGAGGTCAGTTCGAGTCCGAACTCTTAAAGGCTCTCGGCACTGCCCTTGGAACCACACAAACTCGGACCTGTAGCTTGCACCCCTGCAGTAATTGGGAAACGGATTTTTGGCAACCGCCCAGCCCCCACCGAGGGTCGGAACCCTAATTAGCCCTCGACAGCGGCCTTTTGGCAACCTCAGTTTCATCCCAAAAATTCTCCCTTTTCTCCATAAAAATCCCTGCCTCATTGTTTAATCCCACAAATTATCACTCTTATTCCTTAAAGTCCCTCCCTCTCCCCGTAATCACCGAAATCAGGAGATGTAAGAGCGAGACGGCAATTTAGAATTTTTGAATTTTAAGGTTTTAATAATAATTTGTTATGCACTTGTATAGGACTCTTTATGCACCTAGCTGAGAATTTAAATTTAACTTATGACAGAGAGGTTTGTGACCACATTGATAATTTCTAAATAATATATACAGTGAAATTTATATATAAAGTCTACATTCTTAAATGTCTTGTATCGATTGTATTTGTAAAAAATAATACAAAGTGTATGACAGTATCTTTTGTTTATTATTTCTGCACATTGTCAATATCTTTATTTTGGTTATAAAATTATTACAGTATTATAAATTGAAAGTTACAAGTCTATCTGATTGCAAAGAAATATCAATCGTTAATTCTTTCCTCAAGAAGTTATTTATGGGTTTAAAAATAAGACCGATACAATTCATAATATTGTACCTCTAAACATAGTTCAATCTTAACAACAGACAGTTCTTAGACAGTGTAGTAATCTCACACTTGAAAGGAATTGGGTATCATGCGTTGTGCTTTGTTATTTATTCTTCGTATGTCTTCGCTCGCCGCCTCCCCTCTCGCCCTTATCTAGTGCGCTTTCTCTCCCACCCTCAACCCCGCCCAGCACGAATGAAATCCCTGAAATCCCCACCAGGGAGAACAGCGGTTGCCAAAAGTCCGGACCACGGGTTGTGACACTTTTATAACCCCCTGCGATGACGATTGGGATAGGTGAGGTTCACCTATCAAGGAGTGTCACTTTTCGCCTCCCTCACCCAATTTTCTCCGTGGGGGCTGTTGTGGCGGCAAGCCACATGGCGAAATTAATACTATATGTTTTATTATTTATAACTAATAATTACTTTTACTTTTAACTGAAATGGCGACATACCCAGGTAGGTATTTTAAGCCAAGTATGAATGAGAAATGAATGTAGGATGATTGTAGCGCGATCTTGTAGTCTTATTACTGACTAAGGCTGACATATTCTTTAGACAGGACTGTTAATTAATAGCCCAACAGCCGATGGCAACTAATGGACCTACAGTTTAACGTGAAATCCGAACAACGGCCTCTGAATTACGAATTGGTCTAATTATGAGGATGGTCTTTGTGGATTAACGTAGTATTCAATAGTGCGGACGTTAATCCACACAAGAGAACAAGAGAACACTACACCCACCGACCATCTCTCACAACTATCCACAATTCGTGACCTCCAAGTGGCTGGATTACAGGACGTCGCGAACGTCCCAGTCAGGCTACTTGTTTGTTTATAGACAGTTGGTTTCTATACGGCCTTGTCATAAAACTCAAATACATTTCCTCCAACCCAAATTAGCCTATTTATTTTAGCACGTCGTATTTTCCTTCAACATTTAGCTTTGTTAACGACAAAGATAATTCATTTTCCTAGATAATTAATAACATTATCTGACAGTCAAAATTGTGAAGATTTTGCTCAGTAACAAACTGGCTGCCATCAGGTTATGAAGCGCGCACTATAACCACTGAGACACCCCGCCAGTTTAAAGTGAGTGTTGCTGTTGTCATGGTTATTGGTTATTGTTTATGGTTCATAACGGGCGTGTCAGTGTTAGGCCTAGGCCTCGGAGCACGTCGTCGAGTCACAAGTGAAAAGAAAACAGACTTCATTTTAACACTCCATTTTACTTATTTTACAGTAACAATTAATTACCAAATCTAAAGTTTTAAATAATTTACTCAAGTTTTACAAAGCTTCCTAAAGTTTGTAATTCGGCATTAATAACATATTATTATTTTAGGTATAATAAACAGTTAATAACTAAATGACTAGATTTTCTCCTTTTCCAATGAATCTCTCGAAAACTCAACATTCCACAAACTCGACAGGGCTTCGGTCCTCAAGTTTTGTCAAGTTTGTGACACTGAATTGTATACAGTAAATGAAACTATTCAATCGACTAGTGTCGACAATTTCTTCTATGTACCTTGTTATCTTGTTACTGTTACTTTGCTTGTTATTATGTTATTATTCAAGTCAACCTGCTTTATCCTTAATAATAAGCGTCACAATTTCCACCCCTCAACAGAAACCTAATGTCTGCCAATTTAACTTTAAGTGGGGCTCTTGATATGTATTTGTGGCGGCTAAGCCACATGATGAATTCATTTGACTCAGTTTTGACGTATTTTCTTTCATATCTATCGGTATTATTAATTACTACTGAATAAAAGGTCAACCTAACGTTTTCAGTGCAAGTTATGGCATTGAAGTTAAGACTTCACAATTAAATAAACTGGTTTGTTTTTATATTTGTTTTGCTTTATGTTCGTTTTTTTAAGTTTGAAAGTTAAAAATGAGATTCTTATTCTTGAGTTTAGGATATTACTATTTAAAAAGAATTTAATCTATTTAGTTGTTTTTAACCCGGCACATTGACTAGAAGGAGTAGTTGAAGTAGGCTAATTATTATTTAGAATGCGACCATAAATAACGGTTATCAAATCCTGTCCAGGGTAGGCCTACCATTGTCTCAGGGAACGTCCTCGACAACTTCCGTCCATTGAAAGTACAACTGCGTTGCCAAAAGAGGTCGAAGTGAACGATGCAGTATGATACTCCGTGTCGTTGCTGGATATTTTGAGTGGTCTCACTTACCTTCAACTTTCAAATACGTGCCTAAAATGTGCTTACGTTTTTCATTTGATAAAAGAGGGTTTGAAATTCCTCTAAAAGCCTTGGAGTAGAATATTTGTTATGGTGAAGGTGAAAATTATTATTTTCATGACCATTAATTAAAAAAACATTTATTTCATAATATATCATTTTTTTAAATTTCAAATAAATGTAACTTGGGTAGGCCTATAGTTAATAAAACGATACTTTGATTTTATTCGAAGGTAATTAATTTAAATATGTAACTAATATGTTATTTACAATTGATTTTATTCAGATGATGATAATACTACTGTAAATTGCTGTTCATTGTGATCAAAAGAATTGCGTTTTAAAGTTATCCCTATGTTTGTCCCTACAGGTTTTATACTACTAGCCTAAAAAATCTAAGGTATTACTTACTTAACCAGCATGTTAATTTTAACTTTATTCATGTATAAACTATTCTTGTTTTTTTTATTAAGTATTTTAATAGAAATAAATTTGTCAATTGATTTCACAATAATTGTTTTCGTGTTTGTAAAAGTTTTAACACGTTGGCAATCGTTTCAAACCTATTTCTAAGAATTAGATGATTATAAAGAAACATGGAAGGAAAGGAATCTTGCTTGAAAATATTCCACGAAAATGTGTCATACGGCATGGTAGATATACGAGAACCAATAGGAACATGCGGAGCATTCTATGAGGAGGGTTTCTTAATTAATTTAAATTACGTAGGATATTATAAACCGGTTTTATTAACTGCAGAATATTCTGGAAAAGCCATATTTATTTTATACGTTTTTTATACAATGGTAATTAAACAAGTTTA
Source organism: Nephotettix cincticeps (assembly GCA_023375725.1). NCBI lineage: Eukaryota > Metazoa > Arthropoda > Insecta > Hemiptera > Cicadellidae > Nephotettix > Nephotettix cincticeps. The sequence goes on from CM041791.1 coordinate 104,090,696, forward strand.
TTGATGTGACTCAAACATTAATGAAGATAAATCTTTAGTACACTGATAATAAAGGTGTATATAATATCATCACTGCAAGTTGATTATTAATGGTGAATAATAGACAAATAATCAATTAGACTATTAATGAATTGTAATGTGATGCAATAAAAAATTATTAATAACTTCAATATTTTTTTGTAAGCTATACATATCTGTCCACCTCAAAAACATTATTATTATCTTCAATATTTTTTGTAAGCTATACATATCTGTCCACCTCAAAAACATTATTATTATCTTCAATATTTTTGTAAGCTATACATATCTGTCCACCTCAAAAACATTATTATTATCTTCAATATTTGTTGTAAGCTATACATATCTGTCCACCTCAAAAACATTATTATTATCTTCAATATTTTTTGTAAGCTATTATCTCTCCACCTCAGTTTGATTCTATGTGTTCAATTTTATTACGATTATGTTGTTTAGCTGATGATTATTTATACGATTAATTGAATATTTTATTCACAACATTAACAAAATATTTTCTTCGAACGAGTTTCGTTACAAATTTGTACGCTCACAAATTAAGTTATCAAATTTGGAATTTTTGCTTTAAATTTGAAGCTGGCTACGGCAGCTCTAGAGATGTCGCCTTTCAGACCATTCATGTTAAATTCAACGAGCAATGAATCAGAGGCGTGCACAAACAATGGTTTCAGAGAATGTATGGTGTCATGACTGTTTACGCTTAGACGGAGGACATGGGTAGAGGACAAAACATGCAGAACGACGAATATGTTTTGGTTTCCATTATAACCTGCAGGTAAACATGTTTGTAACGGAATAAATTGTTTGATATAAGACAAGCGTATTTGCCAAAATGTGTTGCAAATAAAAATTCTGAAACACCACGCCCTTCAAACACGAATTTTAAAAATTAAGTAACCGAATCAATTTGAAATCAGATCATACAGTACGTTCCATAGAAAATATTTATTAGCGATCTGTCTTATTAAAATATTAATAAGACTTGACTTGTTTTAGAATGTGTCAATTATATTTTGTTGTAGATTTGGGTTTTTACAATACTTTCTCATGTATCCACTTATAAAATGAAATCCACTTATAAATGAACAATTTTAATTTTAATAAGATAGACCACTAAAAATAATGCACTTTCAAATGACACCAAATTTATGGTTTTCATGGTTCGAAATAACGTCACGGCGGTTGTTCGAATTTAACATTGTGTTTATAGGAAGTGAGTTGAAAAATGTGCCGAAGCCCTCATATTATAAAATCCGCCTTGTCACTACGATATTCACAATTCAAATTATGTTTTTAATAGTGTATTCATATGGTGTATTACCTACAACCGCGCGAAACAGCCACGTTCCGCACTGTTGGCAGAACGCATAAACAGTACTTATCCGCACTAGGATGGATATGAGATCTCATATGCATCCTAGGACGGATAATTAACCGGCTAATCACATGCGCGGAACGCTCCAAATCAATGAGACTAACCAATAAGTAGTAGGCTCCTCCTGTAAGCGCTAAGCTCTCAGTCAGCTGATAGACGGCCGCCGTTCCTACAACTCTTAACTTCCGGTTTTGAGCAATGAAACTGAGATGATCGGAATCGTTTGAATTTATCTGTCACTTAAAGTTATGTTTACATTTATCCCAATGGGAAAATCACACATCACCTAAATGATTTTTTTATCGTAGGCAAAATTAGTTTGTGTTTAATATGAGAGCAAACTGTCAAGGCTGCCCCCGAAGTCCTGGTAGCACGAAGCGTCAGCTGAGTGGTGTGAACGAACCTTTCGTGCGATATGACATCGTTTGCACTCTTGTTGCACAAATAGCTACAGTATTTCTTTCAATTCCTTGTTCTGTATCGTGCCTGATGACTTGATGTCCACCGTCAGGCGTTGCCCAGGTCTGCGGCGCGGCGCGGCGGCGGTCTTCTGCCTAAATAAGGACACTGACTTTAATTGCGAAGTCCTCGGGCGGCATGAATGGTCCGGAGAAACGTTTGTGAGGGACAACGAAAGTGACGAGGGTCGAGGCAAAAAAATCTTAGAGAATTGTGGCAGCCATGTGCTCTGAAAACGAAACAGCTGCTTAGTTCTCAAAATATACTTCTCAAATAAAAGAAGTTTTTTCAGTTCTTAGTCCGCACTTTCAGTGGCAAATCTTGGCGAATAAATAAAGTTTTTAGTCAGACAATTTTCAGAATAAGATGTAAGAGATTATTTTCGCGAACACAATAATGTCAACAGAAATGCCTTGTAAACAGAAAAAATGTGATTGTTTCTATTTATTACTTTTTTAACTGGATACCACTACGTATCCAGTTTGTATATCTGTAATATTTTTAATTATATCGTTTATTTATCCAGGCAAAGTTACTGGATAGATCAATAATCATAATGCTATACAAAACCAAAACTGTGGAACTTTCGGCTTCTTGCAGTGTCGTATTTGATAACCTATAGTAAATGACCCGCAACGCATCAATCAACTTACTATAAAGTCGTCGTTATGCCAAGTAGGCCTACACTTTTATAATAGGTATTAAATTATTTTAATGTAATATCATTTATAATTTCTTGCATGAAGTAAAAGTACAATAGGTTAAGATGTGCGATTGAACGTTTACCTACGGCGTCTACAGTCGGCCCTAGTAGTAGGACCTACGACAGCCACTGTGCATTTGACTGTCAAACTTTGATAGTACAGTACAATTAAGAATTGTCAAGGACGCAAGATAACAATGTTGAAGGTCACTCGGCCCGCATAATGTCGCCCTTTGACACCGGAGGTCGCATACTCGCATACGTGCATAATCACGCCTAGTTACGCTATTATCGCCTAACCATCCGTAAAGCGTTTAATTAATCCAAATATTCGCTACTTTTGTGAAAGGATTCGTGTGCGGATTTTAAAATTATCGATTACAAATTATAATAGTAAAAGTTTATTGGCTATTATTACACAGCACAAGGATAAAACGCAGACAATTCTCGAAAATGTGTAATATGTAACGTGGCGAAGGCACGAAACTCTGACAATTGTTTGTTCCCGTTTTCTCCCAGTCTTTCATAACAGTCTTGCTTCTTTCACACTATTGGCGCTGACAGCTTCATTGACAAAAAACAACGAACAATAAAGAATCTACAATGATTCAGTGGTAAACTTGAGTATGGGTAAAATAAACGGCCTAATGGAATAGAATATCAAAAACTTTTTCCCAAAAATTAGTAATTTTGGTCTTCGTTAGGCCCAATGTTTTTATTTTCTTTAAGACCAACGACGCCCTTCTAAGTCATCAGCATAACCTAGGATATCCTGATAACCTATACCCCCCCTACTAATGCTTCCCTTGTTATCAGCATTGGTTACGTCGATTTCCGAATATCTTCCTTCAATTTAATTTTCTCTACATTGGTTGTCATGGAGAGGGTGTCAGTCTTATTCATTTAATTAAGTAATTGTTTATTCATTTATAGATCATAGTTAGGCCTTACGTCTAGTAGGCCTACTATAACGTTATGTATTGTTTGTATTCTCAGTTGTATGCTACATCATTCATTCATCCGCAAAGACCGTTCTCGTTTTAGACCAGTTCGTCATTTAAAGGGAAAAGTGGTTCGGATTCCACGTTGAACTCTTAAGTCCTTTACTTGTAATTGGCTGTTGGGCTATTAATTAACATCCAGTCTAAGGAACATGTCAACCTTAGTTAGTAACAAGACTACAAGATCACGCCACAATCATCATACACTCCATTCTCATTCATGATTGGTTTAAAATACCTACCTCGGTGGGTCGCCATTTCAATAGGTAATTTAATTTTTTGTGAATACCGACATTCTTTGTTATTTTTAAGTATTCGTGCCATCAGTCATCATATCTAAATATTTAATATCCCCCTTGTATTTCAACCACTGCGACAAGACTTCGCGTGTAGGTATCATCAAGCTCGTGAATTTCAGCATCTCCTATTTAGCCTACAGTACTTGAATTCTCACCAATATCATACAACCAACCAATCACATGATGCATTTGGTGTTTATGTCAAGCACATACTGTAGAAATAATTTCAATTCATATACTCCAAAATTTATATTATTATGGAAAACGTAGGTAGTAATCAGCATACTAAAATGAATCAAATATGCCGGGTCAGCTACAAAATTATCTGTTTTCAAAAGACATCTACGGTAACCTGAGCAGACATTGAGTAAACGAGCGAGAAATCAAACCAGATTATCGAAACGATCTATCCGACTAACCTCAACCTCACCAGAATCAGTTGTTAGTGAAATCTGAACTCGTTCTGAACCGAACACATGACACAGCCACAGATCACTTGTAAACAAATACAGTAGTTTGACTGCACACACACGGCCGCGTAGGTTCGCGCCGGCTACCATGTGTACAACAACAGCGCAGCCTGGTGGAGAACGGAGAGACTCGTCACGCCGCTGTCATCCATGACGTCACCGTGCAAGTTTGCCAACCAATACGACTATGGATATGAATTTCCCCGCAGAGATTGATGCACTGTATAAAATCCAGATGGTCACAGCAATATGTTAAGTAAAATGGTTGTCTTAAGTTCCTCGGCACGAGTAGGCCTATATCAGTAGTAATAATCCTCAATAAATTCGTGATGACAGAATGAATGACCCGCTCACACTTATCTGACTCCCAAATTAAGACTTTAAATTTGAAATGATGAGAAATCAATTTTGGCCATATTAACGATTTATCAAATTGATTACTCAACCATGAAATTGTTTATAAAAGTTAGCAATATTTATTGTCTTAGTATTTTTAGTTATGGCTGTAGATGTAGGTTTGTTTCAAATAAATAGTTCTTATAGACTAATTTAAGTATTTTGTAGTATTTCTACTACTAGTTTACTGAAATAAAATAGTTAAGTACTGTAGTAATAAAATAATAGAATGAAAAACTCTATAGTACGACAAATTGATAGTTAGTTTAATTTAGTACGCTCTAGTCATATTTTGTCTTAGGTAGACTATAATACAAAATGGAATCATTTTACAAGTCCCAAAAGCAACATTAGCATTTTGTTGTTGTATAAGTGATTAAAGTTTTAAAATACTTATAGATAATAGAAATAACACTTAACATCTAACTATGATACTGTCATGTGAAAACGTTTATAACTACAAAATGCTATTTTGAAAATATTGTGTCTTCATCCAATAGTGTCGAGAGATTTTCCATAACCATTGTTATACGATTTGAGTAGATCTATAAGTTCTTGAATTTAAAAACACTTTGTATTGAATAATCACTACAAAAAGATTTAGATTACAAGGGGAGTTCAAAATCCAAAAATATAGTTTGAATATAATTTATATTAAAAAACATGTAATTTACAGAAAATAAATACAAGGTTTATGTCTAATCATTTTGTTTGTAATCGTTAAAAATGTCTTTATATATCTATTGCGTATTAAAATAATAATTGAATTTTAATCACTTAATAAACTTTGTCTGAATATGTTTATGATAATTGATTGGTCTTGTATTACAAGAATACTAAGATAATAAAGTAACCGTAATCTGAAGGTACACCGCTTGCAACACGTAACTGTACAGCTTCTTGCATCCGCGCCTGCCGTCCGTCTAATGCTAAATAAATTTACTGTCTGTAAACAAATATGCTGAATTATTGATTGGTCGAATGATTTTAACTGAACTTAACACAGCCTCATCCTCGATTCACACAGTAAAAATTCATCATATTTCTGATGAAACAAGCGAGATGTACATTTATCAATAGCAGTTATGCCACCCGTGTTAAATTGATAAAACTGTTGAGTTGTGTTTTAACATTATAAAAACTATATGGGCAAAATTTTCTGAAGGTCTCGGTGATATAAGAATACAAAACTAAGATGCTAAAAATCACATTTATCTTTTTGTTTTTATAGGTGGGTGCTTTACTTAATAATTAAAATATGATCTCAAATAAGCGTCTAACAATATTAAACTGAATTAAGCATTACTATTTAGAATTTTAAAATTATTTTCTGATTCTGAATGCTTTAAAAACAACAAAATTTACTGCCTATATATTATTAACAGTAATAGACCCTTATTAGATGTCTTATATTATTTAAACTATTTTTAATATCTGAAAAATTACGTTTGTCGCACATTGTTAACTATTAACAGTAATAGGCGATTCCTCCTAATAAAATATTTAAAGAAAAAATAAACGTTTAAACATTTTTTGCATAAAATGAATATTCTTACAATTCAAAATATTTATGAATACCCTATTAATACATGGTGCAGTGAATTTTTCTCGTATTATCAATGATCGAAATCATAAATAATAAATGAAATAAAATATATTTATCAATACAAACGCCTCATGGTACTTGATAAATGTTTTGATCGCGTACAATGAATGTTAAACACCACAAGGAATAAATGAATGGACAGAGGTAACTTAAATGTTGTGCTTGATGTGTATGATGGGACCCATGTCAGGAAGGGCGGCAGTGGACACAGTGGGAACCCGGGCTAAATTTCTAATCTGTTTTCAGACAAAGAAAAAGATTGTGATCATTCATTAGGTCGAACATAATTTTTCTGTGGTTCAATTATTGTGAGCGTCGAATCTCAAAGCGGCCTGTCGATGTTTGTTCTTTTTTCAACACTTATTCACTAGGATTTAAAACTAGTTTACTCACAAAATAAGTGTATTGATTCGAGAGTATAACTGCATGGATGATTTACCTGAAACAAGAGGAGAAATTCATAATTTACTTTGAAATGTTATCACGGCATTTAAAACATTCCACAGGATATTAGCACTTAAAATAAAGCAGCGTCAGTAACATTTACAACCACTAACGATGATTTGAGGATCAATTTAGCGATAAAATTTAGTATCAATCATATACCGATGATTAAAATACCGTATGATTAATGATCATAATATGGTGTTTGTTTTTGGAATAAAGATAAATTTAATATTAAACATTTCTTTACAAATAAAATATTCCTGTCGTGGAAAAAATGAAACAAAATTAAAAAAATATATAACAAAATTATGGAACATAAGATAATTGTAGCATCTATTTTTTACATAGAATAGCTGATTCGCCAAGAACTGTTAAAATAAAATGTATCTACTCCCATTTGGAAAATAGCTTAGGTTATGAATATAACCAAACGGAATGTTTTCTGCTCATCTAAACAGCTGTCTCGTAACCATATGACGTCACCGTCTGACGGATTGGCAATGTCCTACAGAGCTAAGATATAAGACATATCCACGTCAATATAACGATATATACTTTAGATGAAAAAACAGAAATACAGTAGTTTCGTACGAACTTCCTATAAATTAATAACGCAATGGATACAAATTATCTTTGTACCCTTACCAATCAGAAAAGTGAGGTAGTTTGGTTCCATAAATTACATTTTTGGAAAGAAATGTTTGTAACGAATACTATTTTCTTTCTTAAAACATAGTACGCTATATTAATTAAGGTTTCAGTGTGATGTGTATGGTTATATTCGTTCACTTGACTTTTTACAATATACATACATTCCTTGTTAAGTGTTTTGTGTTTATACAAACATATGTTTTTATTAAAAATCAATTCAAAATGTAAACAAACAATATGGATGAAATGTTTTGCTTCAATAAATCAAACTATACCACAGTCATGTCTTTCATTTCAAGTGTTTTTAGTGTAAAATCGTGTACAACCACGTAAATAACTGGCTGGGTGGTGTAGTGGTTATAATACCCGCCTTCAAAACTGAAGGTCGCCGGATCGAATCCCGCAAGGGTCGAATCTGGACCCAGTCGCCATTTGTCATTGGGCTACTAATTAATGATGCTTCCTAACAACAGATCGACGTTAGGTAGTAACAAGACCGGGGTTTGGACCGTTCCCCATCAAAACGTTAAAAATGCCACTGGCGTAGAAATACACAAAATAAAAAATAAAAAAATAAAATCAATCACGTAAGTCATACACCGCATGGTCCTCCGCACATCCTAACATTCCTACTTCTTATTTAAATCACTTTTTATCAACCTTTGAAAAATAAATGACCATTTTGTTTTTGCCAGTTTATTTATATCAGTTGAGGGGGTATATCCGACTCAGCCCCCTCAAACAGTTATTCACAAAAAGAAACAACTATGATGAAACATTATAAAATATCTGCACTAGATGGACAGTTGAGAAAAAATTGTGTAATCCTGTGGTTAATAGTGATCCTGTGGTTAATAATTTATTTATTAATATTTACAATGAAATTATAAACGCATTATTTCACTAATAATCTGGTTTATTCTTGTTCTGGAGTTATCTTTACCAATGATTAACTTTAAGCTCGTAAATGTAAACGTCTACTGTTTCAAATACAAATTTTTATGGATTATTATATTGAGTTTACAAATCTAATAAATAATAATTTATTGAAACGCTGTGAAGTCCACTCGTCGCGGTCGTGAAGTTTTATTAACGGCTTTATAATGTTTATGAGAGCGATAACCAGCCGCAATTTCACCATTTCACCGCCGCCGAATCTCTCCAGGTGATAAAACTCATAAAATATTAATCCGTGGCAGAAGCGGCTGTTCGCATAAATACGCAGTAAAAACCGATGTGCCCGACAGGGGGCAGGGGACCCCGACTGTTTAGGTAAATCAAATTAATAATAAAAACCCACCCTGAGGAGCCCGCATATATTACCATACGAATTAAAACTTAACCGAAACAAGCTGAAATATCAACAAAAACTCGTTCGTGGAGAGAAAGCAGGGTTGTAATGTGGTATTGGCAGTGTCGAGTACAAAACACGACGGCTTATCTGGGCCGGCTAAACGACTATTAGCGGTCGGTCGCACTATTTGGCTAATGAAACAGGGCTGCAGGCTTGTTTATAGAGGCCGCCGCCGTCTGTAATTTGGGGCCCCAGTGCAGGATAATGGGGCCCGGTCTGTCATCGGGCCCCGCCGCCACCACTGCAGTCTTGACGACAAATTAAATAAGTCAAATGGCGCAGTAGTGATGTGTCCCTCCTCGGATAATCGCTTTCAATTGTCCGCGTCAAGACGTATTTTATAATACTGTAAATAAGAACTAGACCTAGTATACTGAATTTGATGACGTTGAAACATTGTACAATCTGTTAGTTTAGATTAGATTAGACTATTTAAATGGCGATCACATCACAAGATAGGTATTTTAAGCCAAGTATAAATTATTTTAAGAAAATTAAAAAAATAAAACACTCATGTCGTACTTAGATATTAATGCTTGAAAATAAAGATGAAATTAAGTTAAAAATTAATTGTAATTTTAATGTACATATTTTTTCTTAATGCACTTATACCTTATATACGGAACAAAAATTATAATTCTACGATCAATAATAAGAATGGTGGCGATAGAGTAGACTGGTAGGGGTCCTGTGGAGCTGTGGTCCGGCTCGCGACAGCTGCCTGGGCGGGGCCAGGATGGAGATGTTCGGAGATAACATCAGCCCAGATCACTGGCTTACACTCCAAGTCCAGTAGAGGATAGTGGATCGGCATTAGCACAGGAATTGAGCTGTCAGATCCGGTGATCCGGGCGAAACCGGCGATGAAAGATGACCGGCCGCTAACATTAGGCGAGTTTGGAGATCAGCGCTAAACATGAGCTTAAACCTGGCCTACTATTGTTTGATAACCCATATAAATTCGTACTTTAAATAAATAAAATCATGTAATTTCCCCAATAATAAACCGGAATGTACTTTGTCATTATGAATTTCTTCCATACCCATAGTTGACGGTGTTTAAACGGTTACCTATCATTAGCCCGCACACAGAGACTTCTCATCCGTGCTTATCCAACAAACAGCACTAGGTGGGAAGTAATGATAAAAACTGTCAATTTCGAGACCCGACCTATGACCATCGACTCAAATTCGGTTTCCGTTACACTTATCCACTGAGTCATCGACTATTGAAATCTTTTATCGCACTTAATTTTTCAAGAGATTGTCAGCAATTATTACCTTATATAAGAATACGCTTTATGCTATCCTTAATTTTTGAAACCACTGAAATAATTAATACTCAAAATCTACCTGGAATTAATGGAATGGATTCAGCCAAGATAATAATTTAGATTTAACATTTTTTTGTCCTGGGCTAAGTCAATTAGTTTGGTAAAATATTTTATATTGTAGTTTAAAATAATCAGGCTTTTACCTAATTAGTTTTCAGAACCCTTTATTACTTGGGGGATTTAACTAGTTTAACTTTCAGTTTTTACTCAAAGTAATGAAAAAATAATAAATTGACCCTCCTTAGATCTCGCGTCTAGCCTCCCACGGCAGAGGGTGTGGAGATTCTGCGATACGCGGGTAACTCTATCCGCATGATTAACATCCCAATTACAGGCTACGAATGAGCTCCCCCTTGTAACAATTAACTGGCCGGAAATGTATCACCAAATAAAATCAGCAATTCCTATGATTGAATAAGATCTTGATACACCTCAGTACATTGCAGTTAGTGATTGTTGATACTCTGGTAACGTGAGCTTTGGCGAGTAACAGCAGCAGTGGAGTGTTACTGTTAAATTTGGCTCGGATAGATATATGACCTAGATAAATCTTCTTATTAGGGCGGTTTATCTGTGAATCAGTTAGTTGAGATACTACGGTGAGTTTGGGGAAGGTACTCGACTGCTGTATTTGTTAGGTACCGCAGATTGAGAATCGCATTACAGATACCTCGTTGTTCCATCTCGTAATGGGGACATTGAGGTTGCTGAATAACCTCTTGAGCTCAACTAGATGCGGTCACGGCTAAAAATAATACTGCAATCACTTGCATTTGTTCAGTAACAACCTGCTGGTGGTTTAGGAAATATGATGCGACAGTACTGTGTGGACTGTGGAGGTAAATGTCTAGTCGTTCACCGGGAACCGGGTTAGGGACCTTTAGAGACCTCGGGACAGCAAGGTGAGAAGATTAGATTAGATTAGATTATTTTAAATGGCGACCATACCACAAGGTAGGTATTTTAAGCCAAGTATGAATGAGGATTGAATGTAAGATGATTCGATCTTGTAGTCTTGGTACTGACTAAGGCTGACATGTTCCTTAGACAGGACTGTTAATTAATAGCCCAACAGCCGATGGCATCTAAGGGACCTACAGTTCAACGTGGAATCCGAACCACGGCCTCTGAATTACGAATTGGTCTAATTATGAGGATGGTCTTTGCGGATTAACGTAGTATTCAATAGTGCGGACGTTAATCCACACAACAGAACACCACACCCACATCCTCGATGGTTTTTTAGTTCTTTAGATGACCTCTAATTGATTGAAAGGAAGCTGTAACAACAGTTTCAAGTATTTAACTATACTGCTGAGTATGGTTTCATTGTCACGGGTTGGTTCACGTTCATTATTTGAATCACTATTATGAGTAGTAAAAATAATATTGTTGAATCATACAAAATCAAGAGCTAGCTTATTCTTTATGATTAAAGATTCAAATTTCAAACCTCCTGTCCGTTGTAATTTTAAAATTTATGTTCGAGGAGAGACGCGCTTATATTAAATATTTAACATTATCCTTTTGGGACTAACAATGAAAAATAGCGGAGGTGGTGTGATGTGCAAACTCCCTTGAAAAGTAAACTGTAGTCTATACCTGTTGTAGAGCTAATTATTGTAAGAAATGTTCTTATTTTTAGTTCTTATTCCCATCCACCAGGAGGTGAGTATGAGTGAAGGCAAGTGTGATGGATATGACGAATGGCTTTGTTATTGACAAAGAACTGCTTTATCATTTGCCAGAAGCATTTATTAATGCCCAATGCTCGTTGACAAGTGGTTCAGTAAAAAAACCATCAGATAATTCTGTAAAGAATTCGCTTATAAACCTTCATATTATGAGGCAGATATTGTAACCTCTGAACCACCTAAATATTTACTGTACTAATTAATATTTTTATGAAACATATGATTAGATAAAATACGATGTAACTGAAGTTTCATTTCATAGCTTTGTAAAGCGCAATAACGCTAATTACAAGAACATAAAACTTGGCAGCGTCTTGACTAAAATATATTTTATCATATATCTACCTTTTTCCTGGTAGTGGGTGTGTTGATGTATAGATCGGCAATTCCGAGGAGACAGTCGTCACACCGACAGACCTCGCTGCCCATGGACGAGGTGGAGGCGAACGAGGAGGCAGAATCTGTGGAGTCCATCCGAAGCAGCGGAGATGGCAGAGACCCGTTGAGGACGGATGGAGAACCGGCGGCCCGCTCCATCTTGGCGATAAGGAGTGACTCCATGAGGGACCGCGGTCTGCCCCCGAGGGCGGGAGGCGAGGTGGCCAGGGCGGATGTGGAGGGTTGAGGGGTCTGCGGGGGTGTGGAGGTCCCCCCTGGAGGAGGGGTGGCGCTTCGCACGTGGGAAGTCATGGCACTGGATCACTGATCAAATACCAAACTAGTTCACATCTTAGGACCGCACTGGTGTTCACATCACTTCACACAAGATCCTTTCCTTCGCTGGAGACAATGAGACGAGCACACATCGAAGAATTCCCCACTCTTGGGCATTTTGTGAAACCTTCAACGTACCACAAGAACAATACTGTTGAAAGTCGGCGAACCTGGAATGGAAATTGAAATGAGTCCCGTGCCCCTCGCGGTGTCGCTGACCATTGCAATTGGATTGTTTCATGGAATCACACTATACTTTAGTCAACATTATTTATTTCGTTGCCTTACATCTGAATTTGGAAGATACGTAAAGAGACAAAGACACTTAAAGAGAGTGTTGTTGCTTTAATATTCTATAAAAAACCTTCGAATTATGTATTTAGATATACTTTTTTAAGTCTTTAAAACGACTATTAAGCCCAGACGTTTTAAGGCTTGCCCACAGAGAAACATATTTCTGTATGGTACTCGTCAATTGGGAAAGTATTAATAACAACAGCTGTAACTTCATTCTCATCATCATATCATCATTCATTGTTCATTATTCTTCATTCTTCACCCTTGTTAACTTTATTCCCTTTGAAATAGCGTCATTTTAATAGTATTTCTAATATTATTTTGTAGGAGTTTTCCAAAGCGTCTTTGTTTTAAACTACATAAGGTTTCTGGAGGTAGTAAAATTCCCCCCACCCCCGTTTTCAAGTGATTGCCTAAGAATTTATTGACAAAACAAATAAAAAAAGTTATTTCATTAAATTTTTTACAGTTTTAAGGTTCAGTTAATAAAGTTTACTCATCTGTCATCCACAAAACAAAATACATGCATGACAGATAAGTAATTTTATTAACTGAATCCATTTCATGAAATGTTATTTAGGTTTATTTTTTTACTATGAATAGATTCTTAGGTAATAACTTGAAAATGGAACAATTTCAGCACTTCTGCACATCGTGCAGTTAAAAAACAAAATAATAAATGTGCATAAGCCTATGCTCTTTAAACAGACAAGTTAAAATAGGTTCATTTATTGAAAGTAAAACCAAATCGTTGATTCATAAAATATTAAACGTGTATCTAGAAACACTTTTTAAATCTGAATTTGTTTGATTTATTTAAATCCAATACTATAATACGAGCAAGGTATGTATATATATATATATATATATATATTTGCAAACGGATCTCGAAAACGGCACTAAGGAATTTCTTTAAATTTTGGAAATAACTAATTTCCGTGTAGAAAATAAGTTCTAGATAGGTCTAATGTCCAGGAAAATTCGTGTTTTCTTGTAATATTAAGTTTCAAATCTAAAAAATTAACATTACGCTTATGGAGAATAAAATGTAAACAGTACTAACCAAAACAGCTGTTTATAACCGTTTGACAGTTCTTGATTGAAGACGGCAAAGAAAAATATGTGAATAGAGGTTTTCATAGATATTTATTTTATGTATGTAATAAATGTAAAATTATCAGGTTACTAAACTATTTTTAAAAACTTAAGGGTAACATAACTGTACAAAAAAAGCAGGAAAGAGTATTTCTAAAATCTTCCGTGTTTTGATAGAAAACGTATTTGTTGTATTGCTTGAAGCCACTGTAACAAACCAATTAAAATGTGTAAATTAAATTTCTCTTTTGCTTTTCAATCCTCATTCCTTTTATACCAAAATCAGTTGATCACAGGCTAATAATAACTGTATGGATAGTTAAACAGTAAATGATCGGCTAAAACAATTATTGAGGTTGGCTAAAATACCTTAACCGACGTCGCGCCATTTGGCAGACGCCGTTGTCCAGCGGTAGTGTGTTGGCCTCGTAACAAGAAGGTCGCGTGTTCAATCCCCATCAGGGGTAATACTTTTTGTTCAGTGCTATATTTATGATGGTGTATTAAATCGGTTTTTTTAAACCACATACATGTTTTCATTGAGTAATAAATGTGTTTTATTTTTCTAATTAATTTTTATAATACATGTATTATTCTAAACGAGCAAAGCTCGGTCACCAGGTACTGATTGCAATAACAACAATGCATACCAATGATAGAAGTTGAAATGCAATAAAGTTACTACAAATTCAATTTTAGTTGGTTATGCGTCGGTTGTTTAGAATAATAAACAACCAACGTCATAATTAACTCCAAAAATTCTGTTTATAAACTCATTGAGCTTGTAGATATTCTGATATTATCAATTTTCTTATTTTCTTGTAGTGGTACTTCCTATAGTTTTTCGATATTTCAGAATGCGACATTATTAGGCATCGAAAGATTTTCGAGAATATCGGTTCTTTAAAGTTGTCGGATTTTTTAAAGTTAAATATTTATATAGACTACTGATTTGGTGTCCAATATTTACGATTTTTTTATATTTTAACCATTAAAGACATGTATTCCTAGATAACTTTCAGGTAAATATTCGTGACCATGCGTACGAGAAAAGGATGCGTACTGTACGTGGCTTGTCCTTTTGACGACGAGTAACATACAAGAAACAATAAATGTTTTGTTTATTTTATTCATTATTAAGTACAGTTATTTTTACCATTCATGCAGTCAATTGGTTCTGAGAGGTATTTAAATTTTCTGCAAGTGTGATAAACATGTAATAACTTAATCACTGCTTAAGACAGGGGCTAAAAATCAGAACGTTTCCCATAGTTAAAACAGATTTTTATTTATTTTAACCAGACTTAGTGATGAAACTTAAACTTGAGTTAAATTTATTTATCAACACTAAACTGTTATAAAATTTCGCTCTTTATTGTGGTATGCCATTGAACAGGTAATCAACCAATTTTGAACTGGGATATAAAAATAAAAATAAAAAATACCCCCGTCACAGCAGACCTGCTTAATCAGCGAATTTCCAAATCATACATATAATAATAATAATGATATATCAATATCTGTCAATAAATATGAGAGTTATTTGCCCATTTTCCATAAGAATAACATGGGAAAGAGTATGCAGATTTGCTGCTATTAGAAACATTGAAAGTAAGCATTTCTAGCATAACAATTTTCATTTTTACCATTTATACCAAGTTTAATAAAAATTTGTCCATAAATAAAGGAGTTTGCCTATTCTATATATGATTAACATGGGAAAAGAGTATGCAGGTTAGCTCCCATGATAAACACATCAACTATGATTTTTAAGCATAAATGGACATTTCTCAACCACATGAAGGTAAATACCAAGTTTAATACAAAGATTGTTTGATCAGTGAAATATTCATTCCTATCTCGATTATATTTTGATGATGTTGTCGAGATCACCATCATCATTGTAAATATTTTCGATATCTCAATACCCATAATTGAGACCATTTTTGAGTCAATAATTTTTACATGTATAGTCTATTGCAAATACTATAAGACTATAATTATATAAGTAAATACTATAATTACTTTAGTGCGGTAAGCAATGAATCGCCAATTATTTCATGGGTTGTAGGTCAAATAACTGATAAGGAGCCATTGTTATTGAACATACGAGACTTTGTGTTAGATGGGAGTCGTGAAGTGTTAAATTCAATATTAGTTCCATTCCAGTAAAGGCGGGATTGGCTTCCCGTAGATAAAAACTGTATACTGTGGGGCAGTAGAGTTGGGATTCCAGATAAATTGCAAGGTAAGGTTATACATATGCGGCGACCAGCTGACAAGTTGCTAGGCAACGTCTACAATTGTTATTTAGAAAGGTTTTGCTTTGTTTAGTACGAGAGGTTGGATCATTGAAATACATTCACCCAACTATTTATGAGATCTTTTTACACCTCATCTTGGTGACCCCGACGTGATTTAAACACGCAACCAGCATCATGGAATAACTCGAATGAAGTTGTTAGCTCAAAGTTACGTGTGGTGCCAAGAATTGAAAAGGCTTCAATCTTTTCGTTTTATGTGTTATAACACTAGAAATGCCGTTCATAAAATGTATTAATACAAGTAATTACCTCGTAAAACGTTGATTTACTTAATAAGTCAATAATAATTATCGACTTAATCTAAACATATAAAACAAAGTCGTGTTAGTTACACGCATTATAACTCGAGAACGGCTGGACCGATTTTAATGACCTTTGATTTTTCGGATTTGTCTGTACTCCGGTCATGCTTTAGGCATATTCAGTTTCCATAAATTCAATTAGATTTCATTTTATAGCGTTTTAATTTTCTAATGTTGACCTTATGGGGAATGAGTTTGTTTACAAATTATCTACAATCAAAATATTTGATTTCTTAAACCAGCTGTTTGCTTACTGTCCGTTAGCAATATGCTTTACTATCCAATGCCATCTGAATCTCACTAATGTAAAACTATGAAGTAAATATGTGCTGTACAAAATAAACAGCATTATTCGCCCGTTAATAGTCTACGGTTTTTGGGAATTATGTACTGTATTTATATCCCGTTATTTTCTGTATGATTAAAAGTCACGTGTGTATGTTTGCCAAATAAAAAATAATTACAATGTTTATAGATATTGAGTTTATTATAATAATCAGCTGTTGTATATTTAAAGCTTTTACAACGAAGCCGCAATGCTAATTGACTTCAGGACATGGCTAATCTTAAAGTTAACATATATTTACTGTTAGGCGTTACGAAGTTCGCCGGGTCAGCTAGTTTCATAATAATTATTATTCACTAAAAGACTTCAAGGTTTCGGAAAATCTCTTTTTTGCGAGAAAAATAGCTATCACTGTTTTCTGAGCTTTATTACAAGATTGCATCAAGTCCCGGAAACAGTGTTGCCACAACAACAGGATCGAGGGCGGGATGTGACTGTGACGTCATCGTTGGCCTTGGTGGCTCACAATACTGATGCCTAAACTGTTCTCTTCCTGCTAGCTGGCAGCTGGCAGCTGGCACCACTACTGTAGTCCACTCTCAGGATACATCACTTGTTTGGACCGTGAACAAAATTGTTTACTTGGTTGGCTTCCAACAAACTTATTAATAAATAAATAACATTTTGAAGTTGTTACATTCACACTCATATTATTAATCTTCACATCATTGAGATTTCTTACAAACTTATATTACTGTATTAATGAAAACAAAGTGAATCTACTGTTGTCCGTTACAAAATGTTCATGACTTTATGTTTGTATTTAGAATATGTTTCACAATACAGATAGTGTATAAGAACCGTTGTCGGATACCGTTTAAATTAATTATTGACTCAAGAATATTTAAAATTTGATCGTAGACGAGTTATAGACGCTGTGGCATCGACCTCGCTGCCACTGCGCACAATCATGACGTCATCTCGCCAGATGAATGACACTGTTCATTTATCTTGAACAAACACGGGCAGAGGTCTCTTGTGCGTGTGCGTACGTGGGAGAGGCGAAGAGTTGCACTGTGTCATCTACATCTCAATGGGCTTGGCGACAATGAATGACTGCTAATTTTGAAAGAGATATGGAGAAACTAGTTTGGTTCATGAGCCTGTAACAGTTGAGAAGTGAACACTCAGTACAGTAAATCTGAAATTCCCCGTCGCAGCAGACCTGCGTACTTAGCGAATTTCCAAATCAATAACATTACAATATATGCACATTTTATTATTACCTGTCGATAAATATGAGAGTTATTTGCCTATTCTCCATAAGATTAAAATGGGAAGGAGTATGCATGTTTGCTGCATTTAATGTAGGAATACACTGATCGGACTATGTTTATGAGAATAATTATTGTGTTCACAGACACACTCACACACACACACACACACACACACACACACACACACACACACACACACACACACACACACACACACACACACACACACACACATATATATATATATATATATTTAACGACTATTGTTTTTGGCCTTTGGGCATCTAAAAACGAAAAAATAACATGGTCCCGGGCTTAAGACTTGCCATGAAAAATAAGATAGACTTATGTTAAATTATTATTACCATATTTTTTTACTTACTGTTACTTACTGGCGTTTATTGTAATATAACACACTTCTGAGTGTTGATAAAACTTTTTTTAAGAAATGAATACATCTAACCAGAGTTAATAAAATAAAAATTATCGATGAAATACAATTTTTGCACTAAGACCCGTATTGTTATATTATGAAAATCTATGGATTAGATGATTTTGAAAAGCAGAAACCAATAGAATTTGGTCTATCTTAAACTTTTGGCTGAAACTTCAAAAAGCTCCCTTTTTACCCTTGTTCATTACTTAAGAGTAATGAAAACTGTGACTACACATTTTTGGTGTCTTCGGTCTGTGAGACCGTTTTCATTCATAGGGCTTACTACTCCGATCCCGCCTTAATGTCCTCGGTGTATGGGGCCGAAGCAAAGAATCATGGACGGTCCCCTAACCTCAGAATTACACCCGCGAGAAACGTCAAACTCCAAACTCAAAGTTATCTACCTCTAGGTGTTTACAACAATAATGACGTATTAGTAACGAAAACATTCCCACCAATCATATATACATATATATATATGTATATGAATATATATATATATATATATATATATATATATATATATATATAATATTTTGACTTCAGTGATGTGGTTGTTTAGGTGCATTAAAACTGAATAAAATAATACATTCTTGACTCCAATGACGTGATCAATTTTATTTATATGTCACTAGGTTTATAGTGAGCTAGATTGAAAAACACGCTCTGCTGACGTAATAAAATGTTCTCTACCCCAAAGAAAATTTTACCCACAGCCTAAGTATTCCACGTCAGAGCCCTACAAGTGTACTGTCAAAGGGTTTATTCAATGTTTATTTTTTTTATTTTGTGTATTTCTACGCCAGTGGCATTTTTAACGTTTTGATGGGGAACGGTCCAAACCCCGGTCTTGTTACTACCTAACGTCGACCTGTTGTTAGGAAACATCATTAATTAGTAGCCCAATGACAAATGGCGACTGGGTCCAGATTCGACCCTTGCGGGATTCGATCCGGCGACCTTCAGTTTTGAAGGCGGGTATTATAACCACTACACCACCCAGCCAGTTTCAATGTTATTCAATTGGTGAACGAGTATTCTAACTATACAGTCCCAGAGACGTACATGAGAGTCCTAGGTACAAGTAGCCTATAGCGTTATACCCAATTGGCCGACCGTAGCGATGTCAGGCTACAGCCAGTTATAGAAGAATGACGGCAATAGCATGTCCCGAGAGCTCTGCCTTACTGGAGAGCAGCTTACTCCTTTTAGACGAGCCGCCCGACCGGTCGCAGAGTCGATAAAACTGTCGGTCAGTCGCGCACAGATCGCGAATAAATTGGCGGCAAAAATGTGGCCGAGTGTAGGAAATTAGCATCGAGACCATCGCTACGAACCGTACCGGGCTACACGGCTAGTTATGGGCTGGGACAGCGAGGTTTATTGGGTGCTTCTCATTACGGTCGACTCGCTCTGAGGTAACGGGACTTAAAAAAACCTTGAATGTTTTAGATGGATTTTCTTCACTCTCTCAATCATAGTAATAGTATATTATAGTTCTTTGGTGCACGTCCTACGGCGTTGACTTGAATTTCAAAATATGTATCATATCACTTCCTAATCATCCGTTATAAAACTTCATAAGTTTACTATCCAACAAGAAGTTCAGCAGAGAGCTTAAAGCATCAATACACAACACGGTATACATTTTTTTGTAAAATTCGTTAATCCGGTACCGTCTCTACCAAAAATAGAATAAAAAGCAAACGTCTATTAATTAAACGTAGTATAGCAAAAATAATTTGATATAACCTTTCTTAGTGCGTTATCACCAAACAGAATAATGTTTCATATTATGGCCGCCCCAAATAAAAAAGGCTATCAGCCAAAAAAAATTAATAGCTTGTAGTTACAATCTTAGTATTTCCAGGAACATAACTGCTTACAAAATAGTTTGGTATTTTTAATGTAGCTAGCCAGTGAAGACATCGTTCCCTTACGGTGAAAAAAACATTTTCCTATTGTAAAATACTATACCAAATATTTCTTACATCCCGTATTTAATATTTTTGCTGTAGTGGTACTATTCCGAACGAACCAGGAATTTTTATTAAAGAAAACCCGGAACTTGGAATATTATTTTTAAAGTAACTTAAAACTAAATTCATATCACATTGGACGTGAAATACTTGTACGATAGCTCACAGGTGTTAGGAATTGCCGGTTGGCAGTTGGCAGTTATTGGTGGCCGCAGCGGCAGCGGCAGCGGTTTCAGTATTCTATTCAGCCGTGACCGCAGCTAGTTGAGCCCAAGAGATTATTCAGCAACCTCCCCATTACAAGATGGAACAATGAGGTATTTGTAATGCGATCCTCTATCCGTGGTCTGCGGAACCTAACAAATACAGTAGTCGAGTACTACCCCAACACATCCTTGCACGCGTATCTAGGTCAACTGGTCATCTTAGAGCAAACGCTGCAATTGCTCTCACTCTGTTAATTAAATTAACAACTATTTATGTTAGTACTTTAAATAATACGTCAATATTTTTAGAGGTTTGGGTCCATATAAAAACACAACAGTCTTATACACAATACAATGCTCTATTCTGATAGCAGGCCACTTAGCTCACTTATTCTGAACACAGAGGAAACTTTGGAATATCTGTATTTATTTAGTATACTAGCGAACGCTCGTGCTTTGTGCAGGTTGTAGGATTCTATGTTAGGGGAAAAATATACTTATTAACACCACAAAATTAATTAGATTAGATCAGAAAATATGTAGACTATAATTATTAAAATTCGTTGTACGTCAAGATAACATTTTAATATAGTATGATTTTAACGTGAATTTAAAATCAATAATCAATGTAAATAAACTTATATTCATCTTAATCTAACAGCTGTTTGTTTTATTTATATTACATCACTACTTTATACATCACATATTCTCAATATCCCCGTCGCAGCAGACCTGCGTACTCAGCGAATTTCCAAATCAATAATATAATAATAATAATATATGACAAGTTTGGTCAAAATCTGTCGATAAACATGAGAGTTATTTGCCTATTCTCCATAAGATTAAAATGGGAAAGAGTGATTAGGTTTGCTGCTGTGAGGAACACTGAAAGTAACCATTTATACCATCAAAAATTTTATTTTTAACATTTATACCAGCTTTCATCAACATCTGTCCATAAATAAAGGAGTTTGCCTAATCTCCATATGACTAACATGGGAAAAGAGTATGCAGGTTTGCTGCCATGATAAACTCATCAACTATGATTTTTTAGCACAAATGTATCGATATCAACCACATGAAGCTAAATATCAAGTTTCATCCAAAAATATTAGGTAATAAGTGAAAAATTAATTTTTCCTAATCCTCCATAAGATTAACATTGGAGCCTCAAAATACAACGTACTGTGTTTAGATTTTTTTATATCTCGGTAACCGTTGGAGATAGAGAAAAACTTTAAGGAACTTAATTGTGTAGTTTTTCAAGCTGATTCTAATGGTGAAATATAAAATTAGAAATCCTTAAAAATTACATGTGAAAAACACAAAAAACCCCATTTTGGGGTACAAAACCCCCCCAAACTACCCGTTCCCATTGACCGATATGTCTGGTTTACGAACTCGTCCGAGCATTAGTAGGAATACACGTCTCTACCAAATTTGGTCTCGATCAGATCATTTTTACGAGAGTTATCGTGTTAACAGACACATATATATACATATATACATATATATATATATATAAATTTTAACGACTATTGTTTTTGGTCTCTGGGCACCTAAAGAAGAAAAAATAACATGGTCTCGGGCTTAACTCTTGCCATGAGACCTACGGTAATAGCTTCTTCCCTATGGGAAATTCGCTAAAACTAATGACCAATGGTTAAACCATTTAGTGTTAAAAACTACAAAGAGAGCTGATTGTTACCAGTAGGTGGTGATTCATTGAAAACTGAAAACAAAATGTGATTAATATCGCGTAAAAAGAGAGAGTTTAAATGCTCATAGTTTACTTTTTAAGGTGCGGCGGACAATTACAAGCATTGAAAAACCTTCTCTGAAATGTAGAGAATGCATCAAATAAGTTTCATTGTTATCAGTTCTCCCAATTTTAGGAGAAGACGGCGTAAAATGCCTCCTGGAGCGTCACAGACAGACAGACACAGATTTAGATAATACTTGTTTCGGCTTCTCTAACGCACGAAAGTAAAAAGTCTAAAAAACCAATAACTCTGAGCAATGTACAGACATACCTCTAATTTATTTATATTCATTTACAAGACAGGTGATATTTTTATCGTTTTCATTAGAAACATTCAAAGAGATTATATTTTGAAACCCTTAAACATTTAAAAAATATTATTTATGAGTTAAAGATGAGCATAATGTTTAATAAATGGGAATCAAGGTGATAGAGTCAGCATTGCCAAACTTTAATCAATTCTCTAGCGCCTCTAAGCAAAGAATGTATATAGGTAATGTTTTTATATGCCAATCACAATTGTTGTCTAGGTTGTTGTCCGGGTATGCATGCAACGCGCACATGCGAGCTCCCCAGCCTGTTTACACGATTACTGTTACATCAATTCTTCAGGACAATGCGTCTGGATTTGCCGAAGTGCGATTATAGTATCAGCCTCATAATCTGAACATCCTCGGTTAGATCCTGAGCAAAACCTCGACAATAATTATTGGTGGTTCTAAAATACTGGATTCAGTTATTTTTGTTCTTTAGACTACTAATTAATGATCCTGGCAAATGAATAGTCTGGTTTTTGCCAGTAACAATGCTAAATACCTCCTGTACAACGTGAAATGCTTTACAATCATCAGCCTCACCCTTCACTCACATTCACCTTAGGGGTCCACCATAGAAGGTCGTGGGATATGCATGAATATAAATGAGGATTTATTAGTAAGTAGATCGAAATTAATAAGGTTTATAATGAAGATTCAAGATGTATTTTACTGTTACAGGATAAAAAAATAAGTTCCAACAATGACAAAGATACTGGATATACATAGTTTTTTCAGAATATGCGTTTAAACTAATTTGAAATTGTAAACATCTAGGTGAATTTAGAAAGCATGCAAGATGTATCACATCAAGATGACAAGTAATTTCAACTCACTCACAATGATGTTATTAGACAAGTAGTTATGCTTAAGATTATGAAATATATTAATTAAATAAAAATATATAATTCAAAAACTTACAATAAAATAATTACAATAAATTATTTATTAATTTTTTAAATATTTTATTTAAATATTTTTTTTAACAAAAAATTTTCAAAAACCTGCTAAAATACATCATTACAACCAACACATCAACAAATCAAAATAAAAAACAAATTAAAATAAGCACAAAAAATAAATCCAACAATGACAAAAGTCCTCCATAAAAAAAAAAAAAATAAAAAAATCTCCAAAAAAACAAAAAAAAAAAAAATACACTCCCACAGTCTCCAAGACAAAAAAAAAAAAAAAAAAAAAAAAAAAAAAAAAGACTTCTCCAAGTGGAGGTTGAACGACCCCCAAAAAACTCCCTTTCAACGATTTTTTTTGGCTCATCTTTTCAATTTTTTTATTTTAGGGTCTTTCAAGACCCCTTTGTCTTTCAAGACTACCCCAAATGGAGGTGTGGCTAAGGGTCTTTCAAGACTTCTCCAAGTGGTGGTTGAACGATCATACGTGCTGTGACTAGGGTCTTTCAAGACTACCCCAAGTGGAGGTGTGGCTAAGGGTCTTTCAAGACTACTCCAAGTGGTGGTTGAACGATCATACGTGCTGTGGCTAGGGTCTTTCAAGACTACTCCAAGTGGGGTTATGGCTAGGGTCTTAGAATTAGATGTAGTCTTAAAATTCTCCGTAAGTAGTATTAAGTCCTCGTAAAGTAGTATTTACGAGGTTGAACGGTCATACATAAGGTGGATAAGGTCTTAGAATCTAATGACCTCTACCCATGGAGCATGAACTGTCGTAATATGCGATGGTTGATGCCTCACGTGATCGCGATCGTCTCTGTTGTTGGCCCTCGCCCAAGCTATCATCCTCCTTCATTGGTCCGAGATAGAGACGTCAATCCAATAGGTTAGCCTCAATGACCGCTTAACGGCCGCTTACTTTAACTACGCCTTAGATAAACTTAACTGAGCTATCACTATCATTATCACACTCCTGCTGTAAGTAATCAAGCAATATTGGATGTTATCTATTTTTTTAGTATTCATTATTCTAAAGTTAAATGTCTAGGTTGTATAAAACCTTATACATCAGCTTTGAATAATACCATTCCCTTTCGCAACAAAATGCTTTATTCGGGACTAAATCTGCGTGAGACAACTAGTAGTTTATGAGTGAATAATAATGAAAATTCATTAATTGATACGAGTTTAGAATATTTCGTCTATCCGTTAGTTTGAATAGTTTTACATTTAGGAAAAGAAATCGACAATTTACTAGAATCAGCCCCAAAATGTTTTGAAATGTAACCAGTATATGCCATTATAAACATTTAAATCATAGCTTGCATAGTTTGACATTTTACTTAACAAATTATCAATAAAGTATGTAATAATGTGTCCAAGAGTTGTAAGTATCGGTACCGCTAGTAAAAAGAAAATATTTTCTTTCAATTAGCATACAAAGTGCGTTTTTAGAAAACTACAAATCAATTAGAACCCAACAGGACCTTTCTGATCGGTCTCCAGTCAGAGTCAAACCACTCTTCAACTCGAAATGAAGTGTGCATATTCCTCTGAGCGTTCCAATAATTAAAACTGCCACACAAATGAAATGCGGACAGAAATCGAAGGGAAAGTCCAACAACACATGTATCTGGGCCACACAGACTCGCACAAACCGCTATTAATCATCCGCAGAGCAGAGGTGTTTCCTGACGAACCATCCGTTCCGACGGCACTTCTCATTAGT
Organism: Nephotettix cincticeps; assembly: GCA_023375725.1. Lineage (NCBI taxonomy): Eukaryota > Metazoa > Arthropoda > Insecta > Hemiptera > Cicadellidae > Nephotettix > Nephotettix cincticeps. Next base: position 104,116,153 of record CM041791.1, read on the forward strand.
ACTGGCCAAAAAACACCCCGCCCCCTCCGGACATATTTCCATAGGAATTATTCAGCGGCAATTAATAATTTATCGCTCTCTTCCAATTAATTAATTATTCATTCAGTTATCTGCTACTAATTAGTGGGACCGAGACAAGAAGTGATTATAGACCCATTTGTTTGGATTTCGCAGCTCTTCCGCACAGCGTGGACGGCGAAGTGTTGAAAATGTTTGATTAAGACAGTTGGACCTGTAGGTTCGGTGAATTTAGAAAAGTCTCCAGAATTGTTTAAATTAACTTAAACCAGGTGGCTTCGTCAATGTATGAACGCGTTTCGGTCCTACGCAACGTTACGAATACAATGAAGTACTGTACTACACTTGCTAGGTCAACGTTGTTCTTGTTGATGTCATTATTAAGGCATCTCTAACGATGCAATGAACATTAATATTCCGTAAGCACACACAGACACACATGAAAATAGACCACAAGCATACTTTAAATGCACTAAATACTTTGCAAAATATTAAATAAATACAACATAGGGTTGTCTCATAGTATAAAAGGAGAGTGCACTACAGGGCCACCGTTCATAAAACACTTCCCTCTCATACCCTTAGAAAATGGCGTGTATTAGTGGCAGCCTGTGACGAACGTTGCGTCCTGCTGTTGCAGCGTACTCTACTGGGCTCTACTCAACGCTGAAGACTGCAAATAGCAAGACAACTTTCCCCGGGATGAAACCGTTGCCCTGTGAGCCTGTGATTGATAGGCCTAAGTCTGTACATGACTGTTGCGAACACTAGCAGTGTGTGGTAGGAGTTGCTCGTAGGTAGGCTACAGCTTTGGGCAACAGGACAAAAACTATCCTATTTATTTTATATCATGTTTGACTTTATGTTTATAACGGCGAAATTTAAAACTGATTAGAATAGTCATAGATAAAAGGCTCTTATACAGTAACAAGATTTTTTTGTAAAGGAATAAAAAATGCAACAATAATTAATTAATGAACTATTTATAAAACAGAATTTATGTCCCAAGATATTACTAGGCTCTTATCTTAAGATGTTTTTGACTTATGTTAGATTTACGTTTTTTTAATTTATGCTTTTTGATGTCTTGAGATCTTGATTTACTTGTCAAGATCTTACTAGGCAAGATCTTACAAGGCTTACTATAGTTTTTAATCAGAACTTATCATTTATTATTACTAAAAAAGGCTTAACCATTGCCATTAAATTTACCATTTAGAAGAAAAACTGTACAATTTATAGGAATGGTTCAAAAATCCTAACAAAACATTAAAATAGTGATCCATTTTGGAGAATGCTGTCTTCAATCAGTTTACACAGGCCAAGAAGTTATCTTTACAACAAATATTTTAAGGCACAAAATTTATTAACAAAATGGCACATATAGATAAAAAACTATCACAAATTTGAGATTAACATAGAATCTATGTCTCATTACATTGTGCAGCCATCTAATAATTACTAATTACTAAAATAAAATTCAAAGCAGTTCTGTAAAAATATAGCCAAACGATATTTACAACGAGTGATATTTACATTCTCGACAATCTAAGAACCAGATAACGGAAACTGTTAAAAGTAATTTCACTCTAGACTTAAATATCACTCGGAGAAATTAAGAAACTGGCGTAGAAGACTTGAGTGCAGACCCAATACCATATAGAGAAAATGAATCTGATAAGCTCCCAGACATGAGGGGGGCGACGTGAATAAATAGAGTATTGAAATCTGGCTGGAGATCAGAAAGGAGAACAGATGACGAAAAGCAGACGTCGGCACCGACGAGATTATCTGCGGCACAATTAGAGGTACTGCATCTAGCGCCGCAGATAGTATCGAGACTGGGACACAGAGAGCGCAGCGGACGTCATAATTGCACACCATCTAGAGAGGGCAGCAGGTAACACGTCTATCATCGTGGTAGTGGGGATCTTCTGGATGTTACTGGATTTTATTAAATCCAGTAATGTATAACCTACTCAGTAAACTTTCTATTACCGAGTTAACTCTTCATTAATAAATATTTCTCTCGGAAGTTTTCATTATACTAAGACAGTAATCACACAAACAAGGAAATTTCAGGACCGTTTAAGTCTTTTGACTATCCAAAATCATTCCGGAGTAGAACATCCTCATTGCCACCCGCTGGAACTTTGAACTACAATTTGGCGGCTCCTACTTCATTGTCCTCTGACGTCATAGCTTGCCAGATTAAAGTTAGGAGCTGTATGAAATTCGAAAAGTTTATATTTCCTCCTATATAGTAGAGGTGGTTTATTCATTTCTATCAAATACTTGAACCCCTTACAAATCTCATGTCCAATCCATGTGTTGGGAACGGTTTAGTGGTTAGCTATCATTTACATGGGTTCCTTTCATATACACTCATTCATATACATATACACTCATATTTCATATACACTCTTTCAAGAAAATATAAAACCGTTCATTGATATTCTTTTACTCTACCAATCATAAAATTACTCCAAAACCATTATCCAAAATAAACACCAACTCGGCAAACATACGGATCAAATTGTTGAACGGTATTCTTGAGACAACCGGTGTTTAGGAGGTAAATGAAAAACAGTTGAAAGACAGTATTCCTACACCCACTAATCCAGCCATCTGATAACGGACCACCCTGCTCTCATTCCGACATGATTTATACCATACTTCATCTCTCTCCATTTACATAAATGTGATAACAATCACCAACCCAGGAGGCCAAAGTTTCCCTTGTAATTGGATGTTGGTGATGTGCTTTTACTTGGTATCGAGTTGAAAATCGGTACAGTATATAGTTATTATAAATGGATTGCTCACCGGTCGGATCTGTTTTCCTCTCAGAGGATTTTGCGAATTCAGAATATTTCCTGAAATAGGTTTAGTGCAATATAAGACGTCTGTTTTTTACATTTCTATGTGGTTAGAACGTAAATAAGTGTGCACCAATTACTGATATTCAGTACAATATCCCATGTTGTGAAGAACATAAATAACTAAATTATCAGACACAGCCAAATATTCAACCATTATTAAATGATTAGTGAAAACTCTGCTCACCCGAGATGAATATATAAATAGTATAGGAGGACTTTAACAAATATTCAAATCACCAGCTTTCATTTCCCTATATTTGAATATGGAGGACCAATGACCTATTTTTACAACCATCCCTTCTGTAAGAAATTCATCATTGTTGATAGTGGATTTATGGTGTTTTGATTTTTACTACGGACATTTTCCATCATGATTTTTAGGTGAAACAAATTTTCACGACGTTTCGGGACCTGGAAGCTGAATCCGTCCTCAGGTGAGCTAGAACCTAAAACATAACACTATTAGTACATGATCCGGCTGAGTAGTCTTTGAGTCTTTGTGATGAGTGGACGTGTTTCGTTTCCTGTGTGCGTGACTATTGGTGCGTCGTATTGTTTATAAGTTTTTTGACTGCTTTAAACTTTTTGGTTTTCAGCTTTATACCGGCTTAGTCCGGATTATGTACTCATAGTGTTATGTTTTAGGTTCTAGCTCGCCTGAGGGCAGGTTCAGATTCCAGATCCAGAAACCGCATAAAAATTTGCATTACTTAAAATCGTGATAGAAAATGTTCCTTAAATACAAATCGAAATAACACCCTTTTGTAATTTGGGGTAAACTATATTCGATTAATATATATATATACCGTATAATATATACTGTGTGGATATAAGTCATTCCGAAAGTCATTCATATATATATATATATATATATGATAACATGCAAATAAATATATTAAACATCAAATATCTGAACCTTAGGATACAAAACATAGTGCGAAACATTTAATAATTTGTATAAGAGGCTAATTGATACAACGCTTTAAGTGAATCGTTTCAAGTGTGCAACACACGACTCACAGCTGTTAAAATTATTTTAATGTTTAAAGTATAAAATCTTTACGAAAACACCTAATTAAGTTTCTTTTGGCCAAAGTGAAGGTAAGGAAGGTTATGTTCCTAGAAAAACACTATTATAATATAAACCTCAAGTTTTTTACATATCTGGTAGTTATGTTCGTCCTGTCAACATTCATCAGTTGAATATCGTGCGTATTAGGTGGAATATACATTAATTACACAGATTAAACCTTCTCAGCCAGGTAAGCATTGATGGATGGTCGGAGGAACATGGAAATGCAATTATAGAGACGCAGAGCCGCGCCGCGCCGCACCACGCCGCGCCACGCTCTATGAGTCACTCTAAACACTACGCGCCCACGCCACGCGTTGTTGCGTTGTTGTGTTGTTGAGTTGTTGCGCTTCCCCACACGTGTCTCTCTGTGAAACGTAACACACGGGTTCTCTAAGAACCTTTCATTTCAACACCCTTTCTGAAAAATAATATAACTCAATTGATTACAATGTCAATGAAGTTCATGGATAATATTTGGACAAACAGTTAATATAATATACTATACGTAAACAGTAGATTATATTACCTATACGTGTACGTTAAAGGCTCTTGGGTTAGGGTTGAGAATTGTTTCTGAATGCTTCGCCGACTTCACCCCCACCTTATAAATCAGTTCATTGGCCACCAACGCAACAGTCATTTGGAGTCAGGTGTCAGAATACAAGATAATGTGAATATTTGAGCCTTCTCCTCAGCGGCACTCCTTAAATATTATAAACGAAATGATTGATTGAATAATAATTTCAAATAGGTTTTACCGTATGAAAAGCATGTATTGGCTAAGCTTCTGATCTAATAGACTCTTCAAGGATCACATTAAAATAAATAAATAACAGAACCAAAATTGATTCAGTTAATACGAGTATTCCCTATTTGCTGCAGTTTCGATCATATAAAACCAACTACGGTACTGTATAAATCAGATTCATCTCTGCGCTTGTGTTGTTAGCATTTCGCATTCGCGATTGCTCACCTGTAGTGATTAAACAGAGATATATTGTTCCATTGTGTTGGTTTTAGCCACCCAATTTAATAAAATTTAGTAGGCGGTGAAATATTGTTGAAATTACAATAATTATTTGTTTTATACGCTATTATTTTCAGGACTGATTATACGACATCGTATGTATTTTCGTTCAAGAGAAGACTATTTAATAATAATGTAGTTTCAATTGCACTATCTTCTTATTTCAATTGGTGACTTCTGTCAATCAACAAGACAAGTCAATCGATTGGTATGTTTGGAAGTTTCCCATTGGATAATTCACGAGGGAACGGGATTTCCGAAAGTGAATAACAGAGAATGCACTAACAAGATCGGGCGAGGAAGAAGTAAAAGTGGCCTTGTTACAAACTATATAAAAAGTTGTTTTAAATTACTGCAATAGTTGTAACGAAGTATGAAATTCATTTCTAACGTTGTGAGATATTTAAATAATTTTAATGACAGGGTATTTATAGAAATATCTGTATGTATTTCATACAGAATTCTGGGTTAAACTGATGGATTATGTAAGCAAAATTATACGGAATAAACTTTTTACTTTAAATATTTTTTTTAATAAGCCTTTTTATATTGAATAGTTAACATCAAGTAATGAATAAATTATTTGATAATGAAATATAGTACACAACTTATAGGCATGTATTGGTATAGGTTAGGCGGATACAGCGAAGCGAGTAGCGACTGTTGTACAAGATATAAAACTGTCTGGTAATGGCAGTGTTCTGAAATACAACGCAGACTTTGGATTGTGTGAAATTGGTAGAAACTTTTAGGATTATTATTATCAATAATATAATAATAATACATGACAAGTTTCATCACTATCTGTCAATAAATATGAGAATTATTTGTCAATTCTCCATAAGGTCAACATGGTAAAAAGTATACAGATTTACTGCTGTGTGGAACACTAAAAGTAGGCATTTATAACATAAACAATTTTTATTTTGACTATTTATACAAAGTTTCATTGACATCTGTCTATATATAAAAAGGAGTTTGCCTAGACTCTATATAATTAACATGGGAAAAGAGTATGCAGATTAGCTGCCATGATAAACACATCAACTGTGATTTGTAAGCATAAATGGATGGATCCCAACCAAATGAAGCTAAATACCAAGTTTTATTTAAAAATATTGGTTAGTAAGGGAAATATTAATTTTTCCTTATCCTCAATAAGATTAACATTAAAGCCCTAAAATACAAGGTACTGTGTTTAGATTTTTTAATATCTCGGTAACCGTTAGATATAGAGAAAAACTATAAAGAACTAAATTATGTAGTTTTAAGCTAATTAAAACAGTAAAAATAAAATTTTAAATATTTAAAAATTACAAAAAAACGCGAAAAACCATTTCTGGGGTACAACCTCTCCCCACAAAATCCCCCTTCCGATAGACCGATATATCTGGATTACGAACTCGTCCAAGTAAATGTAGGAATACACATATCTACCAAATTTGGCCTCGATCGGATCACTTTAACGAGAGTTATCGTGTTAACAGTGTGTGTGTGTGTGTGTGTGTGTGTGTGTGTGTGTGTGTGTGTGTGTGTGTGTGTGTGTGTGTGTGTGTGTGTGTGTGCGTGTGTGTGTGCGTGTGTGTGTGTGGGCGTGTGTGTGTATGTATGTATGTAATTTTAACGACTATTATTTTTAACTCTGGCCACCTCAAAACGAAATACCCCCGTCGCAGCAGACCTGCGTACTCAGCGAATTTCCAAATCAATAATATAATAATAATAATATATGACAAGTTTGGTCAAAATCTGTCGATAAACATGAGAATTATTTGCCTATTCTCCATAAGATTAAAATGGGAAAGAGTGATTAGGTTTGCTGCTGTGAGGAACACTGAAAGTAACCATTTATACCATCAAAAATTTTATTTTTAACATTTATACCAGCTTTCATCAACATCTGTCCATAAATAAAGGAGTTTGCCTAAACTCCATATGATTAACATGGGAAAAGAGTATGCAGGTTTGCTGCCATGATAAACACATATACTATGATTTTTTAGCACAAATGTATGGATCTCAACCACATGAAGCTAAATATCAAGTTTCATCCAAAAATATTAGATAATAAGTGAAAAATTAATTTTTCCTAATCCTCCATAAGATTAACATTGGAGCCTCAAAATACAACGTACTGTGTTTAGATTTTTTTATATCTCGGTAACCGTTAAAGATAGAGAAAAACTTTAAGGAACTTAATTGTGTAGTTTTTTAAGCTGATTCCAATGGTGAAATATAAAATTAGAAATTTTTTAAAAATGACATGTGAAAAACGTAAAAAACCCCATTTTGAGGTACAAAACCCCCCCAAACTACCCGTTCCCATTGACCGATATGTCTGGTTCACGAACTCGTCCGAGAATTTGTAGGAATTTACGTCTCTACCAAATTTGGTCTCGATCGGACCATTTTTACGAGAGTTATCGTGTTCACAAACACACACACACACACACACACACACACACACACACACACACACACACACACACACACACACACATATACGAGTATACAGGGTGTCTCACCTAAAGTGAATCAATAGCTAACTTTTAAACCATGCATATGGCAGCTAACTTCTTATGGGGGACACCCCTTTATTTTCTTAGAGGATTTTAAAATTAATTTCTAATCCGAAAAATATGGCCGCCATTTTCTAATATGGCCGACAACTTGATAATTTCTTATGGAACACCCTATATGTTATGGTAGTTTTGGATAGAAAATGTAATTTAAAGACTTTTTTACTCTTAATAACTTTGGCATAAATGTAACCGTTTGCGGTCTATGGCTCAAAAACATTTTCTGTTTCAAACCATTATCATTTAAAGTGAACCAATAGCTAACTTTTTATCTAGACACATGACAGTTATGTTTTATGCTCACTTCAGTGGTGCAGCATTTTGAGAAAACGTACTAAGTTTTTAAAACAAAAAATAAACATTAGTTTTATAACAAATAATTTTTATTAAATGTGAAAACTCACGCTCCAAGCAACTATAAAAGGTACTTTACAATAAATGCTCAAACAGATTTCCGTCTTGTTCAATGCATTTTTCTAGACGTTTTCTTTGTGCTCTATATACAAGTGTTAGCGTTTCTTCACTAATAGCGTTGCATGCAGCTTGTATTCTCAACTTCATCTCCTCAGGAGTTGTTGGTCGGGTTTTGTATACTTGATCCTTAATTGTTCCCCAAAGGAAAAAATCAAGAGGTGTAAGATCGGGAGACCTCGGAGGCCATGCGACTGGTCCCTGTCGCCCGATCCATCTATCAGGAAAAGCTCTGTTTACAGTATCTCGAGCTATGTTTCCGTAGTGGGGTGGTGCGCCATCTTGTTGGAACCACATGTGTTGCCTGGCCTCTAAAGCAAAATCTTCCAACAGCCCTGGAAGATGGTTTTCAATGAAGTTGGCATATTGGAATCTGTCAAGAGTTCCATTAAAAAAGTGAGGTCCAACAATTCTTCCTTCAAAAATGCCACACTATACGTTAAATGACCATCTTCTCTGTTGATCAATCGCTTGCATCCAGTGAGGGTTTACTGGAGCCCAATAGTGCATGTTATGCCTATTGAGGTGTCCCGTGCTGAGAAATGTTGCCTCGTCAGAGAATAATACATTTGACAAGAAGTAAGGATTTAAATTAATTTGTATATATATATCTTGTTTCTAAAAATTTTTTTTTCCCCACTTTCACCCCCTTTTTTCCCCCCTCCCCCCCCCCCCCCCCTTCCATCATCCATCTGCAAAAGCCTAATCTTATATGGTAATCAGTTCCAAGAACTTCTTGGTTCAGTTGTACATGGCAAGGGTGGAACTTGTGCTTTTTTAATATTCTAGAGACTGAAGCTCGGCTTATTTGAAAGTTTCTTTCAATTTCCCGGATACTGATATGGGGTTCAACTTGAATTAATGCCAAAACATCAGCTTCAACGTCAGGATTAGTGGCAGGATGTATTTTCCTCCGTTTCCGGTCAGTTAACATACCTGTTGTACGAGCTCTTCGTTCAAGCCGGTAGAAAGCACTGCTGGATGGTTGTCTTCTGCCAGGAAATCGAGCACCGTACAGTTCAGAAGCCTGTCTTTTGTTTTTGTGACACTCACCAAGTATTAATAACATGTCTACTTTTTCATTGAAATCCATGATGCGACAAAATAAAAAAATATAATAATGATAATAATAATAATAATAAACGTATAATGCAAAAATAGTAAACACTATGAAAATAGTAAAGTATTTTAAAAGTAAAATAGCAAAACAAGTCAAATAGTAGTGAATACGATTAAACAACAAATATGTACTTCACGCAATGACACATTTAGATGAGAAGAAGGGTTATTGCTAAAGATTATAAAAATATGTTGCATTGTTGATCAGCTGTTTTTTCACTATGTGTTTATTGCATGCAAATCTGACGATCAGTAGTTTTCATGGAGGATATTAGCAGTACCTCGCTAACGGCTACATTTACGCCAAAATTATTAAGAGTAAAAAAGTCTTTAAATTACATTTTCTATCCAAAACTACCATAACATATAGGGTGTTCCATAAGAAATTATCAAGTTGTCGGCCATATTGGAAAATGGCGGCCATATTTTTCGGATTAGAAATTAATTTTAAAATCCTCTAAGAAAATAAAGGGGTGTCCCCCATAAGAAGTTAGCTGCCATATGCATGGTATAAAAGTTAGCTATTGGTTCACTTTAGGTGATTGTGGTTTGAAACGGAAAATGTTTTTGAGCCATAAATCGTAAACGGTTACATTTACGCCAAAATTATTAAGAGTAAAAAAGTCTTTAAATCACATTTTCTATCCAAAACTACCTTAACATATAGGGTGTTCCATAAGAAATTATCAAGTTGTCGGCCATATTGGAAAATGGCGGCCATATTTTTCGGATTAGAAATTAATTTTAAAATCCTCTAAGAAAATAAAGGGGTGTCCCCCATAAGAAGTTAGCTGCCATATGCATGGTTTAAAAGTTAGCTATTGGTTCACTTTAGGTGAGACACCCTGTATATATATATAATGAATAATTATTTAATATATATATATATATATATATATACATATATATACAAATTTTAACGACACACACAGACACACACACGCGCGCACACACACACACACACACACACACACACACACACATACACACTATATATTATATATATATATATATATTATATATATGCTTGGGACCATGTTATTTTTAGCGAATTTCCCATAGGGAAGAAGCTATTACCGTAGGTCTCATGGCCAGAGTTAAGCCCGAGACCATGTTATTTTTTCTTCTTTAGGTGCCCAGAGACCAAAAACAATAGGACCAACAATCCTATATATATATTGGTCTCTGGGCACCTAAAGAAGAAAAAATAACATGGTCTCGGGCTTAACTCTTGCCATGAGACCTACGGTAATAGCTTCTTCCCTATGGGAAATTCGCTAAAAATAACATGGTCCCGAGCATAAGTCTTGCTATGAGGCCTTCGGTAATAACTTATTTATTCCCTATAGGAAATTCGTTAGAACAAGTAAAATTTACCTATATTTGACAGCTATTATTTTTAGATTTTGGTTTATTTAGGTATAATTAAGTACAATTTAGGTTTGAAATTTTATATAAGCAGACCGTTAATTTTTGGTTTTGGTATAATTAACTTTAAACAATATATACATACTTAGTGTGGGGTGCTATCCCTCAGCAAAACTTGTCATGGTATTTTGCCAAACTTGCAAAATACATTACTAAGATGGGGAAAACAAGCGTTGTAGAGGTTGGGACTGTGGCGTGTCCTGTAATCCAGCTACTTAGAGGTCACACGTATCGCGGGTAGTCGTGAGCAATGGTCGGTGGATGTTGTGTTCTTTTGTGTGGTTTAACGACCTCACTATTGAATATTAACTACTTTCATCTGCAAAGACCATCCGCATAATTAGAACAGTTCGTAATTTAGAGGCAGTGGTTCGGACTCCACGTTAAACTGTAGGTCCCTTATATTTTATGCCATTGCCTGTTGGGCGGCTATTAATTAACAGTTCTGTCGAAGGAACATATCAGCCTTTAGTCAGTAACAAGCATACAAGGTTGATACACAATCATCTTACATTTATTTCTCATTCATACTTGGCTTGGCTTACAATACCTACCTGGGTAGGTTGCCATTTCACTAGTTAACTAACTAACTGACTGGGACGGTGGCGTCGTTCTGTAATCCAGCTAGTTGAAGGTCACGAACTGTGGATAGTTGCGAGTTGTGGAGCGATGGTCGGTGTGTGTAGTTATCTCTTGAGTAGATTAACGTCCACACCATTGGATACTACGTTAATCCGCAAATACCATCCTTATAATTAGACCAGTTCGTATTTCAGAGGCAGTTGTTCGGACTCCACGTTTAACTGTAGGTCCCTTAGATATGCCATTGACTCTTGGGCTGTTAAAAGTACTGTCTAAGGAAAAGTCAGTCTTAGTAAATACCAAGACTACAAGATCGCGCCAAAATCATCCTACAATTATATCTCATTCATACTTGGCTTACAACACCTTGTGACCAAAAGTACGGTCGCCATTTCAATAATCTAATCTAACTAAGGATTTCATATTTTTAACCATTAATTGTGGCATCAATACACAGTTCGCTTACAATATCAAAACGTAACAAAAGAGCGCGAATCCAATTTCCTATCCCCCAAAAACCCCTTATTACTGTGGATTGCCAATAAAATTAATAAGTTTTAAAAGTAGTTCTTGAAAGCCTTGTTTCATGTTAGCACGGCTGAGGCAGATTGGTCCTTCAATCCTTCCGTTACTTAATAATACACTTACCGAGACTTCTCTTGTTGCAACCATCCTGCAGACCCCGGTCAGTATATAAAAAAGAGCACAAAGTTCAATAAGGCCGTCGCGGATCTCATTTGACAGGGAGATGGTCCAGCGGGGCGGCTATCTGGTCATTAGCTGTGCTATCAGGCCCATGCGTCTTACTGATACACGGCTTCCTGTGACGTCACCACTGACGCCGACATCTCTCTACGGGCTGCGTCTGAACAATAAGTAAGTTTGGTCCAGTTACTCGATATGGGCTGTTGTTGTTGTTGTTGTCAACCGAGTACTAGCCACTGGAAAGAAAACGATCCCGCTCGATATGGCTTCAGTGATCGTGCAATAATAAGAGTTATATAGGGAAAATAATATAAATAGTTAGGGGTAGACCCTTGACTTCAGAGGAGTTTGGAGTCTCCAGTCAACCCTCGGGCCTAAACCAATTAAACCCAATTCATTTGGAGTACATCTATATATACTGTAATTGTCCCATGTCGTTTAATGTATCCATAAGTATTGGTATCTGGACCGGCAAAGGCCAGCTAAAATACCATTGGTGATCCACATCAGCACCAAAGCAGAAATTTTGAGCACACTGTAAAATTTGAGGTACCTCTTCAGCCAGTATGACACTTTGCTGCAGTCTGAAAGGTTGACGATTAAGTTAAAGTTTTATTTCCAGACTTAATGTTGTAATGTGTACATGTAAACATGCATTTTTTCGCAATGAGTCAAATTGATATAATTATTATAATGAGAATTGTACAATTACTTTTAAAATTTTGTATTAATATCTGCGCATCATATTCATATCAGAGGCAGACACTACTACCATTTCCGTCGTGCCATCACAGGAACAGCTTATTAAACTGTGTATTTTGAATATAAATTGTATCATTTCTTGACTCGTTGTCAATGATTTACAAAACATTTTGACGGGGCCCAACTCCCTGTGGGAAAAATATAAGGGGTGTCTTTTTATACAGGTATAATATTGCCCTAAACACTGGTGATTTAGAGCATGTACCTAATCTTAATGCAATTTAAGCAGCTGACTCAGAGGAACATTTATTAATTTTATCAAATTTTTAATGTTGCCCAAACATTACACATACAGTAGAAACAGAATAACAACACTACCGACTGGATAAAGGAACAAATACAAACATATTAGCCATGAACATATTAGACAAAGATTGAATTTTTATCACCTCAAACATTTATAAATAATAAGTGAGATTATTTACCACATACAGTATTTGTAAAAAATACTTTCTTCAGTCGTGTGCGTCTTGTTTTGGTCAAATGGTTCATTAGCTATGAAATAAGCACGTCAGAAATTCATAAAGATTTCAACTTTACGATCAATAAATACACCATAAACTAAAACCATTATTAACTAGTTTAAACAGTGTGCAATAAGATTACTCAATGTGTGGTTTTACAGAGCTACTGGAGCAAAAACCAAGGCTTGCTACTTAACCGTAGATTAATTGTCGGCCTCGCCGCTAGAGCGCTGTTGTTCGTAGAAGTGGGCAATTGTGAATTGTAGCGTTCAGTCTACGTCCGGTTTCGTACTGAGCGACACAACGAACTGGTCTGACAACGGTAAAAACTCTCGTTCTGCCCTTGACGACATAATTTTGCTAGTAATCGTCGAGAAAGTTTACCGATCATGGATTTAACAAAGTTGTTTTAATTGTTCGGTCGCAGTTCAAAGCCATTTTTTTATTCGTAGCATTTACTGTTGTAGCTGTATAGTTTGTTGAAAAATTGTGACAATTCACTGAACTTAATTAAAAATACCCCTACTCCACGACAAAATCCGTCTTGACGCTGTGATATAGCATAGCTAAGAGAGGAAAGATCAGCGATGCAGACGTTCCAAAGAATCCTGTATCAGTATACAATACTTATGCTAGCGATGTGAAATATGTGGTATGATATAAGATAGGGATTTGTACCCATGCTCGTATTTTGTAATTTAAAAAAATGAGTTAGGCCTTATAGAATAGATCCATATTCTTCGGGGTTGGGTAATGTAAGTTATAATACATCACGTTATTTGCTAACAACACCAAAATATTAAAGATATTTAATAGTTTTTGAGAAACAACTCCTTTATAAAACAAATGTACTTCCCTGTGAGTAACTGATGACTCCTGGACGATTTAAATGCAATATTGAGGTTTGATACACTCAACACCAACCTTTTAAAGCACTTAAGGTTGAAAAACGCTATATATATAAGTAGATAGAACTATGGAGTTCCTAGTGCAAAAAGGTACGAGTAGCAAACACGTTTGAAATATGTTGTTATTTAACACAGTTTTACACATGATTTGTGTTATGTCAACATGATTTATGTTTATGGCAACACAAATCATGTTGACATAATGGGATCCCCAAAACAAAAAAAAAGAATCCGTCTCCGGTCTATGTTTTACCATTAGTACGTCGGTAAGAGCTCAGTTTTCATAATAAATTCGCTAAAACTCTACTTCAAAGAGTCCGAATCCAAGGTGACAACAGAAGGGACGGACTCATAGCCTATCAACTGTTGGATTGTACTTTAGTGTCATAGTACCGCATTATTCAGTACCATAATATAACATTCACCCAAATATACCAAAGTACAATACATAGATGCTATCTGTGCAATAATAAATTATCATAAACATGGTTATAGATTTTTAGAAATTGTAATTATTTCCCTTTGAGAAATAGCTTGGGTCATGGATTTGTCTAAAGCGAAGTTTTTCAGTTCGTCTAAACAGCTGTCCTTATGACCACGTGACCGTTTGGTCTGTCAATACCCTTCATCCTCCAGAACTAAGCATGTCAATGTCAACAACTAACTTTACTATATCGTAGCCATTCTTCATCTTAACATAGCTTTTTGCACGAACGGAAGCTATTAATTATTTTTAAAAGTGTATACACTAATTGTAACGGTGAAACAGTTGAGCGACACCGGCCGGTAACATTTCAATACTCCTATCGCTCGGCCGGTTCATCTGATATTTCTGTTTACGGACCGGGACCCCGGCGCGGCGACATTTGTCTCGTCGCTGATCTTGTGCAAGGTCCAGGCTCAGGCTGTGTTATTAATCGCCTTGTCATTATATTACTAACTATGCTGGAATACCGACGTTATCTCGATGGCGACTGATGATTCTATCTACAAATTCATAGCATTTAAACAAAATGTTCTTTCTAATCGAATTTCTCTGCTTATTTTCCTTTTTCCTAGTATTTATTACATAATTTCAAATAAATAAAATAGTTAATAAATATAATGTCTTGTGTAAAGACCACAAGGGCCTTTACATACTAGCCATATGCACCACCTGTTCAGGAACTGTCTACCCATAGTACACAAATTTTTGGAGAACATGTACCGCTTGAAATACACATAAATTAAAAAATGACTGGCCAATAGTTTGATCGAAATATTTGGTATACAGCTTATAGTTGGATTACACAATAAAACCTACTCAAAAAGGTTTGTTACTCTCTCGGCGGGGGAGGAAGTAGGGCTTGTTCTCTGGATTTAGTTGGTTCAATATTTTATAGGGAAAACAACATACGAGTATCTAATGAAAATTTACATAACCTGTTCTATATTTTATTATGTTTCAAGATTAGATATACAGAACCTTGAAAGTGGACCTGATCCCGAGGAGGACCAAACACCGTTCAATCCTTTTACGATTAAAACATCAATATTTATTGGCTCCTGATCCAAATCACGCCTTGCAAATCAACACGTCTCCGCCGCTCACGCCTCCGGCCAGGGACAAAGTTCTGCCAATTTTCATAACCGTGAGGTCCTACCGTGGCGCGGCGCAGCGGAAGCAAGCAGAATTGCACCTGTGCGCCCCGGGCCCCAGGCCGCGGGCCCCGACCCCACTCACTGATGAGTTCTGCAAATTTCGCTGTGAAATTGCTTCACCGAGGCGATTGAATATAATAAATTGCTCGCGAGAAAATGTAACACTACATAAATTACGATTTACGACGTGTAATTTTAATTTTTGAAGCGGTTTCTCCTCCAGGGGTATGTGGTTTTGAAATACAAACTACAAGTAATTATCTCTGGTACACACAGAATTCGTGTCACGGATATTTCTACTTGTAGACATCATGTATCTTGATGAAGAATCGATCAAGCTATTCTATGAAATCTGGTGGCATGAATGGACGGATAGTAATTATTCAAGAAAAGATTTAGTTAACTGTACAAATCAAAATAAATTAATCTAAGGAGCTTTAAGATTTTATTCGAGTTGAATTCACTAATGGAACTTAAAAATTATACGCACAAAACACTTCATACAACATTTTTAGGTCAACAAATTATTGTACATTGAGCTATAGATTAAAAAATGTTTATACTTAAGCGCATTTTCAATTAAAGTGAAGGAGTTAATGTAACAAACTAAAAACAAATGAATTCGTTTAAAATCAAGGACAATGAAAAAAGTGAAATCCTTTGCCAAAACTAACAACCAGCAAGTACCGGTAGCTGCCTATGGCAAAGGAAGGACCCAGCCTCGGACTTGGGTGGTCCACTCCACATTTACATGAGCTGCTGTTCTGCGCTTACAGGACCTACCTCATTACAGGCTAATTACTCGTAATGTCACCGAGCTCCTGTAATAGCTTCCTGTAATATGATAATCACCGCATCCACTTATTAAATCAACCGTTCGCATTATCGTGTTTAATTAGACTCCGTTTGACTTGAGGGTGGAATAAATTTATCGTTCTTTCGAGTTGTCAGCTATTTACTAGAGTCAGTAATATCAGTGAGTATATAAAACCTTTATATACTCACTTGTAGTATGCAGTATGAGACTTTTAATTTAAAAATAGATCTTCCACTTGTTCGATCATGAAGATTAGAGTATAGGGGATGAGCTTAAAATCTAAATATTGCCATAGTTCAGAGTGCAAACATACTACGTTGAGGGAAACGCACAACGTGTGAATGAGATAAACTATTCAAGTGAGTTAAGTTAATACTTAATAAACGCTTTAAATGCATAGCAACTAACTTTCACCTCATTTAGGAAAATTTCAAGGTAATATACGGGTTATTAAGATTCACATTACTTACATTACACAGACGAAGTAATAATTAAAAAAATAAGACTAGTGGAAAATGACTCGACCGGACGACATCTTTGACGATATTTAAATAAAAAAGGTTTTAAGCACCCTTAGTTAGGCTAAAGATGACTGAGAAAGTGAGACCAAGCTTCAATAGTTGCGAAAATGAAATTATTATAAAGCAGAAGCTATACAAAGAGTTAAATATTTATAAAATTACATGTTTTTACACAGGCTCTTTACTTATTTGTGGTTAGAAATAAATCAAGTTTAATATTGTAAACATGTAATTAGAAAAAGTTATACATTACCCTAACGAACGAAGCCCTTTTCTCCCCCGGGAAAATACATCTCCTGAGGGAAGGGTAGCTGAGACACACCCTCGACGACACGATAATTTCATCCCTCACGACGTACTCGCTGTAGGTGGTGGTGATGAGCATGGTGCCGCGTACACTGCTCGACATCATTGTCACGGCTTACCGCAAGGCTACACGCTCGAACCAATACTGTTTACTATTCGCGGAGCAGCGGGTATGATAACGACACAATAGCGCGTGGGACTCCGATCGCAATGTAAACACTGGGTTTTAACACCTGATTTGGAATGATTTTTCTTGTGCGTAACTTCTGCGCATAAAAGCGTTTTAGGAGATCGACGCGTCGTTCTGATGTACGTATATGGTCTAAAGACAACTTGGGTATGTGGAGAAAGATAAACGCTATTGAGTTTTATTTGTCACATAAAGATAAAAGGAAATGTTAACCTCTAAAATGTTTGTTTACTGTTATCTTTTAGATAAACATTTAGTCGTGGTGTAATCATGCCTTATAGAGACAGTAAATTATGTGAAGCAGATTGAACAGGGGAACAAATATGGTTTGGGAGAATAGTATCCAGTTAATCATTAGATATTCATATATAAGGAATGTAGGTCGTGTACTAAAAGCAATATATTTCCACATTTAAACTAATGTTGATTAGAATAATTAAACTAGATCACCGTTTATATTTGTTACGGACATTTTGTGTCTACAAGACCCGCATTACGTCCCGCAGCCAGTCGCTCTCTGGCAAGTGGATCCGACGATCTGACCACCACTCAAGCAAGTCCATAAACTTCGAAACTCTGTGTCCGACGGTGCGGTTATGGTGGCTATTGAATAGTTAATGAATACTGCGGCTTTATTACCAAGGCCATGTCACGCGACATGAATGAAAGGAAATGCTTTATAGCTGTAAGGTTTTCATTTTCTATCCGATTACATCCTCGGTTGAATAGAAAGAGAGTTATAATAACCCGCGATTGAGGTCCTGTTAGAAAGCGAGATATGCAGTAAAATGCTGTTTATTTTTCTTATTTAAATTGTAAATAAAGTTAATTTAAAATTAGTTGAAAGCAACATATTACTAAATAACCCAAATAACGAGAGGCTGGCATCAAGTTCTAACACGATTTGAACTAGCCAATATAAAAATGTAACTGGTGACAAAGAAATATGAAAAAACCTTTAAAACTAACAATTTACTCACGAATAAAATAATAATATATAAACATACCCCAAGTAAAATTTAATTTTAATAAACAATAGTTATTGACAATGTTGTAAAAAGAAACTATGGAAAACAATGTTCCACATACTCATTGTAATATTAATATACACACCAATTTCACTGTCCAAATTTTCAAGTAACGCCTATGTGGCTTCCAACATGAAGGATGATGGAGCATGATGGATAAGTGGGAAATGAGAGAACAGCCGCCTTCAGCGGTACCGACCGTGTTATCAATTTGCTGACGTGTCGCTCAGGGCGGTTCAAATCATCTGGATTATTCTGTCAGCTAAATCACTGGTAGCCGACACTCCGTTGCCGACGGACCGTCTCCGTCAGGAGCGACTATGACGGCTTGTTAACTTGTCAAAATATTTGAATGGATGTGAATAAATCTAATACAAATATTGAATATTCCATAACAGAGAGAGATTTTTCAGATGACTGTTACCTCGTGTATAAGGCCTATCTTATGTTTATCATGATGGGTTGGTAGCATGATGGACCAAGTTAGCGATTGCTTTAGGTTCAAATCACGGAGTCGCCAATCAATACTGTGCAACTGGTCTGTTCCCATTCTCTTGGTATGTCTCACATGCAGATCTCTCTGGTCTAGTCTATGCGGTAGTATGTGTAAAAGAAGCTGTCACTCCCTTAAAAACATATTGTATCTACTTTCTACCCGTTATAAAAGGTCTTGAATATTTATTCAGGACAAACTCCAAGTGACGTTTCACTTATTTTGTAAACCTCATTAACTTTTAATTTTATTTCCCTGCTTAAGTTGTGATGTGGTGCGAATATTATTTTGTGATTTAAGGGATCGACCCAGAAAAAAGAGATTTATTGTGCATGAAACATGATCAGAGATTTTGAGCACCAACCATTCAAGAATTCTTTGAAAAACAGAGATGTTTAAATACATTGAACAAATCTAAACCAACTGAAGATTTATACGATGTAAATCTATACTCAGCGGTGTGTGTTAAAATCAATAAAGAGAATAATATGTTGGTCATAAAGGAGAGGGGCGGCACTGGACAAGCTGTAAATTTGCAGTTTATGTAGAGCAGCGAACGAGGGATCGCTGCCCACGCCGCGTCGAGACCAACACTCAGACAACTGCAACTATATAGCAATGAAGGAGGCATCGCTGCCCACGCCGCGCCGAGACCAACACTCAGACAACTGCAACTATATAGCAATGAAGGAGGCATCGCTGCCCACGCTACTCCAAGACCAACACTCAGACAACTGCAACTATATAGCAATGAAGGAGGCATCGCTGCCCACGCCGCGCCGAGACCAACACTCAGACAACTGCAACTATATAGCAATGAAGGAGGCATCGCTGCCCACGCTACTCCGAGACCAACACTCAGACAACTGCAACTATATAGCAATGAAGGAGGTATCGCTGCCCACGCCGCGCCGAGACCAACACTCAGACAACTGCAACTATATAGCAATGAAGGAGGCATCGCTGCCCACACCGCACCGAGACCAACACTCAGACAACTGCAACTATGTAGCAATGAAGGAGGTGTCGCTGCCCACGCTACTCCGAGACCAACGCTCAGACAACTGCAACTATATAGCATTGATGGAGGCATCGCTGCCCACACCGCACCGAGACCAACACTCAGACAACTGCAACTATATAGCATTGATGGAGGCATTGCTGCCCACACCGCACCGAGACCAACACTCAGACAACTGCAACTATATAGCAATGAAGGAGGCATCGCTGCCCACGCTACTCCAAGACCAACACTCAGACAACTGCAACTATATAGCAATGAAGGAGGTATCGCTGCCCACGCCGCGCCGAGACCAACACTCAGACAACTGCAACTATATAGCAATGAAGGAGGCATCGCTGCCCACACCGCACCGAGACCAACACTCAGACAACTGCAACTATATAGCAATGAAGGAGGCATCGCTGCCCACGCTACTCCGAGACCAACACTCAGACAACTGCAACTATATAGCAATGAAGGAGGTGTCGCTGCCCACGCTACTCCGAGACCAACACTCAGACAACTGCAACTATATAGCAATGAAGGAGGCATCGCTGCCCACACCGCACCGAGACCAACACTCAGACAACTGCAACTATGTAGCAATGAAGGAGGTGTCGCTGCCCACGCTACTCCGAGACCAACGCTCAGACAACTGCAACTATATAGCATTGATGGAGGCATCGCTGCCCACGCCACGCCGAGACCAACACTCAGACAACTGCAACTATGTAGTAATGAAGGAGGCATCGCTGCCCACGCCGCGCCGAGACCAACACTCAGACAACTGCAACTATATAGCATTGAAGGAGGCATCGCTGCCCAAGCTACTCCAAGACCAACACTCAGACAACTGCAACTATATTCCATTGAAGGAGGCATCGCTGCCCACGCTACTCCGAGACCTACACTCAGACAACTGCAACTATATAGCATTGAAGAAGGCATCGCTGCCCACGCTACGCCGAGACCAACACTCAGACAACTGCAACTATATAGCATTGAAGGAGGCATTGCTGCTCACGTCGCGCTGAGTACGACGCTCGTACAACTGTATCTGTACAGCAGTGAGGGAGGGAGTCATCGCTGCCCACGCCGAGTCCAAATAAAATCATTTATAGTATTATCACATTTCAAATTAGATAAAAACGGCTGAACATGATTTATTTTCCAATTTAGTTTGAAATACAATTTAAGTAGATAGCAATACAGTATGTGACCAACATTTTTATTGACGAGTTGGAAGAGTAGGAAAAATTCGACAAAAAATCAAACAAGATAAAATTCCGAGGGAAACTGCAACCAGTATGAATGCCCGTATTTACCGTTGGCCGCGGCGGCTCGAAATCAATCGACCTTTGCGTTTAATGAGCTGCAGAAGTCGTTCGACGGATCATGGCACATAATGAACCGGGTGAATAATAAACAGCAAGTCATTATCGTCCAATTATCAGTTATATTGTGACAGGCCGCACAATGGTCGTATAATTAGCAATAACCCATTGAGAGTCGGTGGAAGTACTACCACGTGAGCCCTAGAGCAGAATGATGCTGGCGGGCCTGTACTGGCGTTACGAGATCAGGCACTCCTGTTGAATAAACAGAAACACAAGTGGTAAATCGGAGACAAAAACCAAAAATTGAAACCCATACTGGATACGCTTTAAATACTGAATTATATTAGTATTAGAACACCACAAGTGGGTGTGTTGTACAAGGTTAGAATCCTTAGAATTAATGAAATCAGTGTATCCCCTTCTCATATATCGATGAATCGATACGAATCTACACTCAGATTTGCACATCGACTAATAAAAGCCATAGCCTGGATTTCAAATTGCACCCTCCCCTCCATCTAGGCTGTCATGTTGCCAATTTCGAGCCATGTCCTAACTGTTAAATTGTACCTTCTCCTCCACCTAGGCTCGCACCTTGCCGTGTCAGAGTCATTGCAAGCCGTTACTTTGTACCTCCACCTAGGCTCGCACCTTGCCGTGTCAGAGTCATTGCAAGCCGTTACTTTGTACATTCTCTTCCACCTAGGCTCGCACCTTGCCGTGTCAGAGTCATTGCAAGCCGTTACTTTGTACTCTTTCCTCCACCTAGGCTCGCACCTTGCCGTGTCAGAGTCATTGAAAGCCGTTACTTTGTACTCTTTCCTCCACCTTGGATCGCACCTTGCTGTGTCAAGGCTATTTCCGCCGCTCCGCAATCTCCAAAGCCGCCAGTTACGCCGTTAATATGGTAACAAAGTGCGATCCAATTTTTTCAACAAGATATGCCTATTAGCGTATGAATATGCATGCAGATCGAAATCTCGGACCCGGCAATTACGTCAAAGACGCCGCGCCATCGATCTATCCCCGGCTAGCAGCTGATGGGGGTAATAAAGTTATTAAGTGGCAGGTCACAGAATAGGCTACACTCTGCGCGGCGCAAATGGACTACGAGTATCGCGCGGGAAAACAGGCTTACTTGTATAGTACTTCCGTTATAAATGTACCTCACATTTAAATTCTACCCTCTTATCGTTCTAGATGTACTAAAATAAATGTGAAAGATCTACTAAAATTATTATAATATTGTGTATAAAAATTAACGATTAAT
The DNA here is from genome assembly GCA_023375725.1 of Nephotettix cincticeps. Taxonomy (NCBI): domain Eukaryota; kingdom Metazoa; phylum Arthropoda; class Insecta; order Hemiptera; family Cicadellidae; genus Nephotettix; species Nephotettix cincticeps. Next base: position 104,138,779 of record CM041791.1, read on the forward strand.
TTACTGACAAAGTTTTATTTATGTAGAAATTTTATCGTGACAAACAACTTTTTCGAAACACATTATGTGGGTAATAACTGTTCATTGTTATTCATAAGTAAAAGTATAGTATTATAGATTGTGCCATCGTGCTGCGTTGTTGTGAGTAACACGGGAAAATTTGACCCATCCATTGTTTTGAAAAACTTTATGTCATGCGTAAAGGTATATCTTTATTTAACCACATTTATTTAACGGAAACAATGTGATATACACGTCATCAAAATAAATAGATAAATACCAGAAAAGTATGTTTTTATGAAGATAGAAACTTGAAAAGTTAAATACGTGAAAATAAATCGGGTTTTATGAGTAACCTACATTTGGTAGAACAACGTAGGACCTCCGGAATCGCTCGATGCGTATAAACTGTACCACTGTGAATGAAAGTTTTGCGTATCTTACGTACAATCGCATTAGTACAGCAGATAATTTGTTAATCTCATAATTTCACACCGGAAACCAGACATAACAGATCAATTACGTGTAAAATCGTTTAACCTCAGTTAGGCCAGTAGCCTCCTGCATGGGATGGTGGGAACTGGGTGGACCTGGACCACCCACCTCTGGCCGAGATAAAGCTATAACCGAGCAGTACAGGAAGCCGGCGAGAGGGGCGCCACTGGTGTCTTCAATACAGTTAATACGACGGACGCTTCACACGGAGTTGCGATAATGGATAGTGCGGATAACACAGCGTAAACTGTCAAGCTGGACGTTCCGAGCTATGAGGAAACAATTGGAGGAAATACACCAAACACACATTACATTTCATTATTTTACATATTCTGTTACTACAAATTTTAATATTTCGAGGAGATATCTTCCCACCGAGGTAATAGCTGAAATTCTTAATGGGATTTATGTGGTCATGTTAGCTGCATAGTAAATTTTATGATAAACGGTTGGGAAATAAGGAAGAAATAGATTTTAGGTATTCCTTAAAAAGAAGCTTTAGACGCACACAGATAACACTGTGTTTACCGTAGCGAAAGACGTAATTTTGAAAAATAAAGGGTATCATATAATTTCAGACCCGAACACCTTTTAATAGTTGATAACTATTAAAAGTTGAGGTTAAAACGTTTTAGCCGTTTTTCAAAAAGGTTTGTATGTTTGAAAGGTTTTTAGATGGAATCTAATTTTAAAATAAAATATGAAAAGCCTTGAGATAAAGTGAAGATAATGTTTTATTTACCAACATACAACATTTGACCTAAATTGGCCCTACTGGGGTAGACTCTAGCTATGTACTCAGACAGACGTTATTTCGAAATCTTCTATTCAGTTCAGGGGACCCCAAAAGGGACATTTACACAAGTTAAAAATATTATTAAAATTTTATGAAAACAGTATGTTTTATTTACACTTTCAAAAAGGTGGAAGAAGGTAAAAGGTTTAAGAAATAGGTAATCAAACTAAAATAAAATGAAAATCATTATTGTAGTAAGTATAAGAAAGTCATATGTCCCACTGGCAAAAATATCTAAAATATCTAAACATAAATAAATTGTAAAAATGGACAAAATAATTCAATAAAATTCTTTTGAACTACATATTTAGTAATATTTTCCATGAAATAATGTGTTAATGAGTTAATTTCTAACTAAACACATACTCACTAATTTGAAAATGTTACCTTCATATAAAATTTGTAAAAAGTACTAATAACGGAGGCGTGACAAATTGTAAAAACTGTCCCCAATTTCGTTCCTAATATTTTATCTCATTTAGTTTTTCAGACAAACAGCATGGTAGAAGTTTGCAAATGATCGACCGCCCAAAAATGCTGCAAAGAGAACGATTCCGCGTTGAGATAAGTGGGAATGCGGCACGAAATGTTGCAAAAACCCACCCGGAGAAACCCCGTGCGGAGAGAGGACAGGCGACTGCGACCGCAGTGCGTGTGCGTGGTCCTATGTGCCATTTGTCATAATCGACCGCTCGCCGGGCATTACAATATTTAATTGTATAATGCTCCCATACATAACTCACACGGGATTGTACGCTGTACGCGAGTTCCTCAGCTCGTATTTTAGTGAACTGCCCCGGTTCCTTGGAATGATACAGGAATGTTCGTGGGACGGGGTGAATCCACGTGTAAAATATAAGCTCTTTGAGTTTTGTAATGTAATAAATTTCTGTCCATATAGGTCATTCTACATGATACGTTTATCAAATTGTATCATATATATTTGGGGTAGCCAGTTAATCAATCACAGAAGTCAGGAGACGATGACTTTTAGTTGAATGGTATGCGTCAATTGAATGACATAAGTAGATTCAACCAGCAAAAAGGTAAGGTTTAGTAAAGGTGGCTTCAGCTCAGTAAATGTGGCTCCATATTCGGTAAAGGCGGCTCCAGCTTCAGTAAATGCGGCTCAAGCTTTAGTAAAGACAGGTCCAGTAACTGACCTTTATTCGGATGACATTACGAAGTAAACAAAACACCTTATCACCCTTCAATCCATTTACAATGATTAAATGCAATACAGTGATAACGAGAATATTATTTATTGTTATATAATCTTAAATTGTTATAGAAATAGCCAAAACTCGAATTCGGATAGTATAAAAATATTATATATGTCACTTGCTCAACAAAACCTCTTTCACCATATGCAACACTTTGTTTATGACGGAATGTAACACTGTAATCTCAATTGCGGTATCAGATCTACAGTGGAGCGCTCTAGTGGCCGCGGGCTAAGTTATAGCCACTGTGGGCTCGTGCTCTATGGGCATAATTATGCTCTATTGTCTTTGACTTACGCACATGCCTGCCTTGTCACGTCGCAGCCAAAAGTAGGAAAATGGTATACTCATTTTTGAAACGAAAGGTTTCCATGTAAGGTCTAATAACATAAAGATGAAGTATGGAAATGCGTTTTGAAGCATTCGATCAATGCTTCATGAAGGTATCCGATGTTACGTAAAATTATACCACAAAATAAAAATACTTGTATAAATCTAAAGAAAAACTCTAATCTTTTTAGACCTTGCCACCTAGAACTTGTAATTTCAGGGATGTCTTAGAGAGAAACTTGGATATATCATTTGGGTAAGACACGTTATATATGCAACGTACTACGTCCTCCAGTGACATTTATTCGCTTAAGTTAATGTTCTTATGTTCTAATAAAAGTCTATAGAGCGGCTTTCAAAGAGGATTAGTAAGTTCATTCGGATAAAATATAAATGTCATTATTACAACTAATACAAAAGTTTATACGCGTTGACGAAATAATCTTCTGCAATAGTCTTGTGGAGTTCACTATATTACAGACTTAGAATAAATAAATCCAACCATTATTAATGAGAGTGATAGATAAATTAGACTAATTATGCGTTCTGCAATGGAAATACAGTACACCATGCGTTTATGGAATTTGTCTTACTAATGCTATATTTACATGAGAAAATTTATTTTCACAAGGGTTTTACCGGAATTTAATCTTAGTGGTCGAAGTCTTCAAACTGATATCAAAACATCACTATAATATCACTTTGACTTCTCATTTCCCTATTCGTAAGTAACCTACTCAAAAAGTATACATATCCCTTTGAAAAATAGGTCATGGATATGCCTAAATGGAATGTTTTAAGATCTTCTTAACAGCTGTCCTTTATGTCATCACTTCCGTTTCAAATTCCGGTCTGACGAATTGCAAATAACACAAATTGTCCGCGCTGCGAAATTGTCCGCGCTGCGAGCCGTAACAAGACCAAACTAAGCAACGTACATTTACCGACTTTACATGAATAGGGTAAAATAGAAGACGGTAGGCCTACGTAACACCAGTCATAAATCAACAACTTGCATTCAACAGTATCGAATAATGAACTGAAGGCTATAAATTTTAAACGGAGCTGTGACTGATTCAGATTGTAATTATTCCAGCTAAAGAACTACTTTGGAAGTCGATCGAACAGTTACGTTTCCTCCATCTACTAACTAAAGCCATATTTTACTCTCTGGAATAGAATACTGAAGTACTACTCTATATCCATGGGACTTCCTGAAGTTATTTTCCCTCCCGAGAGAGATTTTTGATACCTTAGCTCCCTCAGCAGATTTGAGGTACATTAAAACCAGGGTAATAAAATACAAATAGCATTGGAGGATATCCGTAAACACTTCGTACACCAATGGGCAGTGGAAAATATTCAGCAAGTTCAAATTTGTTGTGGTGGCAGAACTGTCTGATAGATTATACAATATCCATGATAGCCGTGGAGAAAATTACAATTAAATTTTCTAGACGACTTAAGAATCTCTTACGTATAAGGAATAAAAAATTAATTTTTATTATTTAGGATTTTTATGCATGAAATCAAGAACCGATAGCGCTATCAAAGTACTCGGGAGGTTATGTCGGAAGCGGTCAATAACCACGTGTTTTATTTTTAGTTCCAGTAAAAGTATTAGTGTTTCACTAGGTACTCTGTTTTGTCACAGTAAAATTTCACTACTTCCGCTAACATCAATATAGTGTCTTCTGTGTAACACGACTGTTGTCATTGGTACAATATAAAGTGATATTACTGTATAAAACTAGTAAATTAATATTATTATTTTTAATATGATAAAACTAGTATTACTGTATATAATTTGGTATTTAGACTAGTAGAGTATCTATATTATCCTACTCTCAGACAGAATAGTAAAATGAACTAAATAGATAACAGATCACCTAAATTGTAGATAGACTAAAGTCTAGGAAGATACTTCCAAGATACTGAAACGACATAGCGCCACGGTCGACAACAGTCAAGAATAAGCTACGTAAAAAATGGTTGTATCTAGAGATAAGGTTCAGGGAAGACTAGCAAAAGGATCTCGCCAAAACTACTGATTCATTGTTTACATCCCGGGGAAGTTAGAGAACCGACGACTATCTGGGATAGGATCGTAGTAGGATAAAAACTTTTCATGATATAATGATGAATCATGAAAGATGGCTTACCTCCTGGGTAAGATAACGCGTCGACGTCAACACCGAGCAGGGTAAGAAAAAAAACAAAATCTCTCATAACAACTAGTTAAAGAGCATCTACCGGATATGCCTAGGTCGCAGCGCCGTCAGCGTCGACTCCGGTCAGGAAAGGATCAAGGTAGGTTAATAAAAAAATCTCACAATATAGATGACTATATCATCCATCTCTTTGGTGAGTCACAGCGTCGACGTTGACACCAGCCAGGGTAGCCAGGGTAGAATAGGATAACAAAATGATCTCACCACATCCAGTGAGGGATCATCTACCTCATGGGTGAGGTAGCTTCGACGGCGATACCAGCCAGGGTAGCCAATGTGTCAGAGTAGGATAGCAAAACGATCTCACCACATCTAGTGAGGGATCGTTTACCTCATTGGTGAGGTAGCTTCGACGACGACACCAGCCACGGTATACAAGGTGTCAGAGTAGGATAACAAAATGATCTCACCACATCTAGTGAGGGATCATCTACCTCATGGGTGAGGTAGCTTCGACGGTGACACCAGCCAGGGTAGCCAGGGTGTCAGAGTAGGATAACAAAATGATCTCACCACATCTAGTGAGGGACCATCTACCTCATGGGTGAGGTAGCTTCGACGGTGACACCAGCCAGAGTAGCGAAGGTGTCAGAGTAGGATAACAAAATGATCTCACCACATGTAGTGAGGGATCGTCGACGTCGACCACCGGTTAGGATAGGTAACCGCGCAATTTCTCTGCCGCTTGACAGTTTCAACCATCTTAAGCAGCGATGATTTGCCTGACGCGATAATGAAGGTTCGCCGCAGCCCCAGGCCTCGCCGATTGATTACGACAAGTTGTGGCCACGGATAGCCCTGGGAGTCTACCAGTAGGCCTTCCTGGATACCCTCATTTACTGTCTTAAGGGTATAGTATAGACTGTTACTCATGGTGTGTGACTCTTTTTATAATTAACTATTTTACAAGAACGTGACAAGATACTGTTATTGTCATAAACCCGCATTGCTCATTAGCCGAGACGATAGCCTTCATAAAACCGTCCCTCCCACACAGACGCGCACGCGACACGCGCACACACGCACACTAACACACGCGCGCGCACATACACTACTTTATGCGGCTTGGTGACTGGCCAAATACGCTCGACCTGCACGCTACCGACTAGATCTCGTTATAATTTAATGTACTATTAGCTCTGAGAATTTTCATGAATATTAATGCAATCAAGTTCTATAAGAGATATGGTGGCGTGCAAAACTATATAAATTTATTGTAAATTTTCACTGTTATAAAGATTGGTCTAGTTTCAATTATGAAAGACAAATAGTCTTGGTAGTGGAAAAGGGCTTAGAATACAAGACATATAGGTTGGAACTATATTGGAAATACAAAGTGTAAAGTCATCAGGAAATATTGTGAAAATATAGAACTGCTTTACATAAAACTAGACGTAAAGTATCTATTATTTATAAGTAGCTAAATAAGTGATCTATTAATTATAATTTTAACATTTTCTTCATTAATTTAAGTAGTTTTTTTTAAATAAATGCTTACGTTCAATACAAAGTTTCTGGATTTTACGTAGCTTTCTTTAAAAATTATTAATATATCAGAATATGAAAATATGTGCGTTGAACGATCCCTGGATTAGTTTTGCGATCTCACCACATCTAGTGAGGGATCGTCTACCTCATGGGTGAGGTAGCTTCGACGACGACACCAGCCAGGGTAGCCAATGTGTCAGAGTAGGATAACAAAATGATCTCACCACATCTAGTGAGGGATCGTCTACCTCATGGGTGAGGTAGCTTCGACGACGACACCAGCCAGGGTATACAAGGTGTCAGAGTAGGATAACAAATGATCTCACCACATCTAGTGAGGGATCATCTACCTCATGGGTGAGGTAGCTTCGACGGCGATACCAGCCAGGGTATACAAGGTGTCAGAGTAGGATAACAAAATGGTCTCACCACATCTAGTGAGGGATCGTCTACCTCATGGGTGAGGTAGCTTCGACGACGACACCAGCCAGGGTAGCCAATGTGTCAGAGTAGGATAGCAAAACGATCTCACCACATCTAGTGAGGGATCGTCTACCTCATGGGTGAGGTAGCTTCGACGACGACACCAGCCAGGGTATACAAGGTGTCAGAGTAGGATAACAAAATGGTCTCACCACATCTAGTGAGGGATCGTCTACCTCATGGGTGAGGTAGCTTCGACGACGACACCAGCCAGGGTAGCAAATGTGTCAGAGTAGGATAGCAAAACGATCTCACCATATCTAGTGAGGGATCGTCTACCTCATGGGTGAGGTAGCTTCGACGGCGATACCAGCCAGGGTAGCCAAGATGTCAGAGTAGGATAACAAAATGATCTCACCACATCTAGTGAGGGATCGTCTACCTCATGGGTGAGGTAGCTTCGACGACGACACCAGCCAGGGTAGCCAATGTGTCAGAGTAGGATAGCAAAACGATCTCACCACATCTAGTGAGGGATCGTCTACCTCATGGGTGAGGTAGCTTCGACGACGATACCAGCCAGGGTATACAAGGTGTCAGAGTAGGATAACAAAATGGTCTCACCACATCTAGTGAGGGATCGTCTACCTCATGGGTGAGGTAGCTTCGACGACGACACCAGCCAGGGTAGCCAATGTGTCAGAGTAGGATAGCAAAACGATCTCACCACATCTAGTGAGGGATCGTCTACCTCATGGGTGAGGTAGCTTCGACGACGACACCAGCCAGGGTAGCCAATGTGTCAGAGTAGGATAGCAAAACGATCTCACCACATCTAGTGAGGGATCGTCTACCTCATGGGTGAGGTAGCTTCGACGGCGATACCAGCCAGGGTAGCCAATGCGTCAGAGTAGGATAGCAAAACGATCTCACCACATCTAGTGAGGGATCATCTACCTCATGGGTGAGGTAGCTTCGACGGCGATACCAGCCAGGATAGCCAAGATGTCAGAGTAGGATAACAAAATGATCTCACCACATCTAGTGAGGGATCGTCTACCTCATGGGTGAGGTAGCTTCGACGGTGACACCAGCCAGGGTAGCCAGGGTGTCAGAGTAGGATAACAAAATGATCTCACCACATCTAGTGAGGGATCATCTACCTCATGGGTGAGGTAGCTTCGACGGTGACACCAGCCAGAGTAGCGAAGGTGTCAGAGTAGGATAACAAAATGATCTCACCACATGTAGTGAGGGATCGTCTACCTCATGGGTGAGGTAGCTTCGACGGCGACACCAGCCAGAGTAGCGAAGGTGTCAGAGTAGGATAACAAAACGATCTCACTACATCTAGTGAGGGATCGTCTACCTCATGGGTGAGGTAGCTTCGACGGTGACACCAGCCGGGGTAGCCAATGTGTCAGAGTAGGATAACAAAATGATCTCACCACATGTAGTGAGGGAGCGTCGACGTCGACCACCGGTTAGGATAGGTAACCGCGCAATTTCTCTGCCGCTTGACAGTTTCAACCATCTTAAGCAGCGATGATTTGCCTGACGCGATAATGAAGGTTCGCCGCAGCCCCAGGCCTCGCCGATTGATTACGACAAGTTGTGGCCACGGATAGCCCTGGGAGTCTACCAGTAGGCCTTCCTGGATACCCTCATTTACTGTCTTAAGGGTATAGTATAGACTGTTACTCATGGTGTGTGACTCTTTTTATAATTAACTATTTTACAAGAACGTGACAAGATACTGTTATTGTCATAAACCCGCATTGCTCATTAGCCGAGACGATAGCCTTCATAAAACCGTCCCTCCCACACAGACGCGCACGCGACACGCGCACACACGCACACTAACACACGCGCGCGCACATACACTACTTTATGCGGCTTGGTGACTGGCCAAATACGCTCGACCTGCACGCTACCGACTAGATCTCGTTATAATTTAATGTACTATTAGCTCTGAGAATTTTCATGAATATTAATGCAATCAAGTTCTATAAGAGATATGGTGGCGTGCAAAACTATATAAATTTATTGTAAATTTTCACTGTTATAAAGATTGGTCTAGTTTCAATTATGAAAGACAAATAGTCTTGGTAGTGGAAAAGGGCTTAGAATACAAGACATATAGGTTGGAACTATATTGGAAATACAAAGTGTAAAGTCATCAGGAAATATTGTGAAAATATAGAACTGCTTTACATAAAACTAGACGAAAAGTATCTATTATTTATAAGTAGCTAAATAAGTGATCTATTAATTATAATTTTAACATTTTCTTCATTAATTTAAGTAGTTTTTTTTAAATAAATGCTTACGTTCAATACAAAGTTTCTGGATTTTACGTAGCTTTCTTTAAAAATTATTAATATATCAGAATATGAAAATATGAGCGTTGAACGATCCCTGGATTAGTTTTGGAAATGTTTCCAATAGGAAACATATCAATATTTTTCTAACAACAAACAAACGCCGTACGAGAGACACAGAGTAAGTCACGGACAATGGAAGTATAATTGCGGCTATAGAGTACAAAGTATCGTAAGTCAGCGGCGGCTGATCAGATAGTGGTTACGGTTATGATAGCTTATGTTGGGACTCAGTCGCAAATAAGCGTTTCACAATTCCAACCAGCCTGCAACGATTGGCTCTACATGTGATTTGCTCTTTGTATATCACTTGTTTATTGCTATATGAAGATATTCCTTTTATACTATTCTTGAATGTTTCACATAAACGCTTTTATTTTAGACATCATATCCAGATCAGGTTACATTTTGCAAAAATTCAGAACCTTTATGAGGTGTTTATAATTTTATTCTTAATGTGCAAAAGGAACTGAGGATCTTTTTTGTTTACTCTTTCAACCAATATATGCCTACAAACCAGCTACCAGAAAAACCAGAAAAATGAAAAATAACTAAGGAAGTTACTTGAAGTAGACTGATTTATACTTTCAATTGTGAGTAGTATGATTTTTAACTACTATTTGAGTTAGTTGTCTAATCAGGGAAGGCCAAATACTAACCATTTAAAAAATAATTACTTCCATCGAAAATAGCTTGGATCAAGAATATATCAATATCTCAAGGGAATGTTTTCATTTCCTCTAAACAGCTGGCGTTATTTAAGGACTTCCGTTTAAACTTTGGTCTGACGGGTTGCCAATAACCCCTCAGAGCTAAGAAATATCCAAGTCAAAATAGTGAAATGTAAACATAAAATCAGTCAAAAGTTATAGAATTGGTTAAAAAAAACCTTTTCAATCTCATGAACCAACGATAAGATTTTATGAACCATCAGGTTTTTTATTCGGATAAATGTAATGGAGTAGTTTCCTAATCAGCATAAGTCAAGAAAATGAGACACGACAGATATGTTGAGCGAGTGCTCGTGAGAAAGGTCAGGGCCCATTAACACGTACCTCAGGTAAAGATAACAGTCTCCCCACTGGATTGGAAAACCCGCATTAATGTCTTTATGATGTGTAATTTCTTTGGTTATGGCATTTGCCTGAGTGCACATTAGAAATGTTATCAATGTTATCTAAAATTGTGTGCACGTAGATGTTAGACATAGAATAAACATTAATGACAAAATGTCGTATTAAACTGATGACATTCAAAAATGGTTATGTGGTAAAATTTATGATTAAAAACAGTGAGTGAATCTTAGCAAATAAAAACACGATGATTATATAAATAATGTGCAATAGTTAAATAAATAAATAAAACTAGTTTTTATTGTCTTATATCAAATCTAGATTATGAGGATATATGTATAGATTTTCATTGGAAAAAATACCTACATATTTAAAAAATTTAAAAGTTTTCATAAATATAATCTTATTCAATGTAATAATTTTTATTATATTATGCTTTTTATGGTTTGATTGTAGGTGTTATAATTATTTCTACTAAGACTTCAAAAGACTTTTCAAGTAGCAGGGTATAAACCACACAAGTTTTTGCAGGTCAAACAGGTTATCAGGTTTTCATACCGAACTGATGTTTTGATAATAATCAAAGATAAACGAAGATCTTTGTTACAATAGTTCTTTCATGCCAATGTGTTGGCGGTAAGCTATATCACAACGTTTGCGAAATATATAATATTAGAAAAAATATTACTGTTGGATAAGTACAAGTGTAAGAAATAAAGTGTATTTTAACTTTTTAGTAAACTTACTTTTGATCTTGAATATTCTGATGTCAATAATATTTGTGTTTTAGTTGTGTTTAAAATTGTAAAACAATAATCCTGAGATAACAAAAATAGATATATTGATAATGGTGCAGTTACAGCCGTTTACCTTGTTAGCTAGATACATCCACAGTGGTATAACCCAAATGGGCTTCATTTCAAATCCATTAGACGTTACTGTATTATCAATTACCAACGACCGGTGTTCTCGTGTTCGCCCTCTCGTCACGACTATGGTGCGATGGTGCGATGGTGCGATGGCCCTCCCGAGGACACCGACCTGATGGCTTGTTGTACGGTAACGTGGGCAGATAATGCCTGTAATGATCTCAACACTGTGCCGCAGAAACGTTTTCTTCATTAATGCAAGCTGCAATCCACTATCGCAACTCTACCACGAGGTGAATTAAATCGTCTGTAACTGAGGGAATAACAATTGTCAGTAATGTTAAATCGTGCATCACGTCTCACTAGGATAGGCGACTACTATTGTTGCAATGTTAGCTGCCCCGGGCGCACGGAGTAATATATCCGAGCAATGCATAGAGGCTGTGGTTGTGGACGGCTCAGCACAGTACTATACAGGCTACTCTATATTGCTCTTCTAGGAAAACATATTTGCTCTGTCTACGTTTATAATAGCAATTAGGCCTACGTTGTAAGTAGTTAGTATTGCAGATATAACTATTACTTTCGTCAACTTCCTGTACGATTGATATCATTTAAGTTTTCAAATAACATTTCTTTTTGGGAACTTTGGAAGCTTTATGTTCACTATCACAACTTACATAGAAATTGCAAAGATTGCTTGCTGTGTATTTTGTTGGTTTTAGATGTGGTTATTGAATAAAATGGTTTAAACTGTAAAAAAGTTTTATGTACTGGTCACAACAAATATGTGTTCTGCAGCATGAAGTGAAGGAGTTGCATTCGCAATGCAATCTATCTTGCCAGACCCACATTGGACGCGGCAAAATCGGAATATTAATCTTCATTTTCCATGTTATAATCTGTAGTGAATTCACCCCACTAGCTGAAATTACAGCCTCTGTGAGTGGCGCGTACATAAACTACATATTCTGACTTACAATTAAGCTAAACTCTTGATCGCCCGGCTCTTTCCTCTTCATCTCGGCGTCTTTCACCTCAACTATCAGGGAAGGTAATCTGATCGGGTATTGCATGCAATTAGTGCTCCTCTGTTTTTGCACGCGGTTGCTAGACCTCGGTAGTGTATCTCGGACGCATGCGCCGTAGCCTTGTCGATCTTATCGTTATCAGTCAATCGCCGCCGTCGTTATCACTTCATCGCCATCTGATAACTTGTAACACACTCGCATTCACAGTCTCTTACACAGATCTTAGCAGCCTTCTAGAATACATTAATATTTAATATAGACACTCTGATTCTGAGTTACCTGTACTAAACGTTTCCGGTTTTGTTATAATTTACAGTCAATTATCTAACTCAAACGATGAATTTCTTTAAAAGTTAAAGTAATAATTGAGAAAATTATAAGAATAACTTGTATAAGTACATTATAAGTAATCACTTGCACACTTACGTTAGCACAACTACTTCTCTATACACCGTTTGGCAAAACAACCGTTCCTTTCAACTCGTTAGGCACGGTACAGCGCAAAAAGGTGTAAGATTAGGAAATGCTGTGAGAGCAATAAAGATTGCATCACAATTTCGCAAGCTCCACCCACTTCTACTAATGGTATCAAATAGCAATTTCGCACTTAGCAATAATAATAAAAGTGAATTGGCGGTAATACGAGAATAGGGAGAAGTGGAAGCCGGCCTAATAGACAATTAGCTTAACGAGAGGCTCTCCCCACTAGACCTGCCCTGCTCGACCTACTCGACCTACACAGAGGTTTTGTTTTAGCAACATATTTAGTAACATCTTTAAGTTTTGTTTTGGTAAATTAAATTTCATAATTAAATTCGTCAGTTTAAAAGTGTAAGCCACATAACTGCGTTCCAGTCCCTTCGAAAGATTCCATTCTTTGTGTACACCCTTTCGTTCAAAATCATTTTCTTAATAATAGTGATATACTCTAATTTTTCATAAACTTTCCATCAACGTAACAATCAAAACACCATACTCTACATAATAATTTGTAGCCAGGGGCGTTGCTTATACTTATAATGTAGTCACGAACGAATTATATTTTTTATTCCTTGAGTCCTCAAAATGAAAAATATTGGCCCAGGACTATGTCTTGTTGTGAATAGTAACTGCTTTCTATAGAAAATTCAAGTAAAAAATACTTAAAAAAAGAACATTAAGAATAGTTAATTTTAAAATAACTGTACACGTTTAAAATAAAGACTATATAACATTTTATTTTATAGAAATCCCGTAAAAAACCCCGTAAACGAAATATCATGTGTATGGCGTATCAGGAACACGCTCTACCAACCACGTTGCAGTATCAAAATGAACGTGTCAAAATGTGTAATGACGAGACAAGAAGATGATGGAGGAAGGAGAAGCGGAACCCGTTAGAGTAGGTTATGATCGTGGTCTTTGCACAGCTACGAGAGCACGGCGCGGCGTGTAGATGTCGTCGAAGATAGATACAATATTAGGACAGCAGCGCGTGATGAAGATCAGGCCAGCAGAAGAGAACGCCGTTAGACAGGTGACCTTTCATATGACTGGGAACACATTATTAAGCTTAAGACGTTTATTTATTCTATTCCCGACCTCACATGCATTTCAACTTAATACACGAACATGACTATAAAGTCATGTTTGATAATGTAAGTCAAAGTCCATGTAAATTTCTTTTATTATCCATTGAAAATAAAAATAATAAAAAAGGCGTGGCGTGACAGTAGTTTGGGGAGTGTAAACTGCAGCTGTATGCAGCAGACCCAGTACAGCAACATGCACACCTAGCGCAGCGTGACAGTAATGTGGGGAGTCCACACACTGCAGTTCATGTAAGTGAGGTTGGCCAATTACCTAGATATACACGACGCGGTCATGCCCTGCTCCAGCGTGGCAAACCGGCGAGTATATCCCCAGGCACACACAGTACTGAGCTTCACACAGACCCAGTACGGCAACATACACACCTAGCGCAGCGTGACAGTAATGTGGGGAGTCTACACGCTGCAGTTCAGGTAAGTGAGGTTGGCCAATTACGCATGCAAAAAAGTTATTTTTTCATACTAAGGGTTAAGATATAGGTCTTATGGTAATTTATTTCTGTACAAAAGATATTAAATGACAAAAAAATCAAAAACCCTTTTCCTAAATTAAATTATTTTATTACAATTTTCAGTCAATTTTTTGTGTTAATATATGTAGAGGGTGTCAGCAAGAAATTTTTGGTCACTATTTGACCATTTTTGAAACGATAGTCATATCAAGTGCCATTTTAATACGATTATAATAATAATAAAAAGGTAATGTAATAAGAGTATATATTTTTTAGTTTACTTTTAATGACACAAAGTATGTATCAGTTCATTATGTATGTTGCATTCTCTATGCAACATCCCAGCGAACTGCATATGCAATTGACGTGGTAGCTTGTGCATAGACAAGTACTACGGCCTTGTAGATGTTATCATGTTATCAGCCAATCTCCCAAAGCGTTGCCGCCAACTCTTATCTTTCAATCGCTGCTTAGCTGATTTGATAGGTCATCGGTTCTGTAGTGTTGCAATAAATAACTGTTCAATTCTAATGAAATTGAATTGAGGTGGACTTTTATCTATCAACTGACGGCGAATTAAACTGTACCGGGCCCAATTGATCCAGCAGATTAACACCTAACTAACAACCAACGGCGTGATAATTCTTGACTCATTTTTATAGTTTTCACACCACGACACCAGTTCCGATAATGACCCGCATCTTCACAACGGGAACCCGAGCGTTCCAAGCAGACTATTACAAGTTCCCTCGATCGCAGCGGCTAGGGTTTCCATAGAGTTATGGCCAGAGAGACCCGGAGCCGCCACAGAGTATAATGTGATGGCCAGAGACCCGCCACCGCCACCGAGTATAATGTGACAGCTGCGGTAATATAAACAAGCGGTGTTGCGGCATCGGAGAGTCTAGTTTTGTAATGCGCTCTAGCCGCGACTGCAACGCACTCTAGCGAGATGCGGGCGTAATCGTGCTTCTAATCATTCCCATCCGACCTACATTAATTTTTTTCTTGCTTTACAACTTAATTAGTTGGGTAACTACCGATTGGCAGTTAAAAAGTGGTTATTACACCTTCCAGTCCAGTGGTTTTTGAAGTCTTGTACTCGGCAGGGTCATATAGTCAAATGAGCTGCTATTTTATGTTTGACGCGTAGACACTGCCCACAAGCACCCTGATAGGGTTTGTGATTCCTTCCTTTTGACTGATATTATCTGATCCCAGTAGGATTATAGTTGGCCTTTGCCAATAGTTTATGAAACATATTAGGTATATCAAAGACCGATCTGATAATGGGCGATAATTTTATATAATAATCTCCAAGTGAACGTGATTACTACACCAATACAGGTCTAGTTGGACCACCCAAGACTTCCTTTACGTTAAAGGACCTAGAAGGGCGGGGACCCACCACATGGTTCTGTATGGTCAGCTGACCGAGCCCAACATCACCCGCCTAGCCCATCCTTCACTAGAAGCTTCAAGGTCAAGTTTAAATTAAGTCATATATATGGTTCATATAAACACAGGTCATTGAATTCTGATTATAGTTTATTATTATTTACCATCGTTTTGTAAACATTCTAAAAAGAGCACTTAACGTATATTACAAAGACTGAACCAAGAATAATTCATTTTGTAAAAAATGTGTTTATCAATAACTTATTTATGAATAAGGCCTAAGGGTTTGCATCATTAAGAGACACAAGTTAATACTAACTATATTGAAAAAGAGAATGCAACAAAACTTCATGCAATAAATAATAATTGTAACAACATTTTAATTTTTGTTTGTCTTGATTTTAAACCAAAATTATTGGGCTATTAATATAAATAAATATATTATTGGGCTATAAATGGGCTATTATTTTGTAAATAAAAAATGAATTTATGATTTTTTGGGGATAAATTACTGAAATAATAAACACTTATACTAAAGTTTAAAGAGTAAATTGATATGAATCTAATCGAAGGATGTTTAGAATTATCATGTTATGTTTATTTACATATAAACCGTGTTCCTTGATCAGCATGCAGAGGTTATGTTTACCAAATAAACAAAACAGACATCAGATAAAACGAGATGTTATAGAGTTTAGTGACCTTGAAATTTTTATTGATTTTAATCCTAGTATAGAGGTAAGGCGATAATGGGAGTGACCACTTTCATTCCAGTAGCTATTAAAATAAGCCTCGGTTGACATACACCTGTGGGAAACTTTCCTGTGGTTTGAAATAGGATTCCGGTGTCCAAATCAAACAACGAGAATATGCTATGTGATTAGGTCATACGGCAAATAACAACCGTATAACATGCCACTCAAGCTGGTCACAGGAAACATGGAACTGGAAGTATTCCTTTAGTTTTGGGTTTCGTTAGGTTGATGGTGATTAAAATTATCTAGATAACATTGTACAGTAAAAAAAGGGAATATTTCTGATAAAATAATTTCAATAAAATAAAACGTTTCCTCCATCACAATGGTGGACCCTACTTCAGATTTGTAAATACAGAATACTGTCTGTGATGCGACATCCAATAATAATCATTGAAATCCACTATTTACGATAATCTAATCAAGAATGTTTCGAAAATTCGAAACACTTAAGTGCATCTAAATTCCAGCCTGGAGTCTGCGGGTATGTAAATAAAGCAATAGCGGGACTTCCCATTATAGAATACGTGATGGAATCCAACTCCCCACCGAATAACAATAAAACTAATCCGGGTCTTGTAAAAGCAGCCAACAATAGGATCTGATAAGGTAACCTCACTTACACGTTCACACTTGGACAATGCTTACGCGCACGCCGCTTCCCGCCATTACATCGTTATCTGATTGGTCGCCAATAAAATATGCCCGTCAATTGAATAGGATTGGCTGCCGCCTGGTATTTATCTACGTTAAGAGATTAAATCTTTCCGCCGCTTATTTTACTACGTGTGCGCTTTCACTGCGTATTTTATTATAAATTATGTCTTGTGCAGGAATGCTGATATGAGGATGGAATCGGACTCTCTGTAGATTTCATGTTCAGTCCTGTTAGAAATAAATTACGGTACACAATTGCAGACGTTTTAATAACAAGCAAATACAGTAGAACCTCCTATATCCGACCATGGTCGTGACGGCCAAAAACTCGGTTATCGGGAGGAGCAAAATTAAACACATTCCCTAGGAAGAAAAATAGCTACTCTTTATTGTATCAAACCTTTACGTACATATATTATATCAATTAAAACACGAATAATTTATGATAATTAAAAATAATAATATTTATTGTACGTAATCAAAGAATAAGTCTCTTATGTTTTATCATGCTCGGCAACGGCTGGAGCTTGGGGCTCACTGGTAGCCCCACTCGCTCACATGTGGAACTGTAGACGAATCAACTAACAGCCAGGATTGGAACAAATCAGCTAATTTAAGACGAAAGTTTTGTTTATGTTATGTTGCGATGTGTTGTCAAATTTGATTTCTGACAAATGAACCGACCAATCACAAACGGCCATATTAATTGGATAGGGAACGCTATTATTTTTCAACAAGGATAGCGCACCCTAGTTTTAGTATAGTTACTTCCACGTAAACTCTTCAAGGCCCTTCTTTAGACTCAAGAATTGAATTACCGGAATGATTTCCACAATGCCCACCTTCCTGAAAAGGTGTTTAGGGTATATTTTTACTACTTTCAGCCCTTATACAAAAGATTGAAAAAGTATTGTTTTCGTCAGCCTTTTTGAATTTGAGTTGAGATATATCCGTTTTGAGGGAACCTGAATCCAAAAAGTGGATATTAAAACCAGCTTATAAAACTAAACTACTGTAATTAGTATTTTTAATCATTGGTCTACGACTAAAGGTTCCAGGCAAAATAATTTTAATGTCCGTGGCAGACGCAGAACATTGACCAATGTTATTCTCAAGGAGAAAATTTAAAAAATCAAAATCTGCCTTATTTCTCAACCGGGGTTTAAATGCTTAACGCACGCCGGCAGCTACCGGGAGTGTAGGACTCACGCGCACTAAAACCCCCCAGCTTCTCCAAGGGAATAGCCCGACACTGTTCAAATTATCAAGGCTAACCCCGTAGTAACTGGCCAGTTAGGCCCCTTTTATGCACGGCGTCAGGCGTCGAAAGACGGTCGTATTGAAAATGCATTGGCGTATAAAACATTTGCATTAGCGATAGTTACGCACAAAAATAGTTAGTCGATAGAATACACGCGTCGAAAAATTGCCTTAATAACAATTATTGCGGTATATGGAGCTATTTATGCACGGCGCCTCCCCTACTCACCATGAGTGGGAGTAGGCAGTTCGACTGATGTGTAAGTGCTGGAGAAGTTGGAGTTGAGGCGTTCCCGGGAAAATGGCTGATATACACACACAACTTTTAATAAATATAGTATAGTCGAACCCTAAAATGTGTGATTACACTAGGAAGAGTATAAAGAAAAGATGCAGAAAAGAGATGCGTGGAATTTTGTTTGTTGTCTGGCTGTGCCGGACTTTGAAGAAAAAAGAAATATAAAAAACAAAATAGGTAGAAAAATAGTTATATAAAATATAACGAAGAACACTGTGAGGTGGCGAACTGGCGGACTGGCGGTGCCGTCCGGTCACACGCTTGCTCGACCGTCGCACGACGCCGTGCATGAAAGGGGCCTTAGGGACTACATCTACAGCTAAACTTCAATGAAGCCGATACATTCTTGGCCTTTAAGATATACTCAGCGAAGCTGGCGATTCGGATCCAGTACTGTTCAGAACAGAGCATTGTTTCTATGAAGCGGGCATGCCCTACTCCACCGCTCTGGCGTTGAAATCGCCTCCAACGACGACTAAACCGGAGACGTTCCGAATTTCGTCCTCGAGAGCGTCAACCCTTCAGCGAAAGTCAGCAACTGACTGGTTCGGCGTAAGGTAGCAGGAGAAAAATACATCACCCTGCTCCTCACCCACACAAAGCCATTACCTGCTCCGGAGGCCAAGGAAGGAATTTTCCCGGCGTCGAGGATCCAAATCGCCGCTGTGTTCGAGTGGTCCGTCATCCAATGAGGTGTCTGTCGGCCTAAGTACTGTTTGCTGAGCAAAAGGATGTCCTCACTCCGTGGGAAAGGGGAGGGGGAGGGTAGTGCTCAAAAATTTCAAATAATTAATTTAACATATTTTTTCATGTAGTTAGTTTAAGAAAATGGATGATTATGTTTAAAATAATAAATTTTGAGTGATATTTAGATCAATTTAAAGAGTTTTGTAGAGTTTAAATTGTACTAAGGGAGAAAGTATAGTTCAGTCCACCGATACCATTTATTTTAAATACTGTTGTACAATAAAGAATACAAATTACGAATACTAGTGTATTATCGATTATACATGATTACGAAATCGTACACTTATTCATGTAATTCGTTGGTTCAGGCGACGGTCTATCCCAAGGCAATAACCGTATTAAGGTAATAATAATTCTAAGATAGACAAAACGAGCGTCGAACAGACTAAGAGCAATAATTGCGTTGATAGCATTAATTATTATGATAGCAATACGCAATAAACGAAATTTTATAGAAGATAGGAAATTTCACATGTGCCCCATTTCAACCAAATATTTGTTAGGCCTAAAAGTTAAAATAAATATCACTTTTCGCCAACCAGAAACATTCTACAATGTTTCGTCTATAATATCAAAACGTAGCATATGATTGTGAGTAAAGTTTAAAATACTCTATAAAATAATCTTAACTACGAATTCTTAATTCATTTAATATGTTCAAAAACTAAATTCTTTAAAACCTTTGTTTTACACAAAAGTGGTTGGGGTAGTCTGGCACCTTAACGCCTATGTTAATAAAGAATAAGATAAATAAATCACCTCATTTATGGTGTGCGCTAGTTAATTACAGCTTTCGGCACCCCCCTCGCTCCCCTCGGCGCGGCGGCGGCAGTTGGAAGCTGTCACAAGCGCCGCGATAACGTGACGTCACCACCACTCCGTCAATCAAACCTGATAATTGACATGTGTCAAAGACTCTGCGGCTAAGGACTTTGTTTGCCTTGTTACCGATTTCGGCTCCTTTTCCGTCCCATGAATCACCAAAATACTCACTAACAAAGTTATAAATTTCCCCTCTCGCCGTTTTTGCCCAACGCGTGACAAGCGAGTCGTTAAAAACTGCTGGGAATGTTGCAAAATTAAATTTCCCCGTAGGTTTTTGTGCGAGAATTTACCGCCAGGATTAGGAAGGAATGCGAGAAAACAATTGCTATTGTTCCCGAGCTTAATGAACTGTTCATGTAAAGACCTGCTCCATGTTTCAAGGATTCTCTCATTAGTCTGACTGACAACAAAATCTGTGTGGAAATATATTTCTTTTTTGGAATATAGGTTACAGGGGGTTTAACGTTGTTACAAAACTGCATTATTAGCGAATTTCCCATAGGGAAGAAGCTATTACCGTAGGTCTCATGGTAAGACTTAAGCCCGGAACCATGTTATTTTTTCTTCTTTAGGTGCCTAGAGACCAAAAACAATAGGACCAACAATCCTAAATATATAAATAAATATATAAATAAATATATATATATATATATATATATATATATATATAATACATAGTCTGTATGTGTGTGTGTGTGTGCGCGCGCGCGTGTGTGTCTGTGAACACGATAACTCTCGTAAAAATGCTCCGTTCGAGACCAAATTTGGTAGAGACATGTATTCCTGCATTTGCACGAACGAGTTCGTAAACCAGACATTTCGGTCAATCGGAACGGGTAGTTTAGGGAGGTTTTGTACCCCAAAATACCCGTATTACACGGAAATCAAATCCTCGCTCAGTCAGTAAAAGACTCTGATGAAAATGGTTCAGAAAATAGAAAAAATCTTGCTGTATTGATAAATTGTCATCTAAGTCCGATTAACTTATATTATGCTTAAGGAAACATTACTTATGAATATATAAAAAAACTGTTAAGGATTATATTTATTTGTTTAGTGCCCTTATCCGAAATATTAAGAAATTTAAGACCATAAAGATAGAAACCAACCTTTGAATACGTACAACTATACGTACAAAATAGTAAAATGAAAAAGAAGCCTTCCTGGGATTGATGGGTAGGTTAGCTGAAATACTAACGCATGACTATTTAAGACTTCTTATAATTATCGTTATCAACATTTTGATTCAAATATTTTGTTCTGATTTTGAACGATCGATAAAATTTACAATAAATGGTTATCCAACGTTGATAGATGTTTGTGTATTCTCTCTTATTTATAAACTCTCTCATTTGTAAACTAAAGCTGTTTTTTTCGATAGAACTAATAATCATTAGACATTTTTTCAGATATCAAAAATATTTTAAGATTTTCAATTAAAAGCTAAACGTTTTTACGCATTTTAATTACGAGTTCATAAATAGAGAAACATAAATGTCGTCAGGGTTTTGGTCTTGACATTAATAATATAATAAATTTAGAACAATTTCACTATATTTTTTATATTCATTCACTATATTTTTTACTTCCTTCATTAGTGACAATTTTTACTTAAAAAACATATTGAAGGATATTTTTAAATACTAACAATTATATTCTAAACCAATAATAACATTGTCCTAGGCCTTCACTAAACAATAGCATAATACATTCGGCCAGATATTCTATAGGACGGCGTAGTGTGCAACATAGAGAAGGAAATGGGAGTTGGAAAAGGGAGGAGAACGAACGTACGTCAGCAACAGTTTGACGCTCGTCAACGTCTCATAAAGTTGATGAAATAAACATGAGAGAGCGGATACCACGTGTAGAGGCTGTGACCGGCCCAACTGGCAACAATGCCTAGCTAGCCTCGCAAACGTTACCAGTACTACCAACCTTCGACAAGAAACTCTATGTTGAGGTAGAAATTGCTGCTCATTCCACAATTACATTTATGTTGTCTTATGTTTATTTGCTTTCCTACTAATTTTATATCTATAACGGCATATGTGTGGCATATTATAATAATTTATTGTTAGAAATTCACAAACAGTTAGAACTATTTCTATTTAGATATATTTTGAGGAGCTTTTTTAAATTTGAAGAACAATTGTGCAATGTTAAGGTGTGAATCAGTTTTTTTTAAATTTTTTTATTATCAGAGAGAATTTTGTTTTAATTCTTGAACTTTTAACATGGAACCTTTGACTTTGTGAGGAATTGGCAATCAGACCAAAATTTGACACAGAGACGTCATTGTGACGTCATATGATAAGTGACGTGTTATGGTTGTAAAGAAAGCTGTTTAAAGGAACTAAAAACATTACCTTTATGCATGTCCATGACCTAACCTACTTCTCACAGAGAAGTAAATACAACCATTTTCTACTTTATTCTCAATAAATTCATAAAGTTAAAAATACAATAATTAATTCATGTTGGAAATTTTAAATGTACAAAGATAAAATAAAATAAAAATATTCTGACAGAAATCTGATAAGATTAATTATTTTAGTTGTAATATTGATACTATGGGAGTGTATTCACGTATGGTGGTTCATACACTTTGCATACACTATAGTCCCTACGTACATGAACTATATGTTCATGCGTAGTTATTACAAAAGGTAAAGCGTGTTCCGGCACGGAAAAGTATAATAGCAGGCTACTTGATAATGGGCGAAAAGACATAGGCTTAGACGCGACTACAACCTTATCCATGGGCTTTAAGTACAGTACAGAAATCTGTAGAAACACTGGGGTAAAAACGTAAGTCCATTTTTATGTAAACTAAATTGAACTCGTATGTTATGAACAAATTAAAACATCATGTGGGCTGCTTACTAGTGGTTATAGAACTCACTTTATAATCTGAAGGTTGCCGGTTTACTCGTGGATAATATGTAAATTTGCCCATCGAGTTATTAATTGTTGATCCCGACAGATGAAATTCCGATCTTTGTCAGTAATAAACCTACATAGTATTATGAAAATCACTCCTATTCAGGTTTTAAAATTTCAAAATTTTAACTTTAACTAAAAACAATTTTAAAATTGTAAATAATTTGAAAGAGTTGATCTCTGATGTATTAAGTATGATGAATACTCTTAATTATTACGATGGTAATTTTCGTATTACGCGGAAATCAAATCCTTGCCCAGTCAGTAAAAGATTCTGATGAAAATGGTTTAAACAACAGAAAATAGAAAACATCTTGCTGTATTGATAAATTGTCATCCAAGGAAACATTACTTATAAAAATAAAAAAATCTTTTAAGGATTATACTTATTTATTTAGTACCCTTAACCGAAATTTTAAGAAATTTAAGACCATAAAGATAGAAACCAACCTTTGAATACGTACAACTATACGTACAAAATAGTAAAATAAAAAAAAGCCTTGCGTGGGATTGATGGGTGGTTAGCTGAAATACTAACGCGTGGCTATTTAAGACTTCTTATAATTATAGTAATCAACGTAATTTTCTCCTGCAAATCTAAGGAACCCCTTTACCAGTGACCAGTGTGCAATTAAACAGCCCGACACGGTATCAAGTGGCTCTAAGTGTTGCCTGCGATATCCAAACCCAGGACGAGTCTATTCCGTTCATTAGGTTAGGTATTATCTAAAACCCTTTAGGGAACATATAAAATTCAGATTTTAGTAAAATTTATACATTACTATATTCCTATAACTGTATAGGGATGAAATTTACGATGGTATTATTTGACAACACAAAAATCAACAAATTACTTATAGGGATAAAAAAAGATTGCTGTAATTTACAAGAAAGATAAGATCGTCCGCAACACCTCCACGCCGTGATATTTCTTCCAATCTACATCCACGACGATAATTTACAGAGACGTGGATGTAATGTATCCTTTTCATAAACAAGTTCCGAACGCCGCTGTCGGGGAATGAATTTATTACGGCCAACAACTTATCAAGCGCGTACTAAACACCAGCGTGATGGGAGTGGAGACTCGAGAGAGAGAGAGAGAGAGAGAGAGAGAGTATTAGTCTGATAGTTGGTAGATTCGCATATTTTAAAACCACTTTTTAAGCCCATTTTTATATTTTTGATAGAATAAAGCCTTTCTATCCTCCGTTTCGTAACCCGATATTCTTTGAAATATTCGTTCATATAATTTAGGGGGGTTTTAGAGTAGTCTAGTTAAATGTAGACTGACACCTGTTTGAAAATAATTAAAAATATTTTTATAACATTTACTGCAATTAACAACAAACTAATCTAATGGTTATGTGTTTAAAATTGCAAGTTATGACAATGTGTTTAAAACTATATATATATTTTAGATATCGAGACAGGCTAAACCTACTACCTTTAAACCTATCAGAGAGCGTGGGTTCAACATCTTTAAGAATCTAGAGTAAGTCTAGAAATAGTTTACCATTTAAAAAAATAACGTAATAATAATTATGTAATACATTTTTTTTGAACTAGCTAAAATCCGTCCTCTAAAAATTGTAAATTCCACAGGTATAGAAAGCACTCACGTCAATATAATAATGCTGGTAGGTATCTGAATCAATGGAACTATATTATTATTGCTATCTGAAACTGTATTACCATAGATAATTACTTCTTCTTTGTTGAGAGAGAAAGAGAATGTGTGTAACTGAAATACAAAAGTATATAATAAGAATATCTTATTCTGTGAAAGTCCTCGACAGAGTTTGCAAGTCGTGGCACACGACTACGGTGACAAATCAACAGACCTTATACGTCCGCCATGTCAACAATGAGTTGTAAACTGCAGCTGCTGTTGCCCGCCTCTCCTATAAGCCTGTCGTTGCCTACTTATACTCGTACTATAGAATCCTTTTAGCTAATAAATTAAATGCGTAGCCCGTTCCTATGTTTGCTCAGTTAAAACGTGTTCCCCCTTTTTTAACAATATTACAATGTTCATTTTATAAATTATTTGTATTACGGACAAATAACTTATATGCGTTATTTATTAACTGTTTTGTGAATTTAACGTTAGTTACCCACGAGTTATATTATTGTCACGGGCAATATCTGTTTGCTATTATGAATATATTTACAATTAAAAGTGTAAAAATAAATTAACATAATTAAAAAAACATTAACATAACTAATTTGGAATAATATTACTGTAAATTAACTTGTTGCGAAGCGAGGTTAACATTTTATAAGTTGAAGACAATCTATTTATTGTACAACAAAACCTACTAAATAAAGAGCTTAGTTTTATGTCTATGATCAGTCTGTTAGCGGAACAGACAACAGCCCTCACCTAAGCCAAGTAGGCAATTAGACTACAGCATGGATGTTGCCTGCACCTGAATCCTGAAGGCACCGAGGAAAATCTTTTACAAACTCCGCCTCGTTAGTGACGGAGAAATGAGATAAATCGGCCAATCGTAAACAATCGAACTGAGGTTAGGTTTAGTATGTTCTATATTATATTTGGATACATTTAATTGGTATATAACGCAACTACATAATACATACAAAATACTTTTCCAAGACATATTTCCAGCAACATTTAAAATTGAGTTGTGATTATCACTATGTTGTAACTTGAAATGAGTAGAGGAATATTCGCGCCTGAAAGTATAAAATAGCGTATTAATGAATTTTAAACCTAATTATAGGAAATCTTAAGGTATTATTTATATAATATACCATGTTTATTGCAGTGTCTCAATACAATATTATTTTTCAACAAAATATTCATTCTGTAAACTAAATACACTTCACACTGTTGAAATTTAAATATTAATTTTTAATTTTTATAAAAATGTAAAAAAAAGAAAAAGAGCTCTAATGTTAGCACTCTCCTTAGTATAAATTTTTCACGTTTTCAAGCATATGAAACATTTAAATTTATTGCCTTAGATTGTGTTGTATATTTTTTTTAATAAATGTGTATGTATATCAAATCCATAGTATTCGTCCCTAGTTTACTTGTTGGTTCAAAATAAAACTTATTCAATTTTTTAATAATGTGTTAGTAATTTATAATGCAGGCGCGTCGTGTAAATTCAAGATAGTTCAGGGGATACACCACTATACACTATCTACACTACACTATATACACTATCTGTGAATAATTTTTTTTCAATTTTCTACACTTTAAACATTTTGTATTTTCGAAAGAGCGTTTGATTATGCACCTAAATTGTTTGTTAATGCGTTAACTCCTTCTGGTTAAAAATAAATATATAAAACACTGTGATTCGCCCTGCAAACAGTGGTCTACTGCAAACTTTAAATGTGATTATCTCACAAGTGGGGTTTTAGAGTACAAAAGTTTAAATAGTCCATAAGTACTGAACGTAATATTTTTCAAGTCGTGTTAGGTCTTCTTTTATATTACAAATGAAAAGTCCCATAACATTTTTATTTGTTGAATTACCATGATAATTATATACAAAAATCATTATTTCAGGAAGCAGGAAAAGGGCTTATTATTTGAGAATAAAAAACCTTAAAAAACTCATAGAGATCAATAAATAAATAAATAAATGCATTTTGGACCAAAATCCTCTAAAATAATTATGTATGAATAGATTAAATTAATTAAGATGTAAGAAGTACAAAAATTAAAAAAGTTAGAGAATCTAAAGTTGGTGCATCTCCTTAAGAATTTATAAATATACTTTCGATTAGGATATATTATTTATTCCAATGAACTAGTTTTTAAATAATAAAATAAATACGGTTTCTATGCATTTGTCTTCAATAACGTGCAAGGGGAAGTACTAACTTAAAAAATACAGACATAACATGTATTGTGGTGTTGAAAATAATATATAACAATATACAGAATTCAAAAGAAATAAATGAAGTACAAAACATTCAACAGCCTTCAAACATCATAATGTGTTCGATTATGATGATTATGATTATGATTATTATTAGTAAACCATCGGACATAAATAGTTTTCACTATCAAACAATTAATCTTATTTTGTAGATTTATTAAGTAGTGTTTCTTTTCAGTTATAATGTTTACAAAATATTGGGAGATTTTATCGCCGAAATTCAAGACGAACTACGTCATCTTAGGCAATTAAATAAATAGAGATAAAGTAATATATATTAACCTTCTTGGTTGTTTAATTATTCGTTCCTAGTAAAGAATATTTTATAAAGATAAACTGATTGTAAATGTTAACTATTAGTATAATACTACATTAAATATGTTTATTTAATAAAACTCCTTCAAAAATATGTAGGGCATTCAAGGTATCATAATAATTTTATGTTGAGTATTCTCTTGCCATGGATTTCAAAAATAATATAAGGTTTAGTTACAGTTTGTTAGAAATGATCCTGAATATAGAAATCATAAAAATACTTGAAATACGTATAGCATTAGTGACAGAAGTGTTTGGTTCAATACTTTTTGTAATACGTAGAGTGTTCAGTTCCCATCAGCCATTCTCTAAGTCTACCAAAGAAATATTTTTAAAGGGAAATATCTCGAGAGAATATTTTTTTAGCTGTGTGAAAATAGTTAGTGTTCATTAAATATTTATCAAACTCTTAACTAACGGAATCAAATGTTCAAAATATATCTTACAGCGTATTTCGATTAGATATTAGGAAAATCTCATTCAAATTCCTACATCTATTTTTGAATTGTATGTTTGAAACCTAAATGATTTCAAAATTTGCTCACAAAACATATTTTCAATTTATACTACGTATTTAATACTTATACTTTAAGTGAAACTGTGGAATTTTATTAATTAAATTAGTTAAGCTATTAATAAAAATCTTCCAAAGTTTGAACGATTTTTGTTTTTATATACTGTCGGTGTTTCTTATGTTTATGACTTTAAAGCAAATAACTGATTTATATGTATAAAATAGCTGTAAAACACCTTTATACGCTGTTTTATATCAACAATATTTAAGTAGGTTAGTAGGTCAAACAATGTGACCCATATAAAAATGGCGTGTTGTGAAAGACTAATTATAAACATAAATTGCAGTGGAAAATGTTATTTCGATATAATACTTGCAGCTAATTAAACCACAAAAATATTGTATTTCTATTGGTTTGATTAGTAGCTCTATAAGCATTAAATAATTTTAAACCTTGCTAATTTAAATAAAGTAATTATTTTTAGAAATTTTTATTGAAAGTTAATTGAACTTTAAGATGTTACGAGGAGAGAGTATATCTCGTGGTAAACCCTCAGAAAATCAAGATAAAATAAGCCCCTTTGAGGCCTATGTACTGTATGTTACTTATCATCAAAATATTTAGAAAGTGTTTTGGTTTATAGTAATAATATTTCGCAATACAATGGTTTCTCCCTTGTTACTATCGTACTCTGACATCCAAAATGTATACCTGATGCTAGCCTGTCGGCAGGTATAATAAGGTTTTGTTAAACCTTGCTGTAAGAAATCTTTGAAGGTAATCGTAAATTTATTCATTCCAACCAATTTTATTGCAAATACGGTACTATATTTTTTAAATTATCATTTCTTTTTTTAAACTCAACAATAGTTTTACGCTATTACTTAACATTTTGACTTATATCAATGTACGAAACAGATCATTCTCGTTATAGAAAAAATATCTTTATAGGCTACTAAATTCTAATAAGTTTAACAGAAATTTTTGCATGTTTTGTTTAACTACATCTGTTTACTTTTGAATGAATAAAGTTAAAAGTAAATCTAGTAACAAAAACAATCCAATTGCAATGGGTGAACATACTCTAAAAACTACTGTTTTCAATATGAGAAATCGGTACGTTACCAAATAAAGTTTATTGTATATTCAACACGACCAACACGAGGGGCACAACCACTTGCACACGCGCACGGGCGACCACGGGCGGAACTACAGCCTACTCCCTCGACTGCAGCGACGACACTGAACACTGAACCGCCGCCCGACACGCCATCTAGCGGACATCGGTCCAACCGCTCCACACCGTGCGAATTTGTTGCCAATATACATTTGAGGGTTGACCTACTGATGATTTAAATGGAAGAAGGTGGTTTCATGTCGTTACTCTAGATAATATTTCACATTGGTTATGATAGGAAACAATGATTGTAGAAAATGTAAAGCCGGTATAATAGTTTACCTGATGATAAACTTATTCTATTTACATTTAGAAATATTTATTCAACACTAATGATATTTACTTCTATAGCTACTAATGCTAATACACCATTAGGGTTGTGGGGGGTGTGATGACTCTTGAATATGTCAAAGCTCTGGGGGGGAGGGGGTTTAGCTCTGTTGTGTAACGCAACAAAAAGTGTAGCGAAAGTGTTTGTTTGGATCCCGATTTCATGGATACTATCAGAGATATTCTATTGAATTTTTAATATTTTGGTTATAAGAATAGCTGTTTAGATGAACTGAAAACATGCCCTTTAGACAAATCCGCGATCTAACCTTTCTCACACAGGGAAGTAATACAAAATTAAAAAAATATATTATCTTAAATTATTTTAGAGCCTCTTTGTGAAATTCGACGACATACTTTACCTAGAATGTTTTTGAAACTTTATATAAAATTTAGAACTGTATTATTCTGGAAAAATAAAAATGAAATAAGGGAATAATTTATAATACAAGAATTTTTCATTTTCTCGTGTATTTAAGTATACATACAATGTCTTTGTGTACATAAGTATGTAATCTTATTACATTGAACATTATTGAATGAAAAATTTCTTAAAGCGGAATATCAGGTTTATATTTTTAAGAAAGTTCGTTATTCTAGATGAGGCTAGACGTACGAAGAAAAACGTTCATGAATGGTGACCACACCAAGTTTATGAAGTGGTTTGCGTTTCATACATATGAAATTTATACCTAAAAATGTAGCCACAATTCATAATCATTGAGTAATATCTTACTAAAAAAACGATATTTTGTTTTTACAATAGTATTTGGACCAAGAACTATTATTTACGTTCTGCTTCTTCAAATAGATTATTAACAGCGGCAAATGACTGAGTCCGGGATCGGACCGTCAACTCTCTGCATTCATTGAAGCCTTTCAACACAAGTCATCCACACGTGCCCAGGATGTGTATGGAGATAAATAGCAACTATCTGCAATTTGCACCTTTATGACGGCGATAAGAATACCAACGAATCGTGTTTAGCGTGACGTAATAGCATGACGTCATCCGTCACGACATCTGGTGTTGACATCGTTTCAGATCTGGCGCTAAGCTCCCAAGGGACCTCGTAAACAGATGTGTGGTAGCGACAGCATTGTCGAGGATGTGAACGATACAATCGACTCTTTTTATTCTGTTACAGTTCGGTGTTTTCATTGACTATGCTATGTGATATGCGTGAATTAACACGGCTTATTATGGTAGCTACCAGAAGGACTCAGCACTGCCCATCATCGCCATGCCTCCATTCATTAATGTAATCCAATATTGGTATCGATTGAAAAACGCCGGGAGTTCAATTATATTAGGCATGTGTCATCATATAGAACATAATCTAGGTATGTTAATATACCTCCAGTGCATTTAGTTTTATTATTTAGGTAGTATTCAACACCTTCGACAAAAGTTATTTAGTGTTCTGTTTATAAATTAGTCCTGGAAGACCAAGCTTTGTTCGGATAGAATTAACATATATTAGATAAGTTAATTAGCTGAATTAAAACACAATTATTATGTACTGAGTGTAAACACAGTTTATATAGTTGAAATAAAAACATCTTATATTTTATATATCTTAATAAATATACATGTTTTACATTTCAACTTCCAAAATAAACTAAATTTACCTATTTCAAACGTTTATTTAAAAAATGTTTGTATTGACTTGCCTAAGGGAAATAGGTTAGGTCATAGATATGTCTAAAGGGAATATTTTCAGTTCTTCTAAAGGGTTTTTCTTATTCTTGGATATCAAAGCTGTTTCAAATTGTCATCGTACAAATTGCCAACACCCCCCAGAGCTAAGTCATATACATGTAAAAATAGCCCAAAAATAAAATAACTTAAATCAGATGTTTTGGTTAACTGCGGATATGAAAAAATACTTAACAATTAAATTGACACTTTGAAGTGTTTTAGGACAAAATCCGGATTTGGCCCAGCCTTGAGCGATTGAAACCTGTTCCAATCGATTTCTCGTAGTCAAATGCACCGTATTGCACAAAAAATTAACCCTTGGATAGAAATATGTTTGTTCCGCACAGTGCTTGTTTTAGAGTATAAGACTATAAAAATAGTTCCTTTTGACAAAACATAATGATTTTTAACTTCACTGTCTTGAGAAGGCGGCTACTCCATCATACGGGGGGGGGATTGAGTCACAACAACTTCAGAGGACGAGACAGAGCAAAGGCGTTGCCTCCTCAGTCCTCAGTCCTCAGTCCTCAGTCCTCAGTCCTCAGTCCTCAGTCCTCAGTCCTCAGTCCTCAGTCCTCAGTCCTCAGTCCTCAGTCCTCAGTCCTCAGCTAAACTGACGTGATGTAAACTACCAATCAAACACCATCGAGTTTCTCCGCAGTTCTAGCCTTTTTACAACAGACTAAACCATTCATTAACTTTTCATCTTACAATCGCAATTATATTTTTACACCTGGTGTAATGAAAAAGAACTCGTAACTGTAAATAGATACACTGGCTTCAGCTAATTAAGTAGTTAGGCATGTTTTCATAATAAATCAATCATCAATATTTATAACTCGCATGATTTAATTAGGAAAGGCTGGGGTTATAATCGACAATTGCTAATATATCTCACGAACAGGTTTTGCACATTAGTGAAGCTTTAGTTAGCTTTTTATTACTATTACAACATCAACGACAAATGCGACGCGAACTCTTGATCGGTTCCGCACAAGGCTGCCAGGCGCTATCTTCAGCTGCCATCGACCGAAGCGCGGAGCCGGTGACTTGCGGTTGGTGTCCGATTATCAGTTTAAATCTTAACGTTTCAACTGGTACTTTTATTATAATAAAATGTTAAACAATTTTTATTCATATAAATCTTTGAAGGAAAACAAATAAAACTAATAACTTCAACGAGGATAAAATAACTGACCTTAAATGTTCTAGACGTGTCTAGTGGCTGTATAGCTTGACAGGGGTAAATCAGTACCTGGAACAATATTAAGAAATGTCAACATTAGATAGACCACAACTTCACTTTCAAAGTCCTTGGATAGACGTATAATGGACTTTTACGACCGTGACAATGTTGTGTTATGGTCACCAGAGTGTGTAGTTTTGTGGGAATATCTCCCCTGACATTTTTCAACATTTTGTATTTCAATTTAAAACTCAAAACTAACATTATACTGATCAATGGTTGCACCTACATAAATTGTACTCAACATATTAAACCGTATAGTTCAAATAATAGGATAATGCACTAAAAATTTCGTAAACGTAAATAATCTTCACGTACATGTCTTACTACAACATACGTAGTCTAAATGTTTTGAATTTCACTGTAAAAAGATTATAATAAAAATTAAGTAGAATAATCTTAATATTAGCTCATCTTATTTTAGGGGTAAAACTGTAACAATGATTACTAGAAACACATAACTGTTGTAATCTTTTGTGTTACGAGTGATAGTGCAATTAAGTTCAGGACAGGGATTCTTACAGTAAATAAATGCAGTTAATAGACGCATGCATTTTTTTACGGTTGCATTTATGATTTTTACAGGTAATTTATGACTCCTGAATAGTACATAGTGTGAAGAAGAATTCTATAACCTTCATAGCCTTTGAATAATTGTGTAATTCACATTACTGGAACTACGCAAAATGTTTTGAATATCAAATTTGTATTAAATTGGTAAAGCCACTTCGAAGATATAGCCATTTGTATAACAAGAGCGCAAACAATGTCATATCGCACGTGAGGTTCTGGCAACCTTGAGTACGGCCATGACAGTTTGCACTTGTATTACACACAAGATATTTCATACAATAAAAAAGTATTTTAATTTAGGTTTAATTTTACCGTTGGGATAAATGTAAACATAACTTTTAGGTTTCCGGTAACCTCAGATTCATTGCGCAAAACCGAAGTTAGTATTGTAGGAACGTCTACTGTCTATCAGCTGACTGATAGCATAGCACATGCTATTGGTTAGGTCCATATAGATTTTGAGCATATGAGATGATATCTATTCTAGCGCGGATATGTACTGATTATACGTTTTGCAAACAGTGCGAAATATGCCTTTTATCGCATGGTTGTAGGAAAAGAATATTTTAGTCGTAGCATTGCAAGTACTAGAAACAATATTTTTCCAATATACATTAGAGCTTAAAGAGTATGTGTTTGCATTACAAGATTCGGATATTAATGATTAGGAAAAAGCAATATGTGACGCTATAATACACCTACCATACTACATTAAAATGTCTGATTTCTACTACTACTGGATTAAAACCAAATTACAACCAAATTCAAACTGGATAAAACCAAATGGATTAATCCAAACCTGGATTAAAATTAACATTAAATGTGCATGTAAAAAGTTCTAAGCGAACTGAAGCAACAATTACGATCACAGATTAATTATCAAGGGCGAGCACTGTGCAGGCTTGATCCGGCCGCCGTGGGCGACTGGGGCCTATTGTGGATATTTTGGGCCTGGGGCGTTTCCCCCGCTGATAAAACCGCTCCCAAATCAATATCGCCACGGAAGGTGGTATCATTACGGGCTGTTTCGTAGGTGTCAAAATTGAAGCGGCCAAATGTTTACGCGGGCCCGACCACAGCAACGTGTTATTATGTACTTAACAGAGCAAAACGTGATCAGCGCTCCAATCGCGGCCATTAGATCCTCCGTCAGTTACACTATCTGTTATTGCCTGAATTTGTCTAATCTCGCTGTGTAGGCCGTAGACTCGAACTGCCAACAGCCTATTTGGTCTAATATGGACATTATTTTCTAATTTTTAAGTAAATGAATATTCTAAATGTAGAGTTTTTCTGAGCGATATTGCCTCTCGAGTTTTATGCAGGATTATCTACATTAATTTGTCTGCCTCTATAGCTCGCTAGTATAAGTTGTAGACATACAACATGTATATTTCGGAACAAATCAGCTCCATCATCAGACTATACACAAAAATATTCGTTAAGAAGACAGTCAAGCTATACAGTTCAACAACATGTCAAAAACCATTAGCATACATTTGCATAGCCCATCATTGCATGCCGGCGACTGACGACGAAGTGAGCTCGCTAACCGATCACTACCTGTTGAACCTCACTTATTGTCCACCTTTGTTAGGATATCTTCGGTACTTGTATGTTAAATGTTTTTTAAAATATTTATTTAAAACGTTTGATTTAACTGTCGTGTGTAGTCAACGAATTAAGAGGTTGTATCCTTGATTACTGGGCTAGCCGCTCCGCCATGTGGGCCACTAGTGAGCCTCGCACAAACACAGTAGTTTACTAACTTGATGAGGTATATTCCTTAACTTTTAACGCCGTTTTATATGTGTAATACTTAATTAGTGATAAATGAAAAGTTTGTGATCATTCAAGATAATTAGTCTAAATATATAAAACAAAGTCGTGTTAGTTACACGCATTATAACCCGAGAACGGCTGGACCGATTTTAATAATCTTTCATTTTAGCGAATTTCCCATAGGGAAGAAGCTATTACCGTAGGTCTCATGGTGAGACTTAAGCCCGGGACCATGTTATTTTTTCTTCTTTAGGTGCCCAGAGTCCAAAAACAATAGTCGTTAAAATTTATATATATATATATATATGTATATATATGTATATATGTATATATGTATATATATGTGTCTGTGAACACGATAACTCTCGTAAAAATGGTCCGATTGAGACCAAATTTGGTAGAGAGGTGTATTCCTACAACTGCTCGGACGAGTTTGTAAACCAGACATACCGGTCAATGGGAACGGGTAGTTTGGGGGGATTTTGTACCCCAAAATGAGGTTTTTTGCTTTTTTCACATGTAATTTTTAAAAATTTCTAATTTTATATTTCACCATTGGAATCAGCTTAAAAAACTACACAATTAAGTTTCTTAAAGTTTTTCTCTATCTTCAACGGTTACCGAGATATTAAAAAATCTAAACACAGTACGTTGTATTGTGGGGCTCCAATGTTAATCTTAAAAAATTAATATTTAAAAATTAATATTTCCCATATTAATCAATATTTTTGGATAAAACTTGATTTTTAGCTTTATTTGGTTGAGATCTATCCATTTATGCTTAAAAATCATAGTTTATGTGTTTATCATGGCAGCAAACCTGCATACTCTTTTCCCATTTAATCATATAGGGAAGAGGCAAACTCCTTTATTTATGGACAGATGTTGATGAAAGTTTGTATAAATGTTAAGATAAAAATTATTTATGGTAGAAATGCCTAATTTCAGTGTTCCTCACAGCAGCAAACCTGCACACTCTTTGCCAAATAGTGCCAAATAATGGAGAATAGGCAAATAGTTCTCATGTTTATGGACAGATTTTTTTTAGCTTGTTACATATTATTTTTATATTATTGATTTGGAAATTCGCTGAGTATGCAGGTCTGCTGCGACGGGGGTATTTTTTATTCTTCTCTGCTCCGGTCATCCTTTAGGTATATTCAGTTTCCATAAATTCAATTAGTTTCTATTTTATAGCGTTTTAAATTTCTAATTTTAACCTTATGGGGAATAAGTTTGTTCACAAATTTTCTAAAATCAAGACATATTGATTTCTTTAAACAGCTGTTGGTTTACTATCCGTTAGCAATATGCTTTACTATCCAATGCCACATGAATCATTCATTATTGCAAAACTATGAAGTTACATTACATTACATTACACAAAGGGGCGGAACAAAGTTCCTATAGCACGTCAGCCATGTGGCCTTTTGCGCACCCCTGTTGATTGAATGTTTCACGGACCTTCCAGGTTTAAAAACCTGACAAACTGCCGTAGTCTCCCCACTAGCTCCTCCCGGGGAAGGTGACAACCCCTCTCCATGATGCCGAGAGTGGTAGCTCTCGCCCCGGCAAGCTCGGTGCAGTCATACAGCAGATGATCAGCAGTCTCCTCGGACTGCCCACACTTCCTGCAGATTGGATCTCCGGGGAAGAGTCCCATTCGAGCAAGATGTTTCCTCATATGTCCATGTCCCGTGATGAGACCTACAATGAGTCTGAGTTCGGACCTACCTAACTGTAGAAGATCCTCAGCGATCCTTGAAGAGGGAGAGCTGAGAGACAGTTTACTTACTCTCAGTAGGGGCAGCTCCGCCCATCTCCTGCGGTGACACTCACGTGCCCACGTGTTGATCTCTCGATCCACATGCGCCCTGGAGATGCCACAGAAGGGTTGTGGACCCACGAATGGGATCAAAGCGCCATCGATCGCCAGACGATCCGCTATTTCATTGCCCATAATACCTGAGTGTCCTGGGACCCAGCAAAGGGTAACGTTGTTGTGACTGCCAAGAGAAGACACCGCGTTGCGGCATTCCTACACTAACTTGGAGTCGAAGGTACAGGAGTCCAGAGCCTTGAGGGTGGCTTGACTATCTAAGAAAATGGTAATGTTCTTGTTACTGACACCTCTGTTGAGAATGAACAGAGCACATTCCATAATGGCTGCCACTTCTGCCTGGAACACTGTAGGGAGATCCCCCATGGGAACGCAGAGCTTTACCTTATCTTGCACCCCCAGTATTCCAGCTCCAGTTCCCTTACTTCCCTTAGAGCCATCCGTGAAACTATGAAGTAAATATGTGCTGTACAAAATGAACAGCATTATTTTCCACGTTAATAGTTTACGGTTTTTTTTTAATTATGTACTGTATTTATAATTTTTTAATTTTTTATATGATTAAAAGTCACGTGTTTATATGTTTGCCAAATAAAATAATTACAATTTTTATACATATCAGGTTTATTATAATAATCAGCTGTTGAATATTTAAAGCTTTTACAACGAAGCCGCAATGCTAATTGACTTCAGAACATAGCCAATCTTAAAGTTAACATGTATTTTCTATTAGGCGTTACGAAGTTCGCCGGATCAGCTTTGTCTAATTTAATAAATTAGACAAGTTGTAATATCATGGTATCACCATATAGCCCCAAATATTGTGTTTAGACATGGATATGTCTTAGATTTGGGGGGGGAGGTGTTGGCGATTTGTAAGATGGAAAACATGTAACAGGTTTCTATAGAAACTGAGCAATTGTATTGAATGTTTAATATAAAAGAATAAGAACAGTTGTTTAGATGAACTGAAACCATTTCCGTTAGACATATCCATGAGCTAACCTATTTCCCACAGGGAAGTAAATACAAATATTTTCGTTGTTCATTTTGTGCACTTCTTGTAACAACGTTACAAATCAAATGCCACTCTAACACAAATGAAGTCGTTATATAGTGAACAAAATGGCGCGACTTACCCAATCAAAATCAAACAATTAAGAAAATAAAACATATACAATATTTTCAATGTAAGTGGTTAGAATTTGTTTGTAAATCCCTGTCATTCCATTACTTAGGCCCATGCCGAATTTTTCTAGTGTTCGCTTTTTTATTACTTCTCCAGGACAGTTTGTAAAAAAACTTTTAAAAATATTTATTTATAGTTATACGGCTACAAAATAAGGGCAATTTTTGTTATTAGTGATTAAACATTTTTAGCTTTGACAATAATTATTACAGTGCACATAGATTGAAACGTTAATATCCGAACCAATGACGAAGAATGTTAATGTTCAAGTTAATAATATGGAGAAGAGTGGTCGCAGATGTGAAGGAAGATATCGGGACAGTCTGCCAAAACAAGAAGTAACTTTGTGTCGGTGGCTCTAGACATTCAGTAATTAAATATCTAACATTTCAAATCAGGCTTATTCAAATTAAGACGACATTCAAAAATAGCCTGGATGCAAGCGCAGGTGCAGCGCCATTAAGATTGACATCCGATTGCGCCGTCAAGGCTGACGCGACAAGTCCGCCGCGCCGCTGATGATGATTAGCATGTGAACTCATACACAACCTATGTCGACTCTACATCGGATTACTAGAGGATTTGCGACTGGAACGACTACTAAATAATAAAAAAGTGATTCGCTCACGATAAACTCAGTCAGTAGTCATATATTTATGTGACATTTTAGTATATATATATTTCATAAATTAAACATACAAATTATCAGCGGCAAAACATGGATAACAAATTATATACTTAACATCTTATTTGGACTTTTCAATTCCTTAAATCATGTTTGAAATATTTATATACAGTAATAACCTTGAATATATAACAATAGTAAAATGCTAAACAATCCAAGCACATGAACTAAAATAAAAAATGTTTCTACAGTTACCTCTTCCTTGTTCATTAATATTCATGATCTTAATCTCAATGACACGGCACCAGTGGACGTTGAGAACGGCTTTCATCATAAAACAGATAACGTGGCTCTATGCACCTAAATATTCAGACAACATCCGAGGGGAAGAAAAATAAATGTTTTATCACTCCGACAGGTCATAACCACAAGTCTCCAACAATAATGGTAGATACTGGTGAGGTACGGTAGTGTTGTTTGGTACTAATCCAGTAAGCAGTGCATATATAACGATTCCCCAATACACAGTACAGTTAGGCCTAGTACCGTAGTACCTATACCGTAGTTGTAATGGAACAATCGGAGAGATAATCACTACTATAACCACTATCAGCCTAACGAAGTACCGAGCATACGCGCGAATGCCTCACAATAATGGCGCGATAACTTGGGACTTATCGAGGCATCTGTGTGTAAACGAGGCTAGAGTGATGTCGCTGGGACCTGGTGCGAGGCGCGTGAGCTACAACAGCTGATAACTGACTGGGCATACATTGTGAGCTAGGCTAACTATTGCGTTTATTAGCATACACTTCTCGACTGACGGACCTTCAACTTTCTGCTGTTCAAGCCAACCAGGTTTTAATATTGTGTACATTCAAACACAAAGTTTTAAGGTTTTGCAACTTTGCTGTAGGCCTATATTATTTGTTACATGTAAGTTTCTTACCTTGAGTCGGAGTCTGTGTAAAGGTGCCGCTCAATATTCAATATTTCTTAATCAAAAAGCTAAAACGAAACTTCATAAGTGGATTTTGTGTTTGTATTTTGATTTTGATGTAATGTTTTTGTATGGATTTAAGTACTTGTTTCATTAACTCCATAATAATGATTGGGAATAAATTACTAACCACAAATAAGCACAGATCTCAGATTTTTATCCTGAATTGTTCTACTGTATTGGTAATTTTATATTACCACGGGCCGTGAATTAATTTATAGTTATCTTGTAACACTTTTTCGAATGCAGTACACTTGTTTTGATTTACTTTCTATAAATTTTTATATAATTTATGTATCACACTCCCTAAACCTCTTTAGATATTTTTATTCAGTAAGATTTGTTATGATCGTTTATGTTTACATATTTTGTTTTCTCTCAAATTTGAATGAAATGGACCCACTATTTTATTTTTTTTAATATTTGATACCAAGTTATTTTTGAGGTTTTAAATTTTTTTAAATTGAAAATTCCTTATTGAAGGCCGAAAAATCTAGCGAAAGCTCTAAATTGAACAGTTGACGGTACACGCAGCACTCACAAACACGCGTGTGCATTGTATTCCTATTCAAAACACTTACAATTTAATACCAAATTCCTCCTTTACTGTAATTTAAAAATTTCCCCAACTCTTTCTTAGATCTACTCACAAGGAAATTAAAAAAAAACAGCATAAATAAAATTTGGTACAAAATTGTAGATATAATAAAACAAAATGGCGGCGGTTTTACTTTCATAACTTTCCATTTTCAAACAACCTCCATTTTGTTTTGTATAAACCTTTTAAGGTCGGATTTCAGGCATTTATTTTAGACCAACAACACCTTCAATTTGATGTAGGCCTACATATTGGTTGGATATCACAACCAAGATTTCTTATTTATATGTACCTTTTTGTTTTAGACTTAAATACGAGTATAAAGTCATCCTAAGACTTAATTGTGAATTATATATTAGTATTAGTTAGTTAGCTACTATAATGGCAACCTGTCCTTCCTTAGATATATCTGTTAATTAATAGTCAAACAGTCAATGACATATCCAAGGGACCTACAGTTTAATGTGGAGTCCGAACCACTGCCTCTGAACTAAGAACTGGTGTAATTATGATGATGGCATGTGCGGATAGACTTAGTAATCAATAGTGCGAACGTTAATCCACACCAGAGAATTTCTTATCCACCGACCATCACTCATAACTATCCATAATTCGTAATCTCAAAGCATTACAGGATACGCTACTGTCCCATTAGCCACTGCAATCTCAAATAATTGATTCAAGTGATGCTTCAAGTAAACCTTCTGTTATTGTTATAAATAATCTAACCGTTTATCTGTCCTTTTCTAACAGAAGTTGAAGAAAATATGGAGTAATTTCAAAACCAAGAACCATCGATTGAACTGAGAAACCAATGAGAACTTGTTCACTAATTAGGCCGCGTTTACACCGATTAGCGACTGCGGCGGCGGCGGCGGCGGTAATCACAGTTGTGGCATGATGAGCAGCGTCAACGAGCGGTTAAACCAACAGATTGGCGCCGCGAGTACCCGGGTCCCGGACACGCTATATCACCGCTTTACGACCCGAAATTCGGGGCTTGTCGCGGAGTGGGCGCCGCGCAGATTTACGGGGATTTTGAGTAATCGGGCGATAAACGTCGCCCGTGATCGCGGTATCGTGAAATCTCTATCGCCGAAATATTGGCTCCACTTTATTGTCCGGGATCGCGTATCTAACGCACGTATCTAACTATGTCTATAAACCGCGCGATCTTCATATCTGATCCGCCCATCTTATTCAAAATTGCAGATTAAAAATTTCATTTCACGGGGTAACTAGAATGATGAGAGATGGGGATTTGAATATGAAGCTGAGATATGAAGTGGTGGATCCGGTTGGTATAGCTTGGAAAATTGAAAATATGAAAATTAAAATCATATGAAAAAGCACAATTCTTCCTATAATGTAGTTAATATTCTATATTTTTGGTTTCTAACCACATATTGCCTTAAAGCGTTTTAAGATCGATGTATAACTGTCGATAATTTTTATTCAGACCTATTAAGACTTTTAAGATCACTAAAGTGATTTATTTTTAAAAAGAATAATGACGAAGAGACTAAGTGAACAATCTCTGTTTTAGCGAATTTCCCAAATGGAAGAAGTTATTACCGTAGGTCTCAAGACAAGATTAAGCCCGAGACCATTTTATTTTTTCGTCTTTAGGTGCTCAGAGGCCAAAAACAGTTATCGTAAAAAATATATACAAATATGTATATATTAATATGTATTAATGTATATATATGTGTGTATATATATATTTTAACGACTATAGTTAAAATATATACATACATATGACTGTTGGTATTAAACAATACATACATATATATATATTATTGTATTGTATTGTATGTATTGTAATGTATTAAACAATACATACATATATATATATATATGTATATATATATGTATTGTTTAATACCAACAGTCGTATGTATGTATATATTTTAACAATAGTCGTTAAAATATATATATTATATATATATACACACATATATATACATTAATACATATATATAATACATATATATATATTTTTGTCTGTGAACATGATAACTCTCGTAAAAATGGTCCAATCGAGACAAATTTTGGTAGAGAGAGTATTCCTACATTTGCTCGGACGAGTTCAAAAACCAGACATAATAGTCAATCAGAACTGGTAGTTTGGTAGGGGTTTGTACAAAAAAATTGCGTTATTGATACATAATTAAAATTTTTTCAACTTTATCTTTTACCATTAGAACCAGCTCAAAAAACTACACAATTTAGTTCCTTGAAGGTTTTCTCTATCTCCAACGGTTACCGAGATATTTAAAAATCTAAACACAGTACGTTGTATTTTGGGGCTCCAATGTTAATCTTATGGAGGGTAAGGAAAAATTAATATTTCCCATATCAATCAATATTTTTGGATTAAACTTGATAATTACCATAGTAGGATTGATACCCACCTGTTTATGCTTAAAAATCCTAGTTAATGTATTTATGATGGCAGCTAACCTGCATATTCCCCATGTTAATCATATAGGGAATAGGCAAACTCCTTTATTTATGGACAGAGGTTATTGAAAGTTGGTATTAATGTTTATGTCTTTCACAAACAATTCTTATATTTATCGACAGATATTGATAAAACTTGGCATATATTATTATTATGTTAATGATTTGGAAATTCGCTGAGTACGCAGGTCTGCTGCGACGAGGGTATTTTACTTTTTCCCCTTATACATAGTATATGGAGAAAGTATTTTTTCGTCAAAATTTTTGAATTTGAGTTGAAAGTGGATATATCTGTTTTGCAATACCCTGAATCCAAAAAAGTGGGTTTCGACGTGCTGTCTGTCCGTCCGTGTGTCTGTCTGTCTGTGTGTGTTTGTGTCTCTGTGTGTGTGTGTTGCTAACGGTTTTGATTAAAATTTGTTAGTTTATTGTAAACAGAGTACTAAACAATATGACACCACCCGCATGTCTGTAAAACAGACAGTTCAAAAGTTATGTGCTTTTAAATGACAAAAAATTCAATTTTTTAAATTTTCAGCGAAAACATTTAAGGTAAAGTATAATTTGACTATCACCATTGACACCAGCTTAAACCACTAAACAAATTGGTATTTTTAATTATTTGTCTACGACTAACAGGTCCAGAGAAAAGTTAATATAAACGCAGTATGTTGTCTGAGAGTGCTCAATGTTATTCTTAAGGAGATATTAAAAAAGCAATTTCTTCTTTATTTTTCTACCATTTACCATTAAACTTAGTATGAAGCGTAAGGTCAAATTACCCAACAAACCCACTCAAAAAAGCTTGGTATTACCGTGGGGGGGTTCTTCCATAAAACTTTAATAATTAATTTAAATTCTCTCTTGTTATTTTCAGAAATTGGATGATTATTTTTAAAACAATAAATTTAGAAACTTTTAAGAATATGATTGTTTATTACAGATTGTCGTTTTTAAATTTACTTCAGGGAGAAAGTATGTGTCAGTCCACTGATACTGTTTATTAATAAAATATTTATTCACAGTATTGAAACCTACGAATTAAGATTATATTCATTAAATTTATGTCATCTATGAAATTAAATTACATACATTACAATTAATATAATTATCGATATTATAAAAATAACATAAAACTATTATCTTTATCCCTTAATTAATATTATTAAGATAATAATAATTATAATAATAAGAATAATAATAAGAATTGCCTAAATTTTGAGTTAAATTTTACCTCAGCCTCCCGATAACTTACCTTGGTAATGTACGAGTATAGGTGGTTCAACAAACCACGGCCTAACAAGGTGTCGGTGTCCGTGTCGGCTGCTATCGGACTGTGG
Source organism: Nephotettix cincticeps (assembly GCA_023375725.1). Taxonomy (NCBI): domain Eukaryota; kingdom Metazoa; phylum Arthropoda; class Insecta; order Hemiptera; family Cicadellidae; genus Nephotettix; species Nephotettix cincticeps. Next base: position 104,182,658 of record CM041791.1, read on the forward strand.
TATCGACTGGAACTTGTCCGCGTCAATTATAACAGCTCCAAATAACAGCTGATCTGTCTATCCCCCGGGCTTGGCCGGCCCCTCCCCAACAATCGTACAGTGAAGCCGAAGACCTAATAAAACTTAATACTTAGTGACGAACGTAATGTTGTTGTGCAAATATGTTTTCAAAACTACCATTCCACTTGAAGTTAAAATCAAATATCATTAAAAAATTTCAAAGTTCCAGTTTTAGCAGAAAGAAGAATAGTCTACGGTATTGCATTGCAGGAATGGAAAGTAAGTGTACTTATAATCAAGATATATGTAACATTTTATATTAGTAGAATGAAAGATATTTAATGTAATTACATGAAAAAAACTGTATACCGTCACATCCACCTTTCGTCTATATTCACCTCAAAATACCCCAGAGTGGGTCGGTGTATCCAAGATAACTCGAGTGTATCTACGAACACAAAACCTTATGTTTCTGCTATTAATTTATTATAGCTGGGCTTTTTCATTCTAGAACTAGGAAATGGCATTTTATGCAACCACAGCCAATCTGTTTGTGTAAAACATGAGAAGTGGCGTACCATGATGCAGCAGTGGTTTTGAGGGTGAAAACAAACCAGGAAGGCTCTTCTCAAACAATATAGATCTTGACAACTTGCCTACACTACAGCCAGAACTTTTAAATGTGGATTGGTTTTGTTTGGAGTCAATAACGGGTCCCAATCTAGCATTCTAAGAATTTATTGAGCGTGTCAAGAAAAATTTGATGAAGTGTATCCAGTTAAGATTTGTAAAGGTAGTACTAGGAGAACAGTAAAATTAGGTAGTGAAAAGCTTGATATACACCAGAACTGGCTAGGATGCGGTCTTTCATGATCCTTGCTCACGTCCATTATAAAATAACAGTTAGTCAGAACTTGAAAGATAAATACTTTCTGCTGTATAAACAAATAAAGAAACGCTACAGTGTTAAAGTTAGAGAAGTGAAGAGGCTTTTATTGTGAACAGAATCATGACTGCACCGAATACTTGCAAAGCTGCATGGTAACATGTAAATAAGCATAGAAAACCGCCCTCTGGACCTAAGGTGACAGTGTCTCCTGACACATTCAATGATTATTTTTCTAATGTTGCTGAGGATATACTTTCTAACTTGCCTGCTTTAAGACAGAGGAGTCCTATAGAGGCACTGAAAGACCACTCAACACATCTATGACTAACAAGAAGGAAAGAGGTGCGTGAGAATCAAATCTTACGCTTAGTGAAGGGCTTTAGGGATTCAGACAGTCAGGATGTTAGTAGTTTAACGACCTCAATCTTGAGGCGTGTCAACAATAATTGGTCACATAGTGGTCACCACGGACTAAGCTAATCAATCTTTGTCTCAGAAAGGGAGTTTTTCAGGGAGACATCCTGAAAATAGGGAGGACAATCCACATATTTAAGAAGGGTGACCCCTCAGGACCATCTAACTATCGGTCTATCTCTATCTCGCCAGTCTTTTGGAAGGTGCTAGAAACAGTGATGAAAAGGCAGCTTGTGGCATTTTTCGAGGGCAACAACCTTTCCTCAGACGCCCAGCATGGCATGGGTCATCAGCGCAGTGAATTTGGAACATCCACTCCACATTCACTGCGCTGATGACCCTTGTGGATCATTGTCACGGACGCCTTTGAATTATGAGTCGGTCCTTCTGAGACTTTTTGACATTAGTAAGGCCTTTGATGTCGTATCATAAGACAGCCTTATGGCCAATCTGAGGAAATATTGAATTGAAAGAAGAGGCAGTTGGTGTCAGTGAGTGGGACATCCTCTGGTGTTCAGATCGTTCCCCACGGAGTGCCACATGGCTCGGTGGTGGGCCCTTTACTTTTCAGCATCATGATCAATGACCTGTACTTGAAAGGATGCACCCTATTGTTCGCCGATGACACCACTTTGTATAATAGAGGGAAGGATACCGTGCTGCTAAGATCTGATGCTGATGAGTTACTGAGAGAGGCCAAGGAATGGTTTGTTTGTAACTGCTTCAAGGTTAATGAAGACAAGACACAATCTGTACTCTGCTCCCTGCAGCCACGAGCGGGACAAGAGGAGGCGGTGAAGCTGCTAGGATTTTGGATAGACAGAGACTGGAACACTCACATTGTAAAGGTATGCGTAAAGTTAGAGTTCTCTACTTACTAAGGAAGCTCAGGGAGAGCATAAACAAACCTTACCTGGTAACTGTGTACAATGCCTTGTTCCATAGCCATCTGCTATATGGTATTGTGTTGTGGGGTCACTCTCCGACATACTGTTGCTCCAGAAGAGGGCTGTTTGGATAATATCATCATCCGGCCCAAGGGAACATTGTCGCCCCTTATTTACAGACCTAAGAATCCTTACAGTCTATAACCAGTATGTGCTGAACAGACTTGTCCTGTTAAACGAGAATTTGAACAGATTTGATAGCAGAAGCGCTCAGCACAGCTACGCCACAAGAAAAGACAAAGATCTGGACATGCCTCGTGGCCATCTTAGTTTCACAATGAAAAGCTACCCGCGCTCTGCTATCTAAATCTTTAACACATTGTTGGATGGGATAAGAAATCTGGAACCAGGAGCCTTCAAAGAAGAAATCGGGAGTTCCTTCCTGCAGAGGCCCCTTTACAATCTTCAGGAGTTGGCAGTCTCCTCTTATGCCGCTATGAGGAATAATGTAGGACGCCCGCCACAGCCAGGTGTTAGGTTTCTAGTTTTATGTTTGTTGTAAAATGTTTTTATGTAATGACGCTATCCATCCGAGAACCTCCGGTCAAAGATATAGAATTCAAGTATTCATGAGCAGTCACCTCTGACTAGCCTGCCTGCGTGACTAACGTTGGCCCTTAGCTTAATGTGATGGCAAGTTGCGTTTGAAAGTTCCTTTGAGTTCCTTTTGAGTTTGAGAAATTTTAAAAAGTTCAGTTATTGAAATTATACTAACTCTTTTTTGGGAAGCGGTGAACCCAATTAAAAAAAAATGTTCTATTGCACCAAGTTCAGATGTTAACCACTAGGATTTCAAGACAACCAACGCGCTCAGAAAGGATCTCATAATAATTAGATGGTTTTGTTGTTGATCGTGTTCGGAAATTATGAATCACTTAAAAAGGTGACTTAAAAAGGTCCTCTTCACAATCACTTGCTTATGTGAGTACGATATTTTACGTACGACAAACCGTGTAGTGGAGAACGTCTAACGGGGACACTGCGCCGCGCCGGATTTATGGTCCGTGGATAAACATCCAGTTTGTAGACAGAAGTTTAACTTTCTCATTGTGCTAAATTGCTTGGAAATTACTAAAATTGCACACCAAGAGTTTCTATAGACAGTTATCTCTTGCTGTTACGTCCCTCACGGTTAGTTTTCCGTAAGTATTCTTCAATTTTTTTGCCAAAAAAAATTATTTTTTAATTATTTTAATTTTTAAATTTTAAATATTTTAATTATTTTAATTATTTTTTTTTATAATTTATGCCAAAATTATAATTTTGCCATGTAACTGTAATGTAAATGTTTAAAGTTGAACGTTAAACAACTTTAAATGTAATTCTTAGGCAATCGCTTGAAAACAGGAAGTGTTTCTCCACCTCAAGAAACGTTTAAAAAAGCTGAAAAGGTTTTATCTCGACTTTTGTCATCTGTAATGGTAAAGTAGGGATTATTTATATTTTCCTCCATCGCATAAGCTAGAACACTCATTTCGATTATACTTTTCTTCGCCAGTGAAAAGAACGTATCCGCAACTTATATGGTCTGTAGATACCTGCTAGAGCGGGAGCCTCCGGTCGGCTAGCCAAGCCAGGGCCTCTTGCAGAACGTATCCGCAACTTATATGGTCTGTAGATACCTGCTAGAGCGGGAGCCTCCGGTCGGCTAGCCAAGCCAGGGCCTCTTGCAGAACGTATCCGCAACTTATATGGTCTGTAGATACCTGCTTGAGCGGGAGCCTCCGGTCGGCTAGCCAAGCCAGGGCCTCTTGCAGAACGTATCCGCAACTTATATGGTCTGTAGATACCTGCTAGAGCGGGAGCCTCCGGTCGGCTAGCCAAGCCAGGGCCTCTTGCAGAACGTATCCGCAACTTATATGGTCTGTAGATACCTGCTAGAGCGGGAGCCTCCGGTCGGCTAGCCAAGCCAGGGCCTCTTGCAGAACGTATCCGCAACTTATATGGTCTGTAGATACCTGCTAGAGCGGGAGCCTCCGGTCGGCTAGCCAAGCCAGGGCCTCTTGCAGAACGTATCCGCAACTTATATGGTCTGTAGATACCTGCTAGAGCGGGAGCCTCCGGTCGGCTAGCCAAGCCAGGGCCTCTTGCAGAACGTATCCGCAACTTATATGGTCTGTAGATACCTGCTAGAGCGGGAGCCTCCGGTCGGCTAGCCAAGCCAGGGCCTCTTGCAGAACGTATCCGCAACTTATATGGTCTGTAGATACCTGCTAGAGCGGGAGCCTCCGGTCGGCTAGCCAAGCCAGGGCCTCTTGCACAATTTCACTAATGAAATTAGTAATTTTTAATAAGTTACAAGTAGCTAATTAAATGTCTTTCACAACAAAATTTAAATTTACCAAGGTTTTAGAATGTTGTCATAGCAACACTAATATGTACTAGTTTACAAGTTATTTTTTACAAGTACGTACTAGTGGATTATCTTTCACAGCATCAATAAGGCTACTAATAATTTTAGCTGGAATTTACTAATAGTTTCATAGTTATTAAAAGTACATTTTTCAAATACATTCCAATACAAGGTCTAAAATAGCTGATTTCTAGTTGAATCATTAATTAATTGTTCGCAAAACATTTACTACTTTTTCTGCGGACAGTATAAAACACGGATAACAATCACTGTTAAAAGCAAACTGAAATTTGATTAATTTTGACATGGATATGTCTTAGTTCTGGGGGTGTGTTGGTGATTTTTAAGATGGAAAACATGTAACAGGTTTCCATAGAAACCACCAGAGTTATTGTATTGAATTTTTAACATAAAAGAATGATAACATCTTTTTAATCTAATTAGTTTTGTCTTGTTAATAAGTATCTTTTTCCCCCTATTACAGAATCCTACCCATATAAAGTACGAGCATACTGCTAGTTCTTTTAATAAATTTACTATTTAGTTCAAAACTAAAAAGATAATTTCATTAGTAAATAAAACTACCAAGCTCTCTAGACTAGTAGAACGATTATTAGTAAACACTAATAAATGAATAGTGTGCAATAGGAGATTGTAAATTTTACTAATAGGCCTAATATTAGTTTTTTTACTAATATATATTCAAGGCTACGGGTTATGCAAGAGTATCTAGAAATTATTAGTTGTAATTTGTATATATTACTAATTTTATTAGTTAATTTACTTGTGAATTGTAATCTACATTTTTTGAATTGTACAAGAGAAAACTAAAAGTGATCGAGCAAGAGGCCCTATTGAGCCCCAGGTGGTAGCCACGGACATGGGCGGTCCGTGTGATCCTGTGTGACTGTCCTAGAGACAATCTTCCCGTCAATCCTACTTACCTTCAGCCCGTCAACTCCTTATTGGATATCTCTTTTTAGACAAGCCGATTCCTCTAAGTTCTAAAACTCCTTATTTATCCTTCATCAAATTAAATGTTCATTCTTTATTAAGAAGAACAATGACATTTAAGTGATGCCAGTCCCCAACTCACCATGTTGGATTTAATTCACATTTAGTCCTGTCAGATGAAATGTGTTGATGCGAGCAAGAAATCGACTACCGTGCCTGGAGAAGGATCGAGTTAGTTGATCCACCTTAACAGATCAATTAAGGCTAAACTATAGTTGTTTTTTTTGTAGCAATAGTACTAAAGAAATTCACTAGATTCCACTTCATGTGACGGGTTGCCCCAGTAAAATTTTAAAACTGGTTCATAAAACTAATAAAAAAACATCATAACTTAAAAAGTTTTACAACAATTATAGAACGGGAGACGTATATAAAGTGGGTTTTTATTATGTGCTATTATAAGCTATCTAATGTGATGATATCACTTCCATCTATGTTCAGGCAGAAAATGCGGTCTGATGGAGGTCATGCCGAAGGAGCGCGAGTGTTGGGCCTCTTAAGTGTCATTTGGACAATTGGATGATCAAACTGCCCTATGACTATTTCCTTTGCTGCAATATCCTTTTCTCCTAGGAGCTTGCGCAACAAGTCCATTCAATAGTCATTTTCATGGTGATTTCGGCTACGGTTAATCATCTATATACAACAACAATATCAGTAATAACAACAACAATAAACTCAATCCAAGCAACAAAGTATTAATAATAACAACAACAAATTTAAGCATTGAACTGATTGCATAGTAAATATAAGTGTATATTTAAAGCTTGGTGCAAGGTACCTTTGATAGACCAAGTGTTACTTTCATACCTTAAACCTCTACTCCTTAGTACACTACTTAGTGAAGTAGTGTACACAGTGTAGTGTAGTTAGTACACTACTTATTGAAGTAGTGTACTAAGGAGTAGAAATTTTAGGTATGAAAGTAACACTTGGTCTATCAAAGGTACCTTGCACCAAGCTTTGATAGCTAATTTTAGTCAATTGTCAGCAGTTAACCACATTTTTCCGGAACTACAAACGAATCTATCGAAAACTGATTCGCGCTGCAAAATCTTACGAAATCACAAACAATTTAAAGAAAGCGACAATATCTCCAAAACAGCCTGGAAAGTCATTAATGATATAAGAAATAGTGATAGCAAAAAAAATAATTCACCTAAAAATAAATAACACAGAAATTAAAGATCCTTCTGAAGTCGCAAATCATTTTAACAAATTCTTTACACGTGTTGCCGACCCTTCGGAAAATTCAGGCCCTTTTAGACTACCCCGATCTACCGTTTCATCTCAGTCAAACAACGGACCCCTGGCGTCTATGGTTTTGTTTCCAGTTACCGAGTTAGAGGTGGCTCAGGCTATAAGGACGCTGCCTTCTAAAAAATCAACAGATGTCAATGGCGTATCGGCTCTACTCATTAAACAGTGCGCCGAATACTTGGTCAGCCCTCTTACAATAAAGAGTGGCATATGTCCAAGTACACTAAAGGAGTCAAAGGTAATTCCAGTCTTCAAAAAAGGTGACCCCCTTATAATGAGCAATTATCACCCGATTTCCCTCCTGCCAATTTTCAGCAAAATTTTCGAAAAGCTTTTCTTAAAGCGGTTGACTGAGTTCCTTGAACTACACAACATTCTTTCCGAAGATCGGTTCGGGTTCAGGCAAGGTCGGTCCACAGTTGATGCAGTGAACAGTCTTGTTACAAAGATTGTGGAGAACCTTGACAGACAACACAGAACCCTGAGCGTCTTCCTTGACCTATCGAAGGCGTTTGACTGTGTTGATCACGGTCTTTTGATTTCAAAGCTCCACCAGTGTGGTATTCGTGGGGTTCCACTGCAGCGGATCGACACATACCTTGCAAACCGATCACAAAAAGTCCAGATTTCAAATCAATTTTCAAACAAAGAGGTCCTTAAGTATGGTGTCCCGCAGGGATCAATACTTGGACCAGTTCTCTTTTTAGTATACGTCAACAATCTGTCGTCTGTTTCAACATCTGGCAAATTGGTTCAATATGCAGACGACACAACTCCCTGCTGTAGCGCAAATTCAAGTTCAAAATTGGAAATTGAGACTTTTATTCAACTAAACTCTTGTGTTCAGTATTTTTTAGAAAACAATTTGAAAATAAATCCTCAGAAAACCAATTGGATATACCACTCGAGGCGAGGGACCCAAGTACAAGGCCTGACTGTAATGGTCAACGATACTGTCATTGAACAGGTCGAGTTCACGAAATTCCTAGGAATTATTCTTGATCGTGGGCTTACATGGCATCCTCACCTTGATGGTATTTGTGCCAGGGTGTCTTCAGGGACGTATGCTCTGAGATTACTATCGAAGCCTTGTCCTGATGAAATCCTAAAAATGGCATATTTTGGCCTAGTGCATCCCCACTTGTCATATGGCATCGCTATGTGACGTGGTTGCGCTGAAGCGGATTACCGAAGGTTGTACCGTCTTCAAAAAAAAGCCATTCGAATAATGGCCAAGCTACAGTTCAGAGAGTCCTGTAGGAATGTCTTCAGGGAGATGGGGATTCTTACTCTGGCTAGTCTGTACATACTTGAAACAACTTCTTTCTGCAAATTTAAGTGCATGCCCATTCAAGGTGCATACGTACACGACCACCACACAAGAGGTAGAGAGTTTTACAGACTATCCCAGAACAGGTCCAGAGCTGCATTGAATCTGCCGTCTCAAGCAGGGATTAAGCTCTTGAACAATCTCCCCGAAGACATCAGGCAGGAGGGAAACTCAAGGAGATTCAGGAATCGCCTTAAGCGCTTCTTGGTTCAGGGAGAGTTTTACCATGTGGGCGAGTTCATGGACCACACATGGTAGGGTGACTGTGCCCATGGGGGTGTCACTGGGTGACCTGATATAGGTTTTTCATTATCACGTCTTATCATTATATATTATTATCTCAATATTTATGTATTATGTATATTTATGTATATCTTTTTATTAATATAGTTAAAATTATGTCAACTTATATTCCTAGTTTAATGACGTTTGCTACACAATTGTTAAATATTGTATATGACAATAAAAGGATTATTATTATTATTATTATTAGCTTTGATAGCTAATTTTAGTCGATCGAGGTATTATATATCAAGGAACTATGTTATCGCAGACTTAAATAATAAATACTTTCCTGGAAATTGGGATACTACAATCCCAAATAAAAGGTATTGTTTAATATATCCATCAGAATAACATTACGAGCTCTGAGACAACGTAATGCGTTAATCATGGACAGTAAATTAAATTGTCTCTTTTAAGTCGTAGACAAATAATTCAAATACTAATTTGTTTAGTTTTTAAGCAGGTTTAAATGGTTATAGTCAAACTATACTTTATCTTTATTATTTCCGTGGAAATAATTACGATAAAGCCCGATATTTTGAGAAATTCGGGTGGTTTCATTTTGTTTATCTCATAAAGGACAATAAATCGTATAATTTTCATCCGTTTTTGATAAATTTTTATTTTACGTGGTTTTGGGGATAAAAATCAAAAATGAAAAAAACCTTCCGAGATACCGTGGATTGTTTTTTTACATGTTGAGTGTCATGAAAATCGGACCAATAGTCTCGTCTAGGCCTGCACACCCCTACACACAGACATCACTCTAAAAACCACTTTTTTCAATTCACGGGGCACTAATGTCTAGGTTTCTGCACATCTCCATACACACATCACAGACACACAGATATACATCATTTTTAAAACACCTTTTTCGAATCAGGAGGCTCTTAAATAGATAGATGTATCCACCAAAAACTCGAAAAATCCTGACGGAAACAATACTTTCTCATTCTACTATCGTATAGGAGGAGAAAGTATATGTGTCACAACAATTTCAGATCTGGTTCATATTTAATATATTTTTTCAGCTGCCTTGGTATTAGTGGTATCAGTGGACATACATTAAGTAGTTCCTTTCTGTATAATCGTTAACACATTTCTTAGGAAGGGGGGGGGTTGCAATGTAAACGAGCCTAGTCGTGTAGTGACAGCCCATGAATATTGCCATCCGCCGCTACCTAATGTTCATGTTAATTATGCTGTGAGCGGGCTCGCTACATTGACAACGTACTGCGTTTAACACGACTTTCCCACGGGTGGGAGGGGGAAGATCCCTCCCCCCTCACCATCCGGCTTGTTCTGCATTCGATGGACATTCCTGGAGAGTTACCTGCGACGGAGATTGGAAAGATTGACAAGGATGTTCACTGCATACAATGCGACATGCCTTGTAATAGAAATTAGCAATACAGTTGCATCTGTGAAACGTTTTAAAATTAAGGAAAACATAACACATCGTATCACAAACCATGCGATTGAGAAAGCTATTATGGTTTATTAAATATTAATGTTTTGTTAATTTTTTTTATATTTAGTCTGACGTTACATGTTAATTTATATAAAAAATTTATTTGTTCCTCAGTTTCTCTGTATGTTTTATTTTTTCATAGTTATTATGTTATTATTACTTCCATTTGTATTAGTGATTTTTATAGTTTGTTTATTAGAACTGGCATACCGACAGAAAGACAGAACAAGTGTTGCTTGCTCGTCTTAGGCTACTATAAATTGCTTTTGATTTACCCGTTTGGACAATCGATAAAGAATGATTACGATCGTTTATTAAATACCTCATGTTTTTTAAAAATTAATGACGATACTATGCTAGTTTTAACGTTGTGGTGAGAAACTGTTTAAATTACGACTTTTCAGCTAAGTACGGCTCGTTTTAGCGAATTTCCCATAGGGAAGAAGCTATTACCGTAGGTCTCATGGTAAGACTTAAGCCCGGGACCATGTTATTTTTTCTTCTTTAGGTGCCTAGAGACCAAAAACAATAGTCGTTAAAAAAAATATATATATATATATATATTTATATATGTATATGTATATATATATGTATATATATATGTGTGTGTGTGTGTGTGTGTGTGTGTGTGTGTGTGTGTGTGTGTGTCTGTGAACACGATAACTCTCGTAGAAATGGTCCGATCGAGACCAAATTTGGTAGAGACGTGTATTCCTATAAATGCTCAAACGAGTTCGTAAACCAGACATATCAGTCAATGGGAACGGGTAGTTTGGGGGGGGTTTTGTACCCCAAAGTGGGGTTTTTTCGTTTTTCATATGTAATTTAAAAATTTTTTAGATTTAATCTTTCACCATTAAAATCAGCTTAAAAAACTACACAATTTAGTTTCTTAAAGTTTTTCTCTATCTCCAACGGTTACCGAGATATAAAAAAATCTAAACACAGTACGTTGTATTTTGAGGCTCCAATGTTAATCTTATGGAGGATAAGGAAAAATTAATATTTCACTTATTAACCAATATTTTTGGATAAAAATTTATATTTAGCTTTATGTGGTTGAGGTTCATCCATTTATGCTTAAAAATCATAGTTTATGTGTTTATCATGGCAGCAAACCTGCATACTCTTTTCCCATGTTAATCATATGGAGAATAGGCAAACCCCTTTACTTATGGAAAAATGTTGATGAAAGTTGGTATAAATGTTAAAAATAAATGTTTTTGAAGGTATAAATGCCTACTCTCAGTGTTCCTCACAGCAGCAAACCTGCACACTCTTTCCCATGTTAATCTTATGGAGAATAGGTAAATAATTCTCATGTTCATCGACAGATTTTGACCACTTGACTTGTCGTATATTATTATTATTATTATTATATTATTGATTTGGAAATTCGCTGAGTACGCAGGTCTGCTGCGACAGGGGGTATTATTATTATTATATTATTGATTTGGAAATTCGCTGAGTATGCAGGTCTGCTGCGACGGGGGTATATTACGGATACATTCGTTATTGCCTTTCAAGGTACACTATTCTTTTTCACATATCTAGTGAATATTAGTCTTACATGAAGCGAAAAACGTTGGATTAATTCATTATATCATATCACAAATTCTTAAAAATTTAGATTTTAATTACAATTTTGAATCTGTTGAGATATTTATTATTAGCGATATTATTATCCCACTATTTACTAAAACATTTATTTATTACTAATAAATTAATTTATCAATTCATAATTATTATAGGAATAGTTATCAATCGTAAGTTGAAGAAGACGGACATCGTATTTTCACATTAAATGGATGTGTGAACTAATAAACCTTAATTACTATGACATATTTATGGCAGTTTTGATCAAGTCTGATCCTTTCTTCAGATTTCCACACCGATTATCCATTTATCTCTGGTAAGATCTATATTAAACTCTCGATCGCTGATGACATTTTCGCTTGATGAATATGTAATTCGCCCATAAATAAAACTGATGACCTGATCCAAGTTTTATATGACAACTCCGAATTGAGTAGGTTGAAAATTTTACATAGAATTACACTTCGTGTAAAATAATGTTTTGATCAAGTAGTATTTTATTAATTTACGGTAGAAAGAAAGTAATGACAAATTTGTAAATTCATCTGTATGGATACATTTTAAATGAATTGTGGTTAATAATTTGCAGTGCAGTATTTCATTTGTGCTTAAGACATTTTATAACTGTTGCTTTCAATGCAAATAAAATTGAATTATTGTGTCAGAAAAAAAATTTGCTTCCTACTTTACCTTGTACGTTTAATGCTATAGCTTAGAGTTGTAGCTGTACCATATCTGGTGGAGTAACCGGAGGGGAGGGATCGGTAGGCGACGGAGGTATTATTATTCCGACCCATTGTTCGGGGTCACAGTGTGGCCATGGGGTAATCTCCGAAACACGTGTCTAAATAGTACAAATGGAAAAAAGGTATTCAGGCATTATTTATTTCGTAATTTAAAATAAATACGGGGGATTTTGTATTCAAAAATTGGGGTTTTGCGTTTTTCATATATAATATCAATTTTTTAAATTTTATCTTTCGCCATTAGAATCAGCTACAAAAGCTACTCTGATAAGTTCCTTAAAATTTTGGTCTCCAACTGTTCTGTTAATCTGTTTATCATATAGATAATAGGCAATCTCCTTTATTTGTGGACAGATGTTTATGAAACTTCGTACAAATGCTGAAAATATAACTCTTTTATGCTAGAAATGCCTGCTTTCAACGCTCCTCACCTCTAAAAACCTGCATACTCATTCTCATGTTAATCTTATGGAGAATAGGCAAATAACTCTCATATTTATCGACAGATATTGACAAAACTTGTCATATATTATTATTGATTTGTGAATTCAATGAGTAAGCAGGTCTGCTGCTACGGGGTATTTAATTGGTACCATTGTTAATGCTACTGTAAGAGTCATGTTAAAACTAAACTCCCTTAGAACGTCACTTTTTAATAAATGTCGTCTAAATTCAGTTTAAAATGTTTATAAAAGTAACTGGCCCAGACATACCTCAATAAACGGATTTCTAATCAACAACCACCTCGGTAACGCCGTCAGCTTTGTTAGTTGTATCCCTTCTACTTGATTTCTAACAAAATATATTTTCCCATTATCGTCGAAGAGTTTTCCTTATATAAAATCTAAGGAAGTGACTACTCTCCCAAGGTTACGAATGATATTCAATTTCAACTGGCCCGTGAGATAATTCGACGCAACAGTAATGAGAGCTGCAAGCGAGACCGGTGATCGATGTGCCATCTAGCGGCTGACCGCTGCAATATCTCCTCCGGCCCAAAACTGTAATGAGCGCAATTTAAAAATCGTTCCGAGCGCCGTCTGGTGGGTTAAAGGGCAACCACTTTGACTCAACGGAACACCGCCGCGTCCTGAATCAACATACCTTCTCACCACCTTACTTGGATTGGTTGGGTTTCGTTTGTTTTATACATCAGTTTAATTTGTAAACCTTTTGCCAAGGAATGTTTGTTACCAACTAGTTGAGTAGCTCAAGGGTGAAAGAAGGTCACCGTTTATAAGTGGGCTATCAATCAATTACCAATGTAACAATAGGTCGACATTAGTTGGTAACAAGACCAGGTTTTGACCGTTCCCTATCATGCGTTAAAAATTCCACTGGTGTTGAAAAATCACGAAAACAAAACTGTAAGATTGTTACAGTACCATTTCTTCTTTGAACCATGATGTGTAACTTACAAGTAAATAGCCTTAAATAGCCTAATCCTCGTGGATCCATTGTCAGGTAAGTAATTAATTAATGGTCTCTAAGCTCTGGCAAACCAATGATCAACACCGCTGCGGTAGAGCCTTCTTCGCTTTCTTTAATGCACCCCAAAAAGCTTTATAGTGGAGTTATTAAAATAGGCAGTTGAGGTTTAAAAAATCTATTTAAATTGATGTTTTGTGACAAACATCAAATAATTAACTTTCAAATCATGATATATAGTTGACTGTGCGTTTAGATTTTGATGAGGAATATAATTAGTTTATTGTGAAATAATATTGTGAAATAGTGTGAAATAAGATGCTGAAATAAAACTAATTATAGTGTTTTGGTTTTCTTTAGTTTTAATTTTTTTTTTATTTTATGTTCCTCTAAAATTAATTAGAATACAGTATAACCAAAACCTACATTAATGCTTATGGTGATACTTAAAACGTCTAGCTATTAAAAAACAAAAAATTCTTAAAAATTCATTAGATCGTGTTATTACCGTATGTAATATGTAACACATTGATATCAGCACCATGTAATTGATAATGAGTAGGGCCTTATACTATAATATCCAATCTCACAACTTAAATGATTACATAATATGGATTTTTGTTAACTTCAATTACTTATACTATATCCATTAAAAAAACATATGAATCGGATTCTTTCCGACTACTTTACTTAACTTTTTAACTGAAATAGCGACCTACCCAGGTAACAATCGAATGACTTCTTATCATTTAAGGAAACAATGGTTCAAGAAACAATTTCTTTTTTCCAGAAATATAAAAAATAATGATGTTAAAACTGTTATTATTTTTTTTAAGCGGAGATTTGATAAAATTCTCTAGAAAAATTTATTTTCTTTCCTTTAGAAAATAGCTTAGCTCGTAGGTATGTCTAAAGGGAAAGCTTTCATTTCCTCTAAACAGCTGTCCTTATTAGTTGTGAAATGACGTCATTTCCATTATGATTGCGAATTACTCCCCCCTCCCGAGCTAAGACATATCCAAGTCAGAACCTCTCGGAGAATAAGGATGAATAATAATGCAGTTTAGTATAATAAAGTTAGGTATTATTATAAATTCCTTCATAAATGGATGGTTTTTATCTCGGTTTAGTCCGCTTAAAACAAGACTGTGACGTAATCTGACCACAACCACAGCGCGACCGGTGTCGTCGCCTTGTACTACAGCTGACATTTTATGAGACGATTTGCCATTACATATAAAAATATCAGGTTGCGAGTATTGATACACTTGTGTAACAGTTCACCGGTTTTTGCAACAGTAGTCTAGAAACCAGCTCAAATGGCCTTGCAGCTATCTTACAATTTTGGATGACTTGAGGTACATTCCATACTTAGATATGAATACAAATTGGTGTGAAATATACCAAATTACTAGTATGTAAAAATAATCATACAACCGTTATATATCAAACCTCCGTGTACACCTTTATACTAACGTTCTTGGTGAAATTATCGAAAATTAAACGGATGGGATTCGGAGTGATGCTGTAAGCAGGAAGAATTAAACATTTTCCATATTCCACAATATATGAAAATAGGATAAGGCTATTAATTTTCAAAGATAAGAATTTAAAACCATAGTTTTCCGTCAAATATACGATCGATTATAGACTACGCTTCTTAGCGGTATTTAACTCTTTATACATTACCTTAAATGTTGTGTAGTTATTAGGTGTAATTGATATATTTGTATATTTATATATATATACAAATTTATCTCAAATAAATAAAAAGTTTAGGGCTTAAGGCCATGCCACACCGAGCTCGCTACCGCGGCGGACGCGAACTTTTAAAAATCGCTCACCATGTTATCAAATGGGCCAAGCCACACCGAACTACCGCGCGCCCGCGGGCGTGCGGTAGTGTCCGCCAGTACCGCTTGCTGAGCGAATTTTTCAGACTACCGCTGCGGGCGTTTGGTCTAGCGCATGCGCAAAGAAGTTTCTGATTCTATTGCCCTATAAACAAACAACCAATCTCTCCTTTGCGGTTATTGCTTTCCTGTAGTTTGTATCATTTTTCTTAATATGTTCTCCAACTAGTGACAACACTTCACTAAACTGTTCTGGGTTTAGCCTGAAGTAGGTTTGAACCTTTCTTCGTCCAGTTCCAAATCTGCCACAAGGTAGTGGAACTCCCCATAGGTCCCTCTCTTCTCATTTATGGGGTGAACCCACTTGGTCCTCTTACAAGCCACCGTAAGAGTATTAGTTCCTCGTCACTACTCGAGTCGTCGCCCACCCACGGAACACTATTTTTCACCAAGTCGTGGTTCAACCAAGGTACATCGGACGAAATTTTAATCACTAGTGACCGATATTCAAAGTGATAGCAGAGAGCCGGATCCCCCCACCACTTAAAAACTACCACTACCGCGCGGTAGCGGTAGTTTTGGTGTGGACTGGCTCGAGGTAAAACGTCCGCGTGCGGTACTCCCGCGGCGGTAGTGGCGGATGTCGGTGTGGCATGGCCTTTACTCTCAGAGTGTTGCTACCACAGCGAATAAAAATTAGGTAGAGGAAGTTTTCCATGATACGCAAATTGAGTGTCGAGCATCATCATAACATAACCAATGTTTTTTTTGACAAAAGAAAAACCATTTAACATTATTTTCACTCATAACATTTTTATTTTTATAGTCAACACTTTAGCCATTTTCTTATACTCAATTAAAAAATGTCCTCCAGAGTCGGTTGGTATCTTATAAATATTAATAACAAAGTTAGTTAGTTTCCAAACATAGCTCACGTTGAATAATTACACTTTAAAGGTCAATTTAACAGAGTAATAGACGTAACAGAGTTACTTCTAGAGAAAAAAAACACAAGAACTCTCTTCTCCAAACAGAGTAACTCTAGAACACCCAACACAACGACTCTCTCCTCCAAATAGCGTTACCTCTAGAGCACCCAACAAAAGGACTCTCTCCTCCAAACAGAGTAACTCTAGAGCACCCAACACAAGGACTCTCTCCTCCAAACAGAGTTACCTCTAGAGCACCCAACACTAGGACTCTCTTCTCCATACAGAGTTACTCTAGAGCACCCAACACAAGGACTCTCTCCTCCAAACAGAGTTACCTCTAGAGCACCCACCACAAGGACTCTCTTCTCCAAACAGAGTAGCTCTGAAGCACACAACACAAGGACTCTCTCCTCCAAACAAAGATACCTCTAGAGCACCCAACACAAGGACTCTCTCCTCCAAACAGAGTTACTTCTAGAGAATACAACACAAGAATTCTCTTTTCCAAACAGAGTAACTCTAAAATACACAAAACAAGGACTCTCCTCCAAAGAGAGTTACCTCTAGAGCACCCAACACAAGGACTCTCTTCTTTAAACCGAGTTACTTCTAGAGAACACAACACAAGGACTCTCTTCTCCAAACAGAGTTACTCTAGAGCACCCACCACAAGGACTCTCTTCTCCAAACCGAGTAACTCTGAAGCACCCAACACAAGGACTCTCTTCTCCAAACAGAGTAACTCTAGAACACCCAACACACGAACTCTCTTCTCCAAACAAAGTAGCTCTAGAACCCCCAACACAAGGACTCTCTTCTCCAAACAGAGTTACTCTAGAGCACCCACCACAAGGACTTTCTCCTCCAAACAGAGTTACTCTAGAGCACCCACCACAATGACTCTCTTCTCCAAACCGAGTAGCTCTGAAGCACCCAACACAAGGACTTTCTCCTCCAAACAGAGTTACTCTAGAGCACCCACCACAAGGACTCTCTTCTCCAAACAGAGTAGCTCTGAAGCACACAACATAAGGACTGTCTTCTCCAAACAAAGATACCTCTAGAGCACCCAACACAAGGACTCTCTCCTCCAAACAGAGTTACTTCTAGAGAACACAACACAAGAATTCTCTTATCCAAACAGAGTAACTCTAGAACACCCAACACAAGGACTCTCCTCCAAACAGAGTTACTTCTAGAGAACACAACACACGAACTCTCTTCTCCAAACATAGTAACTCTAGAGCACCCACCACAAGGACTTTCTCCTCCAAACAGAGTTACTCTAGAGCACCCACCACAAGGACTCTCTTCTCCAAACAGAGTTACTCTAGAGCACCCAACACAAGGACTCTCTTCTCCAAACAGAGTAACTCTAGAACACGCAACACACGAACTCTCTTCTCCAAACAAAGTAGCTCTAGAACCCCCAACACAAGGACTCTCTTCTCCAAACAGAGTTACTCTAGAGCACCCACCACAAGGACTTTCTCCTCCAAACAGAGTTACTCTAGAGCACCCACCACAATGACTCTCTTCTCCAAACCGAGTAGCTCTGAAGCACCCAACACAAGGACTTTCTCCTCCAAACAGAGTTACTCTAGAGCACCCACCACAAGGACTCTCTTCTCCAAACAGAGTAGCTCTGAAGCACACAACATAAGGACTGTCTTCTCCAAACAAAGATACCTCTAGAGCACCCAACACAAGGACTCTCTCCTCCAAACAGAGTTACTTCTAGAGAACACAACACAAGAATTCTCTTATCCAAACAGAGTAACTCTAGAACACCCAACACAAGGACTCTCCTCCAAACAGAGTTACTTCTAGAGAACACAACACACGAACTCTCTTCTCCAAACATAGTAACTCTAGAGCTCTCTTCTCGAAACAGAATAAATCTAGAGCTCACTTCCCCAAACCGAGTATATCTAGAGCCCCCCGCGCAAGGATTCTCTCCACAAACAGAGTACCTCTAGAGCTGTCTTACCCAAACAGAGTACTTCTAGAGCTATCTTCTCCAAACGAGTGTAAAAAGCAATGAACAATAAATGAGTTTGAGTAATAATGAGATTGTATTTCAAATTTTAAAACCCCCAAGAGATTTTCAGAGCCAAAATACATCTAAGCTATTTTTAAACTGCATTAAATTAAACATGCATATAGCACATTTTAATGACCACAACAGACATATTTAAATTTTTCACAGTAATATAGGGATGTGGGTGGTTTCTGTTCAATAACATAAACGAGTTTAAATAAAAAATATCAATATCTTCACGTGGCGACATACCGTTACCTCCTCGATCGTGAAAATGAGTTTTATGAGTTTAGCTTTTTGTCTTGTGAAAACAGTAAATGAAGATGACGTGTAGATTCCACTTGAACAAAAAAGATACACTGTGGTTGAAAAATTAGATAGAATAAGAACGTGTTCGCCTGACGTTTACATCACCTGTACAGTCTGCCAATAGAAGCTTTAGACTTGCACTAAAGTGGAACTATAAATAGCTCAGAAAACACCAGTACATCACTGGACATTAGACCAAATCGCATTAAAATAACAATGTAGTTTCATGATGTTTCAATTTATAAGTGTGTTTAACATTCAACGTTCAGATTTCTGTTACCTCATATAATAACTTACCTAAAACAATTGTTTTACCATAGTTCTATAAAATGTTTATACTGATAAAATACCACATCTGAATCTGAAACCTAATTTTCTGCAAAAGAAATATTTCAGATCCGGAACGATAACGGCGAGTAAATTCCGCTCTAATGCATGACGATTAAAAACCAGTCCAGTTGGAGCAAGTGAGGACCAATGGAAACATTTTCATTAGCGTCTAGCGCGGAGGTGTCGATCACAGGAGCTGATCAGGTATCTGATGATGTACTCGCTACTTGCGTCACACCCTGCAGCTACTCATGGTGCGCGCGCGCGCGCGCGCGTGTGTGTGTGTGTGTGTGTGTGTGTGTGTTCTTCACGGGGTGACTGTTAATGTGTGTTAGCTCGGCTTTCTAATGTCTAGCCTTATCTCGTCGTATTAACGCTTGTAATGTAACTGTTATTACAATCAATTGCAGGTTTCCCTTGGTCTAATCGAAGCTCATTTGCTCATTTGCATTCGTTTACCGTGAGAACGACTCCTCGTTTTAGGCGTCGCCAAGCTGTCGACTTGGGGTTAATTCTATCTATAAGAGTTTTCATTTTTACTTTCGTCGTGAAAATTGACGATTCTCACAATGGGCCCATGGTAAAGGGTAATTAGCAAGGTGTCGAGTCGCTTGTATGCCTCCGGCCCGTGCAACTGCGCCGTCGTGCCGTTCGATAAACGCACCTCCACCACCAGCAGAGTTAATATAGCCATTCAATTATGTTAATTTGTAAGGATTCAGATTATGTTTCAAACTAATAGTTTCCAAATTACATACATCAATTTTTTGCGAGGGTAAGAATTTTGATCAGAGCATATATGCGATTCGACATTTAGCTCAGTCTAGAAAACTTTCTATGAATAATAATAATAATAATAATAATCCTTTTATTGCCATTTACAATATTAAACAATTGTGTAGCAAACGTCATTAAGTTAGGAATATAAAGTTGACACAATTTTAACCATATTAATAAAAAGACATACATAAAGATACATAATACATACATAATACTTAAATATTCAATTAATAATTCATAATGCTAAGACTTAATCATGAAAAACCTATATTAATTCACCCAGTGACACCCCTATGGGCACAGTTACCCTACCATGTGTGGTCCATGAACTCGCCCACATGGTAAAACTCTCCCTGAATCAAGAAGCGCTTAAGGCGATTCCTGAATCTCCTCGAGTTTCCCTCCAGCCTGATGTCTTCGGGGAGATTGTTCAAGAACTTAACCCCTGCTTGAGACGGCAGATTCAAGGCAGCTCTGGATCTGTTCTGGGCCAGTCTGTAAAACTCTTTACCTCTCGTGTGGTGGTCGTGTACGTATGTACCTTGAATGGGCACGCACTTAAATTTGCAGAAAGAAGTTGTTTCAAGTATGTACAGACTAGCCAGAGTAAGTCATAGGTGTTTATTTCGTCGCAATAAACAAAACTCACATGAGGAGAGGAATGCCAACGTTCAGTAGGGTTCCTCATATTATATTATTTTGTAGTCTTATAAATCCCTGTAATGTTGATGTTATCTGTAAACATATAAACTATTACTATAACTGTAATGAACTATATTTTAAATTATATAGCAACAATCTTTAATACAGGTCCACTTATGCAGAATGTATGTCATCTACAGACTATGAGTGAACTAAACACATCGTTACTTTGTATCCATATTTATTTATTACACTTACTCTTGAAAATATATGGATCGAACTTTATGCTGTGATCGTAATAATATCTAGAAATTATTTCATAAAACTGGCAAAGGATAATCTTTGGTTAATTTATTTTTTGCCGTTTATATTGTATATTCAATAATTTTATTACGGCTGTCCATCTAAATTCGTTTAATGTTTTTGAAACAGATATATAGATATATAATAGATTTGTAAGTGGAAACACCCGGCTGTGAATACACTAAAAATAATAGATAAATTATTCATGAACGAAATCTTTAAAACATTTCACTCCTTTTAATAAAAAATTGCAGTATTGTTAAATGATGAACCTCAACAACGTACACAGGTTAAGTCTAATTCATCAAACAAGAATGTAAGAGTAGTTTGTTAAGTGTGTAGTTTCATCAGTTCGAGAGAGGCGCAGTTCCAGTGTAGGTCGGTCGGCCTCACACGTTGTAGAAGGACTCGAACTCGTGACGGTGCGATGATAAATCACGGTAGTGGCCACTGGCCACGGGCGAGTAACAGACAATGACAAAGACAGCCACTCCCTGCTCTGGCCCGTCCACATAGCGATTCTTAATCCCATATACGAAATTTTAAATTATTAATTTTATCCGTCCAAAAAAAATTAAATCAACTTCTACGAAAGTACTTGCAATGGCTCGTAATGAACTTATCAACAGTTTTAGAACAGAGATGTGATGTTTTATCATACAAATAGCTTAGACGATGCAATGACTAATGCTTTACCCTGGCAATTATGGAAATAAATTGAGTCAATCATAAGATGCCCTACAAATAAAATCCATCGAAAAACGTTCTCTGTTTGTTTTGGTTTTTTGACTTGATGGTCTCGGCTGGCGTTTCCTAGGGCGTCTGTGGTGGCGGGCTTGCTAATGCGGATATACGTAATTGGGTGTGAGTTTGTAATATAACAAATTAACTGTAATAACACTATCTATTTATTTTATTTTATATATTATAATTTTTATATTGTTTATAGTATATGTTTATTTTCATGTTTAGAGGCAGGTTAAGTGAAAGAAAGGGTCATGTGGCCCTAACTTTGTGTGTTAAAATAATAAATTTTAGTTGATTTTTTTTTCATTTAAATCATTATGTTTACATTTCGTAAGACAGGGAATCAACCCATATTTCAGTGCATTTTAACCTGATTATAAGAGTGTTTGCTTTGTCTATAATGCAGCTTTAATACTGACAAATACCACAGTTACATTTGCCAGGATCATTGATGACCTGTCCAAGAACAAGGCACGTGGACGCAGACCCTATAATTTTTAGTTTGTATCCACTCAGTCAAACCAGGCCGAATAAAATAAAAATAATAATAACTTAAAAATAAAGTAACGTTAAAAAAATATTCACGAAGTGTGACCTAAATAAACGGTATAAAAACAGAAGTAAAATCTAAATTACTGAGTTTTAAATATATATTATATTAATTTGAGACCCTTCCAAAATGATCCTAATGTTTTCAATATAAACGAGTAGAGACAAAACTGGTTTGATTCCTGATGTGAAAATAGGTCATGGTCAACCATACAATAAACAAATATTATAATATGTGATTAATAAAAGGTTATTGCAAAAGTTTCCATGGCAGAATTTTACACTGAGAAAAACATCAAAGAAAGGCTTGCGAAGGTGTCCGCGACGTATCGCGCCAACCAGCGGGCACTGGGAGGGTCGGCGTCCGCGACGTATCGCGCCTACCAGCGGGCGCTGGGAGATCGGCGTCCGCGACGTATCGCGCCTACCAGCGGGCGCTGGGAGGGTCGGCGTCCGCGACGTATCGCGCCTACCAGCGGGCGCTGGGAGGGTCGGCGTCCGCGACGTATCGCGCCTACCAGCGGGCGCTGGGAGGGTCGGCGTCCGCGACGTATCGCGCCTACCAGCGGGCGCTGGGAGGGTCGGCGTCCGCGACGTATCGCGCCTACCAGCGGGCGCTGGGAGGGTCGGCGTCCGCGACGTATCGCGCCTACCAGCGGGCGCTGGGAGGGTCGGCGTCCGCGACGTATCGCGCCTACCAGCGGGCGCTGGGAGGGTCGGCGTCCGCGACGTATCGCGCCTACCAGCGGGCGCT
This sequence comes from Nephotettix cincticeps, assembly GCA_023375725.1. Classification (NCBI taxonomy): domain Eukaryota; kingdom Metazoa; phylum Arthropoda; class Insecta; order Hemiptera; family Cicadellidae; genus Nephotettix; species Nephotettix cincticeps. Next base: position 104,205,631 of record CM041791.1, read on the forward strand.
GGGAGGGTCGGCGTCCGCGACGTATCGCGCCTACCAGCGGGCGCTGGGAGGGTCGGCGTCCGCGACGTATCGCGCCTACCACTGCGACGTATGCTTTAATTACCAATGTTTCGTATGCCTTCTCCACTTCACAGTTCATCCAGCTTGATTTATTATCTTCCATCTTCTCCAGTCACGACTTTAATTCATCCTGGTAAAAGGTAACGTTTATTTTGTTATCGAATACGGCGATATTAAGGTAGTCAACGGGACCACCCTAATATTCTCTGTTCCATGATTAAGTTTGCAAAATACTTGTGATTAAGATCTTGAAATTTGATACTTAATTGGTCGATACATGGCTTATACCAGTATGTGTTTCGGGCATTAGTAAAAACACAATTTTATATACTGTTCTAGTTTCATGAAATATCTTCTTTAAATGAATTGGATTTGTATGAATTATAAACGCATGAATTACCTTTAATTATACCTAAACACCGTTAAATAGCTGATTCAATCTGTATGTTTTATAGTTTATATTATAAAGTTTTTATTGGCTATTAAGTTGAAATTTCAACTCTTTCCTTTTCCTTTTTTTATATTTTTATCCTTTTTCAAATCTCAAAGAGGTTATTAGACAAGCCCAAAATTGGTACACAAATTCTATTGCATATGATTGTATGATAATGAACCGCTAACAGGCGGGGACTTAGAAACTTTACTGCCAGGTTTATAAATAATAAATATGATTTAGCTCCATGGAATTTATTCTTGGAACAACAACAATAGGTTAAGATACACAAAGATTGAAGAATCTTTGTTTTGCCAGGAGTCTACATTAACCGGTTTAGTAACTCGACAATGGAATAGTAGCAGCTTAGAAACAAAAATATCAGGCAAGAATCTTTCGTCGCTAAATTTAGGCGATAGAAAGGCAAGTTTAAATTAAAAACAATCGAAGCAGAGGTGTACTTTTTTAGTGGCATGTTTAACATAAAGAACTAATCAACTGGTTCATAACTGGTTACTAAAAAAATTAACGTTTTAGTAGGGTTAAATTTAGGAAAGATATTGTCAATATGTAGGCTATATTTTCCTAGGCCTATCGTCTTTTTGTTCGTTATGTCATACTTAATTAAAAAGAACAGTTTTGCTACCTTTATTTTGGAGGTATCATAAATCCATGATTGCGGAAGATTAAAAAAATCATGTAGGTTGTTAGGCACCTGTCTCTCTATGTTAAATTATTTTAAAAAAATGTACATTGTTATTAAATAACTATCACTTCATTACAGATGAATCGCAGTATCGGGTTTTACATATAATTTACTAAACAATTCTATTTTTACTATCACCATTGAAATCAGCTAAAAATACCAACAATTAAGTATTTTGAATCGTTTTCTCTGTGCTAACTGGTAGATGAGATACATAAACCACTAAGCACAGTACTTTGTCTTTTAGGTCTTCAATACTAATATTTGAAACAACACATTCAGGAACTATATATTCAGGCTAAGGAAACAACACGATAGGAAATTCATTAACGTTTAACGTTTCATTATTGTTAAACGGCATGTTTGGCAACTCTCAATCCAGGTCTAAGAATCAGATTGCTAGAAAGAATCTTAACAGGAGTTCAATAGCATGTTTAAGAAACTGAAATAAAGACATAAGAAACAGATTTGGAACTAAAAATCCAGGTATAAGATAGGCTACAAAAGGACAGTAGAGGTCTGAGGTGGGATCCCGCTCTCGGCGTGTATGTCTGACCGCCACTCCGCCATCGACAGTCACGATTTTAATATCCTCCAGCAACGTGTGAGGTGGCTTATCGACTTGGCGTAATTGTATTAAAAACCCATTTCTAGAACCGGCACCGGATTATCTCAATTTGAGTTGGGTAAATGTTGGCCGACTGCCGCGCGTCTAATTGAGCGATTGCCCCTTACATAAACTTGTGTACAATACCCAGGCAACTTGAAACATGACGTTCATGTCTATGTTATATCCGTGAAGGAAAAAAATGTGAATTTTATCAACTCTAAATAAAACTAAATAATATTTCCAAGGGTTACAATAAATATTTGTTTCATCTGTCAGTTCGATAAGGCAAAACAACTCATATAATGTGTACATCACATGTGAACATTTTAAACACTTTTAAACGTTAAGAAGTTTCTTTAGAGATTAAAACTTCTCTCCAAAAACGATTTTCAAATATTTCAGTTTTATGTTTCATTAAAAAAGATTGTTGCTGCTGGATATTATAAGTACGTAAAAAAGAGTAAAAATTGTTTACACATTATATAATACCTCTAGACAAGAACCGGTAATTTAACTAATAAAATAAGACAAGGTTACGTAACTTTCATTCAACATTTCTACGAAAAATTTTAGGTATTAATATTTCACATTTTGAAGCCAATACTCCATTTTTAGGGTCAAACATATCAATAAAAATTAATCACCAATATATTTGCATCAAAACATTTTTCTTAAAACATTCACAGAAACTCTTTTTACACAAATACATGTTCCACTGGCGAGCAATAGACACCGACTGACTGACTGCTGGCCAGCAGAAAATATATATGTGTGTAATGAGTGTCTGTAAATGTTTTAAGACAACGTTTTAAATGTAAATATTTGTAAGCTTAATATAAATGACATTTTTGATCTTGATGGTGGAGCATCAGATCCGAAACATGTGGAATGAATAACTACAATTTCGAAGTCTTGACTAAAAGAGTGTAACAATTTTTAATTTACTAGCTAATAATTCAAAATAAAATGGCAAAATTATTAAATATTTCTTCACAGAAAACAAGACACCTATATTGTTCTCTGTTGTAGTGCTCCCCTATTAAGGCTACTTTCTTATTGTAACTTACTTACATATATTATGAAAGGGTCAACAAATGAAATTAAGACTGTGAAGACGGGAATAGAGATGACGGAGATACAGACAAAGATAGATCTATGTTGTATTTGGATGAGGTAATAAATAGTATTTGTCATGCAAAAGATCACAATAATTCTAGTAGATCTAAGACAAATACAAAAATTGGCAATTACAGTACTAAATAAAAAACATCAATGAAAATAATGAATTGTTTAATAAACCCAACACGTAGAGAGAATTGTCAGGGTCAGAACCGTTCGTTAAACGCTCTGAACGTCTGAAGAGGCTCGCCTATAAATGGAAGTGTTCTCTGGCATTGCGGATATGACAATGCAGCAGGCTGCAGCGTTGCACAATAGAGAAAGTGAGTAGCGATTAGTGAGTAGTGAGTGAGTGAGGCAGCAGCTGCGTGGTACTTGACACGGACGACTGTTTTGGTCGGGGGGGGGGTAGATACAGGGAAGTACCGATTAGTGAGTAGTGAGTGAGGCAGCAGCTGTGAGATACTTGACACGGACGACTGTTAGTCGGGGAGGTAAATACAGGGAAGTACCGATTAGTGAGTAGCGAGTGAGGTAGCAGCTGCGTGGTACTTGACACGGACGACTGTATTGGTCGGGAGGTAGATACAGGGAAGTACCGATTAGTGAGTAGTGAGTGAGGTAGCAGCTGCGTGGTACTTGACACGGACGACTGTATTGGTCGGGAGGTAGATACAGGGAAGTACCGATTAGTGAGTAGCGAGTGAGGTAGCAGCTGCGAGGTACTTGACACGGACGACTGTATTGGTCGGGAGGTAGATACAGGGAAGTACCGATTAGTGAGTAGCGAGTGAGGTAGCAGCTGCGTGGTACTTGACACGGACGACTGTATTGGTCGGGAGGTAGATACAGGGAAGTACCGATTAGTGAGTAGCGAGTGAGGTAGCAGCTGCGTGGTACTTGACACGGACGACTGTATTGGTCGGGAGGTAGATACAGGGAAGTACCGATTAGTGAGTAGTGAGTGAGGCAGCAGCTGCGTGGTACTTGACACGGACGACTGTATTGGTCGGGAGGTAGATACAGGGAAGTACCGATTAGTGAGTAGTGAGTGAGGCAGCAGCTGCGTGGTACTTGACACGGACGACTGTATTGGTCGGGAGGTAGATACAGGGAAGTACCGATTAGTGAGTAGTGAGTGAGGCAGCAGCTGCGTGGTACTTGACACGGACGACTGTATTGGTCGGGAGGTAGATACAGGGAAGTACCGATTAGTGAGTAGCGAGTGTGCTAGCAGCTGCGAGGTACTTGACACGGACGAAAGTATTGGTCGGGAGGTAGATACAGGGAAGTACCGATTAGTGAGTAGTGAGTGAGGCAGCAGCTGTGAGATACTTGACACGGACGACTGTATTGGTCGGGAGGTAGATACAGGGAAGTACCGATTAGTGAGTAGTGAGTGAGGCAGCAGCTGTGAGATACTTGACACGGACGACTGTATTGGTCATAGAACAGGAAGTACCGATTAGTGAGTAGTGAGTGAGGCAGCAGCTGCGTGGTACTTGACACGGACGACTGTATTGGTCGGGAGGTAGATACAGGGAAGTACCGATTAGTGAGTAGTGAGTGAGGCAGCAGCTGCGTGCGTACATTGAGCATCATGTAATTAGATCAAGCCCATATTTTACAAAATTGAAGGTGACTTGAAGAAACCATACTAATATATTATATATTTTTCTCTACACTGCACAATAAAGTTCAACACATGGTTTTAAGCATTTTAACTTATACAGGGTGAATCACGTAAGGTGTCCAATATTGATTCCAGACAAACCGTTGGTCCTACAATTATGAAATAAAATACTAAACCAACCCCAAACAATAACGTAAAAATATTTATAATTTTGTTAAAATACCGGGTGTTCCATAAAATGAGGGTCACTAGTTCGAATCTCGGGAATAACAAATACAAACATACATGATGATATACATCATATTAAAGCTCTCGCTAATAAAAACATTTTGGCGCAATCAGATTTTGAACATCTCGATTCGATTTACAATATGCTTTACTATCCAATGCCATCTGAATCATTCGTTAATGTAAAACTATGAAGTAAATGTGTACTGTAAAAATAAACAGCTTTAATATAGTTAGTATAGTTTACGGTTTTGGGGGAATATGTATTTATATTTTCATTTTCTGTCTGATTAAAATCACGTGTTTATATGATAATTAAAATGTTTATATTATTACGTTTATTATGATAATCAGCTGTTCTATATCTTTCCTATAAAACTAATACTTTAGAATATTTGGTTTGGTCGATTTAAATTGTGTGTTAATCCAAGTTTATTGGTTTTATAGGAATGTTATTAATATGTCTTATCGTTTCAGTATTGTTATTCTCTATGCCGCGACCCAGGATATAACCTTTCACAATGAAGCCGTATTGCTATTCGACTTCAGAACATAGCCAAACTTAAAGTTAACATGTATTTACTGTCACGTTACGAAGTTCGCCGGTACTATATATATATATATATATATATATATATATATATGTATATATATATATATATATATATCTGGTGCATGTCTGAAAAATGTTTAGATCGTGACTTTACTTGGGAGAAAACTAATTTGAGCTAGTTTTTACTGAATATTATATTTATGTACTGTATTTGTTAGGTGAAGAATATTATGTAGTGTAATTGCCAACCGGGCAGACGGTCTTTGGACCATTGTTCCTGTAGTGTTTTGTTAAATCATTGTTTATTGCAATGTACATAAAAAAATTTGAAATAAAACAGGGTTTCTTTCTTTCTTCTTTCTTCTTCTTTCAACAAAAATCTCGTCCCTCCCATAAGAAACCCATCTTAATTATTTAACATATAATTTAATTTAATCAACAAGAACAATTACTTCAAAGTTAAACAATGAAGATGCATTTCTTATTGGAGAAACAATATTTTTGTTGATAATTTGAAAACTAAAACATTTATGGATAAGGTTTTAATTTAAAAGTTGCTTGGATTTGCAATACCCTTAAAATGGTATGCTATTTGACACATGATGCTGTTTGAAATTTTTTAGTTTTGGCTATGTACATATTTTCAAAAATTATTTTTTAATTTTTTGTTTTGAGATAGTATTAAATGTTGCACATCAAAATAAAGCCTAGCTCTCATAAGACATGCAATTATTTAATCAGAGTAGAGTAATCTGCAGTTTTAAAGAAAAACACAGGGTTTTTAATAAATATAGATTTTTTAACTTAATGGCAGCCATATTGAAACGAATCGAGATATTCCAAATCTGATTGCATCAAAATGTTTTTTATTAGCGAGAAGTGCAATATGATGCATAACATAATGATGTATGTTTGCGTTTAATATTTCCGAAATTCCAACTTGTGACCCTCATTTTCGGATACAATTTGTATTAAAAAAAATTAATAATATTTTTAAGTTATTGCTTGGGGTTGGTTTAGTGGGAAAGAATTTTATTTCATAAATGTAGGACCAACGGTTTGTCTGGAATTAATAGTGGACACCTTACGTGATTTAGCCTGTATATTTGGATTTTAAGATTGCATTTTTATACACTTGAATTTGGGATTATCCTCCAAAACATATAAGTTACAGTAGTGAAATAAGACGTCATTATGACAGAGTACTATAATTTTGACAGTAAAATACTATTTTAGTAGCCCTAATACAAAAATAATAGAACAATTAATTATAGAACTTGTTACCACATAAAGAAATTTATACTAATTACACCTTGTAAAAAACTTGATATTTAAAAAACAATTGAATAATGTCATGGTATAATTTTCAATTGTTACTATATAAAATTCGAATGTAATTAATTGCAGTAATTGAGTAATTGAGTCAGTCGTTTCAGAGTTGCTAACATAAACAATACAGTTTCCACCGAGTCACCCAAGGAAGGAACTTGATTCGACTTGACGGTGATAAATTACCAACACAATTGAATAATCAAGAGCAAATTGTTAAGGAAATGCCGTATTTCAGTTGGCAAACATGCGTCAGGCAACGCATGCATGAATCAGTCAGCGTTGCCAACCTGACCTGCGGCAATGTGTCTAGTGCCTGCACTAGTTATGCTGTGATTTATTTGGAAATTCTCTGCCTAACTCACTACAAACTGCATCGTACAGTCCAGGTGGCTGAGTCGTCTTTCACTTTTATGTGCCGTGTAAACATTTTAATTCATCGTTCAAGCTATTTGTCCATGTAATTGAATAGTAAAATATTGTGCTTGTAGGCTAATACGACGAAGACTAATGAGAATGTAGGCTACTGTTGGTTGTAATAAAACCATATAATTTAAAATAGTATCCGTGGAATTATATTGGTGACTAGTCATATTTGAATAGCTACGTAGAAAACCCTTCCTTCACAGTTTTAATCACTCGTAGTTTTAATCTTAATCTTACTCTTAATCCTAAATCTTAAATGATCAGATTTAAATTTACGTAATCCCTCGTTAAGATTATGAGATATTGCCCAGACCACAAAAGAAATTATTTTGAGAGAACGAATGAAATAAATAGTTTTATCACCTCCAAAAAGCTATGTAAAACCTCCAAATCAACCCAAATCCTATGCTAAAATGTCTCGGAAGATTCACTCTTCAGCTCGAAGGATTTCAAGAGTCAATGAAGAAGGTATAGTCTGCTACTAAACTCTCCATTCTTAGGTGGTCGGGACGAGATCACTCAGAGTTCATCTTCTCAGAAGGGAAGATAACAGACACTGGTCTATTAAGTAAAAACCCTTCCTCATAAATGGACGAATAAAAATATGCAATTCTGTTCAACGGTTTGGATCAGGCTGTAAAATAGGAATTAAATTCCGATGGAGACGGTAGTTATGTGTGATGGAAAACACTGGTACATTATATACAGTAGTCTAAAGACCAATATAGTACTATATTACCTTATTTATTATGTGCATAGTTTGCTACTCTGAACTAGCAAATCCAGCTAGAGAGCCAGCCGTCTAGTGTGGAGAACAGTATAGAAGTTGTTTTGTTAAAACGTAATGGTCGTTAGGAATCACAACCCGTTAAATTGTTCCATTTATCTTAGAGCATATCTGTATCGCCATTAAGCCTGAATCACGACACATGTTGAGCAATCTTCTCGAGTATTCGTTGCCCAAAACGTAATTATGATTGATAAGCCCTGCTACAAGGCTTGGCCGTGTTCGCACGGCTGTCAAATTACCGCATTACTGACAAGGCTTCGCGGCTTCACCGGCCCTCGCTGCGCAGCGCATCGGCGTCACGGCACGACCAGCTGTTCACATAACTATCATACTTTTCTATACCGATTTTTGTAGCATACCTTTGGTATTCATTTCCACATTTTATGGATACATATTTTAAATAATGAACGTATATTTTCAGTATAGTAAAATTAATGTTTATTGTACTCGAACTATAGGTCCATCATTTACAAAATACATTTTTAATTGAGCTATATATTATTAATTTCGTTAAGTTTATTTCATCTAATTTAGTTTTACATGAATGGACAGCATCTCATACACCCTACTTTTTCGTTATGAGGTAAATGAACAATAACTTTCCCTGAACCGCCATAGAAAATCAAACAATAATACTGTATGCCAAAAACTGAAAAGTGCAAAATATTTTGACTTTATGTAACTAAGGGGTACGTGATGTAGAAAATAAAAGACAGCTGTTGAAAGTCAATTTATCAGTTAATCAATATGTCCCAAGATAATTGTTTTTCTACTGTTAGATTGAAGGACTTAACAATTAAGAAATTCATGCGTAGATAACTTATCAGGCGCACTTCTAAGGTTAAATATAATACTTTTGTGTTATACTAAAGCCGACTAGATCGTAATAATGATCAAATATAGCATAATATTTCATAATATTTGTCTTTGTCATACTTAATGAGGTCCATCACTTCACAGTTATATTTCTCAGAAGCATAAATTAAGAGTTCCTTCTGGTTTGGTAACACGCTACTAATTGAAAGCTTTCTTAGTTTTAAGGGATCTATAACAGGTTCACTGATCCAATATTCCGATAAACAAAGTCACAGATACTGTTTATAATGTCTACTTGATAACCACTACTTGATTACCACTACTTGATAACCGCTACTTGATATCCGTTGCTTGATAACCGCTACTTGATAACCGCTACTTGATAACTGCTACTTGATAACCACTACTTGATAACCACTACTTGATAACCGCTACTTGATAACCGCTACTTGATAACCACTACTTGATTACCACTACTTGATTACCACTGCTTGATAACTGCTACTTGATAACCACTGCTTGATAACCGTCCTCATCAACTTTGATACTACTTTCAGATTTGACAATAGATTACCTGAGCTTCGATTGGATGATATGTCACCAAAAGTGACAAAGTGACATCCTTGAATACTATCACTGAATCATTTGTATTCCCTTAATGATTGACAGTTTTCCTATTTCATAATCAGCTACAACCACCTTACTTGATAATATTATAGTTTCATTATTAAACCGTTCAATCTGGCCGACTCATTAAATCAATATACTGTCTTAGGTTGAGTTGCACTCGCTAATCTCAGCAGCTATTTTGAATTAAAGACACATTTTCAGATATATATTTTTAGTTCTTAGTTAATTAAGAGACTTGGTCTGGTAAAATTTGTATACAACTAAAAAAATTCCACCACAAATGTCTACAACAAAATATCCGCTCTGCTTATTTTATCATTCCGTACAGTCATTTTCGTTCTCTGATTGTTTTCATCTACAATACTATGGCTGTCATATCACCTATACCTAACTATATATAATCCTCGACAGAAGTTTTTACACAATCAATGTGAAACCATTGTCCACAACTTACATCACAATTCAATGTCACGTTTTTTAGATTCTCTATACTTGGAATCACTTTTACCTCTCGCCACGACTCCTCAAATCACTTCTCATCAGTTCTCATCATGTCCTCATGTCCTATAATAGTAGGCGACTATCTCCAGCCCCCTCACGGGTTGAGACTCCCAAGCCACATCCGATCACAGCTCGCGGCCTAAAGTTCTCTTTAATCCAACCCATTGTTTCTTTATGGTCTCACTCCGGTGGTTGTAATTTTTGCTGCTGATGTGTGTGATTATTCACGCTTTCAAACGCTCATAACTGTATTTTGCGTCGGCAAAAAGTTATCACCTCATTTTGAGCCAGCCTCTCGTGAAATTTATGATTTGCAAAACAGCTCCTGAGCCCCGGGTGTTCTCCACCTTTGGAAGCCGGAATTTCTTCACAGCCCGCCCCTTGTATGTAGGTAATCTGTGTGTCGGAATGAAAGTGTTTAGTGCACACGACCGATGTGATGTTTGGTGGTTGGTCGAGGGAGGGGGAGGGGGCGTGAACCGTGAACCGTGAACCGCTCCAGCTCCCCGTACTGAACCGGTTATTTTGAAGGATATTTCGTGGAAAATATTTTCTTATACAACAACAAACTTAAAAATAGTATTTCTATTCAAGACGTATTATTAAAAATGTATATAATTATTGGACTAATATTGTGGTTTGAAATCGTAATTAAATTTTTAATCAATTTTATCCTTCAGCCTTTGTATTTCAATGACGAAAGCCAGTAAATATACAGGATATTAAATTACTAAAAAACACAGAGGTAAAATTATTCCAAAGTAAACTTAACTATTTTTACTTTTTTATATTGTGTACTTTTTTCATTCAAGAGAACCCAAATTATTTCATTTAAATATCGTGTTCTATGTGTATATGACAAAATTATAAGATTTGAAGCTATTTTTAATACGCTATCTCGTTGTTACGAGAATATGATTATAATTTAAGATATATGAATAAACACTAAACTCGACATCTTATAAGTGAACCTGAAACTTCATCCTTTGGTTTTGAGGCATGTGGGCCCTAAATTGTGATACTTGGACCCGATAGCGACAAGACTGTAAATACTAGAAGGCGCCTAACTGGTTTAAACAGGGGCAGTGCGTCGGCCGAACCTCTTATTTTACAATATATACCCAGATGTCACGCGATGCGAGGTGCGCTCCTGGCGGGGGACCTGAAGAGTTAACTTAAGAGGATTTTGACGAAGTGAAGGGACCTTATCTACTCGAGCCGCACTTCTAACCTCTTACATAGCCGGATAGTTTCTGTCCTATAGTAGCGTGACGGAGCCACCTCACCGGCGGCGCGCAGTGGGTACAGTACAGTGAGAGATGAGGTCGCGCCGCCCGCATGACTACGTCACGACGCGTATAAATCACGCAATAATCACCGCGGCCGAGTGGGTAGCCATCCGCGATTGTCCTTTATATTCAACGCTCTCGTTCTAATTAGTCTTCATAACCGGACACGACAAATGCTGCAGCGGATCGCAGAGGTGTGTCGCGCCGCGCCGCGCCGCCTATTAACATGTCCGCCCGACACGGTGCGCGCCACGCCACGCCACGCCAGCCAGAAGCGTTTATCATTGTACCTTTGAAATATACGTTTCGAATCGTCTGGTACTGTACGAGGACAATTCAAAAATGAGAAACGGTAGAACGTCATGAATGGAAGCTGAGGCACTGAGACCGACTCTTGTTACCGGACAGGAGAATGCAGAATATCTTCCTTGGATCGGTGGGTCTTTACTACATAGTGACATGATTGGAAAATAAACGGTACCAGTGGACTGACACATACTTTCTCCCTTAAGTAAATTTAAAAAAGACAATCTGTAATAAAACTATCATGTTCTACAAAGTAATTCTAAATATCATTTAATAATTAATTGTTCAAATTTTATGGGGAGAAACCCCCCCCCCCGGTGATACCAAGCTTTTTTGAGCTGGTTTTGTTCGGTGATTTGACCTCACGCTTCATACCAAGTATCATGAAAAACGGTTAGAAAGTAAGGAAAAAATTGATTTTTTTATATTCTCCATAAGAATAACATTGGGCCCTTTCAGACAACGTACTGCGTTTATCGTGGACAGTAAATTTAACTTTTCTCTGGAACCGTTAGTCGTAGACAAATAATTCAAAATACTAATTTGTTTAGTTTTTTAAGCTGGTTTCAATGGTACCAGTCAAGCTATACTTTACTTTTATTGTTTTCAATGAAAATTTAAAAATTTGATTTTTTTGACATTTAAAAGCCCATAACTTTTGAACCGTCATTTTTACAGACATGCGGGTGGTGTCAAATTATTTAGTACTTTATTCACTATAAACTATCAAATTTTAATTGAAATCGTTTGAGCCGTTTTTGAGAAAATTGGATTTTTCACGTTTTTTAAGGGTTTTTAGGGGTGAACTACCCTTAAAAATCAAAAATTCAAAAAAATGAAAAAATTGCCTGGAGATACCGTAAATATATACACACATGCCAAATTTTATCTAAATCGGACCAACGGGGTGGGCTGTGGCACTGTACACATCCAGACACACACACACACACACACACACACACACACACACACACACAGAGACACACGGACGGACAGACATCACGTCAAAACCCACTTTTTAGGATTCAGGGGACCCCAAAACGGATATATCCACCCTCAACTCAAATTCAAAAATTTTGACGAAAACAATACTTTCTCCATATACTATGTATAAGGGGAGAAAGTAAAATTACTGGATCATTTAAAAATGTTAAAATTAAAATAAATTAGAATGATGATATAAATAAATTTACAGTTTTAAATTTGTGTTTAATAATTAATTTAAGAGGGTATTTATCACCTAATATTTACTACTGTGTTTATCATATGCATATAGTGCATACTCAGCAATGGAAAGGTGACGGGACAAGTCTGGTAAAATATTTTGGCTTGTTAATTCACCTAGCTGCAACTACTTTTTATAAGTGAAACAGACACATCGGTTTGGTGTGCTATACAACTTGCAAAATTACTTTAAAACACTTTGTTTTTGGCGAGTATAAGTGGTTTAAGAAATAATACTCGTACTTAAAATATAGAACAATTATTGTCCAATTAGTTTACCAGCAACTGTGAGGAGGGACCGAGGCCCAAACATTAAGGGATCAAAGCGATCAATCTCACTGCGGATGACCTTATTTAAGCATCCCAATTGAAATAATTTATCAATGCACACAATGTCAACATCGTAGCTTTTAACAGAATTTGACTATTTATTTTTATACGGTAATCAATAAATACTCTACAAATCACAACCAATCAAGAACGTACAGAATAATCATTCAACTGCCACTTAACACCTCTTATCTGCTCTCAGGACTCAGGAGTTGATCTTTGTTGGTCGGTGAGTAGGCCTACTGAGTACCCCACATGGACTGGTTTCAGACATTACTTCTGTGTGCACTTAACCTGTAAGGTGGACTGATGATGCATGACCGCTTGTGTAGTGAGGAATAAATCACACTGCCATTACAATGCAGAGGTGGGCTACACTTGCACTGCAACTCTACAGAAATTCTTCTGCATACCGTTGGCGCGTAGTCTACCACTGGTCATTTATACTCCACTCTAATGTTAACGTCAATAGATAAAACTAAATTGAACATTTTCCGGTCATCTTTATTTTTATCTCATAAGCGGTAAGAGATTTCTTGTTGTTACAATAATAGTTCAATAATTATATAATTATTTATTAGAAAATTAACAATAAGCAAATTTTATTCCAAATAAATACAATAAAGCTATATTTATTTGGCTCTTTTATAGGATCGTTTTTTATATACTGGCAATGATCGTAGCAACAAATGAACAGAAGTTTTAATGGAGAACGGGAGCATGAACAGCAATTGGGGGGTCCCCCCAATCTGATGTGATAGAAGGTGATGCTAGGTGATGCTAGGCATGTTTATCATATCCTCCCTATTGTTTTTGGAGTGTAAACCATGGTAGATTACTAGTATTACGTTTCTGATTTAAAACTAGGCTGATATTAAATTATTTTTAGTAATATAATAAATTTAAGTATGGAGAGTAATTTTATTTTAGTCGATACACATTTAACAATTTTATTGATTTTATGAAATGAAACAATGTAGGCAGAGGTTCACAATGCTTTAGTATTCTCTTCATTAATATTACGTATCTAGGTAAATACTGGTACTCATGACACAATTAAGTAACAATACAGACACTGTTACCGATGACCTTATAACCTTTGCTAACCTTAGTTGTGAGGATAATTAAATCAGTGCTGCAGTTTACCCGACTATGCTAAAGTCTGCAGACTGAGAGGTACAGTAGGAGAAATAGTGGTTTATTGTTATACAATGTTCAAAAACTAAGATATGAAGAGAACATCGGCATGTTACATAAGTTTAGTTCATGACCATGTAATCTTAACATTTCGTAGAAGTTACAGCTCAGATCAGCTGATCAGTAGCGTAGTATGACCCGTGGGAAAGTCAAACATGGACTGCATGCAGAGTGCACTCGGAATAGCGGATGAGTTCGGTGAACTGAACTGCGAACGATCAAACAGCTGTTGTGTTGCAAGTACAAAAAAGAGTTGAGTTAACACACATGAGGCGCGCTCAGCCCTGATGGCAGATAATTGCAGCTGATCCTGTTTATTAATTGAGGTTTTGTCGCCCAGTGATATCGTCTTGCGCCACAGTATTGCCGACGTCCGCGTCGCTGCGCTATTGTGACAGTGCACGGCCATCTGGGGGCTGGGGAACCGACTACAACATTCTCATCGTACTTGATACTATTGTGACAGTGCACGGCCATCTGGGGGCTGGGGAACCAACTACAACATTCTCATCGTACTTGATACTATTGTGACAGTGCACGGCCATCTGGGGGCTAGGGAACCGACTACAACATTCTCATCGTACTTGATACTATTGTGACAGTGCACGGCCATCTGGGGGCTGGGGAACCGACTACAACATTCTCATCGTACTTGAGAATGTACGAAAAAGTTTCTATTAATGATTTATTACCATCCATCTTTAAATATTTAATTGCATTTTAATTGACGATATTCCCAATTATAAAACTTATTCTATCACGACATTACTCAGTCATTTTACTTCATAAAACCTAATACCCCCGTCGCAGCAGACCTGCGTACTCAGAGAATTTCCAAATCAATTACAGTATATATAATAATAATGATATAATACAAGTTTTATCAATATCTGTCGATAATAATATCAGAGTTATTTGCCATTTTCTCAATAAGATTAACATAGGAAAGAGTATGCAAGTTTGCTGCTCCACTTTCGAGTTTCTCAGTACAACAATTATTTTCAGTACATACCAGTGGACTAGGTTTCAATATGTAATACAGTAGCAGACAATGTAGCTCAATCAATCCGAGTTTCTCAGTTGGTTCTGAAAACTCGAACTGAAGTTATGAATGGAATCCAAACTCCAATGCGGCTTTCAGTTAGTCCAATGCGAGTGTCAGTTTGTATAAAACAATAACGTTGATTTAAAAGAATCCCAAACTTAAGTAAGTGGATTACACACCCATGCTCATTATTATTCGTGAGATACCAACCCAAACAATTGTTGCAGTAACAGCTAAGTAATTAACCTTGGCGTAGACGTGACCTCGTCGATAAAAACATTTATGATCATGAATGTGTTATTGGAAAGTATGACTAATAAAGTGTAAACTAAGTGGTTTTACTCAGATTTTACAGGTATCATTCTCGGGTTTTGACTAATATAATATTTATAAGTGAAGTATATTTGTGTGGGGAGACGGTGAACCGAACGCCTGTATGGGATCCCGTTCTTTTATACCCTACCCACTTACCCAATTTTTTGTTGTGTTGGTAATCATACCGAATTAATACGCATTAAAGACTTTTACAATTAAGGAAACAAATATAATGGAGGAAACTTGAGTTGCTATGTTATTTAGTAATAAAATTAGGATCCTGACGTCGTATTGTGTGGGTAGCTGGGTAAGGTAGGTATATTTAAAGGAGCGTATCTCGTTCAGACGTTCGGTCCACCGTCTCCTTACTCTTGACCGAAGGGGAGACACCCTCAGACAGCGCTCTGCGGAGTTAAGTTAGGTTAGTTATTGGTAATATAATTATATAAATAAGGGTCGGAGGAAGTCTCCGTCCCCTTTACTTCGTTTCTTTCTCCCGCCAAGACACGGATAATCGATGTCTATTGGTAAAAAAAATATGCAAAATACATGTTATTTATTTACTCCATCTATTTTATTTCTATTGGCAAGCAACAATATATTTGGAACGTTATGTACAGAAAGAAAGCATGGTAGAATAACGTGAAAAACTTGGTGGATCGATTGCACTGTGGACCGATTGCACTGTGAACCGATTGCACTGTGGACCGATTGCACTGTGAATCGATTGCACTGTGGACCGATTGCACTGTGAACCGAATGCACTGTGGACCGATTGCACTGTGGACCGATTGCACTGTGGACCGATTGCACTGTGAATCGATTGCACTGTGGACCGATTGCTCTGTGAACTGATTGCATGGTTCTCGGTATAGAGGTGATTCACCTCAACATTGCCCAACTTCATGCATAACACTACTAATTAATCATACTTAATACTTTTATCAATGATTACATTTTGTAAGTTAGACGAAATGTCAAAAAGGGTTTTGAATATTTGCCGTAAGGTTTGCAGTCGGTATGGTTACCTTCCTACCCCCAGACACGACCACACCGAGTGCCGGCGGGGATATCCATCGGTGTCACTCTGTCACGCGTGATGGGACGCCCATCAAACCTGATGCATGTCTACTTATCTGCCTGATTTACTGGCGGAGTCACTCTTACATCGCGTACAGCTTCTGCGCGACAAGCAATTTCTCTCACGATGCTGAATACAACTCCAACGCCGCGCCGCGCCGCGCCGTCACTCAGGATTATACAGTATTTACATTGTATGCAATATTAAGGCAACTCAGTTGTTGTCGATTATTGAGAATTGTCAACATGTCCAGTCATGACAAGATTTAGATAACTATTTAGATTATTTTGAGAATATGAGTGCTATACATTGTTTTTCAACTTCACTTTATAGTACTTAACAATATATTTCAAACTCAGATTCCTGGGATATCGTATAACGTTATCACTGAATTCATTAAGTCAATAATCCTTCCGAAAGGTGAATAACGACTGAAAGTTCTGTTTGAATATTCTCGAATAACACCGATACCCTAATTACGTGGTAATATTCGTATCCAAGTTGATTTAAGAACTGCCTCCGGTTGTTTGCCGTCTTACATTAAAACATTTGCGAACGGAACGAGGGAAGGTAATTGCTATAAAATTAGCTTAATGCGAGCTATTAGCTTAATGGTGATTGGCCACCGAGACAGACCTCCGGGAGTGTCCGATATAATACACCGATTATTACACGACGCAGATCTGGATAATTTGCGCCATTTCCCTTTTTATAGTTCACTTAGAAACAAGAGGGGTGAAGGTTAAATGAGAAAAATAGTTACTTCTTTTTCAGACTTAAGGTTAAATGACAAAAGTAGTCGCTTATTACTTCTCAGACTTACAACTTATTTGCAGTTTACACATCTTGTTAAGTACCTTCACCCTTGGATTAGATTCCAACGTTTTTATTTTATATATTTGACAGGATGTAGCCTTGCAACTCACCGAAGTAGCTCAGAGGTAACGCGCTGACCAGTGGCGGGTGACTGCTGTCAGATCATGAGCGATCACCTCTGGTTACCTGGCCACAGAAATGTGCGAGGGACATATCGAGCGTTCTAAGGGTGGCTGCCTGGCACTCAAGCCCAGCTGGGCAAACCAGAGCCTGTTATAGGAAATATATAGTATATTAACTTTCGTAAAATGTCATTTACAACTGAACGGTATAAGACTGACACATACTTTCTTCCTTAAGTAAATAAAAACTGCAAGCTTTAATTAGACTTTCATGTCATACATATAAGTTTTTAATATCATTTAGAAAATGTATTGTTTGATAAATAATCATCGAATTTCTTAAAATAACAACAAGAGAAAACAAGTTAAAATAAATGTTGGATTCTTTGAGGACATAACCACCCCACCCCTCCTGCTACGGCTAGGTACTCGATACTCGAACTTTTTTAGTGGGTTTTGTTGGGTGATATGACATTATTCTGCATACCAAATTACATGCAAACCGGTTGAGAAATAAGGAAGTTAATATTATCCGTAAGAATTAAATTTAACTTTTCTCTAGAAATGTCAGTCGTAGAGTAATGAACTAAAAATACTAATTAGTTTAGTTCTTTAAGCTGGTCCTAATAGTGATAGTCAAATTGTTCTACAAAATTAATGTTTCGCCAGAAAAATTAAGAATGATATATTTAAAAGCAGTATAATAAGTAGTTATAAGCAATAGAATGAGAAATTGAAATATTTAAAGGACAGGAGGCTTAATACATTTAGCCTGGAGGTTTGGCATAAGTGCATCCGTATAGGCCTACTAAATTTTTATAAATTTTTATAATTTTTTCATAAAAATCGGACAATCCGTGTGTACTCGAACATTTCAGTTAAAAGTAAAGTAAAGTAAAGTAAAGAACAGACAGGCACATCAGTCGGAGACATCAGTCCGAAAACCACAATTTCTGATCCAGGGGACCTCAAAACTAATATATCCATTCTCAACTCAAATTCGAAAATGTTGATGAAAACAATATTTTCTCAGCCCCGGGTCACACTCACGGTTGGGACCGGGGTGTCCCACCGCTGTCCGGTGACGTCGTGACATAGGTTATGGTTTGGTCAATATCAGGACCGGGGTGTCCCACCGCTGTCCGGTGATGTCGTGGCATAGGTTATGGTTTGGTCAATATCAGGACCGGGGTGTCCCACCGCTGTCCGGTGATGTCGTGGCATAGGTTATGGTTTGGTCAATATCAGGACCGGGGTGTCCCACCGCTGTCCGGTGACGTCGTGACATAGGTTATGGTTTGGTCAATATCAGGACCGGGGTGTCCCACCGCTGTCCGGTGACGTCGTGACATAGGTTATGGTTTGGTCAATATCAGGACCGGGGTGTCCCACCGCTGTCCGGTGACATCGTGACATAGGTTATGGTTTGGTCAATATCAAGTATTTGCATACCTGAAAATTATAGATTTCAATTTGGTATTCTTTTTGTGTATAACTTAATGTTTCACATATTTCAACGCCAAATTATCATTGTAACATTATTAACTGTACAATAATATTTTATTTTTGAAACTATTAACAAAACTACACTAATCAAAATTTATTTTTCACATAAAAACGGTTACACGTAGCTTTGTATTATAATTAATTTTGTAATTAATTTTTTGCTACTATTCAGTTTTTAAGCAACATACTCTCGCAGTTAGCTGTTTAAAATGCAAATAACGAGAAAGTTCTACCCAATACATTTTCATTTAACAAAGTTGTTTTCACCCTGGCAGAGTATAGTCAGTCCCCTATCAAGCCCCAACGACGGCGCGACGGCCAGTATGCCCGGATGCCAGGAGGCCAGGACCAGTTCTCGTGATCTACGGTTCGGCTCTACTGGCTGCTCCGTCCTGGAACTGCGGCTAATTCAGGAGGGAAAGAGGTATGTTAAGTAACGACTATGTAACGTTTCATTGTAAATATAAAAATCAGTTTTCTGTGGAATGGAAGGAGTAAAATATCTGCTAGGCCGACAGTTTGTATTTTACATGTCGTACCAAAATAAACTGGGTTATAAACTAACCTACAAAACAACGCTCTCCCAACTTACATGGACATGAAGGGTGGAATCTTGATTTCTCATTACCTGCAACAAAACAAATAAATGTATTTAATTAAGTTATTTGAATATTGCATATTTAACCAATTGTTAAAACGAATTGTTTGAATTGTAAAAAGAGAAGATTTGATTCAAATTAATATATTTACTTCCTTTGAGAAATAGTCTAGACCATGTTATGTCAAAGGGAATGTTTTCAATACCTCTGAACAGCTGCCCTTATAACTATATTATGTCGCTTCCGTTACAACCTTTCCTGACACAAATTGCTAACACCTCCTCCTCCAGACTTTAGACGTATCCATGCAAACCCACCAAAAACTCAAAATTCAAAACTCAACTAGTTCAATGTTCGATTTTTTTATATTTTATCGTCTCCAAATATTTATTTACACACGTATTGGTCAAAGTATGTAATGGTATGCGTAAATGGATTTAAAGAGCTGCTAAATTGAGAGATAAAAAAATCACTAGGCTTGTTCAAAAAAACCTTGTTGTTGAAACATAATTAATTTTATCGTTCCTTTTGGATTTTAAAAATAATGATAACACGACCAAGACCAACAGTAATAGCTACCGCTATAACCGCGGGCTGGTTAGAGTTACTCAAACAGTTATACTGTAGATTTAGTGCATGCCAGACGTATAGATCTGCTCTACAGTACAATTTACAGTGCAGTTATTCAGGCCAAATATCCACGTGACAATACAAGCACTTAAAGTATCTGACGCCGTCGCTAACACATATGATACCTAAAGACCCGAAAACTGCCTGAAAGTTACGGTTAAATTCAGTTCATAGGCCTTCTAGTTCTCGACAAAACTGTGACTGTTGCTTTGCAGCCACTATAATTACACAGGAGCTCAGAATCTCCGACGCGATAATTTGGCAGCAGTGCGAACACGGCCCGGACGCATCTTGTCAAGATTATCAATCATAATTACTTTTCGGACAGCGAAAACTTGAGGAAATTGTTCAAAACGGTGTCGAAAATTGGGCTTAATGACGGTTTATAGATTTCCTGCCATTAGCTCTGAGATAAATCACACATTTTAGTGCTTTCCAGATCAGATGAAACGCGGCCGCAACGGAAACTGCTTGAACAACCCAGTTGCCGAGCGTTAGGCACTGGACAGTGTGATCTTGAAATCTAAAATGGTAAATAATAGCTGCGATTCATAGCAAAAAAATACTTCCTTATAAATTAAAATTTTTTTGAAGATAAACTAGACTTTATTTATTTTTTGTGGGAAGGATTCACACAAACAAGAATTTGTTAACTGAAATACTTTGAATTGCATATAGATTTCTGGATTCCCCAAGAATGGATTCATATCATCTACGTACAATATGGATTTAACTGAGACGATGTGAGATTATAGGTCACTGAATTAAGCGATGGAAATAATTGGGTCAGCTTGTAATAGCAATAAGAAGCAATAACAAGTTCCCAGAATGCTGATTTGAGGGACACTGTATCTCTATTTAAATTCTTCTTATTGGGCTTCTGATATCTGTATGTATACTACTCTATTGGAAATAAAAGACCAAAATCTAGTTATAGAAACTCCAAAGACAGTTCAAATTTATACATTTTCAACACCAAAAAATGTTATAGAACCGTAAAGTTTAAATCATCTTTGGAAAGTGACATTTCAAAAAACATGAACATTTTAACATACCGTAATGTGCGCTATAATTTTTTATTTACTAGTGAATGAATTTCTCTTTATTGATTTTCTTTTAAAGTAAAAACATTTGAAAACATTTTGTCGTACGTTAGCCTTGACAAGTCAACCAGTTGGCGGCTACTACGCCATTGTTTGTACAAAGCAGTCACAAATAATTTAAAAATAAACCCCCTCTAAAAATTACGAAATCATCTTTGTTTGACTTTAACCATAAGTTTCAAAACAGATAACTCACCAACAACATAACATTAATTACATATTTTAAACATTCTCTCTTTATACTCGTAAACCATAAACCAGCTTAGACAGTTCCAGATGAACAAACATTCTTGAAAACATTTACTAGATCATCAAATTCGAACTGAACACACGATTAACAGGACGTAAACAATCAGTCCAGTCCAAACAAGGTTTCCACCAATGGACGCTTAACTCTCGCTGCGGCAGTAAAATGATCCGTAAACGCAGACGACGGCATAAATCCGCATTCAAACGGTGGAACCGGTTGCCCTACCATAGCGATAGCGTCACTGTGAGGCTTGGCTCTAATTAATAGCATATTTATCACCATCTCTCGACCCGCAATAAATCTTCATTGGGTCGAAATTATGGAGGACTGGCCGCTACTATCTTCCATAAATTAATACACGGCCTAAGCCCCTCCTGTATTCGGGTTACAAAACGAACAATGAGTGTTTGGGCACAGTGGTTGCGGACTGGAGTGCAGACAATGCCGTGAGGTCCGGTTGAAGCTCCGACATTGGTTGGACTCAAAGGTTCTACAGTAAACCATTCTAAGCATATGTTGACAATGTCGTGATGTTTTAATTCTGTTATATTTTTCACACTGATACCCAGAGAGGGTTGTACTAATATAGAAGAAGCCTCGATTGAGGTTTCTAGTAGCTTCATTTCCTCCGTTGTTCATTGTTATAGATTCGCATCGCGGGCTCGGACCCTATGCAAGCTTTCAGTTTCAAGCCGTTCATCCTTTGCTTGTTTCATTCTGTGCTTCGTAACGCCTGATGCATATTTTGCTCGACACATTTTCTTTTACAACTTTTAAAATACTAAAAAAGCCTTTATAGTAAAAAAAGTCAGACACAAAAATAACAAAAAATGAAAGTTTTATAAGTTGTCATCATATATTAGAAATAAGCACTTCATATGATTATATTTTTTAACTTTTACTCTGAACTAACATCAAAACCTGAGATAGTTTCCAAAATGATATGACTTGATATGGGTGAATGTTAAAACTATTTTTATTAGTCTAAAAACTGTTTAGACAAAAACTATATGTTTTAGACTGTGATTTTATTATCAACATTTACAATATCTATCAGAGCGAAAATTTAACAACAATTTATTTAACAGTTGTTTATTACAATAACATAAAATATATGAATATTATAATTTAGTTTTTATTTTATTTTACCACCATATGAACCATGACATTTAATTGGATACGTTATAAAAATAGGTCCATAAACTCCCAAAACCGTAAAATATTACTTAGATTAAATTAGATTACCTTTTGAAATGGCGACCTACCCGGGTCTGCATTTTAAGCCTAGTATGAATGAGAATGAGAAATGAGTGTAGGATGATTGTGGCTTAACTAGGCGATCTAAACTGTTCATTTTGTACAGTACTTATGAGAAGTTGGTTAGGTTATGTGTTATGTGGTTGAATGAATATGAAAATTATATGTGAGTATGTTTATATGAATATGTAAAATAATGTGAATATGTAAATTTTGATCGTGGACATATATATGATTTCTTTATTTTGTATTACTTGACATATTGTAATATCTTATATTCTATTGTATGAATTGTAGATTTTAAATCTATAAGATTGAATCATTTTCTGTGTAAACCAGATCGAGAGGTGGGAAATGTATTTTTAACTTATCAACTTATGATAGTACATATTGTACATGCATCTTTTACGTAGATTTTGATAGGAAACCATACAGTTTAGTTATGGAGCTATACCTTATAGTATTTACATATGTTTGGTATCCTCCATTAGATAAGTAAGCTAATGGAGAATACTCAACATATGTAAAAAATTGTTTGTATTTACTTCCTTGTGGGAAATAGGTTAGATCATGGATATGTCTTAAGACAATGGTATCAGTTCATCTAACCAGCTGTTCTCATTCTTTTATATTAAAAATTCGATGCAATAGCTCTGGTAGTTTCTATGGAAACCTGTCACATGTTTTCCATCTTAAACATCACCAACACCCCCCCCCCCAGAGCTAACACATATCCATGTCAAAAATCCTTATAAATCATAGTGTATAAAAGCCTTATAAATCATTATTTTTAATTTCAGAAGATTTGTAAACAACCTTATTTCATATCTGTTTAACATAATAAGTTAGAAAACCATACCTTAGAGCCTAGGGAGTTTTCAAAAATTTAATTTCACAAATGAATAATATGAAACATATAGAGAAACTTCCTTAAGTTTCATGGCGGTTAGATAAACAGTTTGGCAATGCTTAAAGGGCAAATAGAGAAATACATTCTTTTTATCTATTTAGTTTTAAAATTATTTTATAATTTCTTTTCTCTGTGAATTCAATTGCTTCTTCTCTATAAATAAACTACATTTATTATTGTAGTATGGTGACACTTGAACACTACCTTTTTGTATAACCATATTTTACCTTTTCAATAGTATATTTTCAAACATTAACGGTAGAACTTAAATATTCGCGAGATTTGTTTTTCTGGAACATACACTAATAAAAGTCCACTAAAATATATAAACAAACTATCCGATATTGTGGTAACTATTCTAAATTTTTAACTCTTAAACTTTATGTGGTAACACTTATACTTTTAGAGTTGTATGATTTTTATTATTTTCCTCATATCAAATAGATAAAAAGTTAGTTGTTATATTTTTAAAACCAAGAAAATTGCCGGATAATTTAAAACAACTAGTAACTCTGTTAACAACAATCGAGTGTCATCAACACTACCTGTCTGTATAGCAGAGAGCAGCTTATAACTGAGTCAACCGCAGGGGATGAGCGCTCGCTTGGTTTATGACGTAATCAGCATTGTTTATAGGCACCCGAATTATTATAAGCGATCAAGTTTTAATAAACACCTATCTAAATTGAACCTAGTAGCGGACCAAATGCGTGAGAGGGACGAAACCTAATAACATGTCTCTCCTAATTTAATAACGCCTTGAGGATATAATAATAAATTGACAACGTTAATAACACCTTCATTTTATCTAAGACAAAATTATGTTTTTTAATTTCCGCACAACCAAAGGCCCCAAAGGGTAACTTTGACGGTCTTTATTAACGCTGGAACATGAAGTAGTAATAAACAAAACTGTATGACTTGTTTACGTTTATCATCGATCGTCGTGTATGGGGTTTGGATTAGTCAACTCCTCTCTATTTTAATAGAATGATTAATTATTAATTAATTAATTATTTGGAGGGAGTGATAGTAAGTATTCAATAAAGGTATTGAATATGTATTTCTAAGTAAGTTAATTTACTAGGTCTATCGCATAGTGTAACGCTCTACTCCTGCAGCCTACTCCGGTCCAATATAGAGCTTGTTGTTATGATAATAACTAATTAATTAATTACTTTACCTTTACTGCATATTGACGTAAGTCAATAACCAGACAATGTTTTGAGATGTCCAATAAAATTGTTGAAAACTCCATCTGTGATAAAAATAAAAATCATGGACTTTGAGGTTTTACTATATTGTAAATGCTGTACGGAAATAAAACCGGTGTGCGAATCAGTGTTTCACATTAGTTTTTAAACCCATTTTGGTCTCTAAAAGCTTAAGAGCCTATTTCACACTGTACATTCTGGCTTATTTAGGGACACCGTTTCCAAAGTATTCATTTGTCCGGCGCTATTGCTACTTCAACTAATATGTATTATCTTAATATAAATTCAAACCACTTTAGCCGGGTGGGTCGTGCGCGGAACCGCCATAAATACCGAGATATCGCGAGTATTAGGAGCTGGTCTTGTTTCTGCCAATTAGATATATTACCCGTCCGAGTCCTGGAACCAGTTCCATTGACAAACCGTCACCGGTCCCCACGCCGCGCCGCGCCGCGCCGAAATACCGGTGGTCCACAGTCACTTGTTCGACACGTTACCTTCTTTTTACCTTCGGAGTAGCCGGTTTAGTGGATTTATGGGCTCTGCGGGATAAGCAAATGAAGCTGCTAGGTCGGCGCTGATAAGTGAGAGCCATTCGGCGCTAAATAAGGAGAATCACAGGTCGGACTCGGCGACGTATTGACACCGCTCCGGACTGGCTCTTTATGTACTTCGGAGATCCAATAACAAGGAACTAGTCATTTAAAGTAGCTGTTATAAGCAGGAAATTTTTCTTAAAATTTTAAGTTACATTTTCAAAGGCTATACCGCAAACGACATATGATGAATTAAAAATGTGCTGCAGGAATTTTTAACACTTAATAATAATAATATTTAAAGTATACGAAAATTGTAACTAAGTTAACAAAAACTGTGATTTTGCGTAAACTGAGAGTGGCACTTTAATAAAATATTTTTACATATCCTAAAATCGTTCTTAAATGGGTTACTATATATAACAGAGAATCTATGTAAATATAAACAATTTTCGTGATAAACTGAAGCAAATATAAGTTTTGAATATATAAAGATTTAATTTTTTCCTATCTATAGATTACATTGACAATACAACTGTGAAGAATATTTATAGCTAAATGAGAATAATAATAATGAGAAGCTGATTCCAATGGTTGATATTTAAAATTTTCAAAAAATACAGTGAAAAGTAGATACCGTTCAGCATAGCGTTGAACGTGAATGTTAGAATACGCTCAAAATATGGTCTGGGCAAAAAATGTTGTTAGACTCAAAATAAATATAATCTTAAAAGATACAAAAATTGAATAAAAACCAGTGGTCTTGACCAAAGAAGAAAAAATAACAGGTCCAGGCAGAGGTTAGCGAGAGGTTAGCTTCGTCCAATGAAATGCAAAAGAAGATACAAACATCTCAAGTGCCAGTCCAGTTAAGGTTATATGAGTGAAAAGCAACGTGATGAGCGATCTACAATGTTCGTTGGTGAATTGTAATAATCAGCTCAACAATGAGGAGTATGACCGTTCAGCTGATCAGCGTGCATGATGAGCTCAATAAACAAACAGCTCAAAGGTTGTTAGCGGTAATGATTGGTCTCTTAAATAATACAACAGCTCAAAAGCAACAGTGCAGAAACCGAGTCTGCAATGAAACAGACAGCTCAAAAGCAACGTCCAGTGCAGAGGTTAGCGGTCAGCGTGCGAAGCTTCGTCTCTGCAATGATACAAACAGCTCAAAAGCAACGTCCAGTTCAGAGGTTAGCGGTCAGCGTGCGATGCTTGGTCTCTGAAATGATACAAACAGCTCAAAAGCAACGTCCAGTTCAGAGGTTAGCGGTCAGCGTGCGATGCTTGGTCTCTGAAATGATACAAACAGCTCAAAAGCAACGTCCAGTGCAGAGGTTAGCAGTCAGCGTGCGAAGCTTCGTCTCTGCAATGATACAAACAGCTCAAAAGCAACGTCCAGTGCAGAGGTTAGCAGTCAGCGTGCGAAGCTTCGTCTCTGAAATGATACAAACAGCTCAAAAGCAACGTCCAGTGCAGAGGTTAGCGGTCAGCGTGCGAAGCTTCGTCTCTGCAATGATACAAACAGCTCAAAAGCAACGTCCAGTTCAGAGGTTAGCGGTCAGCGTGCGATGCTTGGTCTCTGAAATGATACAAACAGCTCAAAAGCAACGTCCAGTGCAGAGGTTAGCAGTCAGCGTGCGAAGCTTCGTCTCTGCAATGAAACAGACAGCTCAAAAGTAACGTCCATTGCAGAGTTTAGCGGTCAGCGTGCGATGCTTGGTCTCTGAAATGATACAGACAGCCCAAAATAACGTCCATTGCAGAGGTTAGCGGTTAGCGTGCGATGCTTGGTCTCTGAAATGATACAGACAGCCCAAAAGCAACGTCCATTGCAGAGGTTAGCAGATTGCAGAGGTTGGGTTATTTTTCTTTTTCTCCTAATCCTAACGTATGAATAATTATGTTTAGTTAAAACATTCCCTCTGAAATTATTGAAAAAAAGAATATTGAATATAAAGAATATTATTGAATATAAAGAATATAAAGAATATTGATTATTAAAAAAAGAAAAAAAGAAAGAAAAAAAATTCTCTAAATTGAGAAAAAAGAATTGGAAACTATACAGTTTTTTGACAGCATTGATTATCGTTATATCTACTACATCGTTATTATTATCGGGACGCACATATTGTAACAGTCCCAGATAGTTTAGCCTCAGGGGTGGGCCAATAAATATTCTGTAATTCCTGGCAAGAAGAAAGTAAGATAATTAATTTCAAGGACACCACCTTGTTTGTGCAATTTTACAGTTGGATGGATTGGAACAAGGAAAGATCCATGATAATAAACGAATTAATAGGTGAGTAGGACACGAATTGTGGATAGTGTGGATAGTTGTGAGCGATGGTCGGTAGTCGGTAGAAGTGTAGTGTTATCTTGTGTGGATTAAATATTAAAATAATAATCCATTCATCAGATATAATACATTCTCAGTGTTTTATGTACAATTCAAACCTAGATGCAATACATACCAACTATTCAACTAAACGAATATCCTTAAAATTATATATTAATTCTTACTATCTAATAATCAATACGTTAATGAGTTAAAAATTGCTTCACATGAAAAAAAAATTTAAAAAGCTTTACTTTTTATAAAATAAAATAAAATATATATTATAATAATAACTATACTAGGTAAAATGTTAAGTAAACAATCTAAAGTTATCAAAATTTAATTAAGGAACAACAAACATATTTCTTAGTAATCAACTGCAACTAAACAGAAACAAATATTTAATCTGAATTTAGAAATAGAATTAAATATGTTGAATACATATGAAAAAAAATTTTAATTGGTGGTCCAAATTATACTCTGATTAAGTATGGTATGTTTAATATAAAAATAGATTATTAAAATTTCTTAAATGGGGCATTTTATTGTTTAAAAATTATAGATACAAAAATATAATTTTTTTTCATTGTTTTTGACCTCTGGTGCCCAGAGGCCAAAAACAATAGTCGAAGGCGAAAAAATAGCATGGTCTCGGGCTGAAGTCTTGCCATGAGATCTTATGATAATAGCTTCTTCCCTATGGGAAATTTGCTAAAAGTACGGCGGAAGTGTTTAACGGAAGAACTTTATATGGTTATAAGAACAGCTGTTTATATGAACTGAAAATATTTCCTTTAGACATATCAATGATCTAATGACTGGTCTGCGTTGAGGTATATGGCAATGTGTACTGGTCGGCTAGACCACATCCGTCCGTGGATATATTTTAACTGGCAATTATTTTCTCTACAAACTTTTTCTCAGTGAATTTCACAGATATCCATTCTGATTATCTAAACTATTTTCCACTAATGAAAAGAAAATAACTCTAATCACAGGATATCCCAGATATCAGCAGATATGAATTCCAGTTGATCGGTAGCATTACCTGACCCGCTACAAGGAACGCGGCAATACCGGTCGTAGTGTTGCACGCGTCGTTCTTCGACCACCGACTATCGGATCGATTATCGCTTTATCGATCACGATCTCGACCGGATCACCAATTACCCTCCTTGTACAAGTACAGAACAATTTCATCATTGCTCTCCTTCGTTTTTTACTCAATTCATTATGACTCAAACCGGTTTGCCATTGCAAATTTTATCTGATAGTTCAAAGACTTGAACATTTTATATACCTCATCATACTTAATTATTCGAATGAGTGTTTCACATTACAGCTGGATATTCGTATCGCTGGTTTACAATAGATGATTGATTGAACTCCTTAATAATACTTTTTTTACGTATTGTATTTTTACTTCATCGGTTATATTAATGAGTTGAAGAAGTTATTTGTGTCTTAAAAGACATATACTGTACAACACAATTCAAGTATCAAATATAGTAAATAATGTATTTGAGTAAAAACTTAAAATACTCAGCGAAGCCATAATGTTAGTAGTTAAATTCTATGTTAAGTGTAATGAAATAAAATATAATTTAAGCTACTTTGACGGTACAATAATAATGTCATACTTAGACTATTCGGATCTGAAATATTTATTTTGCATTAGTTAAATTAATTATAATAAATTAAAGTAGCAATTAATTATTGCATAGCTCATCCAATATGGGTTTTCTATCTGAAACTTTCATTTGCAGAAAGTTTACACAGTTCTTTTAAGACATACATGCCACGGGGCAGAGAGTTTTGAAAAAATGGTTATAACTTTATCCAATCACGAAAATGTTTTAACAAAGTATCTTAATTGATATGTTTTAAAATAACTTGGAACACAAATTAAATGATTGGTAAAAAAATATTGACTATTAATTTATACTACAAGATTGCAAGGATCCTCACAATCGATGTAGCAAAATAAATAAATTACAGTTTCTTATTACCAATTTACAAATTTTGATAATAATATTAAAATCTATAGGTCTGTAGTCTCTTTATTTGTTAGCTACGCAATTGGTCTCGTGCACTGGATGGATTGGAAACAAATGTCACGTTACCTGATAAACCGGAGTAACACGTAAGCCATATTGAACATAAAAATTCGCACGCACACACACACACACACACACACACACACACACATATATATATATATATATATATATAAACACATAAATATATGTATGTATAGGTTACATTTGTGGTATACAATTTATTACTCTCCTAGTAAAGAAAGCTGTCATCGTTTAATATTATAAACCTTCGTAATACTTGTTTACTATTGTAATTATTACCTTAGATTCAATAATTGAAAACATTCCCAACGATATGCGCCGTCCCTCAATCAACTTTAGTCCGCCCGCTATTCATCATTCATCTCTATATAGCAACTTGAATGTGTGTATGTTGTGTATGTATGTCCTTTATGCGTTGCCCAACTACTCATCCGATCGCCATGAAATTTTAAGAAGTTGCTCTATGTGTGTCCGGGAAGGTTTTAGTGAAAAAATATTTTCGAAAACTGCCGTAAGTTTCCATTTTATGGGGGAAACGGATTTTTGGCAACCGCCCAGCCCCCACCGAGGGTCGGAACCCTAATTAGCCCTCGACAGCGGCCTTTTGGCAACCTCGGTTTTATCCCAAAAATTCTCCCTTTTCTCGCTGAAAATCCCTGCCTCATTGTTTAACCCCACAAAGTATCACTCTTATCCCTTAAAGTCCCTCCCTCGCCCCGGAATCACCGAAATCAGGAGATGTAAGAGCGAGACGGCAGTCGATATACACCTCGTATTGTAACAACATAACGTATTGTACAATATTGTAACAGATGATTTAATCTCTTCATTGTATTTATTCTCTCTCCAGTATTTGTATTTAGAATTTTAAGGTTTTAATAATAATTTGTTATGCACTTGTATAGGACTCTTTTTACACCTAGCTGATAATTTAAATTTAACTTATGACAGAGAGGTTTGTGACCACATTAATAATCTTTTAATAATATATACAGTGAAATTTGTATATAAAGCCTACATTTTAAAATGTCTTATACCAATTCTATTTGTAAAAAATAAAACAAAGTGTATGACAGTATCTTTTGTTTAATCGATTCTGCACATTACGAATATCTTTACTTTGGTTATAAAATTATTACAGTATTATAAATTGAAAGTTACAAGTCTATCTGATGTCAAAGAAATATCAGTCGTTCATTCTTTCCTCAAGAAGTTATTTATGGGTTTAAAAATAAGACCGACACAATTCATAATATTGTACCTCTAAACATAGTTCAAACTTAACAACAGACAGTTCTTAGACGGTTAGTAATCTCACACTTGAAAGGAATTGCGTATCATACGTTGTGCTTTGTTATTCTTCGTATGTCTTCGCCCGCCGCCTCCTCTCACGCCCTTTTCTAGCGCGCTTTCTCCCTCACCCTCAACCCCGCCCGGCAAGAACGAATCCCTGAAATCCCCACCAGGGAGAATAGTGGTTGCCAAAAGTCCGGACCACGGGTTGTGACACTTTTATTACCCCCTGAGATGACGAATGGGATAGGCGAGGTTGCCAAAAGTCCTACACCCATTTTATGGCGTTTTAAATTTTTAATGTTAACCTTATGGAGAGTAAGTTTGTTTACAAATTGTCTACAATCAAAACATTTGATTTCTTAGCTACAGCTGATTGGTTAACTTTCTATTAGCAATATGCGTTACTATGCAATGCCACCTGAATCATCCATTATTGTAAAACTATGAAGTAAATTTGTGCTTTACAAAATGAACTGCTTTATTCGCCATGTTAATAGTTTACGGTTTTGGGGGATTATGTATTTATATTTATATTGTCTGTCTGATTAAAAGTCACGTGTTTATATGTTGGTCAAATAAAAAATAATTTGAATGTTCATATATATTACGTTTATTATAATAAATTGTTAATTTTGCTCGAAGGGTTTTATTTAAAAATTATTTGAAAAATTCAATTTATTATATAACTTTATTTATATCCTACTTTAGGATTACAATCACATTAGTCTTAAGTTTTTTAAAAAAACTAATACTATAATACCTCATTTAAACGTAAACTTTTTTTTTATAAAATCATTGAAACATATTTTAATAAGTTTAATGTTTGTTTCATCTTCAATATTACGAATACGTTTTCACAAAAACATAAAATTTTTTCTTATTTAGTATGTATTTTTTTGTAAATGTTTTATTATAATCATTTATTAATACATAAAATAAAAATTTATGACTTCTAAATAGTTCTTTGTTTAATCACTGTCATTTATCGCGCTTTTTGCATTGTTTACAGTGATCAATAGTAATGTTTAAATTTTTAGATTTATTATTTATTTCATAAAAAAATTTTTTACATGTCCTATCAAATATTTTCTTCGAAAATTAGTTATTTTTAATTTAGAAATATGTGACATTTTAATTTAATTTACATGTTTTAAAATGTTAAATTTTTGTTTTATATTTTTACAAAAAACACATTTTCTACAAATATCGCTTATTTTTTATATTAGTATCTATGAAAATCTTCGCCTTTTGAATCCAAATATAAATTTATAATTAATATATGAAAAATAATAATAAATATTAAGAGCAATAAATATTTGTATATATTTATAGTTGAAAGCCCAATTTTTTTTTAAATTTTAAATAATGAGTTTAGAAAATATGTTCAGATACTATGTCAAAAATCGTGTTTTCTGTAATTATTTTTTTCTAAAAATTTAAATTCGATAAATATATGTACAATCATATACAGCTGTTTATAAATTTCAGTTTAGGAAGACTCATATGTAATAATTCTATAGTTTTTTTTTTATGTAATAAAGAAAATTTTTCAATAAAATTTGAAAAACTTAACGAATAACTCAAATAAAACAAAAAGTATTTTAAAATCTTCATTTTATACTATTTTGTTTTATTGTAACAAACATAATTTTGTATAAATACGTTTTCAATCCTCATTTCTAACAAAATAACATACAAATTACAATAAACAGTATAGTTGTAACAAGAGTTTATCAAACCAGGGTAAATCCTACACTTTAGATAGTATGACTAGAAATAATTTGTTTATATGTTATTAATATATTAAAATATTTACACAAAGTTTAACAGTAAATTTGTTTTAATTTTCTAAATTATAAAAAGAATATATCCACAAACTGGTCACCTTATATGTTATATAATATATATATTATTTGTATATACATATTGTATTATAGTATTGGATACCTATCAGAACTTATTTTCACTCGGATTAGTTATAAATTTTAAAGCAAATCTGCGTTTTGGCTTCCTTAAATTTTATTTGATTCTTAAGCTATGAAACTTTAGTTTTACTAATATTCAAAAAAGAATTTTCTGGACATGTAGACTTCTGTTTATTTTCTATGATTGTTATTTAAAATTTAGAAAATCTGTTTTGCGAATTTCAAAAAAAATATAAATTTAATTTTTTACAAAACTTTTTATTAATAATAATAATCAGCTGTTGTATATCTTTCCTATAAATGCCGTATAACAGTTAGGTTTGGTTTGGGTTTAGAATGGATTTGAAAATTGTGAATTAATCCACTCAAATTTATTTGTTTTATGGGAATGTTAATAATATGTCTTATCGTTTAGGTATTGTATGCCGCGACCCAGAATATGTAACTTTTCACAATAAAACAGTAATGCTATTCGACTTCAGGACATGGCCTATCTTAAAGTTAACATGTATTTACTGTTAGGCGTTATGAAGTTCGCCGAGTCAGCTAGTTCCTATATATTCACTACAGCCAAAGATATGATTGACATCATCGTGATATTACAAATAGCCAATAATAATAACGGATAAATAAAGTTTGAACCAATCCTCATAATCTTCAGTAATAGGTGTAAAACTCGCAACGACGACTTTTTTTAGTCCAATCAAACCAACATTTTACGGAGTCTACCCTCGCGTGTTTGAGATGTTGGCGGTGAGATGCGCCAGCTGTCGGCCGGCGACGCAATAGAGCCATCAGTCTGCCGCGCGCAGCACATTGTCGTGGCAAGTATCGGCCTCTAACAAGCTGTTAATGAGTGGTCCATAAATCTCCGAGAGTAGGTATTTATGCGCAATGCGCAATATTTAAAGGGCGCCGCCGTACAAGGCGTGTTGCGTGATCACATAACGCGCGGTCCTTCGCCAGCATTATCGCAGCGCGCCGCACCAAGGCAAGGCACATTATCGCGCCATTTCACATTTCTTGCTGTTTTTTACAGCCGTAAACACATTAATCATACAATGCGTGGCAAAGGTCAACAATATCGTATACTTTATATTCTTTTAATCGACAAACCCCTAACAAAATAAAAATGTAAAACATATACATGACATATACATAATATAACCCCTTTGGAACCAAAGTTTTTTCCTTTTCATTTCTGTCATTTCCAGTGGTGAACCGAGAACTGCTACTATTTCAGCAGCTGCTACAATAGTACTTATAGTATTTACAATAGTACTACAACTAATAGAACCGAGAGTTGCTACTATTGTTTTTATCTAGCATTGTGTGTATTAAGAAAATAAGTTACCATGTGGTTCAGTCGTACTTCCTTCATAATTACTTGGCTTAAAGTCCATTCACCCTTACTCACGGTGCCGAATGTACTGTTAATCTATTGGTATATCGTTCGTCAGGTCTACTGTCGTCATTGGCATAAACATCGCTCCACTTGGGACTGGTATAAAATAAATTAGTAAACATACATTGCTATACGTTACTTGTTTTGACCGTCTGGAATCTTTTTACTAATGTGGCTGATAATGTATCAAATTACTGAAGCTTACTCCATGTGTTCTCTACTACTTGGGAAGGTAATTTGTGTATCACTATATAAAAGTTATGCATAACTGTACTATATAGGTGTTTGTAAAACTTTTAGAACATTTTTATTGTTAGTTATCATTTTGTTGCACGCATTACACTTACTACACTCCCATCACTATAAAATGTCCGTCAAACTGTAATTAACACTCGGACGACCGTTACTGCAGCGGTGCCGGTATTGAGTAGTCGTTGTTTGACAGTGTTGGCTAACGGAGGTTTAACACGGGACCGTGTACTGCAAAGTTCGGAAAATCTCTATAGTACTATGGCTGTACAACACTCCCTCCCACTGCCTTTAACACACGTGGCCGGACATTATATTATTGACTGTCTGTTTAATGACCGTTTTACCAGTATACTTGTTAATACCGACTTACCTTGAAACCTCGATCTACGGTAAACTGGACTATGCTGACGTTACTGGCTAACACTCGGACTCGGACCGACCGTTACTGCAGCGGTGCCGGTACTGTCACCATCTGACGTTACTTGGCTAACACTCGGACCGACCGTTACTGCAGCGGTGCCGGTACTGTCACCATCTGACGTTACTTGGCTAACACTCGGACCGACCGTTACTGCAGCTGTGCCGGTACTGTCGCCATCTGACGTTACTTGGCTAACACTCGGACCGACCGTTACTGCAGCGGTGCCGGTACTGTCGCCATCTGACGTTACTTGGCTAACACTCGGACCGACCGTTACTGCAGCTGTGCCGGTACTGTAGCTATCTGACGTTACTTGGCTAACACTCGGACCGACCGTTACTGCAGCGGTGCCGGTACTGTCGCCATCTGACGTTACTTGGCTAACACTCGGACCGACCGTTACTGCAGCGGTGCCGGTACTGTCACCATCTGACGTTACTTGGCTAACACTCGGACCGACCGTTACAGCAGCGGTGCCGGTACTGTCCATCTGACGTTACTTGGCTAACACTCGGACTGACCGTTACTGCAGCGGTGCCGGTACTGTCACCATCTGATGTTACTTGGCTAACACTCGGACCGACCGTTACTGCAGCGGTGCCGGTACTGTCGCTATCTGACGTTACTTGGTTAACACTCGGACCGACCGTTACTGCAGCGGTGCCGGTACTGTCGCTATCTGACGTTACTTGGCTAACACTCGGACCGACCGTTACTGCAGCGGTGCCGGTACTGTCGCCATCTGACGTTACTTGGCTAACACTCGGACCGACCGTTACTGCAGCGGTGCCGGTACTGTCCATCTGACGTTACTTGGCTAACACTCGGACCGACCGTTACTGCAGCGGTGCCGGTACTGTCCATCTGACGTTACTTGGCTAACACTCGGACCGACCGTTACTGCAGCGGTGCCGGTACTGTCGCCATCTGACGTTACTTGGCTAACACTCGGACCGACCGTTACTGCAGCGGTGCCGGTACTGTCGCTATCTGACGTTACTTGGCTAACACTCGGACCGACCGTTACTGCAGCGGTGCCGGTACTGTCGCCATCTGACGTTACTTGGCTAACACTCGGACCGACCGTTACTGCAGCGGTGCCGGTACTGTCCATCTGACGTTACTTGGCTAACACTCGGACCGACCGTTACTGCAGCGGTGCCGGTACTGTCGCCATCTGACGTTACTTGGCTAACACTCGGACCGACCGTTACTGCAGCGGTGCCGGTACTGTCGCCATCTGACGTTACTTGGCTAACACTCGGACCGACCGTTACTGCAGCGGTGCCGGTACTGTCGCCATCTGACGTTACTTGGCTAACACTCGGACCGACCGTTACTGCAGCGGTGCCGGTACTGTCGCCATCTGACGTTACTTGGCTAACACTCGGACCGACCGTTACTGCAGCGGTGCCGGTACTGTCGCCATCTGACGTTACTTGGCTAACACTCGGACCGACCGTTACTGCAGCGGTGCCGGTACTGTCGCCATCTGACGTTACTTGGCTAACACTCGGACCGACCGTTACTGCAGCGGTGCCGGTACTGTCGCCATCTGACGTTACTTGGCTAACACTCGGACCGACCGTTACTGCAGCTGTGCCGGTACTGTCGCCATCTGACGTTACTTGGCTAACACTCGGACCGACCGTTACTGCAGCGGTGCCGGTACTGTCGCCATCTGACGTTACTTGGCTAACACTCGGACCGACCGTTACTGCAGCGGTGCCGGTACTGTCGCCATCTGACGTTACTTGGCTAACACTCGGACCGACCGTTACTGCAGCGGTGCCGGTACTGTCACCATCTGACGTTACTTGGCTAACACTCGGACCGACCGTTACTGCAGCGGTGCCGGTACTGTCACCATCTGACGTTACTTGGCTAACACTCGGACCGACCGTTACTGCAGCGGTGCCGGTACTGTCGCCATCTGACGTTACTTGGCTAACACTCGGACCGACCGTTACTGCAGCGGTGCCGGTACTGTCGCCATCTGACGTTACTTGGCTAACACTCGGACCGACCGTTACTGCAGCGGTGCCGGTACTGTCACCATCTGACGTTACTTGGCTAACACTCGGACCGACCGTTACTGCAGCGGTGCCGGTACTGTCACCATCTGACGTTACTTGGCTAACACTCGGACCGACCGTTACGCCAGCGGTGCCGGTACTGTCGCCATCTGACGTTACTTGGCTAACACTCGGACCGTCCGTTACGCCAGCGGTGCCGGTACTGTCACCATCTGACGTTACTTGGCTAACACTCGGACCGACCGTTACGGCAGCGGTGCCGGTACTGTCACCATCTGACGTTACTTGGCTAACACTCGGACCGACCGTTACGGCAGCGGTGCCGGTACTGTCACCATCTGACGTTACTTGGCTAACACTCGGACCGACCGTTACTGCAGCGGTGCCGGTACTGTCACCATCTGACGTTACTTGGCTAATCCTAAACCAGAGATTTTTATAAAATATGTCAACAGAAATATTTGGCGGTGTAAGGTTTGCAACACAATGTTTTATTTTCTTCGTTGCATCAAGTTTAATTGTTGATTTATTATTTATTTTTCATAGTGTTTTGAGTTTAGTTCAAAATATTTAGGTGCTGTATGATTTAATAAAAGTGATATTTGCTAGCAAAGTTTTTAACGGTGTGTTGCACGCACCGTCATTCACCTTTTTTGAAATGGGTGTCGTCAATTGAAGTCGAAGGTATTTCTTATTTCGCATAGCATCTTGATTCAAAAATATTTCAAATTAAGAAAAATGTCTGAACACGTCGCTCAAACACACCATCAAAAGAAAGCAAAATCAAGAAATGTGTGTTACAATAGAAATGATGTGAAGCAATGTGCTATCAACCGTAAAAATCTATATATCAACCCAACAGACTAGAAGATCGTGCCAAAATTGTCTTAGATTCATATTTGGCTTCAAATACCTTTCCGGGTTAGTCGCTATTTCAGTTAGAGTATTAAGTAAGTAAGTATTGGGTATCCCCGTTTGTCTGACGCATTATTTAAAATTCAGTGGGTTATATTTTGCACAACCCTGTCACAGTGTGATGCGTTTTTCCATCGGCTCGGTTTATTCTGAACTTCCTGACAGATTAATTTCCGGTTTAACCTGGAACATCTATCTACTCTAGAATCAGATCTATTTTTTGATTGGAATATTAGAGAAACAACTATTAGAAGGTTCATTAACAATTCATTAATTTGTTAGTTTATAAAGAGTATAACTTAATTGGTAGAAATGCTGGAAAGCTTTTAATAAAGCTGTATCCATTACATGTATTAGAGTGCTACGGAGGCCGAATATGAATATATTTAGATACTAATATCTGTGAACTGACCATATAGCTATAGTTGTTTAGTTTCACCTTTTTACAGTGCAATGTAGTCCCCATCACCACAAAGACGTGTAACCTACCACGAATGTTGTAGGCTATATTGTTTTAAAAGGGATTTATATTGGATATTAAATGTGTTGTTATTAATAAAAATGGTATATCTTGTATATCTTGAATAACTTTCAACAGCTATAATTTTCTAACGAATAAAAAACTATTTAAAATAGGTGTTCTTCTTTTTATAGGTTGGGGAAGTTTTGCTTCATTTCTCAGCCCCTTTTATTACTTGATAATAGATGCTTATAAATATCCTTAATAGTTCCTTCCTTGTGGTCCTATACAATGCAACGTGTAAATTATCCTTGGTCTATTGTTTGTATATATTTCATGCGTAACATTTAACCTTTTTATAATAGTCTACGAATTCCTCGCCCCTTAGGTTGGAAGGTAAAACTATTATTATTGTCTGCTGTTTTATGTTTTCTTTTCTTTTCACTTGTCAAATGCACATGAATGTAGCCTACTCGTCTGTGTGCACGTTCCACAGAGGATGTTGGTGCGATCATTCTGTCACCGGATACGTAAAAGTACCTGTAATCGCAATACCGGTAACACACAGGTAACCTGTTATTTCTATCTTAAGAGATCGTATAACTCTCGTAACTCACACTCTGTATTTGGTCGCTGAGAAAAAGTTGAGCGATTTATAAGAATTATGGCGTCGAAGTAGCTGTGAGATTCCTCACCACTAAATGCTACCTGTTTTATATGTTTAAGGCAGAAAACAGCTGATGAGTTTAAACGGCTGAAAAAAAATTAATGTACTCTAAATAAATAAATTTATTACGTGTTTGCCTGTTTAATGTAAGGAATGATAGCGTGCTGAGCATTCTTACTAGGAACGACTAAATAAGTATCAGTCTGTAACACAAAACTTTAGTATACATTAACATTTTATAAAAGTATCTTGTTTACTTTAAACCGATCCACTACCTTTGTATTTCCATATGTAAAAATATTAATAAAATAAAGTGCTCTCAAAAACTCATTCCAACCAATTTGCCCGAGTTTCGCCGAACGTGTGGTTTGTTAAAGAGATTACACTGTATCTGCTTTCATGGCAAGTTCCATTTAAAAATTAACATATTTCACACTAATTTTAAATTTTAAACCCATTTTAAATGACGCTACAGTAATTTAATCTTTAATTTATGACATAATGAATTCTTACTTCGTCAATGTGTTGTGAGATTGGTAGACCTAATCATGAGATTAACATCAAATATTTTCTTAGCTAGTATAACCTATTTTAAACGAACCAACAAAGTTTTACCCGTTGAGAATCTAATATATGTCTAATGGATGAGTGTATCACGTACGCTAAGTTTCAATCTCCTAGATAAAAACTCACAAAGCTCAGAGCCTGGAGCCGCGCAGGGCTGACTTAGTAATTCACAGTAGACCGTTGGTTACAGGCTGCTCCGTAAACCTGTAATCCTCGTAACTAGAGTCAATTTAGACGAACGTTAAATAACAATTACTTTCGTTGCAGCAGAGCTGGACATGGACAGCTGAACGTTTACTTCTCTATAATGATTGCCCACTTTTTCTACGTTTCCTTACTTTACTTTATGTGTTATTACTTCTAATGCTATATGTGTTATATACTTTACAAGCATATGTCTTTCGAATATAGTAACATTATATATATGTTATTTTATATTTTATAGCTATATTTATAATTCACATACGAATCTTAATGTCAAGTTTAAACTGTTACTTAAGTTGATTTCTTAGGGTACACGTTTCGGTTAAAAACGTTTCGGTGAAAAAGAGTTCTTGATACATATTGTTCACATTTGTTCATACAAATAAATCTTGTCACACAACAATTATTAACACTGCTGAATAACATGAGTTAAGGGAGCTTTATTTCATAAATAATATCTTTTATAAATTAAATGATCCCTTCTGACCGCACATAACGTGTACCGAGTCTCGACTTAAAGGCCAACTCAATTCATATCCCTCGTCTGCTTTAAATATTAGATTATATAAATTGAAGCTGATTTATGTCACGGATAGCTATTAAGGGCGAAGATAGTTTATATATTTTTATAACCTTAATTCTGGTTACTGTC
This sequence comes from Nephotettix cincticeps, assembly GCA_023375725.1. NCBI lineage: Eukaryota > Metazoa > Arthropoda > Insecta > Hemiptera > Cicadellidae > Nephotettix > Nephotettix cincticeps. The sequence goes on from CM041791.1 coordinate 104,246,417, forward strand.
CCTTTAAAAGATATATCTAAATATACTTACATTTTTCTCTTACTGTTAAAAACAAGTAACTGATCGTTTTTGAATGTTTGTGACAACATATTTACATGTTTAAATTAGACTTTAGATAGTGAAATACGCAAAATAATCATTAATAATAATCAATTGCAGTCATTTTACAGTGTGCAATTTACAGTCATAATTACTTATCATCGACCACAGCTGTCGACGTATCTTGACGTTTGCCGCTTTACTCTGCCCTAAAACGGTTATCCAAATATCTGGTTCGTTTTGACATGGATACGTCTTAGATCTGGGGGAGAGGTATTTATTGTCAATCCTTCAGACAAAAATTTGAAACGGTAACGTCATATGCTTAGTGATGTAATTTATATCTAATTTATATAAGGACAGCTGTTTAGAAGAACTGAAAATATTCTTATTTGACCTATTATACAAACCTTTTTTTAACACTTTTGAAAATTTCCAAAATAAAAAACGAACTTGCTGAAACTAATAGTTCGAAAGACCTTCTTAGGCAATGCCAGGAGCTTGGAACAAGCAACCGCTTTATAATATCCTAGTGCCTTTAATTTCAGTGACACAAAAACAATAATGTTTTGGCTGCTGTAATTTTGAAACTACTCGTTTTATAAAATTAATAATCACATTTCGTATTTCCTAACTTCAAATCTTATTATGGTGCTGCTTTTTTACTTATAATACCTAGTATTAATTTATATGTTATATTTTATAAGATCAAAAGTATAGTCTAAGAAGTTCAGGACATTTTTATTTATTGAGATTTAGATATTGCTCCAATTTCTCTGTTGTTTTCATCGTGCTTTAAATAAATAATCAATTCTCATATACAAATTCTTACGTCAAACTCAAAATTATTGAGCTCAAAACTTTATTTGCCACTAAACGTCCCATGTTATATCCTAGCATGCAGTTCTGGCATTCACATAAGACCTTAAATTACTCTTCTTTTTTTAGATCAAATATTTTAATTGAAAGTTCTTAGTAAATTTGGAATATAATGCTAGTACAGTACAGTAATGTGAAGCGGAAGCTATCACTCTTCTGTAGTCCAACTACCACCAGTAAGCGAGCAATTTGACTGTTCAGTCACGACCTACACTAAATATTTCCCTCGGATAACAAGCTATAACATCGGGACAGCCAATTAATTATGCAAAGTATCGCGTATTATTTGCAGTAAATCAAGGGTAATTGACACGGAGAGCAACAAGGTGGCTGGTATTTGATCTTGAGATGATCATTTAGATTAATTTGTTCTTGAAATTTCAGCTAACATTGAAACGGGTAACCTTCGAATAGCTTTCTCTTACTAAAATGATATAATCGTTTTAATCCTAACAAATTCGAGGAACCCACTTGAACTGTTACACATAATTTTAAGGAGTGTATGGTTCTTCCTAAAACTAAATTAAAAAACTTAAACTTATAAATTCTAAAACTTACTGAAATTTCTATGTCGTATTAGAGTGAAAAGTAATTTTTGGATTGTTGTAAACGGCAGCGGCATAATGAATGCCACTTGTCACAATATCATACCACAATTCACAATATATTCTGAAGCAGAGTATAGGGGGGGTTCGTACCCTAAAATAATGTTTATGCGGGTTTAATATGTAGTTAATTCAAATATTGAATTTTTGTTAGCATCACTGTGACCAACTCAGAATTTTTAGTACAATGAATCTTTACCCATTGTCAATCAGTTACTGAGATAGAGACGAGACACTGATAAACACAGTCACGTTGTCTTTTGGACTTCCAATGTTGATCTTATGGCAAAAATGTGAAAAATTATATCTCAATTATTATTAGAAAAACCTTTAAACCCCCTTGTATACAATCGACATAGTTAATATCTAATAATATTGTGAAAAAGTAAAGTGTTATTGTTCCTCTTACCAGAAAATCCACTGTCGCATTACTTACATAGTTCTTCTGGAGAAAATACAGGTTTTACAACTTTCTTATTATTTGTAAATATTTTGATTATATTGCGAGTACAGCTTCATCTAGTGAAGCTCTATTTTTATTACTATATGTTGAACTTCCGTATTACCAGTATTTCAGTACGTATAATATGAGTTGAAAGGAACACACACACACTCAAACATATATATATATATATATCTAACAGAAACATCAAACGTAGGACCGGCTTTGATGTAACGTTAGATCAAGAGATTCGTCCATGGCCTATAATAGGCTAGATGAAATCTTAATGTGGCAAGTATTGTTGTGGGCCCACACAAATCATTAACTTAATAATGATTACTTATCGATAGTTATGTTATCAACTGTTGATGGAATTGAAAATGATAAACACCGAACCTATGGTTAGGTAAAGTTTAGAAATTTTCTCTACAGATCCAGCTTTATCTTAAAATTAATACAACTGGAAACTTGAAAATATATTTTAATATTTAATCGAAATGTATCGATTTAAAATCTTCTGAAGTGTGGCGGAAATAGCCGAAGGGCGGCGAACGGCGGAGATAGCGGCAACCTCTACTCTCGCTTATCCGACAATAACTCAGGTTTATTATGTCTTGAATGGTTTGTGCCACACTTGGCCGCCGTATCTGTATCCCATGAATCTGTTAAACGGCAACTGTCCATCATCAATCCTCTGTCAGCGGCCGCCCGACCGCGGACGGTCCATAGAGGAATAAAATTCATATTATTATTTTATATATTTCGTAGATTTTTTGCGGTAGGAGGCAACGGTAACGGGATTGTGTTTTACGAAGGAAAAACTCATGATGCGTGAATATCATAGCGTAATGTAAATAAAACTTGACCAAAAGCATATTTATAATTTGTCTTTGTTGTTTGTACGTTGTGGCTACCAAACATCTGATGTAGGGTCAAGGTACACTTCCCTATTCCGTATTCCTTTACGCACGCATTTGATTAGAACACTCTTGTGAAGCGCTTACACTCTTGGAAGGTGTGATAAACATCATTCTTTTATTTCTTACATATATGTTTTAGATCCAGTTTTAGATTAAAACGTTTTCTACCGTACCCAAATTTAACGTAATAACATTCTAAGTATCATACAAAATATACTTTACTTTTGTATACATTTTGTAAAGTATACAGTAAACAAAAAGTCCATAATGTTTTCCTAATTGATAGCATGTCTCTAGAGGATAAAGAGGTTAAGAACAATGCAGTACCTATAATACCGTATTCCGTTGAGCAAGATGAATGAATTTCAGTTATACGACCAATTATGCTTAAAGAATATTATGGGTGTTCTATTATATGTACCTCATTCAACTGTTCTTATTTTTTATTCTCGTCCGGTCAAAATTCACACAAAATTTTACAATAAATATTTTCACGCTACTATAGCTTTTTGCCGAAAGCATAGCTCGCTCCATCTACATCGAATTCATTACGTCGAGCCGTCCACACCTCTACAGTCATACTCGATGACCTGTGTCAGTTGACATGCAATGCCTCTTCCACTCATGTACAATAAGAATCTCTGGTACTCAATACTCTTTGTCAATTATTTTGACATATTTCACCTCTGCAGCACCACTCGACGCTGTGTACCCACTTACCTACCTTTACCTCTGCAGCACCACTCGACGCTGTGTACCCACTTACCTACCTTTACCTCTGCAGCACCACTCGACGCTGTGTACCCACTTACCTACCTTTACCTCTGCAGCACCACTCGACGCTGTGTACCCACTTACCTACCTTTACCTCTGCAGCAACACTCGACTCTAAGTGCCCATTCACGTGTCTCTGCAGCACGTCTGAGATCGTATCCCTCCGCCACTTCAGGAGCGGTTCATTTCCATTCCCTGTCACGCTCCGCCGGGGTTCGGCGCCACTTAAATTTTTTACGCTAGAAAACACATAAATGTTAGCATTACGAGTCACGACTTTTCAACGCACTAATGTCTTAATAACCAATCCGTCGCTCGTGTTGTACCAGTTTGATACTATCTCGGTATTCGTTATGAGACTGGATCACGACAAGATACGCAAAAAATAATCAAATTCCTCTGACAAAAAAAGCTTTAAATATCTTATAGCCGAAATAACCGTTGTAGATACACTGTTTCAAGTATTTTTCAAATTTGACCTACGAAGTTTAGGGGAACTTTAAAATACGAGTATATAAAATACATTTCTATGGAATGGCTAGTGGCATCAAAATTTTACTTTTATTAAACCCTTCCGCATAATACATACTTTATGCTTTATTTATTGCCAAAACCACCTATCCATCTACGTATAGTAAAGGTTTTTAGTGAACAACTAACTTTTAATGTGCAGTTTTTATCATTAAAATTCCGCCTAAGTATAGTAGCATAATTTAAGGGTTATAAAAATCTACAAAATCAAGGAAATTTTACTTCAGAAATATATAAAAAGAATATAAATAGGAAGAACAATATATATATACAGTATATTTTTACAGACGTTGTCAATTTGAAATGTAATACAAAACACTATGTATATTAAACTGAAATTTAATTTATAAAGATGATTGTATATTATACTAAACTCATTGAAAGGCCCGGCTAGTGATCGTTCACTACGTGTTGCCCGAGACTACAGTTCCGTGCGTCGACGTAAGGTGCCGGGGCCCGGGACGTCGCTCCTTACTGGGCTCGGGATGCGGATGAGGTCGAGATCCGATCAAGATATGAACCCACTGTCACTACGGCTCACTTGTTGCATTTTACAACGAGACCTCCATGTTTGGATTTACCAAGTTGCTTGATATCCTTTTCCAGGATAGGGAATATAGAGCGCCCCAAGCTTTCTGCTCTTGCGCGGGCTCGTCACTGTGTGTTTATATTTGTAGATTCAGTCAAAAATGTTATCGTTTTAGTAGTAAAAAATGATCTAGTATATGTATTAAGAGTTTGTATCTAGATTATTTCATTCACAATACGAATATTTCCATGATTTTTAACATATAAACCAAAACACAATCTCAATACAGTTAAACCAACGTAAGTAGAAAATATATGTTTTAATTTTGAACCGAAGAAACACGATACAAGCAAGATAATTCAGATAATAATCCTGATAGTAATAATATTAAAGATAATAATAATGAGTCATTTTAGGATATTAAGTTTTTGCTCGCTCGATCTTTGGTAGTCAGAATTACCTATTTATCTAAAACTAAACTATATTTCAGTTGACTTCAATACCAATCAAAAGGAGACTAAATCGTACTCGTCGTCACGCTATCCAGTCAGTTAAGATTATATTCCCGATAATTATCTTCGTCATTAGCCCAGTAATTGTGCATAAATATATGCATAAGTGTATTCATAACATACGCATAAACATATGCATGCGTGATACAATCTAGATGTACTGAAAATGTTTTTCGCATTATTAATGTATCGGAATGCAAAGCAATACGCCATCGCCAACATCCGTGGCGGGGGTAGGTGAGTTTCCGGTCTTGTTGCACCGTTGCATTGTTGCAGCCCGCAGCGGGAATGACGCGGGGACAGGAAGTGCGCCAATTGCGCCAATGAGGGGATTAACGGCGTCGGTGTTGCGCGGGTCATGGCTGTGATGTACACACGCCATTGCCCCCTAGCCTCGAGCGCCTCACGCGACTTCAGGGGTGCTGTCACATCCGTCAAAGCTCTCCTGCCCTCCTGTGTACAGCTCCAAACTGTTAGCAGTGCCGCTTGTGTCACGATGATATCCAGACCAACTAGCGCCGGGTTGTGAGGCTCGCTCTCTACTCTAGAGTTGTGGCACTCGCTGTCTTGCATAGAGTTGCATAAAGCGCATGCGCGGAACTACGTCGCCAGCGCTGAGGCAGCGATAGAGCAAACTGTACTTACTTTCAGGACAAACCTCGGATAAATGGATAATTGATTATTGCTTGACTTTAGATTTATTTCTCAAACTTGGTGGTCTAGCATACTTAAACCAAATTATAAATAATTGATAGTGAATACATTCCTACACAGAGCGTATGGACTGAAGAAGTGGTCTGAAATTTGGAAAAAAATATTTGCAAAATTAGTTTCGTAAACATTTTGTGAGGTCAACATAAACTTACTTAACCCTTTTTTGTAGTTTAAATCTTAATTGAGGTTCGATTATACATACTAGTTTTCATTAGTTCTTTGAACTTGAAATAATTAATCAAATTAAACTGAGCTTGGTTCTTCCTATCTGTAAATCCAATATACTTATTTAAAGGATTCCAGTACTTCAGGGCCGTTCACCATACCTGTATCCGTTTAGAAAATGGCATTTCTGCTTCTTTATCTCATAACCGGAACTCTATAATTCAAAAAAGGCTTACGTAGTTTGCTTTGAAAGTGGTTTATGATTCGTCAATAAATTTCTATTTAGGTAAATTACGTAGTTTAGGCCTAAGTGTTGTCGGTAAAAAGTTGCTACATTTTAATCTTTGAGACATTTTTAATATAGCAATTTGTAATGAAACTAGTGGCAACTTTAAACAGGATAATATTCTCGACATAGTGAAGTGTTTTCTGTTTCCAATCAGATAAGGCGATGCTCGTCTTTGGTGGCAAACACTGGCGAAGGTGTATTAATTAAACCGCATTATATGGGAACGAGGTTTTAACAGCTGGTTTAATCAAAATAGAATCTCCCGGAATTGCGAAGAGTAAATTAATGGTCTTGGTCAATTAATTGAGGATCTATTTTACATAAACACCGATTGATAACACGATAGCGTTAAGGAGCTGTTAGTAAATAGAGTGAAAATATTGTAGAAGACATTTTATATCCTTCCAAGTTACCGTTTCCGCTCTCAAAGTAATAGGTTATAAGAAATAAAAATAAATTAAATCCAGTTTCCGATTGATTATAATGTCGAGGTTTTTGTAACTTTAAGATATGTTAGTTTACAAATATTACATTATTTTAAATTACATAACTATAAAATATAAGGTATAAATCTACTGAAGTGGTTAATTTTGTCTAAAAATAATGAGTAAGTAGAATATTTGACAGAGAATCCGTTTAAAACGTTCTTTTAGCTATTTAAGAAAACTATTATATGCCAACTTTAGTATTTATAGTTTCCTTAATTTTGTATATTTTCATAACCTCAAGACTGTGTATCTACTTAAGAGCTAAGGTAACCGGGAATTGAAGACCGTTTTGAAGACCTATTGAACTTTTACCCTCTATTGAAGACCTATTTTAACCATAATTTAGCTGTAAAAACTAAATAAATTAATACATTTTTCAGGATTTTTAAGACGTAATTTAAAAATTATAGGGAAAAATGTGTGCTTGTCAGTTTTAAATATAATAATTGGTTAACTTCATAGAGAAAGGATCCATAAACAGTGGGAAAACATTTCACAGCTCTATCTATAAGGTGGTTAAAGTCCCTTCCTCCATTTAATTGTTTTATTTGTTAGAATAAGTAAATAACATTTGGGAAACCATACAAACTTAACCAAAAGTATTTTTTGAAGTTATCGAAAATGTTGAGAGCCCCCAAAATGGGGAATTTTGGTGCCTCATTTTAAAGGCCTTGGAATTGAAAAACTATTAGCAAACATTGGGGGTCTCTATTTCAACCTAGTACAAAATGGCCGCATTTTGAAATAAAGAAGCTATTACCGTAGGTTTAAATTAAGCCCGAGACCATTTTTTTTTGCTTTTTAGGTGCCCAGAGACCAAAACAATAGTCGTTAAAATTTTTATATATATATATATATATATATATATATATATGTGTCTGTGAACACGATAACTCTCGTAAAAATGGTCCGATCGAGACCAAATTTGGTAGAGACGTGTATTCCTTCAAATGCTCGGACGAGTTCGTAAACCAGACATATCGGTCAATGGGAACGGGTAGTTTGGGGGGGTTTTGTACCCCAAAATGGGGTTTTTTGCGTTTTTCATGTAATTTTTAAAAATTTCTAATTTTATATTTCACCATTGGAATCAGCTTAAAAAACTACACAATTAAGTTCCTTAAAGTTTTTCTCTATCTTCAACGGTTACCGAGATATAAAAAAATCTAAACACAGTACGTTGTATTTTGAGGCTCCAATGTTAATCTTATGGAGGATTAGGAAAAATTAATTTTTCACGTATAACTTTTTTTGATGAAACTTGATATTTAGCTTCATGTGGTTGAGATCCATACATTTGTGTGCTAAAAAAATCATAGTTTATGTGTTAGCATGGAGCAAACCTGCATACTACATTTCATGTTAATCATATGGAGTTAGGCAAATCCTTTATTTATGGACAGATGTTGATAAAAGTTGGTATATTGTTAAAAATAAAAATTTTTTGAGTATACTTCAGTGTTCCTCACAGCAGCAATACTTACTCTTTCCCATTTTAATCTTATAAATGAATATCTCCCTTTTTATGACTATTTTAAAATTGATATATTAAAACTATTATTTGGAAATCCTAGTACAAAATGGCCGCATTTTGAAAATTATGACCGTGGGTTTTTAAGTCCCTTCTCCCCTTGGTTTTTGCTACAATTTACATTTAAAGTGATTTTCAATAATGGTATTTATTGTAATAGGTACATATATATATATATATATAAATTTTAACGACTATTGTTTTTGGTCTCTGGGCAAGAAAAAAATAACATGATCCCGGGCTTAAGTCTTGCCATGAGACCTACGGTAATAGCTTCTTCCCTATGAGAAATTCGCTTAAAGGGGTATAAGAATCCTCTCATTCTCTCAATAATTGTATTAGCAATGCGCAGTAAACAGTATTTGACTACTGTAGTGGTGGTAAGTTAAGTTCTGACGCGTAGTAATCGAATCATTATATAATACTCAGCTGTGATTGGAAAAAATCCAAAATTAGGGTTGTCATTTTCTGTCCAATTCTGGCTGTCTGTCTGTAAAACAAAGGATGAGGCGTTTAATATTGGAAATGTTAACAACAAAGAACCGATAAAGTTTCGTTAAAATTGATTACAAGAGTAGGGCCCACATATAGAAAAATATGTTAATACTATATTCATGGCTAACAACTATTTATATTAATAAAAGTACTCAGACATTAAAGTACCCCATAAGAATATCCTTTGGGCAAAATCTACTTTTATTTTTATCTACTACCATAAAATCAACGGCAAGGACACAGTTCCAGTTATAACAACAGTTATGGTAGAGTAATAGGTTGTATGTTGCGGTGGAACCAGGAGTAATCACATCTGGTTCTGGAAGGCCCAATAACGCGACTGGGCGGTGATCATTGAGTGTAATTGTTATTTAATAGTCAAGTTTACCGAGGAGTTATGTCAGCCGTGGTCAGTCGGCCGTGAGGCTTCTGTCTTCTGACCCACTGGGACTGTCGCTGACGTACCGACGTACCGACGTACCGACGTACTTACGTACCGACCATCCGTGGGAGAAGAAAACGAGCGTTTCAGTATTCATGTTTTACTATTAGACAAACAGCACTTCCATTTAATTCGTTTTGAAGAATCCTGTTTTAGAACGCTTTAATCAATTAACAAAATTATCAATAAAGAGGTTACTTATTGCGGTATGTCCCTTTTCTCAATAAAAATTTTGGTTATACCTACTATTTAAAATAAATTCGAGTAACCCCTTTTTAGTTAATCTTAACAGAGTAATTTATAAGCCTAATATAAAACTAGAAATACAGTTAGTCGTCTATTCTCTATCAAATCCTGTTTACTGACCTTTGATAATGGAATTAAAGCGTTCTAAATAGAATTGTTTGAAAGTTTGTTTTACGCCAGCGCAGGTGGGATGGATTGTCTTCGCCAATGTCGATGAGATAAACATTGTTTAAAATCAACGTTAATCGCGTTTTCCTCTACTTCTTTTTAGAAAGTCATAAAAAGAATGACGTGTAAAATTAGTTTTGTTTAGGAAAAAAAATATTACAAGATTACAGGAAGATTATGAAATTTGATATCAAAAAAATGAAATAAAAAACATAATTTTCTACATAATAAATAATAAGTTTTATTGTTTTTAATTTGTTGTTTTATTTAAATAAAAAAATAATAATTTTAATTTTTTAAGTATTTATTTAATTTACAATAGGTTTAGCTGTATTGAACAATGAGTAAAAGTGATGATGGATGAAAAAAAACAAGTTTCAAAACCCAATGGCACTGACAAACTATGGTGATGAGATAATGTCAAAAATGTTAACAAAAAACTTAAATTTTTTTCGTGTCGATGACAAGGCTAAAATGTTGTTTCTTGAGAGTCTGAACGTGTGTCGGGTGTTGTCTAGAAGATTCAGGGCGAGAAAGTTGATGTTATTTTCGAGTCTATCATGATACTTGATACCAAATTTTGAAATTTCTTTGTTGACTTTGAGTATTTTTGTATCGTTACATTACATTATATGCCTTTTACAACGAAGAAACCTAGGAGGTCAGGAGATTGTCGCATGTCTGTTGACCAATATGTCGGTTCATTTGAATAAATTGTATTTAAATTATCACTACCAACACAAGTAACAAGTTGTCTTCCTCTTAGATTAATCAGCCTTGATCCCCACATTTGGCGCTTAGCGCTATAATCTCCGCCAGCTATAGAGTGTAGGCAAAACAAGATAACGGCTCCACCATGTGCAGTATTGTCAGGATGATTTGTAGAGTACACTGAGCAATATGGAATTTTTAAATAGCTTAATTCAGTTATCATTTCAGATATAAACGTTACATCAACTTTATGACTAAGCATAAATAATTTAATTTTTTGACCATGATTAGCCAAGCCGTTGGTATTCCACAAATATATTCTAAAAGAACGACTCATTTTAATTTAGAAATCACTGAGGTTGACAAATTAAATAATGTTCCGATTTGCTAGGCTAAAATAGTTGCGAACTTTTGCGGAAAACATCCATTGTCATATTTACATTTTTGTAGAGTCGTTGGCATTGGCATTGGAGTCATAGGTTTCCTTGCGACTCAGAAACCACACTGTAGCGTAGGTATAAAAAGGAAGGAGGATAATTTACATAATATACCCCTCTTATCTGGGGCCAACAAATTTAGAATTAACTTTTACAGTTTGTAAAACTGTGTGGAAAATGTAGGTACTTGTTAACTTATTACTGTCCTGGTGTTTATTTGACCGACCCAGTGATTTATTCAGCCAATCATTTACGCTTCTTGTTATCTCATTCCTTATATTTACTCACATATCTCTATAATGGCCACGTAGCTGATCATGGTTGTAGGGCCTACTGTAGTTACCTATGTGGTCAATAGATAGATAAAAACTCTTTGTAACTACACATCAATCCACCGTATGAAGATAAAATCTGTTTACTACCGTATCACACTTGCAAATCTACAGTCACCCATAGCACCAGTGAAACCTGTTAAATCTCTTGAATCATATGCAGCTATCTATTATCATTTATCAGTGCTATTATCAATTACTTACTGAGTCTATACACTAATAAAATATTAGCAATAGTATGATCATTTCTGATAATAGCTTGATAGTCCCCTTATCTAAAGGAAATAACTTTTGAAAACCATTACAGCAAAACTATCATTTGTGATTAACCGCTCTAGGGTAATATTATCAGTTGGTCTGTTGGGGTGAACAACAAACGTAGCGTCATAGCATTATCATCATGAACGGTAACTGAGCTCATTACAAAAACTTCTAGTGTTAGGGTGGCTTTAAACTTTTTGTTTGGCCTATACTGGGTGGATTTTGGCCAATCTGACCAAACACTAAATATGTCATGAGACACCCTCGACAAAACAATAATACAAATACAGTAGAGTAAATTTTGATGTTATCCATCAATAGCATGATTCAATATTTTCAATTGCCGCAGATCAGATAGGGCTTGTGAGAAGGATGACAGCCCATCGCCATCGCCATTTCCATCGCCTGGCCACCTGACCGCTTACACAAATACGAGTTTAATACCTGCTGGATCAATTATCTAAATGAACATCTCGAGATCAGTGAGGAACGGTCGTCTGGTTATTTTTCTTGTCAATTATTCTTGATTTACTCTAAATAATCCGCGATACTTTGCATAATTAATTGTTTGCTATTACACACAGTTATCTGAGCGGAAATGTTTGGCCGTGGGTCGTGTTGGAGCGCTCGACCAGCTCTTGGTTAGTAATCTCCGAGATAGGTTCGCTGTAGCGATGTGAGGCTGAGCTGAGAGGCTATATGTCAGGTAAATATATAAAATTAATTGATTTTATTAGCCAGTAAAACATGCATTATAATGAATGATACACTGCAAAATAGTTTACTGTTTTATGAAGTTAATTTACTACCGTATTGATAGTAAATGGAAGTTATGAAATGAACTTACCAAACGAGGTTAAATTAACCTTACCCTCTAACAGGGTCACTGAGTTAAATGTAATGAATAGTGACTGTAATTAAACTGACTATGATTTTTAGTACAGTATTGTATTTCAAAACACATTTTTATGTTTTAGAATCCATCAGTAAGCCTGTAAAAATATTTCCATATACGAATACGGTGAATTATTTCTCCTAATACTACGAGTAGGAAATCGCAATTTCAAAACCTAATCCTGCTCTGGGCACCAATCAACCATCGGTACGGCAAAATCCATCAGGAATCCATCTCTTGAGTGCCAAATGATGGAGATTGGCATCTGTCAAAATTAGGCTGAAGGTCAGATGAAGTCAGTGGACCGGTATAGATCCTTCAGCTTGTTCCATATAAAGTTTGAAGTTTTGATTATCTTATGATTACATGTTAGTGCACTAGAAAGTGGATAAACTTCTCCCTCGCAAGTTTCAGGTAATACTCAATCCCACAAGATATGGTAAGAATCAACCCCAAGTTGGAAAAAAAACATTGATCATACTTGATAAAATAAAACTATGATAATGCGTCCAATGCTACTAAATTATAGGCATGCACATGGACAAGTCACAAGGTCTAACTCAAATATCAATTTTCAATCAGCAACAAATCCGTGAGATGTGGACCGTCCGCGGTCGGGCGGCCGCTGACAGAGGATTGATGATGGACAGTTGCCGTTTAACAGATTCATGGGATACAGATACGGCGGCCAAGTGTGGCACAAACCATTCAAGACATAATAAACCTGAGTTATTGTCGGATAAGCGAGAGTAGAGGTTGCCGCTATCTCCGCCGTTCGCCGCCCCTCGGCTATTTCCGTCACACTTCGGGAGTTAGTTCACAACCTTTCTGTTGTTCAACTCACTGATCCGATTTTATGCTGGGCGAGGTAAACACATTTTAATTAGATTAAATATAAAAGATAATTTCGCTAACTTACAAAATTTAAACCAAACAGCGTAATAATATTTTTTTTAATTTTTATCAAACATGGGTTTTAAAAAAGCTTCCTAAAACAACTCCACTTTCAAACTCTGCGTGGGTGTTTTATAAAGAAGTTTTTATAATATAAGAATTTTTATTGATTTCTGATCGAGGGAAAAAATCAATATCTAATTTATGGACTCGCAACATTGACTCAACCTTTAATATATGCAGATATGACCCAAACTTGTCATGTGTTTCGTTTAACTACGTATCGTCCACAAATCATGTTGCTGCGAAAATAATCAATTTACCAAATTGCAGAGCTGGCGGAAAACATGTAGGGCAAAACGTGATTTAATTTGGCGAGGGCGGCTGCGCTCTGTAATTTGATCAGATGTTTGCTGAGACGATTATAGATGGCGTTGATATCGCCAGGATCAGATGGTCAGCTGGTCAGCTCTAGCTACATGCAAACTAAATTTTTGCCAGTCATGACTGGTGTTGCCACGAACATCACTGTGACATCATTTTGTAGGTTTTAGTTTGGAAATTTATTTTTTATCGTTTTCCACATACTTTGTCACACCATTAGCCAAGATTTTTATCTAATGTACTCATCATGCTTCATTGATAAACAGTTTATCGGTGATATTTTAAGAACAACTTTCTTAGAAATTAAACACATTAGAAGAAACAATGTATTAAAACTTATTCTATGAGTTATTTTATTTGTAATAAATCCTTTTTTCTTTATTTTTAAAAATGTTATAGTTGGGAGTTTGAAAATATTCAATATCTCACATGCATGAAATTAGAAATTATTAATTTTTGAGAATACTATTTGTTGGCATATGCCTGAACCTTTCAGGGTTTTGCTAAAGGAGTTTACGATGATGACATGGTACAACAAAAGCCTATTTCACTACCAGATACAGTTTATTATTTAACGATCAGTCCTTGGATCGAAGTTAGTTCCCTTAATAAATGACAAACGGGCATATTACACATAATATTACGGGGTAAATTAATATAAAATTCAAGTGTTGCGTGTAAGAAATTATTTCAATAACATCAAAGCTTAAAATTTGAGGTAAAAAATGAGGTCGTTACCTTAAGGAAACGTATTATAGAACACAACTATAGTGAAGATATTTAATTTGGTAAAAATACCCAGATGAATTTGACAATCTATTCGTTGTTTCGGAGAAATGTTACATGTGTTTTCCTTCACCTGATCGTTATTAATGTTAAATAAAGAATTTATTTCTTAAATATTAGCAATGTCATATATGATTTTTACTCAGTCTATTGGGCGATGAGTCTAATTTATGTTTATATTTATAGTTTAAGATGTTAAAATTGCATTTAAATATCAGCAATAAAATAATATTTCTTGGTGAATTTACTGCAAAAACCTGAATAGTACGAACAGTGATGTTGGTTTCGCATTGACCTACGAGCATCCCGCACACTTCCAGATGACCGATTGTCGCATGCTCATATCGCATTGACCTACGAGCATCCCGCACACTTCCAGATGACCGATTGTCGCATGCTCATATCGCATTGACCTACGAGCATCCCGCACACTTCCAGATGACCGATTGTCGCATGCTCATATCGCATTGACCTACGAGCATCCCGCACACTTCCAGATGACCGATTGTCGCATGCTCATATCGCATTGACCTACGAGCATCCCGCACACTTCCAGATGACCGATTGTCGCATGCTCATATCGCATTGACCTACGAGCATCCCGCACACTTCCAGATGACCGATTGTCGCATGCTCATATCGCATTGACCTACGAGCATCCCGCACACTTCCAGATGACCGATTGTCGCATGCTCATATCGCATTGACCTACGAGCATCCCGCACACTTCCAGATGACGATTGTCGCATGCTCATATCGCATTGACCTACGAGCATCCCGCACACTTCCAGATGACCGATTGTCGCATGCTCATATCGCATTGACCTACGAGCATCCCGCACACTTCCAGATGACCGATTGTCGCATGCTCATATCGCATTGACCTACGAGCATCCCGCACACTTCCAGATGACGATTGTCGCATGCTCATATCGCATTGACCTACGAGCATCCCGCACACTTCCAGATGACAGATTGTCGCATGCTCATATCGCATTGACCTACGAGCATCCCGCACACTTCCAGATGGACCGATTGTCGCATGCTCATATCGCATTGACCTACGAGCATCCCGCACACTTCCAGATGACCGATTGTCGCATGCTCATATCGCATTGACCTACGAGCATCCCGCACACTTCCAGATGACAGATTGTCGCATGCTCATATCGCATTGACCTACGAGCATCCCGCACACTTCCAGATGACCGATTGTCGCAAGCTCAGAGCGCATTGACCTACGAGCATCCCGCACACTTCCAGATGACCGATTGTCGCATGCTCATATCGCATTGACCTACGAGCATCCCGCACACTTCCAGATGACCGATTGTCGCATGCTCATATCGCATTGACCTACGAGCATCCCGCACACTTCCAGATGACCGATTGTCGCAAGATTATATCGCATTGACCTACGAGCATCCCGCACACTTCCAGATGACCGATTGTCGCATGCTCATATCGCATTGACCTACGAGCATCCCGCACACTTCCAGATGACAGATTGTCGCATGCTCATATCGCATTGACCTACGAGCATCCCGCACACTTCCAGATGACCGATTGTCGCATGCTCATATCGCATTGACCTACGAGCATCCCGCACACTTCCAGATGACAGATTGTCGCATGCTCATATCGCATTGACCTACGAGCATCCCGCACACTTCCAGATGACCGATTGTCGCATGCTCATATCGCATTGACCTACGAGCATCCCGCACACTTCCAGATGACCGATTGTCGCATGCTCATATCGCATTGACCTACGAGCATCCCGCACACTTCCAGATGACCGATTGTCGCATGCTCATATCGCATTGACCTACGAGCATCCCGCACACTTCCAGATGACCGATTGTCGCAAGCTCAGAGCGCATTGACCTACGAGCATCCCGCACACTTCCAGATGACAGATTGTCGCATGCTCATATCGCATTGACCTACGAGCATCCCGCACACTTCCAGATGACAGATTGTCGCATGCTCATATCGCATTGACCTACGAGCATCCCGCACACTTCCAGATGACAGATTGTCGCATGCTCATATCGCATTGACCTACGAGCATCCCGCACACTTCCAGATGACCGATTGTCGCATGCTCATATCGCATTGACCTACGAGCATCCCGCACACTTCCAGATGACCGATTGTCGCATGCTCATATCGCATTGACCTACGAGCATCCCGCACACTTCCAGATGACCGATTGTCGCATGCTCATATCGCATTGACCTACGAGCATCCCGCACACTTCCAGATGACAGATTGTCGCATGCTCATATCGCATTGACCTACGAGCATCCCGCACACTTCCAGATGACCGATTGTCGCATGCTCATATCGCATTGACCTACGAGCATCCCGCACATTTCCAGATGACCGATTGTCGCATACTCATCTCGCATTGCCCGCAGCCATACGTGCAGGAATGTCGTGCAATCTACGCATGCGCATTGGGCGGCAGTAATAACGACTGCGAACAATACGGGCTGTGCAGACGGCGAAAACAGGAGGTACAACGTTGATTCGTCCCTGATACCTGAGCTTGGGGTGTGAACTGGTAAAAGGGAAAATAATTTACATACTAAATAGTCTCTCCAAATGTATAAAACGTGGTGAAATATAAAATTATTGTTTCTAGCAGGTATCAAAACGTGATGCACGTTGTCCAAGAGTTCAAGGGTTAAAATATAAAAGCTCACAAAATAACTTTCTACATCAGACAGAAACCGGTCTTAAATGAATTTATATTCAATTTTCACCACCAAAACCAACAGCTGTTAGGTGAAGGGCAAAATAAACTGTTTTTGAAATACCAGGAACCAGGGAAACATAATCAACTTATCGTGAACTGTCATAAATAATTACCATGTGTCTGGTTGAAGGGGATCCCACACAATTCATGAATAACGGCTGAAAGCTCACTTGGAACCACGAAGGTAAGCCAGTTTTTACATATAGATATTGTCTTCATTAATGGCGATTTATTTTCTCTAAATATAGAATAACTTTTTTATTACATACTTAATCACGTAATTTAAACAGCTTAATTTTTCCTATGGTTTTTTTAGAAATAATGAATTACTGATAACTTCACAATTTGTCAATCATGTGATGGAAACCGGAGGTGGTAGCATGTGAATAAAACTTAAACTACACAATAAATAGTTTACCTAAGATATTTAAGGGATATTAAAGGTAATTCAATTTGTGTTCATTATTACTATATAACGTGAAGAGTAATAAAAAGTGGATCAAAGACTTGTAACGAATGAAATTACGAAAATACTGTATAGAGGTAGGCACACACAAAACAATAAGGTTGAAAGTAAATCAATATTAAAACTGCCAATTGATTGATTTTGATATAACTAAGGGGATTAATATTATGCCTCCATTTAAAATATTTTACTTAGCAAAGGTCTCGATAAATTCATATACAGGGCACGTAACAAAATGCTGTGGCCACAGAAGTTGAAACGACACCGGTGCGGATCTCGCGAATATACAACTAATATTACTAATACTAGATATCATAATATGTAGACCGTACGACATGTAACAGATAAAGTAATGTATACTGCAGATATCATACACGTGACATGGATGTAGACCGTACAACATGAAAGACGTGTGACACAGACACTGAGCGGCGCCTCGTACACCTGGACACCTAGCCGCGTGTTGATAGAATGTTGTAAACTCCGCAATACTGCAGATATCATACACGTGACATGGATGTAGACCGTACGACATGAAAGACGTGTGACACAGACACTGAGCGGCGCCTCGTACACCTGGACACCTAGCCGCGTGTTGATAGAATGTTGTAAACTCCGCAATACTGCAGATATCATACACGTGACGTGGATATAGACCGTACGACATGAAAGACGTGTGACACAGACACTGAGCGGCGCCTCGTACACCTGGACACCTAGCCGCGTGTTGATAGAATGTTGTAAACTCCGCAATACTGCAGATATCATACACGTGACGTGGATATAGACCGTACGACATGAAAGACGTGTGACACAGACACTGAGCGGCGCCTCGTACACCTGGACACCTAGCCGCGTGTTGATAGAATGTTGTAAACTCCGCAATACTGCAGATATCATACACGTGACGTGGATGTAGACCGTACGACATGAAAGACGTGTGACACAGACACTGAGCGGCGCCTCGTACACCTGGACACCTAGCCGCGTGTTGATAGAATGTTGTAAACTCCGCAATACTGCAGATATCATACACGTGACGTGGATGTAGACCGTACGACATGAAAGACGTGTGACACAGACACTGAGCGGCGCCTCGTACACCTGGACACCTAGCCGCGTGTTGATAGAATGTTGTAAACTCCGCAATACTGCAGATATCATACACGTGACGTGGATGTAGACCGTACGACATGAAAGACGTGTGACACAGACACTGAGCGGCGCCTCGTACACCTGGACACCTAGCCGCGTGTTGATGGACTGTTGTAAACTCCGCAATACTGCAGATATCATACACGTGACGTGGATGTAGACCGTACGACATGAAAGACGTGTGACACAGACACTGAGCGGCGCCTCGTACACCTGGACACCTAGCCGCGTGTTGATAGAATGTTGTAAACTCCGCAATACTGCAGATATCATACATGTGACGTGGATGTAGACCGTACGACATGAAAGACGTGTGACACAGACACTGAGCGGCGTCTCGTACACCTGGACACCTAGCCTCGTGTTGATAGAATGTTGTAAACTCCGCAATACTGCAGATATCATACATGTGACGTGGATGTAGACCGTACGACATGAAAGACGTGTGACACAGACACTGAGCGGCGCCTCGTACACCTGGACACCTAGCCGCGTGTTGATAGACTGTTTGTTGTAAACTCCGCAATACTGCAGATATCATACACGTGACGTGGATGTAGACCGTACGACATGAAAGACGTGTGACACAGACACTGAGCGGCGCCTCGTACACCTGGACACCTAGCCGCGTGTTGATAGAATGTTGTAAACTCCGCAATACTGCAGATATCATACACGTGACGTGGATGTAGACCGTACGACATGAAAGACGTGTGACACAGACACTGAGCGGCGCCTCGTACACCTGGACACCTAGCCGCGTGTTGATAGAATGTTGTAAACTCCGCAATACTGCAGATATCATACACGTGACGTGGATGTAGACCGTACGACATGAAAGACGTGTGACACAGACACTGAGCGGCGCCTCGTACACCTGGACACCTAGCCGCGTGTTGATAGACTGTTGTAAACTCCGCAATACTGCAGATATCATACACGTGACGTGGATGTAGACCGTACGACATGAAAGACGTGTGACACAGACACTGAGCGGCGCCTCGTACACCTGGACACCTAGCCGCGTGTTGATAGAATGTTGTAAACTCCGCAATACTGCAGATATCATACACGTGACGTGGATGTAGACCGTACGACATGAAAGACGTGTGACACAGACACTGAGCGGCGCCTCGTACACCTGGACACCTAGCCGCGTGTTGATGGACTGTTGTAAACTCCGCAATACTGCAGATATCATACACATGACGTGGATATAGACCGTACGACATGAAAGACGTGTGACACAGACACTGAGCGGCGCCTCGTACACCTGGACACCTAGCCGCGTGTTGATAGACTGTTTGTTGTAAACTCCGCAATACTGCAGATATCATACACGTGACATGGATGTAGACCGTACGACATGAAAGACGTGTGACACAGACACTGAGCGGCGCCTCGTACACCTGGACACCTAGCCGCGTGTTGATGGACTGTTTGTTGTAAACTCCGCAATACTGCAGATATCATACACGTGACATGGATGTAGACCGTACGACATGAAAGACGTGTGACACAGACACTGAGCGGCGCCTCGTACACCTGGACACCTAGCCGCGTGTTGATAGAATGTTGTAAACTCCGCAATACTGCAGATATCATACACGTGACATGGATGTAGACCGTACGACATGAAAGACGTGTGACACAGACACTGAGCGGCGCCTCGTACACCTGGACACCTAGCCGCGTGTTGATGGACTGTTGTAAACTCCGCAATACTGCAGATATCATACACGTGACGTGGATATAGACCGTACGACATGAAAGACGTGTGACACAGACACTGAGCGGCGCCTCGTACACCTGGACACCTAGCCGCGTGTTGATAGACTGTTGTAAACTCCGCAATACTGCAGATATCATACACGTGACATGGATGTAGACGGTACGACATGAAAGACGTGTGACACAGACACTGAGCGGCGCCTCGTACACCTGGACACCTAGCCGCGTGTTGATAAAATGCTGTAAACTACGCAATACTGCAGATATCATACATGTGACGTGGATGTAGACCGTACGACATGAAAGACGTGTGACACAGACACTGAGCGGCGTCTCGTACACCTGGACACCTAGCCGCGTGTTGATAGAATGTTGTAAACTCCGCAATACTGCAGATATCATACATGTGACGTGGATGTAGACCGTACGACATGAAAAACGTGTGACACAGACACTGAGCGGCGTCTCGTACACCTGGACACCTAGCCGCGTGTTGATAGACTGTTTAAAACATACTGCAGATATCATACTGGATGTGACAAAAATGACACAAACTGTGACGCACTGACACTAGTAGACGTGACTGATACCGTTGTTACACCTGACCACCGACAATGGACCTTGACTAGACCTACACGTGTAAATATAGAAAGGTACACACACCTGATAGACACTGAGCGCGTGTGAAAGACCAGCTGTGTTGTAATCCGCATGGATATCATACATGACATAGACCTCATGAAAGACGTGTGACACAGTTGATGGCGCCTGTAACAAAGACACAGATATCTAGACGACCCTAAAACTGCAGAATGTGACGTACACATGTAACGTACGTGAGACGTACTACGTACACGACACTGGATGATGTGTAAACATCAAACTGCAGAACTATACGCAATACAGACATAGCCCGTGACGTTTAGACATCCGCTACATGCAGATTGAACTACATACACTACGTGGTAGATAATACGAGCACGAAGAACTGAGCCGCCTAGACACTGAAACACTGGGCACTAGCTGTGACTTGATACTGCACTTCACGTGGATATGTGACCGTACTGAAAGACGTTAAAATGATGAGGACAACAGACACTGAGCCCTCGTACACCTGGAACTGCAATACTGCAGATGTTAGAATGTATATAGACTCCGGCATGAAAAAGACACAGACACTGAGCGGTACACCTAGGTGTGACAAGACAAATCGTGCACGTACCACGTGATACGCAGAAAACGTGTCTTGGATATCGGCTACCTGGACACATAGTGCGATGGTAAACGTTGTTGGTAGATACGCAGATAAACTACAGATAAAACCATAAAGACGTGGAAAATGTGACACGACTGTCGTACACCTGGAAGACGTGAAGTTGGTAATAGCAACACTGAAGACGTACAACTGTGATAAAGACGTGGATGACACAACACGCGGACGTGGATATACCGTACCGGGTTTGATGATATGTAAACTCCTGACTGAATACGTGGACATGGTACGACCATGAAAGACGTGTGACACAACACTGGCCTCGTACACCTGACACCTAGCCGGTGTGTGATTGTTGTAAACTCCGCAATACTGCAGATATCATACACATGACGTGGATATAGACCGTACGACATGAAAGACGTGTGACACAGACACTGAGCGGCGCCTCGTACACCTGGACACCTAGCCACGTGTTGATGGACTGTTGTAAACTCCGCAATACTGCAGATATCATACACGTGACATGGATGTAGACGGTACGACATGAAAGACGTGTGACACAGACACTGAGCGGCGCCTCGTACACCTGGACACCTAGCCGCGTGTTGATAAAATGTTGTAAACTACGCAATACTGCAGATATCATACACGTGACATGGATGTAGACCGTACAACATGAAAGACGTGTGACACAGACACTGAGCGGCGCCTCGTACACCTGGACACCTAGCCGCGTGTTGATAGAATGTTGTAAACTCCGCAATAAATACTCTCGCCGCCAGATTTGCAAGGGTAATTTTCGCGATTAAAGAATGTCCGCTATGAATATTAACTAAACAAGAGGAATAGTTTGTTTTGGCGACCTGTAATCTGTAAGCCGCAAGCCCCGGAGCGCCCTGCCGCTCACCACTGCTGTAAATAATTCATGTCACCATTACATTGACGACTACACTGCGGGAGGAAACCTACTCCACCTTCTTATGCAGTAGGTTCAAGAATTGATAACTGATTATTTGCCTTCGTTTAAAAACGAGTAAAATAATTGGAAGGATAATCCAACGCTGGCTTTATTTCAGAATCATTCCGACCTGCAGTAAAGCAGATAATGTTGATGGATCAATTATTAAGTAAACTGTGAGGTCAGAAGTCGTATTTTGAGTTAATCTTGGTGTGCAACAAGTACTTAAAAATATTAAGCCACATCAGCAAAAGTTTTCAACAGTTGTAAATGGAATATGATTGTTATTTTTTGAAGCATACAATTGTCATTTTAACATGTGGAAGAAGAGGGTAGAAAACCTATCTAAAAATCCACTACAAATATCGTCATTTTTGGTGTCTTCTGTGCCATAAACATTGTCAATTGTTACACAATTTTATTGGTTCAAGTTTTATATTTTCACCATCTAATATAATTTGTCTGTATTCAAAAATATCCAAGCAAAAATCAGGTACTTATATTAAATTAGTGATCAAAAATAAAAATAAATAACTGAAGTTATAAGAATGTATAATTTGAGACCCAATTAATGTAAGAATGTGGATCATAATATTTGTTTTTTAGTCAATTATTTATATTAGTGAGTATTTATTTCACGTATAAATTCCTCACATATTTGATTTCGTTTTTATACATACTGAGCTTTACAGAATGTCTAAAGGTGAGTTTTTTTAAATATATAGATAAATTTAGTAACTTTCTTAGTAATTAAGTTTTCATGTTTTATTTTATATTCTACAAATTTGTATTGTGTGTCATGATTGTATAAGTGTTTCTTTATTGATGTATGATATTAAAATATTAACCTCGTCGTGTTTAAGGATATTTTTGTACAGCGACAGTTAGTTGTTGAAGTGATATCAGCCCAATCTATAACTGTTCAGCAAACAGCTGATCAAATTACAGAGTGCGGTCGCTCTCGCCAAATTAAATCACGATTTGCCTCACATGTTTACCACTAGACCTGCGATTCGGCAATTGATTACGATATGTCTCCTGTTTTTATGTCCCTCAATTTGGTAAGTGATTACTTTATGTCAGGTCAGCATGACCGCTTTATAGAGTTTCGATCCACAGTTATTTTAGTTCCAGTTCCATCTACATCATATTAATCTTTCGTTCGATGTCAACCCGAACTATCAGACTAGTTGTATTCCTAGAATGTTTTAAACATTATGCCGGGGAAATGGTCAACCATAATTTAACCACATCTGGTTTTACAAATCCATCAATAACCTAAATAATACAAAGCCGTTTACTTTAGCCTCACACCCTCATTTTGCAAAGTTCCTCTGAAAATAATCAAAGTATAATACTGTACCTACAATAGCATATTAAAATAACCATAAAGTAGACAAGAAAACAAATCTTTTAAATATATGTTTTTTTTATATTTTTTTTAGATTCATGAGCAACAGTAAACTTTCCGTGGATCCTGGCTCATAAAAAAGTCCAAAGAAATCAGCGGCAACATTCTACAGAGTTGCTAGAGGACCAGCCGGTGGCTCGGGGCGGCCTGCGATTGGACGAGCGCCAGCCAGCCCATAAAGCAACACCTGTAATTGGCAGAGCCCTTAGGTCCAACTCACTCTTTGACGCCGTATTTGAAGTTTTTATTATTGACACGATGTAATAAAAATCGACTTAGCATTCGAAATTTGTTGCTGTTGGAATTTTCGTTACACGATGCACGATACAGCCTAACAGGCCTAATAAGTGGTTCGGTGCCTCAAATATCTGGAATAATCTGATGGTTGGTTGAAACGGTTTATTTAATTTAAATATGCCACCAAACAATTATACATTTATTTTAACGCCACTTCTTGTCGGACCCAAACCAAAGGTCCACCCCACAAGCTATCAAACTGCAATGTTACCCAATTGTTTGGGAAATTTTTTCTTAACATCTTAAAACAGTTAAACAGTTTAAAAAATCCCGAACCCTTTCACATTTTTAGGGTCTAAAATAGGTGGATTTTTTACCAGTTTTAGCCTTGAGCCTCTGCTCATTAGCCTTTTCTAAGGCGTTTCTATTCTAACATGATTGAATCATTTTGGTTTGTTTCAACATTTTTAAAAAGTGTCCAAAATATATATACATTCTGCACCTCATAGCATCCCCCCACTGAACCTTACAATTGTTGTTATAATGTTAATGAGTTATTTTTTATCGGTAGTTCATTTGGTTTATTCCCTATAGTAGAATACCATAAATGTGAAGTAGACACGTAGGCAGTTAGTTATTGAAATGCAGTGGTGTAGTGGAGCCGGAGCGGTCCGGCACAGCTCGTGCAGCCGAGACTGAGATTTGTATACTTGTAAGTTGCCTTTTTATAGAGTGTGGTAGGTAAGCGAGTGGCTCGCATCATTTCATTATCAACACGCAATATCGAGGCAATTTTAGGCGTTTTACATTAGCCCTAACCTAACAACATCGTAACACCAGAATCAGACACTAGGGCTTACTTGAAGACCATATATATTTTTATAGTATCTAGTTTTTTTACTCAAAAATATATTTATTTTTACAACAAACTTGAGGCTGATTAAGAACTGTTGAGATTATTTGTATTTTCAGTCTTCAACCATTTAAATCCTATTCATTTTAATCTCCGTCTAAGATATTTATTTCAACACACCCTCTTCCTACAGAACAGCCTTTAATTTCGATGAAGTTGCGGTGTTTTTTACAAAAAAAATTTGAGGATTTTCCTCCGTGTTATGTGGTGGGTAAACTCATCTACAAATATGTTCTTCTTCCTTGACCTGCACTCGCCAGTTTGGGTTGAAAAAGAAAGCGAACACTTACTAAAAAGGGACCGTTTGCCTTCGACTGCAATACTTTGCATGAATACAACAGATACCCCAGGAGCATCAATAGTCGCTTTAGCAAAATTAAACTTCGGTTGATGTAATTCTTTTATAAATAGATAAATTCATTGTACACAATTCCTCGCGTTTGACCACGCAATGACCTTCCTGAGGAACTTGCAGACTTTGACTACCCAATACCCCCCTCCAAAGAGTAATGGCCTTCCTGGGAAGGACCGCTCCGGCACAGCTTTTTTTAGCACTACACCACTGCTGAAATGGCAAACTAATCGAGATAGGTAGTTTAAGCCAAGTATGAATGAGAAATGAGTGTAAGATGATTATGGCGTGGTCTTGTATACTTGCTACTTACCAAGGCTGACATTTTACTCAGACAGAAGTGTTCATAAATTGCCCAACAGTCAATGGCATATTTAAGGAACCTACAGTTTAACTTTTAGTCCGAACTACTGCCTCTGAATTACGAACTGGTCTAATTATAAGGATGGTATTTGCGGCTTAAAGTCGTATTCAATGCTGCGGACGTTAATCCACAAGAGAACATTACACCCACCGACAATCGGTCACAACTATTCACAATTCGTGAACTCCAAGTAGCTGAATTACAGATTACACCACGATCCCAGTCTTTAGACACTAGGTTAAACCGTTAGGTTAGACTCTAACCCATCCCAAAATCATAGCATGCTATCTGTGGCGTTCACATTATTAAAGGCAAAATGAAGTAGTTTTTATAAGTCCCAAATAAAACTCTAACTTTTAGAAACATACATATCGGCAAAACAAATTCACAACAAATAGCAAATTAGGAAAACAATTTTATTGCTAAACGCCAGCCATAAAATTATTTACTGAGGCTGCTGACTGAGGTTTTGACCAAAAGTGAAATTCAAAAAAGTAAAACAAATGGATTTCTGTAGTATTCTCTTATTTCTTCACTTTTAACTTATAAATTAAAATATAAACTGAGCACCGTGATATTTCCTAAGTCCGAGATAGGCGTTATCTCAATTAAACTGTTTAACCCGGCGAACTAATTGGTTGGCTACTTCGATCAGCTGTTCAACAAAGACCTATCAGCTGATCTATTCAATTACTTCCTTGATATATTCGCTCGCGTGATTGGCTGGGAGGCCTCTCATAGTTTATGTTTGCCTAATCTAATTGGTTCTCGAGATTTTATAATTATAATCGCGTTGAGCGGGTTATGTTGCGCAACGATCTTTGACCGCTGGCGCTCATGGCGGGAACTTTCCTTACTACTCGGCTCTGCAGGTCTCATAAAGTTACAGCTACTGGTACTTATCGTTGCAGACCTAACTATCTAATTATTTCTTTATTGAGTAATAAATATAAAAAAATTAAATTTTATTCGCAAAAAAACAGTAGTAAATTAAGGTTTAGGAGCTTCTTCGGGGAGCGTTATTGCCTTGTATAGTACAATCTCCTCGAATTATATTCCAATTCCAAATTTTAAAAAACTCCGGTCAAACTGTCCTGGTTGAGCACCAAACACACACGCGCGCGCGCGCACACACACACACACACACGCACACACACACACACACACACACACACACACAAAAACACAAAAAAATGCACATACATATATGTATATATATATATATATACTCGTATATATATATATATATATATATATATATATATATATATATATATATATTATATGTTTGGTGCTCAGCCAGGGCAGTTTGACCGGAATTTTTTAAAGAATTTCATATCTTACCTGATAGTTTTCAGTCTGTCAGTGGCGTTTCTTATATATAAACACAATCACAGACCAATTAATTAGATACAATCAATAAAGGTTTCCAGTTTATGTTATTTGTAAGCTAATCAAATAACGTACACTCTTTACAAACTTATATTTGAACGAACAGAAAATGGCTTTATTCTATGTCGTTATATCGTTTTATGAATACTTTTATGTTTTTTCTTCAGCAAAACATATCACATTAGTTTAAATATTTTCAATAAATTATTCCATTAGTCGACGTAATGTAAGATGCTGCGTGCGTCGGGGGAGGTCTCGGGTCAGAACACCATGGAGGCCTATTTTAAATTATATCTATATACGTTGGCAGAACAGCACTGATATTATTGGCACATAAATGCTTTAGAGTCTAATTTTCAACCGATCATCTGCCGTGGTTTTCGTGCACACCCTTGGAACTTGCCGCGGGTTAATTTCCAATAACCGTTATTATTTAACTCAATACATTTTCACAAATATTTTTTGACTCCTTGAGCAAGTGAGGTGGGCAATCAAGGCATATATCAGTGTTCTAACTAACGTCAGACATGTATTTTTTTTTATTTTATCTGCTTTCAAATACAATCTTGACTTAAAACTGGGTTGTACTCAGGACGTAGTCACCATCTATGATTGAGCTATGATTGGCTCATGTCCTAGTCCCACGCTGCGTGTATCATTACCTACAAGTCCTGCACCAGCCATATTTGACAGCAAGTAAAAAAAAACATTTTTTTACACTACCACACAGAGAAACTAGCTTATGATATCAGTCTTATTAATCCATGATCTGCTTGGGAATCCTAACCATTTAACGAAATAACAATCTCCGGTTCGTTTAATTACCTTCTCTACTAAATAAATGTCCTTATATTTTGTCTTTAACAATTCTTCCTTATGAAATCCACCTCTAGTTCTTATATTAGCGAATTTCCCATAGGGAATAAGCTATTACCGTAGGTCTCATGGTAAGACTTAAACCCGGGACCATGTTATTTTTTCTTCTTTAGGTGCGTAGAGACCAAAAACAATAGTCGTTAAAATTTATATATATATATATATATATATATATGTATGTATATATGTGTGTATATGTATATATGTATATGTGTCTGTGAACACGATAACTCTCGTAAAAATGGTTCGATCGAGACCAAATTTGGTAGAGACGTGTATTACTACAAATTCTCGGACGAGTTCGTAAACCAAACGAGGAGGGGGGTTTTGTACCCCAAAATGGGGTTTTTTGTGTTTTCCCATGTAATTTTTAAAAATTTCAGATTTTATATTTCAATTTTGGAATCATCTTAAAAACCTACACAATTAAGTTCCTTAAAGTTTTTCTCTATCTCCAACGGTTACCGAGATATTAAAAAATCTAAACACAGTACGTTGTATTGTGGGGCTCCAATGTTAATCTTATGGAGGATAGGGAAAAATAATATTTCCCATATTAATCAATATTTTTTATGAAACTTGATATTTAGCTTCATGTGGTTGAGATCTATCCTTTTATGCTTAAAAATCATAGTTTATGTGTTTATCATGGCAGCAAACCTGCATACTCTTTTCCCATATTAATCATAGTACCTGGTGACCAAGCTTTGCTCGTATAGAATAAGACATGTATTATAAAAATGAATTAGAAAAATTAAAACACATTTATTACTCAATGAAAACATTTATGTGGTTAAATAAAACCAATTTAATACACCATAATTAATATAGCACTGAACAAAAAGTATCACACCTGATGGGGATTGAAATCGCGACCTACAGTTCTTTAGACCGACACGGTACCACTCGGCTATTCTGCAATAAACGACACATATAACTTGTACCAAATACATCAATATAGTTACACACATATACTGTAAATATTTTAACTAATGCAGAATTTATAGCCTGTGAAACTGATTTGATATCGGAATAGAAATCATGAACACATAACTAAAAAAAAAATTTATTTGTACAGAAATTAATTGGTGCTGTTAAAACTGCGATGAAGAGATTTATAGTAATAAAAAGATAGTGTTTTCTGAATTGATACAAAAAAAAAATTTTATGGAATTTGAATCGATTTACAACAAAAAAAAACAACTCTAGTATGGATAACAACCACTTATAAGGCAATCAGATTACATAATTTTCACTACATACAAGCACACCAGCAAACACACAATTTTACGCCATCAAGCAGGAAAGTTTGTCTGTAAGTTTACTGTTTTTTCAAATCGCTATGAACTGTAAATTTTTTTTTGTAAAATGTACATCACAGTTTTTTGTAGATTGTTAAATAAACATCACTCGGCTATTATCAATAAACGACACCGTTTAACTTGTTTTACCCAACCTCAATTATTGTTTTAGCCGATCATTTACTGTTTAACTATCTATAGAGTTATTATATTAGCCTGTGACCAACTGATTTTGATATAAACGGAATGAGAATTGAAAAGCAAAAGAGAAATTTATTTTACACCAATTAATTGGTTTGTTACAGTGGCTTCAAGCAATACAACAAATTTTCTATCAAAACACGAAAGATTTTGGAAATACTCTTTCCTGCTTTTATTTCGCACAGTTATGTTACCCTTAAGTTTTTACAAATTGTTTAGTAACCTGATAATTTTACATTTACTACATACATAAAATAAATATTTATGAAAAACCTCTATTCACATATTGTTCTTTTCTTTGCCGTCTTCAATCAAGAACTGTCAAACGTTTATAAACAGCTGTTTTGGTTTGTATTGTTTACATTTTATTTTCCATAAGCGTAATGTTAAATTTTTAGATTTTAAACTAAATGTTACAAGAAAACACTAATTTTCCTGGACATTAGACCTATCTAGAACTTATTTTCTACTCGGAAATTAGTTATTTCCAAAATTTTAAGAAAAAATCCTCAGTGCCGTTTTCGAGATCCGTGTGCAAATATATATATATTGCTCGTATTATAGTATTGGATAGGGAATAGGCAAACTCCTTTATTTATGGACAGATGTTGATGAAACTTGGTATAATTGGTTAAAATAAAAATTATTTATGGTAGAAATAACTACTTTCAGTGTTCCTCACAGCAGCTAACCTGCAAACTCTTTCCCATGTTAATCTTATGGAGAACAGGCTAATAATTCTCACGTTTATGGACAGATTTTTATAAAACTTGTCATATTTTATTATTATTATTATATTATTGATTTGGAAATTCGCTGAGTACGCAGATCTGCTGCGACGGGGTTTTATTTATTTCTGCACATGTTTATATATCTCCTACTTTAAATTTTTTGTGGTTTTCGTACAATTGACTCGACCTCCTATGTGATAGCTTTGGAATTGTATTCATTCACAGTATTTAATTTCATAAATATTGTTCTATGTACCTTTCAACCAACTTTGCAAAAGGTGTGGTAGTATGACTGTGATAGAAATATAAACAAGTAGATTTTGTCCAAGTCCAACTTGTTTAAAAACAAGAGGCAAGTTGCATTGATGGTATTTTAAGAGCTTAGTTGCATCTAATTAATATTAACGTAAATATAGTATTTTACAGTTATCCCTTAACTCACATTCGACATGGTTATTAGAAAAGACAGGCAGTAGAGGTAAAGCACGTTACACTGGTGAATTTAATGTTAATATGATACTTGATAGTTTTCCTATAACTCACACTAGAGAAGATAGACATAAAACGAAAGACACTAGCTGATTGAATGTAAATATCGTATTTACAATTTATTGAGACACTTGTAGAATGGATTATTTACATTTGATATTAGTCTTCTAATAACCCTGGGACTTGATGGGAGTCCACATCTTAACACTAGGCTATTGTAAGTTTGATAACAAAAACTATAAAGCACACAAAGAAATAAGTTAGTGTACAATAAATTAATAATGTGTAAAAATCGTTTTAATTACACCCCACTTGTCTTGTAGAATAGTACAGCATCTTACGACAGTTATTCTTTAACTCACATATGATATGGTTACTAGAGAGGACTCACAGTACAGGTACACATTAAGCTAATGACACCAGTGAACTGAACGTAAATATAGTTCCTATGTAAAATAAAAATATGGTTACTAGAGAAGGATATGAAACGAAAGAGACAAAATATTGTATTTTACAGTTCTCCTCAACATGGCACATGATACGAGCAAGTATAAAACAAATTGCACTAGTGAATTGAGCACTTAACAGTTCTCCTATAATTCACATACAAGTAAAGAAGACACGGGTACAAGTAAACACGAAACAAAAAAATACCAGTGAATTAAATGTAATTGAGACAGAATCAAACCTGTTGTACGACATTTTGATTTCTGTCTTCTAATAGGCCTGGGACTTGATGAGAGCCCACATCTTAACACTAGGCTATTGTAGGTTTGATAACAAAAACTATAAAGCACACAAAGAAATAAGTTAGTGTACAATCAATTAATAATGTGTCAAAATATTTTTAATTAGACACGACATTTAACAGACAGTTCTTCATTAACTCGCATTCAACATTGGGTTTGTGAAGACACACAGTACAGGTACACATTAAACAAGACAACAGTGAATATAGTATTTTACAGTTAGTTCTCCTATAATTCACGTACAACATGATTACTAGAGAAGATACAAATAGACAGTACATATCATATTTACAAAATTCAGTAGAGAAGACAGGGGTACAAGTAAACATGAAACAAAAAAACAGTGAATTAAATGTAATTGAGACTGTTGTAGGATGGATGAATGTTTGATTTCAGTCTTCTAATAAGCCTGGAACCTGATGACAGTCCATTGCGTTCAAAGTCAATCTTAACACTAGGTTAATGTAAGTTTGATGACAAAAACTATAAAAGCACACCAAAATAAGTTAGTGCACAATCAATTAATAATGACCAAAAATAAGTTAGTGTACAATCAATTAATAATGTGGAAAAGTCTTATATAAATTCAATTTTGTCTTGTATTATAGTACAGCATCTTACATAAAAGGCCCAAATTTCGTGCATATACGATTTGTTTGAAGCTAAATAATCAGTACAAATCAGAGTACAATACCACATAATGATTAATAGGATCCTGATTTATTTGTAGGTAAGAGCGCAACGGAGTACACGATTGTGAGAGGTTAACACTAGAAATGTTAGGGAGATAGATCATCGATTGACTTGTGGTGATGATATTGAACTTAACTCTTTTAGTTGTATTTATGACATGTTAGTATACAAACTAAATTTTAATATCATAAGATAGTCATTTCTTGATACCTCTAAACTGGACACTTTGTATATTTCAATTGCTCTCTTGTTCAACAATGCCTTTAGATACATTGAGAAAGGTATAAGATTGTCTTACATAACATTATAAGGTATGTTAGAAACAATATGAAAGGTTAAAATCAAATAACAAGTTGATGCGTCATGAATTTGATCTAGGATCTGTTGCATTCATATTTATTGTAAGTATCAAACAACTACAGGTTGGATGAAGCAGTTAAAATTAAACTATATCAATAAAACATGTCTTGCCTCTTGTTTCAACAACTGACGCAAACTTGATCAAGTATCTACTGAATTCAACATTATAGTTTTTTTTCGAACAAGACGATTTTAAATGCATTAATTCAGGTAACTGTAATAATGACAAATAACGACAGTAAAATGTTGTATAGTGCGACATTGATAAAATATTGAAAATTTTCACTTTATAGTTCATAGCTAAACGAAATATTTCTATCAATTAATACTTGAGCAATTTAAAAAACGTATTTGGGGCACAGACGACTCAAAGATAAAGAACCTGACTACAACATCAACCATTTTATTCACTTTATTGTTGTATGTTTTAGTTAGGTCAATATATAGCCGAAAACATATACAAGTACAAGAGTGAGGACCTCGAGTGCATGTCGCATGTGTACGTAGATACTTTTTTCTACTGGTAAAACTACAATTAATTGTAGAATCATTGGTTATTTCAAGAATTGTCTATTTCTAAAGTAGATTGAAAAGTGTATAAGGACAATAGATATGAAACCAAATACTGTCAGAAGCTATATATATATATATATATATATATATATATATATATATATATATATATATGAGGTTGAGTCAATTGTATGAAAATGAGCCTGAAAATAAAAAATTAAAGTGAGAGATATAAACATGTGTCCAATTGAACATGTGCAAATGTAAAGAATACAAGTTCTAGAGGAAGAATTATTAAAGAGTAATATAACAGAAATGAGAGTTGTATGTTAAGTGGTATGGATTAATGCTGGTGATGTACTGAGATAGATGGGAACTATAGCAAAAATAATAATCATACTAGGTGTTCATGCTGGTGTGAGTCTTGCAGTGGCGTTATGAGCGGCAGCGCGCGTGCATTTAAGAATAGAAAATCTTAGATATCTCAGAGACTAAAAATCTTTGATATCAACACTTCCTAATTATGTCTGATCTCACCAAAACTTGGCCGTTTTTATAACAGTGGGACTTGGTGTACGCCGGGGCTAGGTCTCGTGCATATGGTTTTATTTTTCATAAAAATGACGTATAATATCAGGCAGTAGATTGGATATGCACAAGGGTCATTTTGAACTGTCCAAAAACCGGATGTTCGAAAATGGACACCATGTTATTCTTATGAGAAAAACGTGCCGATTCTGAATTTTAAAACGTCATATTGCCACATAGTGACATTGGTTTTTATAAAATATTGAAAATTACAAATAGCTAAACCAAATATTGCAATCGTTTAAAAATTAAGCGATATAAAACATGTTTGGTACGCATTACAGAGATCCCTAGCTACATTGCCGTCAAAGAATGAAGAACTTGACTACAACATCAACCCTCCAAAGTTACCAGCAGAGAGCATATAGTTTGAAACAACACAATAGGATAGATCTATATTTTACTATAACTAACCTGGTGATGAACATAGAAATATGAAAATTTAAAATTGACAGCAGTATAAAATAATCTTATATAATATGTTAATATTGATTAGATGCAACTAAGCTCTTAAAATACCATCAATGCAACTTGCCTCTTGTTTTTAAACAAGTTGGACTTAGACAATATTTACTTGTGTATATTTGTATCACAGTCATACTACCACACCTTTTGCAAAGTTGGTTGAAAGGTACATAGAACAATATTTATGAAATTAAATACTGTGAATGAATACAATTCCAAAGCTATCACATAGGAGGTCGAGTCAATTGTACGAAAACCACAAAAAATTTAAAGTAGGAGATATATAAACATGTGCAGAAATAAATAATATAGGAACTAGAGGTGGATTTCATAAGGAAGAATTGTTAAAGACAAAATATAAGGACATTTATTTAGTAGAGAAGGTAATTAAACGAACCGGAGATTGTTATTTCGTTAAATGGTTAGGATTTCCAAGCAGATCATGGATTAATAAGACTGATATCATAAGCTAGTTTGTCTGTGTGGTAGTGTAAAAAATGTTTTTTTTTACTTGCTGTCAAATACGGCTGGTGCAGGACTTGTAAGTAATGATACACGCAGCGCGGGACTAGGACATGAGCCTGAGTCGACGGTGGCCCCACACCCGGGGCTGTTGCGCAGGACGGTATGTGTACAGCGTACGCGACTTGACGCTGAGGGCTTGGGATTTTAAATTATGTAAGGTATGCGATGTGTTAAATTGTTTATTAAAATGTTCTGTATCGTATCAGATAGGTAATAGATTGGATATGAATAATGGTTTGGGGATTTTTCAAAAATTTTTGCTCTGCGCAAAAATGCTCCCAAAATGATTTTGAGCTTAAAACGGGGTTTTTCTATTAAAATGGGAAAATGTGCTGATTTTGGGTTAAAAATAATGGTTTATGCCCTATAATGTGCGAAAAACGTACCAATTTTGAGCTTAAAATGGTATATTTCAATAATTAAAAATGGTGAAAATGCCGATTATGTTGGCTCTACGCCAGTTTGCATCTACTAAGGCTGTAATTTTTAGACGAAATGTTTATACCTTAGACAGAATACATGTTTTGGACCGATATATGCCTGTAGCTCTTTTTATTTTATTCACAATTTGCGTAATGGAAAACGTACACCAATAACACCCCAAAAAGATAGCATTAAATGTTCAGAAATAAATTAAGAATAAACATTAGTATATTTAGGAAATTTAAAATATTTGAAAAAAATCCTTGAAAGTGGACATGAGAAAGAAAACTGTTGTTCAACTACTCAATAAATAATTGTGTTAAGTTTAAACTACCAGTACACAGTTGTGCTGCTCTACATGCACTCTTACTTCCTCAGTCTAATCGAATCATCGCCGCGACGCCGACGACGAGCGCCCTCAGTCGATCACTCGGACAGGCCCAGGGCCGACTTGAGGACGCCAGACCGCAGATCAAACAATGCAGAGAGCTCTTGAGGTAAGCGGCCCAAATACGATAAGGAGAGGGGGTATGAAAATGAGAATGAAGAATTAAAACACTTTACCGAAGCGAGTTGGGAATGAGCTTCGGTTTGGGACCATTACAGTGTCGGCCGTTCATCACTACGGTGTGTGTGCGTGAATGTGCGTGTGTGTGCGTGCGATGGTCGATTTCCTGCCAAATTAAGACATCACTCAACCGATCGGGAACTAATTAAACAGCTGTTCCGTAATGAGTTGTGGCGCCTGGGGCCGCAGGTTCGCGCTCCTGTGTTTATGTTTATGAGTGCTGCACGGCTACGAATAACGGAATGCAATTTATTTATCCACTAAACATATTGGCAGCCACCTATGAATGGCTAATGGTATTTCCAATGGTGTTAGCTATGTCTACAATATATAAATAGTGCTGTGTAAATTGCGCTTTCATTAGTCAAAAGTCAGTACTTCTGTATTATATAACTAACAGGATATCCGTACAAAGGACAGGCATCCTATGCCCATCCTTGGTATGCCCGACCTATTTGTAGGATTCAGTATAAAGAAGAAAAATTAGCATGACAAAATATGAAACTGAAGTCCTAAACAAATAAATAAAAGAAGAATGTATTTTCTGCTTAACTATTTAGCATTAACTTGCAATCAGAAAAATTATCATAAATTAGAAAATATGTATCATTATTAAAATGTATTATACGTCAAGAAAACATTTTAGCGAATTTCCCATAGGGAAGAAGCTATTACCGTAGGTCTCATGGCAAGACTTAAGCCCGAGACCATGTTATTTTTTGTCTTTAGGTGCCCAGAGGCCAAAAACAATTTGTATATGTATATATGTATGTATTTATGTATGCATGTGTCTGTGAACACGATAACTCTAGTAAAAATGGTCCGATCGAGACCAGATTTGGTAGAGACGTGTATTCCTACATTCGCTCGGGCGAGTTCGTAAACCAGACATATGGGTCAATGGGAACGGGTAGTTTGGGGGGGTTTTGGACTCAAAAATTGGGGTTTATGTGTTTTTCATATGTAATTTAAAATATTTTTATCTTTCACCATTAAAATCAGCTAAAAAACTGTCAACACAACTTCTAAAATCCTCCTACGAATTAATACAAAATCGCACTGTATGCAGGTCTTCGGCTGTAATTTATTTTTTGATCAGGATGAGTAGTATTATTATACTGGGAGTTCGACTGGGACGGTGGCGACGTCCTGTAATCCAGCTACTTGGAGGTCGCGAATTGTTGATAGTTGTGGGAGATGGTCGGTGGATGTGGTGTTCTCTTGTGTAGATTAACGTCCACGCTATTGAATACTACGTTAATCCGCAAAGCATATCCTTATAATTAGACCAATTCGTAATTCAGAGTCCGTGGTTCGGATTCCACGTTAAACTGCAGGTCCATTAGTTGCCATCGGCTGTTGGTCTATTAATTAACAGTCCTGTCTAAGGAACATGTCAGCCTTGTCAGTAACAAGACAACAAGATCGAGCAACAATCATCCTACACTCAATCATTATTCATACTTGGCTTATGGTTGCAATTTCAATGATCTAATCTAATTTAATCTAATCTTAAAAAAATAATAAATCGTAAATTTTCTTCGGAAACATGGAATCAGACAGTATAAATCGTTTAGGCACAGATCACAGGCCACAAACGCGTGTGATGCGCCACAGTAAAACGGGGCCACCCAGCCTCTACGCGATGATAATATCACCACAATCACTGTAATCTCGGGTGATAACGGAGTTCCTGAGGTGATAACGCTACGCCGCCACCAGGCAGCGCTGTCGACCGTGGCGACTGCGCCGCGCCCCCTAGCAGGTCCGCGGGGATCAGCCATATTAGAAATGTGCAGTAAACAAGGTTTAATACAGGATATGAAACTGTACTCCTGCTGGTAGGTTAGATCGAAGAAATAATATAGATAGCTTCGTAAATATTATCGACGAAACTAGGCGCAGGCCTTCGAAGCCTGTGTAGTAATCTATTTTTAAATATTGGCTTATGGACATTTTTATTGGAACGGGAGCTATCAGTAACTGTATGGATAATTAAACAGTAAATGATCGGCTAAAACAGGTTGGTTAACAGACCTTAAACGACAGACGCCACAGCCCAGAGGTAGCGCGTAGGCTTCATGAATTGAAGGTCGCGAGTTCCATCCACATCAGGGGACAACTCTTTTTGTTCAGTGTTATATTAATTATGGTATATTAAATCGGTTTTATTTAAACCACACAAATGTTTTCATTGAGTAATAAATGTGTTTTATTTTATCTCCTTAACTTGTATATACATGTCTTATTATGTATATATTATATATTACAGTACATTATTAAATATTATATATTATGTGTCTAATTATATATTAAGTGTCTATATGAGCAAAGCTCGGTCACCAGGTACTGTAATTTATTTGAAGACCCTTAAGTGAATTCATAATGTGGAACTTCCAGAGGGCATCAGCAGGAAGTCCTACATCCGAACAACTTGTTTCGTAATTTTTAGAGTATTAAATGAAAACTTTTTTAAGTTCTAACAGTGTACCCGTATTTTGTTCGGGCTGTATGCCTCTGAGTTAGGGGAAAATGCGTACTTCGTATTGTGTCGAAACCTTCTTATCGTGTCTAATCAAAAATTATAAACAAATTAAAAGAGAAAACTCGACTCAATAGTAATGTGACAATTTTTTATGACTTTATTTCATTTTAGCGAATTTCCCATAGGGAAGTAGCTATTACCGTAGGTCTCATGGAAAGAGTTAAGCCCGGGACCATGTTATTTTTTCTTCTTTAGGTACCCAGAGTCCAAAAACAATAGTCGTTAAAATTTATATATATATATATATATATATATATATATATGTGTGTGTGTGTGTGTGTCTGTGAACACGATAACTCTCGTAAAAATGGTCCAATCGAGACCAAATTTGGTAGAGACGTGTATTCCTACAAATGCTCGGACGAGTTCGTAAACCAGACATATCGGTCAATGGCAACGGGTAGTTTGGGGGGGTTTTGTACCCCAAAATGGGTTTTTTTGCGTTTTTCACGTGTAATTTTTAAAAATTTCTAATTTAATATTTCACCATTGAAATCAGCTTAAAAAACTACACAATTATCTTCCTTAAAGTTTTTCTCTATCTCCAACGGTTACCGAGATATAAAAAAATCTAAACACAGTACGTTGTATTTTGAGGCTCCAATGTTAATCTTATGGAGGATAAGAAAAAATTAATATTTCACATATTAACCAATATTTTTGGATAAAACTTTATATTTAGCTTCATGCTTTTGAGGTTCATCAATTTATGCTTAAAAATCATAGTTTATGTGTTCATCATGGCAGCAAACCTG
Source organism: Nephotettix cincticeps (assembly GCA_023375725.1). NCBI lineage: Eukaryota > Metazoa > Arthropoda > Insecta > Hemiptera > Cicadellidae > Nephotettix > Nephotettix cincticeps. Next base: position 104,285,627 of record CM041791.1, read on the forward strand.
CACACTCTTTCCCATGTTAATCTTATGGAGAATAGGAAAAAAATCCTCACGCTTATCAACAGATTTTGACCAAACTTGTCATATGTTATTATTATTATTACATTTTTGATTTGGAAATTCGCTGAGTACGCAGGTCTGCTGCGACGGGGGTATTTATTTTAACACCTTAATGCCTTAGTGAATCGGTGGTAACATTATTAAAGTTGAGATAACATTTTAATAAACCAACATTTTGACATGAGTAAAATTCAATGATCAATGGAAACACATTAATTAGTGTTGATTTTGAAGGAGCCAATCACAGATTATTCAGATTCATAGATAAGACCCCGACCCACACTGGTGGATCATTTAAGGTGAATATGAGTGAAGGGTGAGTGATGAGTGTAATGCAACGAGCACATACTATCCTACTATTCTGTGCTCTCTTATGTAAATGCCAGCTGATTAATTTATCAGGATCACTCACCAACAGGCCAATGAATAAAGAGACCTGGGTTCAGTATCGAGACATCACAAAAACTCCATCAAGATTTTGCCCAAACAGCGATCTTCACATTATTTATAAATGTTAAATCACTAACATGAAAAATATTTCTAATCCAGGAAGCGGCAGAAAACCTTGTGGTTTTCATTTGTACGCAGTTGTCAGCACTGATGTAGGGGGTTATGGGAAGTATAGCGTATTGAATTTCATTTTTGGTAGTTTCCATATCCGGAGTTTCAGTTAACATGGAACAGTAGATCAGTGAGGATCACGCGTTCGTCGATGAAAGTTTTTTAGGAGAGATTCTGTGGTGAAGATAACTGGTTCAGCTCTCAAAAAGCCGAAAGAACGTCCAATGGCAGTCAGAACGCAAGAAAACGTTGAACAGGTGAGGCTATCCGTGTTGACCAATCCGCACCGCCCAGCGCAAAGACAAAAGAACTGCCATCGAAATTTCTGATCGTTCCAACCATACAAAATTGCCATAGTTCAAAAACTTAAGCCCCTGTATTTTGCTGATCGACTAACTTTATCGGAGCGAATGATCTAATGATCACGAATTCATTAAAAACTGATAACGAACTCGTTATGATAAATTCGTTAATGTCGTTAAACACTAATTCGTTATTTTAACCTCCCAGCAGCTTAACTTACTGAGGGCAGCACCTGCTTTACGCTGGGCCGTCATCAGTGCTGCCAACTGCGCACAAATGAAAACAGCTAGGGTTTTTTACAGGTCCCTGTATGATGCAGACCTCAAAACAGATTTTTTACGATCGTTATTTTATTTTCTAAGAATGTAGGTCAGTTTTAAAATGTATATAATAACATACCATTTTCATCATAAAATAGGTACCACAAATGGCATACACATTTACATTTACTGCTCTATGCGTGTTACAGTGTTACAGAAAGGCAGGCAAAGAGGCAGAAATCGAAATAAGACAAGGCCTATTCCTGCTGCGAGCGGTTTTTAATCTACTCAAAATCTACTCATTTACTGATACAAATTTTAATGAAAGACTCTTACTAGTTAATATTTAACAACAAGTCTGGTAGGAATGTAATTTTCAAATTTTGATACATTGTGTGAAGATACTTACAATTTTCAACTTAATTGTCTGAAACGTATTCTTGTCAATGAAAGCGACATAAAATCGAGGACGGTAGTGCCTGTAATTTATACGACGCAACACCACTGCAAAACTGTTAGACTATTAGCGGTAGTGCGGTTGGAGGAACTGCTTCAAAACTGATTTGAGAAACGAGAACGAGAAATAACTTTTGTACATTTCATTGGTCGGGCTTAGCACAGACTATTTGTAGGTCCATGTAGGCCATTTTTTAATTTACTTATTACGTTTACCTTCTGTTTAAAAAATGTATATAACTTTGTTGTAACATATTTTTTTCTGAAATAAATTTGATTTTGACTTGCCTTCACCATTTGCCGTTGATGTTTACATTTGCTTGGTTTTAGTTTAAAAAGCCTTTTTAGAAATCGAACACAATTTACGCATTCATATCAGTGTAATACTACATAATGTCCACAAATGTTAAGTCATCAATCTGCAAAGGTCATCCTCATAATTAGAACGGTTCGTAATTCAGAGGCAGTTGTTCGGGCTCCACGTTAAACTGTAGGACCCTTAGTTAAGCCCTGATTGTTGGGCTATTAATTAACAGTTCTGGATCATAGTTCCATATGTCAGCCTTAGTCAGTAACAAGACTCCTATACTCATTTCTCATTCATACCTGGGTAGGTCGTTATTTTATTTAAAAATATAAAGTAAAAAGTAAAGTCTAAAAATATAAACAAACATAATAATAAAACATCAAACGTAGCGTAGTTTCCCACTTACCAGTGGCAGGATTAGCATTTTGGCACTCTCAGAGGGGAGTGGATCAGCTTACCTGCAAAAAACCTTACTCATATAAAAACTGTCGAAGCCTCCAAATGTTGTTGGTAATTAAATACAACTTTCCACAAAAATATAATGTCAGTTGAATTTCACATTCCCGTCCTATTGGACAGTTACGCTGATAGCTTTGTAGATAATGTAAAAATGTGGTCTTTATTGATCTATAGAAACATCATAAAAGATTTGAGTGAGTCAATCTTATGTATTAATTATTAGGTATTAATTTTCAAGAATAATGGAAAGAGGATAGACTATAGCATTGAGGATGTTTATAGCTTTGACTATTATTTTAAAATGGATAGTCAAAGGTTATAGGCAATCGCCTGTAGATATGACACTCCCTGGAATGGAATACGGTAAAAACCGAAACTCCGCAACTAAAAAACCGCGTATGTTAAAAATGCCCTACTTAATTCCAACCAAACAGAAATTAAATGTGGAAAATCAAAATAAGTGTGCATTTTCGAATGTATTTTTTTTACACTTTTCAAATTAATTAATTAAGTCTGGCGATCTTAGAGGCCAAAAGATGAAGCATTTGCCGAAACCTATCTAACTGATAGGTAATATACTACCTTCATTAGCATAATGCGGAGGGAAAACTTGAATAGCAAATGTAAAAGTGTATTACTGGATTGTTTCATTTTTTCAATTTCGAAAATGAGCCGAAGAATTTAGAATTAATGTTGCAGATGATCTGCAAGGTGCCGGTTCGGCCCCCTTGTGAACAAAATCACAACGAGATCTTATGGTTTGATCACTGAGATGTCAATCATTGATCCTGGCGAATGAATCTGCTGGACATTGTCAATATCTAAGCTACAGAATCCATTACACTCGATATTCTCCTTCAAATACTGCCTGCCTACGTTGTATGGACGTTGTTTCACTTAAGGGGACAGTAACTTCCTATGTTAATCGATGTTAACTATATGCGACATATTTTAAAAACTATTAAAGATAGAGCCATAATTTTTCTGTTTTATTTTTATTTAGCCTTTTATCAAGTACACTACGTGGAATTATTTACCTAGGCTACACACCTAATTTTTACCAGAATCTGTTAAAATACACCTTTTTTACTCATTTTTTTAGAATAAAGTATTTTTTACATTGTATTACTAGCTAACCATATCAGAAAACTCTCATAAAATTTGGTAAGTCTATCTTAAATACAAGCTGAGAAAATCTACAAACAAGTTATGAAATATTCGCTTTCGGAAAGAGTGAGTAATATAAAATATGCCGGTTTTTGATTGTGTATGTTCGTCTTCTCCTGAGTAGTGCCCAGGGCATTGTTGGCATGGATCCCGCAGTAAGTTGGGTTGTCAGGGTCTTGAAGTTATAGTCTTATAGTGTATATTTTAGTACCTATTGTAGTTATTTTATATTATTAAAGTTATAGTATTGATTATTTATAATACGTGAGGAGCTCGAGGCCCAGAGAACGTTTGTTACCGTATACCACAGAAACATACTCATTTTCAACGAATTATACCTAATCTACAGGAAAGAGGAGATTTCAAAGATTAATAAACTATAAACCATAAATATAAAATGTAAATAAATAAATATATATATATATATATAAACATAAATATTTTTTTACTTATTTTCGAGTCACAGCCCCCTTAATGAATATGAATATATGAGTAACGAATAATGTCTGGCTGATTTTATTCTGTTTCTATCTATATTAATAAAATTAGATTTTTATTTGCATTTTACGCCGTCTTCTCCGAAAAACGGGAAAACTGATAACAATGAAACTTATTTCATGCATACTTTCCAGAGAAGGTTTTTAACATTTGAAATTGTCCGCCGCCCCTTGAAATATAAATAACGAGCATTTAACCCTTTTTACGCGATATTAGTCGCATTTTGCTTTCAGTTTCCAAAGAACACGTACTGGTAATAATCAGCTGTATTTGTAGTTTTCAAGCCATTGTAGGGAAGTCAACACCGCTGCCTACGCTCTCAGTTACTATTATGATCATAGGCCACATCAGGCCATTGTAGGGAAGTCAACACCGCTGCCTACGCTCTCAGTTACTATTATGATCATAGGCCACATCAGGCCATTGTAGGGAATTCAACACCGCTGCCTACGCTCTCAATCAAAGTTATCAATAGTTCAATAGTTCGCTATCAATAGTTCCATCTCAACCTTTTATTAGTGCGATTTAATAGTCGATTACCAGTTACTACACTTTACACTAGTTACACAATCGATATCCAAAAATTCCGAAACAAAAAAAACCGATAGTGGTTGTCGTAGATACTTTATCGATTATTTACAATCGAAAGCTGACCTAGAATCAGAAGTATCATCAACAATGATCTTTTGCGGTCTAGGACTCAAAATCATCATAATAATAGGTTTAATCCTAGGAAGAAAAATAACAACTTTTCTCTTCAACACATGCATCTTAAACACCTGTTTTTGAAGCAGTATGACGAAAAATATACTATTCCCTTATGGTGTTTGAATCAGGTAGGAGTTATACTTATACTTAGCGAAGTTCGTTACACATAATACCCCGAAGCAACAGACCTGCGTACTAAACGAATTTCCAATGATACAGGAGTTAGAAAAAACGATACAAACAATTCTAATTCATAGGTTAGGCCACGTAAGGAAGTTACATCAATTTACTCATTATCCATAACAATAATATGGGAAAAGAGTGGCTAGGTTTGTTGGAACAAGGAACAAAATAATTTAGATTCATCCACATCCAGTAACAAACTTTACCTAGACAACTCTCTATTGGAAATTTGACGCAATATTTCAATTAATAAGTTAGTTGTATCAACTTGTTTATTCCCAATAAGAAAAAATGAGGAATGAATAATTGGTTGTTCTAATTATTGTGCTCCAATCTAAAATGTTTTATAATAAATGTTAAGTTTTACTATTTCGGAATGAATTCATTCAGATTTTAAAGCTCATTTAATTTATAGCTTAGTATTTAAATCTATATAAGTAAAATTAGAGTTTTGCCTGTACATTGCTCAGAATTATTCATGCTTTAGTTATTTTTACTTTTTATGCGTTAGAGAAGCCGAAAACGGGCTTATCTCAATTTTATATGTTTATCTGTGACGCTCCAGGAGGCATTTTACGCCGTCTTTTTCGAAAAAAAACGGGAAAACTGATTACAATGAAACTTATTTCATGTATTTTCTACATTCCAGAGAAGGTTTGTAAATGCTTGAAATAAAAAAAGCTTTAAAAAAGGTTGTAAAAGCTTTGATAGAAATAAAAACAATCAGCTGCTAAATCATTATTAGTTAGTTTATGTTGGTCATTAATTTTAAACCCATTTCGAAATCATACTATATTAAGAAGCTATTTTAACGTATAACTAATTATAATAATGGTTTAATTGTCAATTAATGCTAAATAATAAAGCTGGGTATTGATCTATCTTCTTTGTACTGTTTTGTTTAGGATTTCAGGTTTACATTTTGTTATGATAATATTTTTTCTTTAAAATGAATGCTACAAACCATACCAAGGACGGGCTTACTAATATTTGAATAAAAAAATTAGTAAGTAATAGTAAGGGGGACTATTATTTGAATAAAATAATAACTCACTTAACTTATAGTTAAAAATGGGATATAAACAAATTCTACTCAACGGAAAAGTGATATGACTAAAGTACCTTCATAATCTGGCATACAGCTGACATAACAGTAGACTATTGGCATTGCATCGTATGTCTTGAAGGCGAACTACGATATTCCCTTAGCCAGTATTCTGTAGGTAGAATATACACTCTCAGAGCATTTTCTTCTTCATACTTTTAAAAATAAATTTTTATCTTAAAATATTAACTAAAATTTCATGAGAAAAGTAGTAAATTTCTACATAATACTAGGCCTACATTTACAGTAAGTTTTTAAATGTATAAAAATTCTACCAAATAGCTTACCGATTAATTCAATTATATTAACTTGACACTGTCCTAAGTTTCTTTATTTGTAATATTTATCAGATTATGTTAAAAACTGCATTAATATATATATATTAAAGTTTGGTTTTGAAACTAAATTCAAATAATGGATGATTGTCATATGATTTTAACAAGTTTATTTGTCATTTTACATTTCAAGTCAAGCACCACTGCAATATTTATTATTATATTTTTTCTTAACTACAGACAACATACTTCTAGAGTATTTATTACACGTGGAATAATCTCACAATCAAAACATCAAGTCTGTGGCTACAGATTTACAAATAAACACCAAACTATCATGAAAACTATAAAGATTGATTCAATCTCACAGCATAAACGTCTATTTATATCGCCATAAGTCTGATAAGTGGGCAGCTGGGTGCGTCAAAACCAATTACCAATTAGCTTATCGGGCGATAATCAGACTAATTGTGCTCTGTGACCCTATTCGCCATCTTGTGATTTATGACGTCACTCGGCATTGCTCGGCTTGTAAGGTATCGTCATTTTCAAACTCTATAATTATGTCCGTTTTCTATAAATTGATTATATAGGGCTAGCAGGAGGGGCAGATAGCTAGCCTTCCCAATGTTATCCAATATAACCTGCCCGTACACCAACAAACACACGTACACATACAAACACACGAAAACACTCAAACACCCTTTCGCTTCATTCGCACTCATGGGATATTTCCATATCCATTAAATACTGTGGATTAAGTGTCGAGTTTTCAATATTGAATGCACGATAGAAATAATCAAAGGCTTGGCTTTTTAACAACATTAAATGGGAATTTTAATAATGTACGAGAAAGTAAAATGAAAATGAGCATTTTCATTTTAGCTGTGTACTGGTTGCCTTATTGAGTTTAACGTGTGAGGTCACCGTATTGTGAGCTGGGAATATTTTCATAGCAGATAATTACGACCAGATTCGAACATCAGTTTATTGTATTCACACAATTATGTAAGAGTAATTTTTCATTTTGAATACTAATTACAATTAATTATTATTATTACTCGTAATTTATTTCATGATATAAATATTGATATTAATTATTTATAAAATTATTTATATCCACACCAATATTTGTTTTGGTATTGTTGACAAATGTTTGAGTTTCGGGAAAATACATGCAAGTACTCCTCATTTTCAACAACATCAAAAATAAGGGAAATCTTGTTTCACAGAAGGTACATTAATGTATAGAAAATTTTGAGCACTGCTTAAAAAGCTGAAAGCGCTAACATCAAACACCGCCCTACGAAATAAAAATTAGTCTACGTTCAGTGCATTGGAGAGCCGAATCCAATTATTTACAGTATTGGATAACTGGAATTTAAATATTGAATCATATCATTGTCTAAGTGTTATTATTTTCCCCAGATTTTATACTGACTATGGAAATTTCAAATATCTGTACTTTTACTTAAAATACCTAAAACGTCAAAATAATGTAGGGGCCTATAGCTTATAAAGTTTGTTGCATTTAATACTTACGTATTTTAACAGTGCGCAGATCATCTTGTGTTGTTTTTTTGTAATATAGACCTATGTTCTTTTCCTTTTTTATCACCACTGAAAGGGATTTTATACTCATGAAAAATTCAAAAAACCCAAACAGTTAAAAAGCCCGTAGCAAGCGAATTTAAGACATCAATTTTTAACGCTTCTCATACTATTGAATAGGTTGTAAGGTAAACGGACACGATATTTTAATACAATTATACCTAAAATCAAACACCTAAAAACACTCCTAAAATCACACACCTAAAAACACACCTAAAATCAGCTGTAACGAATTAAACCGATTGTTGGACAATAAACTGCACTAGCATTGGAATAACAGCTAAAGTATACCAACAAATGGAGCAGAGCAGCTGTGTCTGTTATCTTAACATCCTGTTTCATGGGTAATTGAAAAAGTTCAAACCATTGTTCCGTCTAGAAACGCCCCATTGGAGGAAGAACCAGCGTTCCGCTGATTCTTCCTCCAAACAACGAGGAGGACAACAACTATCACCTATCAGGTCTTGGTGTCACATCCTGGGTAGAGCTACAAATTGATGTATTTCGTTTGTATTTTGCTCTGTAATGCATTATCAGAAGGGTGCATGGATATAAAGAAATATACCACAACGATGCAAAGTGAATGTGGTGAAATTAATCATTCTATTCCTTTAGTATTTTGGAATACTATTAGGATATACACATTACATATTAGGAAATACTTATTAATTTAAACCAATTACTGTCATTCATCGTGGTACTACAGTTGTACGTTATTCAGTATGCGTCTGTATGGAGTTGAATGTCACGGTCAGGGAGTGCTGACTATGACGTCAACTGCCGCCTACCCACCGTGTCAGCTCTCCTCTCCGGTGTCATTCATCTCGTGGTACTGGCTACAGTTGATGTATTCATCCTTTACGTTTGTTCTCTACTGTATGCGTCTGTATGGAGTTGAATGTCACGGTCAGGGAGTGCTGACTATGACGTCAACTGCCGCCTACCCACCGTGTCAGCTCGCCTCTCCGGTCGGTTCATCTCGTGGTACTGGCTACAGTTGATGTATTCATCCTTTACGTTTGTTCTCTACTGTATGCGTCTGTATGGAGTTGAATGTCACGGTCAGGGAGTGCTGACTATGACGTCAACTGCCGCCTACCCACCGTGTCAGCTCTCCTCTCCGGTGTCATTCATCTCGTGGTACTGGCTACAGTTGATGTATTCATCCAGGGAGGGCTGACTATGGACGTCAACTGACGGCCTACCCACGTATGTCTGCTCTCCTCTCTGGTGTCATTCATCTAGTGGTTATTGGATTCAGTTTGATGTATTCATCCCTTTACGTTTGTTCTCTACTGTATGTGTCTGGGTGGAGTTGAATGTCACGGTCAGGGAGTGCTGACTATGACGTCAACTGCCGCCTACCCACCGTGTCAGCTCTCCTCTCCGGTGTCATTCATCTCGTGGTACTGGCTACAGTTGATGTATTCATCCTTTACGCTTGATCTGTACTGTATGTGTCTGGGTGGAGTTGAATGTCACGGTCAGGGAGTGCTGACTATGACGTCAACTGCCGCCTACCCACCGTGTCAGCTCTCCTCTCCGGTGTCATTCATCTCGTGGTACTGGCTACAGTTGATGTATTCATCCTTTACGTTTGTTCTCTACTGTATGCGTCTGTATGGAGTTGAATGTCACGGTCAGGGAGTGCTGACTATGACGTCAACTGCCGCCTACCCACCGTGTCAGCTCTCCTCTCCGGTGTCATTCATCTCGTGGTACTGGCTACAGTTGATGTATTCATCCTTTACGTTTGTTCTCTACTGTATGCGTCTGTATGGAGTTGAATGTCACGGTCAGGGAGTGCTGACTATGACGTCAACTGCCGCCTACCCACCGTGTCAGCTCTCCTCTCTGGTGTCATTCATCTCGTGGTACTGGCTACAGTTGATGTATTCATCCTTTACGTTTGTTCTCTACTGTATGCGTCTGTATGGAGTTGAATGTCACGGTCAGGGAGTGCTGACTATGACGTCAACTGCCGCCTACCCACCGTGTCAGCTCTCCTCTCCGGTGTCATTCATCTCGTGGTACTGGCTACAGTTGATGTATTCATCCTTTTTGTTCACTACTGTATGCGTCTGTATGGAGTTGAATGTCACGGTCAGGGAGTGCTGACTATGACGTCAACTGCCGCCTACCCACCGTGTCAGCTCTCCTCTCCGGTGTCATTCATCTCGTGGTACTGGCTACAGTTGATGTATTCATCCTTTACGCTTGATCTGTACTGTATGTGTCTGGGTGGAGTTGAATGTCACGGTCAGGGAGTGCTGACTATGACGTCAACTGCCGCCTACCCACCGTGTCAGCTCTCCTCCGGTGTCATTCATCTCGTGGTACTGGCTACAGTTGATGTATTCATCCTTTACGCTTGTTCTCTACTGTATGCGTCTGTATGGAGTTGAATGTCACGGTCAGGGAGTGCTGACTATGACGTCAACTGCCGCCTACCCACCGTGTCAGCTCTCCTCTCCGGTGTCATTCATCTCGTGGTACTGGCTACAGTTGATGTATTCATCCTTTACGTTTGTTCTCTACTGTATGCGTCTGTATGGAGTTGAATGTCACGGTCAGGGAGTGCTGACTATGACGTCAACTGCCGCCTACCCACCGTGTCAGCTCTCCTCTCCGGTGTCATTCATCTCGTGGTACTGGCTACAGTTGATGTATTCATCCTTTACGCTTGATCTGTACTGTATGTGTCTGGGTGGAGTTGAATGTCACGGTCAGGGAGTGCTGACTATGACGTCAACTGCCGCCTACCCACCGTGTCAGCTCTCCTCTCCGGTGTCATTCATCTCGTGGTACTGGCTACAGTTGATGTATTCATCCTTTACGCTTGTTCTCTACTGTATGCGTCTGTTCTGTTAATGTCACGGTCAGGGAGTATGTATTAGTCAACTACCGCCTCCACACGTGTGTGAGCCTTGTGTCAATGTCGTTACGTTACATCTCTGGCTTCTTCGTATGATCCTTATTTATAGACTCATCTCCTTTTCTCGCTGCAGAACAGGTTGGTTTGAACATTGAGTTGTTGTCACGTCATTTTATACTACAGTATGACAACTCCTACCATGTATGTTTCCACTGGTTTGTTGGTACTGCGTGTGGTTGAATTATTCATCGTGGTTTGCGTTCTTGAAGTTGATTTTAAGTCTCGTTATACCTATTTTCTAATATCACTCGTTTTATTCTGTCTTAATTACGGACTTAATTATAGGGGGACAAGTATACGTCAACTGTGATAGCTTGTCTTAAACCGTGTACGCCATTTGTGTGGAAGTATATAATCTTAGTCAACAAGTCATTATTTCATTAATCAAACAGTGACTTGGATTGAGGTTTCAACAAGTCACCGTTATTCTTTTCTTAATTGCGTAGGTTATTAATTCCATACTTATTTTTTTTTCTTATGACACATCAGTGTTTTCTCACAGTTTCTGAAGTGGTGAAACAGTTTTCAAGTGACAAACTGCAAAAATTTAAATTTTAATATGATGAACATACTATTTATATATAAGTATCCTAACTCCTTGATTTGATGTGTTCCTAACTGGTGTTTGGCAAGTGTTGTGGTTTGAAACTTTGTGTATTTGCGTTGTGCTTGTTGAAGTGAAGTTTTGATAGTCCAATCAGAAATAAAATATACACATATTTTCTAATATCAAAATCAATGAAAAATTTTATTCAAATGAAAAAAATCAAAATTAATTACGGACTTAATTATAGGGGGACAAGAAATATACGTAAAACAACTGAGAAATGTGATAGCTTATCGATAACTAAATAAATCAGGGGGCTGTGTGTTATTGTTTTGATAATGTTTGTTTTATGTATGTAAGTTTATATGATATGAGACCACACAGAGGACCACACACATTGGATCTAAATCCCTGCTAAACAACGGTCACTTTTTAATAAATTTAAATAAATACGTAGGTTATTATAGATATTATTTATTTATTTAGACTATTTACTCACGTTTGGAAGTGTTTTAAAACTACCGTTTTCAAGTTCTACCTTATAAATTAAAGTTTTAAAAATATATGAACATATATTGTCAAAAATAAAATATAAATAGTAGCGCCTGAACTGTCCGTGTGTTGTGTAAACAAGTGTTGTGTTTACTTTGTTATATGTGTCTCTGTTTGTGTACTGTGTATGATAGATGGTAAGTTTTGATTTATCTATCATCATTGATTTATTATCTCATTTTATCTATCTAATTTTTTAAAGATTTTATATATATTAAACTTAAAATAAATTAATGTAGCTTATAAGGATTTGAAAAAAGTTATTAGAACGTTAGTAAAGCAGACGCTTAAATCCAATATAATATTATTAACTATTTAATAAGCATTGAGATGAAATAAACTCATTTCAATCGACGACGGGTTTTAGGGATGATTAATGAAGTGTTTTATTGTTCCACACGGCTGGAGTGATTTTGATTTGTGTTTTCCCATTTATTGTTTGTAAGGTAACTAATTAATTTTTTATTTCTTAATGAAGATATTAGTACAATTATTGATTGTTACTTATTTTCACTATTATTGAATTTGAATTGGTACATGCTGTAGCTGGTGTGTTTATAAGTAAGCCGCTAATCGTATAGCGTATACGAGTACCCCGCAGCGCAGCTGTCTCGCAAACATCTGTCTACCCGGATGTTACAGTACCAGGCCCGCCAGTCAGCTGATACGAGTACTTAATACAAACAATACTTTTAATTTCCAATTTAATGCAGACCTAATCATTTATCTACAAAACTAAAAAAGTTAAAGTGTGTGCTTTTATTTTATAGAAAAAAATTGTGCTCATATGAGCGAGTAGCTTTCAGTTCGTACACTAATCAGTAAGTGTGCTTCGATCTGTGGAGTATATCTTCAACTAACAGATATAGTAAATTAATCAGCTGTTGGAAAGAAAATAGTTATAATGTAAACAAAGTTCTGGTACCACAGTATGGGGTCCTTTTTGGGCTTTTAGTGTGAAACCCAATTGAGCTACAACAAAATTGATGATCCATAAACCTTCTCCATGAAATTTTATCTATGTGTACCATTTTTCATGGCTAATCGCCCAACGGTGTCCGAGCGCATAAACTTCAAACATGCAAATATATATATATATATATATACACACACTTCAAGTGTCACTCCTTTATCCGTGATCAAGTTTTACAACCAAAGAAGAGCCTAGATCGAAAAATAAGCGAGGATGAAAAATATACTTAAGTTTCGAGTACCGAATTATATTTTTGTGTCACTGGAGATTTTGCCTTAAAATGGAATTGTATTAATAATTAATTATATTTTATTATTATTTATTTTATCTGAATGCTATATTTATAAGTAAGCCATTTAAATCAATTTCAATCCATTTATTACTCGTAATTTTAATCGTCGAAAGGAACCTGAGAACGAGTAACGAGTAAACTGGTCGGATTGTTAGCTTGAAAGTTGTGTTATAAGGCTTGTTACCATAGCAAGATTAAGTTTAAAAATCTCTATCGTAACAGCAATAATACTAAGCGAGATAATTGCTTTACCCTTATTATACATGGTATTAACATCATAGTTTCATACTGGAGTCAACATACTGTACTACGTTTACTAGACTGACGTCAAAACGACGAATCAATTCATTCCCTTAAATAATTCCTTTTTGATAACTCTAACATATTGTTTAATATATATAACATATGTATTTTGGAGTCAGGTAAAAAAATTATAAACCACACTTATTACAAAACCCCTCATAAACGCACCAGAGCAATATCGCTGGAGTTCAATCTGAGTAAATGCATATTTTCATATTGTGAACCAATTTTATTAAAATCAGATATTTTATGCGAGTTACTGTGTTGAAAATATTTATTTAATAAAAACCTAAATATCTAAATAAACTATTGAATTTGTAGGTGTATTGTAATGGAATTTTCTGAATTGTCTTTGTCTTTGACCTTGAAAACCAAATCATTAATAAGCGATCCTATGAAACACCGTCACTTGTATTTGTTTATGTTTTCTATTTTGTTCACATTTTTGTTTTAAGGTTATGCGAGTGACTAAACAGTTTACATTTTTAACTGTGACTTCTTCTTGCACATTTTGATACTGTGTTGCATTATTTTAGTTTATAATGGTATTTACTTATATATATTTAAGTTAAGTTATGTATTTAGTTTATAATGGAATTTCACACGTACATTCTCTAACCGCCATTAACTGTATTATAATTACTAAGGACTGCCGACAACAACCACGGGGGCCTGGGGACGGAGCACCCAGCTAGCGAAGCTAGTATATATATATACATTTGATGTCCAGCCTAAATCGCTAACTTTTTATTTTATATCTAACAGTCAACTTCTTATGTGGGCCACATTTTTAATGCTTCTTTTTGGGAAGTATTTAATTTTTTAATTCCTTGTCAACTTTATTTTTCTTATAAAACATTCTGTATTTCGTTATGATTTTAGATATAGAATACAATTAAAAATGTTTTTTGTTTTATTTCTTAAACTTGAGCAATCAGGCTTTAGAGCATTTTTAAAGTTTACCTTTACTTTGTAAATAATCAAGTGGCTAAAAGTCACTGCTGTTCAACATTGGTAGTTTCTCATTGAAGCTTAAAATGCTCTAGGGTCTGATTAGTGAGGTCTAGGCGAAATATACTAAGAATAAAACCATTTTAAAACACATTACCTATGTAAATTCATAATAAAATACTGGGTATTCTATAAGAAAAAACAAAGTTAACCGTCATATGGGAAATACGGCGGGAAGATAAATTTCCCACCATTTTCCCCACCAAAACTAAAATGTCTGCCTAAAAGTAGAAAAAAGTAAATGAAGACCCCTTAAAAAAATAATTGCCGGACGTAAAATTAAAAAGGTACTTTTGACCATAAGATTATTGATGATAGCTACAGGAAAATTAAATTTTAAAGTTTTGTAAATCCTGATTGGTTAGGTTTAAAAATACAAGGAGTGAAAAGGGTTTCTAATGAAAACATCATTAGAACCTACCTACCATTAGAACACCTATCGAAAATCAGATTAAAATACAGGGTGTCCCATTAGAAAAAAAGTTGTCCGCCAAATTTGAAAAAACGGCGTGAAATATTGAAAAATTTCAATACTTACCTATAATCAGCAAGAAAATATAAATAAGATACTTCCAGAAGAAGTTTACTATGAAACATAATACATAACATTAAGCTATTGAAAAACATTAGGATGGACACCCAGTATATCAAGGAGTAAGCAGACCTGAATACTTATTTATAATCTCAATCCTAAATCGAGAGGCCAACTAAGTAGCCCAACTAGTTTTCCTTAAATGGGCCAATTATATAATTAAGGTTGATTTGATTAGTCATAAATAAATGGTTTAAGCGGTAGAAAGTTATTAATTAAACTACACGAATTATTATTAGCAAGATATTTTTTATGAAACGTACTTTTTATGATATAATACTCGTTAATTAAGATACGAAACGGAATAAACTAAGAAGACTTCATGTTTTGTATCTATTTGTTCTATATTTGTAGACTACTTTAAAACAATTGTTCTAAATCCAAACAAGCTAGTCCAGCACGTATATGGCACGAATAAATAATATTATTCTAGGAATAGTTAATAATGATTTTATAAATAATCCATGAATCAATATTGTATTTAAGAATGTTCGGTTTTCGTACAAACTGTTCATACCGCGATGACAACGTGGGTCGTGTATCGAAATGCTTCGGGAGCAACTGTGCTCAATTTCAGCTCTGTAGCTAGCCTGCATGGTTCTGTGCTGTGCTTTAACTGTTAAAGATTATCAAATAGTTCGCCGTATACACAAATCTTTTGACATGGATATGTCTTAGCTCTGGGGGGTGTTGGCAATTTTTCAGACCAAAATTTGAAACAGTGACGTGATCTGATTAGTGACGTCATAGTTTGGTTATTAGAACTGCTGTTTAGATGAACTGAAAACATTCTGTTTAGACATATCCATGATCTAACCTATTTTCCACTGGGAAGTAGGTAAAAACTAGCTATTTCTGTAACTAGAGCGTTAAGTATGTCATATCGCACGAGAGGTTCATATGAATTACACTGATAGGTTCAGAACTTCGAGGGCGGCCATGACAGTTTGCGCTCGTATTACACACAAAGTTTTCCTACAATAATAAAGTCATTGAAGTTATGATTGATTTTCCCGCAAACATTTATAAATGTAAACATAACATTTAGGTTTCCGGTAACCATTACGCGAAACCGGAAGTTAGTGTTTTAGGAACGGCGACGGTCTAACAGCTGACTGAGCGCTTAGCGCATGCTATTGGTTAGTTTCTTGAATATTTGGAGCGTTCCACGCATGTGATTAGCCGGATACTTTCCCTTGCTTGTGCGAGAATGTACTACCGAAGACAATGTAATCCTAATATAAATTGTCTTTGCTACTACTCAAATGTTCTGCAAACAGTGCGAAATGTGCCTGTTATTGTGCGTTTGCAGGAAATGTTATTTTTGTGAGAGTTCCGCGACGCAATGTGAGCAACTGTTCAGCAAGAGTGTTCAGAAACACTTTTGTAAGGCACTGATCTCGACACATCAGTAAATTCGTTTGAGAGACCTGTTATTGTGAAGCGCCTGTTCCCACGAATCCCCGCTTCAACCAAAGCCACCAAATTGTCTGTAATCAAAGAAGGGCAACCGCTCCGGTCGTCACCATAGACGTTGCCACGGCCACCTTTTGTAATAGTATCATAGCCACTTACGCACTTTGCCGTCACTATTAACATCTTCACCGTAATATTCCCAAATATGTCGATGGATTTCCACAGTAGGTGCTGGACAGGTTGCCAGGTGCTGACAAAAATCGCATCACTCAGCGGACCTCACACATGGTGAAATAATAAATATTCAAACTTTTTTCAAGCCCAGCATAGAACCGTACACGTTAGCTACAGAGCTGAAATTTTGCATAGGTACAATCACGATATCCGATATCACACAACAAGCAGACTATATCCAGAATTAACTTATACTGATTGACGAGAGTTTTCTCCCGCTCGCCATAAAAAGAATCGATAGTGTGTCTTTTAGCGATTTTCCCACAGGGAAGAAGCTATTACCGTGGATCTCATGGCAAAACTCTAGTAATTTTCGCTAAAACGTTAATTTAACCTTTTCTTTGACTTTGTTTTGAAAAAGATTTTTTATAGTTACAATCGATTTTACTAATCGTTCTACAGCTTCAGGCTCACCGAAAGCTATCCATTGCTACTTAAGATTTAATGGAGAATACAATCCATTATGCACACACAAAGTTAAAAAATGTATCAAGAGACTAGAGAAAATTGATATATTTTTTAGAATATGAAAAGGTTTATAAAAAAAATAATTATTCTCTAGCAGATTTTGTGAAATAGTTTTTTTAAATTGTGAATTTGAGTCCCATTTATCACCCCAAGTTAGTTGTTCTATCACCCAAAAACCATTTTAACGATAGGGGCAGACCACCCTTTATAGTTCACATTGCACGGTTCACAATACCGAACACAGGACACAGTATTCAATACGCAGTACTTAAACAGTGACTATGTAAGTACACTAACGAGGTGAGGGCAATAAACAATCGTCATCATAACCCTCCATGATGCCGACGCCATTCCTAAATAGCCGGAGCCCCATTAGCACCAATTGCTCGGTGTTAACACATGCCTCTGCCCGCGCCGGCACAGACACCAGGTAGTCTATGTCAGGATTGACGGGGACATTATACAGGGTGTTTCAAAACTCTCTACCAACCATTTGAGGTAATGAAGAATTGTTCCTGTATCAATAAGTCCTCAGTTACTTACAGATACACAATTTTGGCTTTTCTAAATATTTTTCTCAAAAACTGATCATAAAACTTGCATATACAGTAATAACTTACATAAATGTTGCATATAATTTTATAATAGTGAAACAGTTATGAAAGCAATTTAAAAGTTTCCAATATAAAAATTAAAAAAGAATGTTAGTAAAAAATTGTAAATAACAATCATTTTTAAACTGGTATTCTTATAAAATTTTTACAAAAATAACTGTTTAAATAATAGTAAGGCAAATCAAACAGAACCTCACTTTTAAAAATAAAAAATATATAATTTTTCATCATACAACTACGGAACGATTTTTAATACATGTATATGTTTTGCCGGTCGAAAGTGGTCATTTTCTACCCATGTCCGAGGGAGGTCGAGTCGGCCAGTGTCGCGGTCACCGGTCGTTCGTTATGACACTGATGAAAATGCATGCATGTCAATGATGATTTATCGATGGTATCAAACTTGATAGTAAATTATTAGTGTTGACAGAAAATCAACTAATGGTTTACAATTGCAAGAAATATATAAAAGCATCGCTTTCGCCTGTAAAACCTTTGATTGTACAGTAATTAGTTCCATATTATGCAGTCTAACAAAAGATATAGTTCATAACATGGGTATAAAGTGTAGACTATTGTCAAATTAAAACCTCGGCTCGGCTGTAAACTTTGAGCTTGTACGCAAAAGCATCACCGAAGAAAATATACAGCTATATGTGTAACAAGAACAAGAGTGCAAACGATGTCATATCCAGAGGTACATATGGCAGCACGAAGCATCAGCTGAGTTGCCAGAACCTCGAGGGCGGCCATGGCAGTTTGCACTCGTATTAAACAGAAGATTTTTCCTACAATAATAAAGTAGTTTAGGTTATGTTTGATTTTCTCGTTGGGATAAATGTAAACATAACTTTTAGGTTCCAGGAAACCTCAGTTTCTTTGCGCGAAACCGGATGTTAGTGTTGTAGAAACGGCGACTGTCTATCAGCTGACTAAATGCTTAGCGTATGCTATTGATTGTTCCTTAGATAAGATATTGACTGTTGGGATATTAATTAACAGTTCTAAGGAACATATCAACTTTAGTCAGTAACAAGACTACAATATCGTGCCACCATCATCTTACAATTTTTTCTCATTCGTACTTGGCTTAAAATATCTACCTTGGTAGGTCGCTATTTAAAATGGTAATCTTATCTGATCTAACTACATTTTTTTTCAAAACTTTACTTCAGCTTAAAAGCTTTCCGATATCTTGTCAAGATGAATATACTCTTTCTCTCAACCTCTCCTACTCTAAGTTCCCTTTGTTGAGGACGTGTTTCAAAAATAAAAGAATAAAAAAAATTCGCATTAGAATGGTGTACAGAGTTGAATGAGTCAGCACGGGCCGAGGCCTACGCGCTGACTCCGCGACCTGGTTGTCAAAGGTCATCTCATCACACGGTCTAGTCTGTGCTATTCGCAAAACGTAAGGTGCGCTTATTAAACTATATTGTTTTCAGAGAACAATGAGGTACTATAATGCTTCTATGGAGCTATGTGAGAAATATCTGTCGAAATATTCATTTCTGTCAATATGCCGATAGGTGTTCGAAATACCCCCATACGCAAGTGGTGAACTACCCCCATTTGCAAGTGGTGAACTACCCCCATGCGCAAGTGGTGAACTACCCCCATGCGCAAGTGGTGACTACAGCAAGTGCCACCCATGCGCAAGTGTACTACCCCATGCGCAAGTGACTACCCCATACGCAAGTGGTGAACTACCCCCATGCAAGTGGTTAACTACCCATACGCAAGTGGTGAACTACCCCCATGCATGTGAATACATGCGCAAGTGGTGAACTACCCATGCGCAAGTGTGAACTACCCCCATACGCAAGTGGTGAACTACCCCCATGCGCAAGTGGTGAACTACCCCCATGCGCAAGTGGTGAACTACCCCCATTTGCAAGTGGTGAACTACCCCCATGCGCAAGTGGTGAACTACCCCCATGCGCAAGTGGTGAACTACCCCCATGCGCAAGTGGTGAACTACCCCCATGCGCAAGTGGTGAACTACCCCCATGCGCAAGTGGTGAACTACCCCCATGCGCAAGTGGTGAACTACCCCCATGCGCAAGTGGTGAACTACCCCCATGCGCAAGTGGTGAACTACCCCCATGCGCAAGTGGTGAACTACCCCCATGCGCAAGTGGTGAACTACCCCCATGCGCAAGTGGTGAACTACCCCCATGCGCAAGTGGTGAACTACCCCCATGCGCAAGTGGTGAACTACCCCCATGCGCAAGTGGTGAACTACCCCCATGCGCAAGTGGTGAACTACCCCCATTCGCAAGTGGTGAACTAACCCCATGCGCAAGTGGTGAACTACCCCCATGCGCAAGTGGTGAACTACCCCCATTTGCAAGTGGTGAACTACCCCCATGCGCAAGTGGTGAACTACCCCCATGCGCAAGGGGTGAACTACCCCCATGCGCAAGTGGTGAACTACCCATTGCAAGTGGAGAACCACCCCCATGCGCAAGTGATGAGCTACCCCCATGCGCAAGGGGTGAACTACCCCCATGCGCAAGTGGTGAACTACCCCCATTCGCAAGTGGTGAACTAACCCCATGCGCAAGTGGTGAACTACCCCCATTCGCAAGTGGTGAACTAACCCCATGCGCAAGTGGTGAACTAACCCCATGCGCAAGTGGTGAACTACCCCCATGCGCAAGTGGTGAACTACCCCCATGCGCAAGGGGTGAACTACCCCCATGCGCAAGTGGTGAACTACCCCCATTCGCAAGTGATGAACTACCCGCGGCAAGTGATGAACTACCCCCGGCAAGTGGCGAACTACCCCCGGCAAGTGGCGAGAGGCAAACTACCCATGGCAAGTGGAGAATTGCCCCCATGCGCTAGTTCTAAACTACCCCTAGCAAGTGGCGAACTCCCTCGCATGATTAGTGTCATGTGAGTCAGGAACGCAATCGTAGCACCGAGGTAGAAACACAATGACACAATGGCACAATGGCCACCGCGCCGCGTCACAATAAAGAACAATAGATAGTAAAACTGCAACCAACACTATTGCGAACCATGGTAACGCTTGTGAAAGCTGCGTAATAGCTGCGAGTCTATTGGACTCGGGTTGCAAACATCTACTTAGACGTTACAGACTGAGTCAATGACATAAATGGTCACATACGTCCGGCAATTATGCACTTCTCCAACCAATACAGTACTTAAATTATACCTTTTAGCGGCACATTGTTGGATTAAACTCTTAAGAGTCTTCATCAGTGGAGCGGATTCGGGTTTAGTGACACGAGAACAAGATATAAGCATTGAAGCACAGAAGAATTGAAAGCATTAATAATCACGCGATAGTTAATTGTTAATTTAATATAGTTGAGGTGTTAGATTAAGTCATAGTGGTTCCGATTCCATGAAGATTGTAAATATAAACAAATGCTACCAAGTATTACGGATAACATTTACAGGAAATGAAGAATTCTAACGGCGATGAAGTCAAGGTCAGATGTAGATAACAAGTAACGTAGCCAACTAACAAGTACCGCTCCTACCGTTGAGCCTATGGAACCACCAAGGGCGTCCCATACCGTTAGGCCAGCGTACTTTCAGCTACTAGTTATTTTTAGTCGATAAATCTCCTAAAACTGTTATGCTATATATGAAAAAGTATTGATTTTGTCATATCAACAACAATTATTGAAAATTAATCTGGGTTTTCTTATGGATAAGAATGTATATTATGCAAGTATCCCTAACGCCTCAAAACACACATTATTCGAAATTTACCAGATGCCAGTTAAATCAAAATATATCTCAAAAGATCTGTTATGTAACAGTGAACAAAATCTTATTAACATTACACACTTTCTCTTTCTATTGAAATTGCGTCTATACAACACGGTAGGTATTTTAAGCCAAGTATGAATGAGAATTGAGTATAAGATGATTGTGGCGCGATCTAGTTACTGACTAAGGCTGACATTTTCCTTAGACAGGACTGTTAATTAATAGCCCAACAGCCGATGGCAACTAAGGGACCTACAGTTTAACGTGGAATCAGAACCACAGCCTCTGATTTACTAATTGGTCTAATTATGTGGATGGTCTTTGTGGATTAACGCATTATTATTATAGTGCGGACGTTAATCCACACAAAAGAACACAACACCCACCGACCATCGCTCACAACTATCCACAATTCGTGACCACCAAGTGCTGTACCATATCTTACTGCGTTCACGCTCACCTGATACTTATCTTGGCTAATATCCTCCAGTAAACTGTATAAACCATTGTCAGGAATGGGAGGTCACGCAGTCCGAGTAGGTACAAAGACAATGCGTCAGCGTGGGTAACATAAAACGCGAGGAGGCCTACTACCTACGTTGGAACGCCAAACTCACATGTTCACTCAACGGTTCTAATACTCATATGGATAATACCCTTTCCAAAATCAAGTCAGGACCATTTTCTAATTATTCGTTTGGATTTTAATCAACTGCCATGAAAACATTATTTACTTGTATTAAATTATAATATAGCCTGCTTGGATTTTAATCAACTGCCATGAAAAACATTATTTACTTGTATTAAATTATAATATAGCCTGCTTGGATTTTAATCAACTGCCATGAAAAACATTATTTACTTGTATTAAATTATAATATAGCCTGCTTGGATTTTAATCAACTGCCATGAAAAACATTATTTACTTGTATTAAATTATAATATAGCCTACTAATTATAACTAACAAAACAAAACCATCTTATAAAACCTTTTGATCAAAATGTTATAAATCCTTATTAGTTCTAAATTATAATAACTTAATAATGTTACTGTTTTATATTAATAAATGATATAATTTAGAACTTTTTTTTATCCGTGATGTACAAACATGCTAATTTTCTATATCACCGTGTTTTGTAACCGTCTCATATTTTTATTTATTATGATTTAAAATAGTACAGCAGTAAATAGTACTTTTTTCTGTAAACAAGTTTCATGCGTATTTTCTGGCAGGTAACGCCATACGCGTACTCGTAAGGAACTACCTAATGTCCAGCGAATCGTGAACCATATTCACCTAGCCTTGATTTTATATTCACGTCATTCCAGTTTTTGTAAATCTGGTCTATAACCAGTTTTCGATGCCGTCTTAGCTTCCTCCTGCTTCGTTTTAAGCGAGATCAGAAGTAATTTCGCACTTTCAAAGACGATGAAGGGGTACAAATTGAGATATCCGCCAAGCGCAAGAGAGGTACACTTCAATACACCTCTTAAATGTTAGTAGTGTCGCTTCATTAAATTCCTCTGTAGGATTCATGCTATAACAATAATTACTAATGCATTTTACTGAAAGAACAATTTCATACATTTTAAGAGAACTTTTTTTAAAGTAAAGACACTGTTCATTATAGCAATAGAACATGACGATATATAAATATATTTATCTAGGAGCTGGCAAATGCACGAAAAGATTTAATTCCGTCAATTAATAACACTAAAAGGTTCGTAGGCTTAAGCCAAATTTTCAGTCGCATGTTTTAACCTTAATATCACTGCACGATACTTAAATTGATATAGTCAATGTTTAGTCATTCCATACCGTTTTAATTTAATCTATCTTTTCCCACAGCGCCATGTTGAAGACTGATATTAAGGTCATATTAAGTAGAACATTCACTTTATAAAAAGGATTTATTCAGATAAACTAAGCACACATCTTTACAGGCTAACAGAAATTTTCAGAACAACAATGATTAAGCTGGCGAGAAGACCCGAATCACCAAATAACTTAAACTTATTCAAGAATAAATAATTACTCAACAACTATTGTGTTTGCATATAAAACACTGACCTATATGATCTCGTACAGTGTGTATGATTGGTAACTATTTGTACCATGAATGTTGACCTATATGATCGCGAGCAGTGTGTGTGAGTTGTACCTGTTTCTACCATTAGTGGTGATCTATACAACTGCATGCATTGTATGTGTTTGGTAACTGTACCTACCATGTATTGTGAGTGACCTATATAATCACGTGCTGTGTTTGTTTGTACAAAGTGACAGGTGGGAGAACATTGTCACAGCTGTAGACTTATCTCACACGATAAAAACGCGCTCCTCCATAGCCCATAGCAATATGTACGCATTCTACAGTATGTGTGTTTACTAAACAAATTATTAATGTATAAACGAAGTAAGAACATTTATGTATCATGTTGGTTGTTGTGTCTAGGTTTCTAATGTCCATCGGGGTTTGCTTAATATGAAATAATGGAGAGAACGGCTACAATGATCGTTTTTAAAATTGTCATATATGTTGCTTGACATCCTAAAATATCATAAACTGAAAATTTGGAAGCATGCGGTTAACCACTTACCTATAAAATTATAAATTCAAATTATCTGAAATCCGTGAATACAATTAACGTAGGCTATATTGCAATTTATTGGAATGTTTGACTTGACACAAGGCTAGTTAAATTAAAGATAAATATCTTTATACTTATAGTATTTACTTACATTGCAGAAATAATCGCTTTTAAAGAAGTACTATTTTTAGTTATTACACCTAAACAACAATTAGTTAGATATTTTTCGTCGCGTATGTTAGTAGCCTTAATCTGAAGAGGGGGTTGTTGGAGGTTGTGTAGTTTGTTAAATAAGATGCTTTTGTTATTAAGTAAAGTCACATTGACGGCGAATGTTCTGCTGTGTTAAATTTTAACGCCGACTTTGTTCAAATAAATTAAATTACTTTCTATAAACTTTTAAGGCAAATGTGTCCGATCGTCGTAATGGTGTACGCGATGCAGTGTGCGATAATCACGCAGTAGACTCGGGTTCAAATTCGAATTTTTTTGGCGGAGGCGGAAGAAATGCTTTATGCATAGAGGTAGCCAGCTTGTAGTGTGTGACTCCCCTAAAACAGGGTTATCCACTAAAAACCACCTCTACTTTGTTGGATTCTAACCTGGAACCGTTTATCACATTACAACAGGCTAGGCCTAAATTTGGCTCAAGCCCTTGGGGCTCACTCCATTTCCAGGCACTTGTTTTGGGGATCCACGCCACTTCGCGGTTCAGATCGCCCCGGACGAACTGTGACAATCAATCCCAGTTTCCCTCGTCCTCAATGATCTCATGGCAGACCGGGCAGAACGTGTTCGTCGAGAACACACCAAGTTTTCGTACAGTCTCCAGTCTTTCCCAACGGGTGCAGTGGAAGACGTGTGCTCCGCATCGTCGGAAACGCCCGGGCAGTATGTGAAATCCGGTGAACCGGTTTTGCCCATCCGATGCAGGTACGACTTGAAATAGCCGTGGGCTGTCAGAAACTGAGTGATGTAGTAATCCACCTCGCCATGCCACCGTTGCACCGACGGTTGGACCTGCTCGATAAGTCGTACAGTCCATTGTTCTCCGGGGTCGAGCTCCCAGCTGTGTTGGAAGGTTCAGGAGCACTCCTTAGACCTTGCAGCATCCTTACTGATATCGCATTGTCTCTGATAAATCGCCTTCCTCTCCCCTACAAAAAGTTTGATAGGAATGACTCCAGCGACCACCAGGACGGCAGGTTCGGATACTGTCCGATATGCAGAACACACCAAGAATTGTCATATATGTTGCTTGACATCCTAAAATATCATAAACTGAAAATTTGGAAGCATGCGGTTAACCACTTACCTATAAAATTATAAATTCAAATTATCTGAAATCCGTGAATACAATTAACGTAGGCTATATTGCAATTTATTGGAATGTTTGACTTGACACAAGGCTAGTTAAATTAAAGATAAGTATCTTTATACTTATAGTATTTACTTACATTGCAGAAATAATCGCTTTTAAAGAAGTACTATTTTTAGTTATTACACCTAAACAACAATTAGTTAGATATTTTTCGTCGCGTATGTTAGTAGCCTTAATCTGAAGAGGGGGCTGTTGGGGGTTGTGTAGTTTGTTAAATAAGATGCTTTTGTTATTAAGTAAAGTCACATTGACGGCGAATGTTCTGCTGTGTTAAATTTTAACGCCGACTTTGTTCAAATCAATAAATTACTTTCTATAAACTGATAAGGCAAATGTGTCCGATCGTCGTAATGGTGTACGCGATGCAGTGTGCGATAATAAACGCAGTAGACTCGGGTTCAAATTCGAATTTTTTGGCGGAGGCGTAAGAAATGCTTTATGCATAGAGGTGGCCAGCTTGTAGTGTGTGACTCCCCTAAAACAGGGTTGTCCACTAAAAACCACCTCTACTTTGTTGGATTCTAACCTGGAACCGTTTATCACATTACAACAGGCTAGGCCTAAATTTGGCTCAAGTCCTTGGGGCTCACTCCATGTCCAGGCACTTGTTTTGGGGATCTACGCCACTTCGCGGTTCAGATCGCCCCGGACGAACTGTGACAATCAATCCCAGTTTCCCTCGTCCTCAATGATCTCATGGCAGACCGGGCAGAACGTGTTCGTCGAGAACACACCAAGTTTTCGTACAGTCTCCAGTCTTTCCCAACGGGTGCTGTGGAAGACGTGTGCTCCGCATCTTCGGAAACGCCCGGGCAGTATGTGAAATCCGGTGAACCGGTTTTGCCCATCCGATGCAGGTACGACTTGAAATAGCCGTGGGCTGTCAGAAACCGAGTGATGTAGTAATCCACCTCGCCATGCCACCGTTGCACCGACGGTTGGACCTGCTCGATAAGTCGTACAGTCCATTGTTCTCCGGGGTCGAGCTCCCAGCTGTGTTGGAAGGTTCAGGAGCACTCCTTAGACCTTGCAGCATCCTTACTGATATCGCATTGTCTCTGATAAATCGCCTTCCTCTCCCCTGCAAAAAGTTTGATAGGAATGACTCCAGCGACCACCAGGACGGCAGGTTCAGATACTGTCCGATATGCAGAACACACCAAGAGATCAGCTTGACGCTGAACCCGGACGAGTCGTAACCTGTGGATGTCCTTGGTGAGAGCGTCTTCCCTCCCCACTCGCAGCGGATTAACGGTGTGTATCCTCTTTTTGTTAGTATTACGATCTCCGATTTGCTCAGAGCAAACGATATCGTGATCAGCCATCCAGGTATTAACCACACGAATGACCCGGTTCAACGTAAGCTGGGCCAGGTCATCGTTGCGAGTGGGGATGAGAGCCGCAATGTCATCGGCGTACCTAACTAAGATCGCTTCCTCTGGCATCTCGGATCTCAGAAGGAAGAAGCACTACTCGTCGGGAAAATGGTTGTAGCTCTCGGCCCTCCCCAAGGCTCTCTGGGCTTCGGGAATCGCGTCGATTGTTGATTGCTCCTAAGCCGTACTGCTGAGAGGACAGGTCCCCAGCAGATACGAAGGTAGAAGTCAGGCAGGAACGAATGAAACAATTCGACGTTTCAAAGACAACGACTTTTCAAACAATTTTCCAGCCGTGTCCAACATACACAGAGGTCTGTGGGGCAACGGCAACTGTGGATCACCTTGCTGATAAGCACAAGCTTGGAGACAAGCGGACGCCGAGCTTTTGCGTGACGACTTTGTAACCCAATCCATATCGGTATCGACGTCCTCCCGAAGATTCCTCCAGCTGTTCGCTTTGCTCCTGTTGATGGCCCATCGGAGAGAATTCCCGCAGTCCTGTAGGCTTCCGACTTACCAAGTCTATCAGCGGGAATTCTCGCCCTAGTGGCGGCTCGCTTGGCCCTAAGGCATGTTCTTCTGAGGTCCGAAATCTCTTCAGTCCACCAGTAGACGGGTTGCTTATCACGTCGGAGTCTCCTTTGCGACATGGACTTATCGCAGGCAAAGACAATTAGCTCCATGTGGATGCTATCAATGCCTCAGAGCCAGTCTCTCCAGGATTCTCCTGCGCTCCCCATGAAATGACCTGGTCGAACTTGACCACGTCCAGTTTGTCGGTATTCCAACGACGTGGCTCTCTCCAAGATACGGATACTCTACGGTGTGTGTCGTGTATCTCAAAAACTATAAACTGGTGGTCACTGCCAGTATAATCCTCCAATACCCTACAGCCAGAAATCCTTGTAAGAAGCTACTCAGACGCAAATGTTACGTCGGGGATCATGATTTTCTGCCCGAGCACGCTCTCAGTCAATCTTACGACGGAAGTCCTGGATAGCCTCGTTGGGGGTGAGGTAGCAACTAAAGAAGGTTACGTCTCTACACCTTGCCCGGACGAATCCTCAGCCGCATCCATGACTCGGCATCATAACCTCCTGTCGGTTACGTGGCCAGAAGGCGGCAGTATCGAGATTTTTCCAATACTGTTCGCTGACCAAGAGCATGTCAGCACCAAGTTCTTGGGAAAGCTGGTCTAAAAGATTATAATCTCCCCATGATCTCTGTAGATTTGCCTGGAGGATGCGGACTACTATCTTCCACCTCTTGCCTGTTAAAGTGAGGTTCTGAAGGCACCTCACTCACCAGATTCGGGCACGAGAGACTGGAGCAGCAGTGCTTCTTCTTGTGACCTTGGCCTTCGCACCGGAGGCAGTTAACGCTTCGGTCGGGCCCATTGCGGGAGGAGTGACCGAACCAGACATCGGAAACATCTTTGAACGACCACCCTCCGTTTGATCCTGCAGTTAACTCAACCGATTGTCAAGTGCTGAAGGCTGAGCAGCTTGTTAGCATGCGTTTCGCCCATTTCAGCGACTGCAATACGCTGCTGACTCTGGTTCGGTTTGGTTCGCAGAAGAATAAGTCCTCGGCCCCGGCCCCAAGTCTGTCAGGTCAGGGCTGCTGACGAGGAACGCCTCTGTCGCTTCGCTCACTTTCTGGCCTGGGTCCGGGACTCAGACAGATGAGCTTGTGCTTGGAGCGTGTCAGAGAGGACTTATCCAGGACGATAAAATCCTGGAGTTTCGGAATGCCCTCTTGAATAGTTTGTTCACATTCAATTAGAAGAGCTTTTGCCATCTCCTTCAAAAGACCGGGCTTGTTCTTCAACATCGTCGCCCCACTTCGTTGGCGTCGTCCTGCTGCTACCGAAGCGTTTGCACTTCGAACGCCGTGCCGAAGAGAACTTCTTCTGGGAGGGATTCCCTTGATTTGACCTAGAGATGCCCGATGTCTCCATCACCAGGTCAACCTCATAGGGAATATAACTAAGTAAAATAAATATAACATGAAAAAAAACAGTGTTGTGATCAGATTAACCATGGCATAAATGACTAATACAATATGTACTAATTCAAGATCGGCTTTATCTCCAAAAATAATATAGTTTTTATAAAATGCCTAAATATTTTATTTTTATCTGTTGCTAAGGCCGGTTGAAGCTGTACCAGCCCAGCAGAACGAAGGAAGACGAGTCAGGGCAATGGCTCAACACCAGTGGGATTATAGCTGGCCTTTGCCAGTCTAAATACAAATATCCGTACTCCAAGTGAACATCATTTGTTGGGAAGGCTATAGCAGGAGTATAAAGCTCAAACTGGAACCTGAAAGCTGGAAACTTCAGATTCTATAATCAAAGATCTGGCAGGGCGGAGGTCTACCTCTTCGTGTGGTCAGTCGACCGAAACGCACTCACCTACCTAACCGTTTTTTCCTATTCCACTCCTATTATCTTTTGCACACCGCCTAGGAAAATAAATATAGCTAAGTAAATATAGCATGACAAAAATTAGGAGTACTGGCTTTTCCTACATTGCTAGAAAAATAAGTTGTGAAAAATAAATAAATACTTGTACCCACAGCAAATTTACCATGCCCATCCAAGATTCGAAATCGCCTTATTCAACAACAAGGCACCTGAACTAAGGATTGGAGAGGATCCTGAACTAGCTGGCAATAATAATTGAAATTGGGCATTTTATGGCGACATGCTATTTTCTATAATCATTTTAGCGAAAGCTGTTAAATGCTCTAGTAATAAGCTAGCTGTAGTACCTCCTTTCAGATGGATGTTGGCAGATGACGCGGGGTGTTTTGGCTCAGCGCTCACGGTCATCCGCCACCGCGTCAGACATTGTCGTCACCAAACAGTGATATGATTACGCGAACGTAATTTAAACATCGTCGGACAAGAAACACTTCTGTATCGTAATGTGTTTACTGACGTAGCAGTACTTTCAGAAATAGGTCAAACACGTCAATAATTCCAATTTTAATCCTGTTACGAAAAAGGCTTCCATTTTTATTATACTCTTAGTAATGAACATTGAGATTTTGAATTAAAAAAAAATAAATACTTGGTCATAATGTACTAGTTAAAGTAAACTAAAAGTTAAGCTTAAAATTTAGTTTAATTATTATGATCCCACTCAATAAAGTTTAGTTCATTGCCTTCAATTGTATACTAGCATTTTAGGGCGACCATAAATAACGATATTTTTATTTTTTGTAACTTTCCAATTATATTGAAATCACTCCCCCACCTTTGTTTAACCACCACCGCACACAATATAACAATATATCATAATACAACTCTTTATGATTTATATTTGAAAGTACTGTTAAATATTTTAATAAAATATAAATAAGTATGTATAAGTGATATTAATTATAAGTGTCACTATAAGTATTTCAAAAAACCTTAGAAAAATGTATAGTATTTACTTCCCTTAGAGAAACAGCTTAGACCATAGATATGTCTAAAGGGAATGTTTTAGTTCGTCTTCACAGTTTTCTGTATAAACATATGGCGTTATTTCCATTTTCATTTTGGTCTGACGGATTTCTAATACCTATTCCAGGGCTAAGGCATATCCATATTAATACTTTACAAGTATTCTCTTATAGAAATATTTTGGGTTCTTTCAGAAAAGGAAAATACACAAGTTACCAGTTAGACTATATACGCTATCGACTGGTTTGAAAAAACGCAGTTTAAGGACCAGCTGTTATGAAACAAATTGAAGCCTCAAGTCTACAGCACGGAAAATCCGCATCTGTATCGCGAGTGGGATTTCTGAGACAAGGAAAACGACATTCCTGTTTTAGACCGTATTAAATAATACCAACACGTTCTAAACGGGAAATACTGTTGAAAGGTCGACCCTACTCCCATAGCTCATTCTCGATTCAAAATTGCTATACTCATAAGAGACAGCTGTTCATATGAACGACATTTTCACGCTTAAGTTCTGTTTACTATCCACAGTTAATTTACGTTTACTGCGCATTGCTAACACAAATGAAATCAACATTTTTGATCAAGATTTTCTCATGGCGGTCACCCATGAGAACCCCTCACTACTTATATTTATATCTAAAAGAGTCCTTATCAAGTTCCGTAAACAGGTGGTTCACATGGATTGTAATAGGACTTCTCATAGTTTTAGTATATTTTGTTTAGTTTTTATGGACATTGACTTTAATATACTGACTGCACATTGACACATTGCACATTGACTTTCAATGTAGGAGTCGTTGCGTCATGGTTTGTATCTCGAACAAATGCAGCTTACCTCCTCATTTCCCCGCCTTACTTATTTGACGTAGGTCAGTATGTTTATCTTATGGTGTAATTGTGCAAACCTACGATCTGATGTCTACAACCTCGCAGACTACAAGCGACAAGCGACAAGCGACAAGCGACTGGAGCGTGGACCTTAATCGATTACGAAGGGTAATTTGATTATTCTGCCTCTACGCCCGATTTATCCTTGGTGAAAGGGATTGTGTAAACAGCTTATTGGGGACGACATCGAGTATTGAATGTATTATTCAGTTGATGGAAAACATAGATTTAGATGAATTATGGAAAATATTACCACATAGTAGAGGTATAATAAATACGAGTTATAAGATTGTTAAACTGAATGTCTAGATACCATGAAAAGCGTTCCTCAACGAAGCAAACAGTTTTTGAACAACTTAAAATTATTTATTATTATTATTACTATAACGTTACAAAACGCTAGTTGGACAGTTTTAGAGATTACTAAAAATCTTAAATGTCCTCGTCACAGCAGACCTGCATCCTCAGCAAATTTATATAGACAATTAGTAATAATATCTGAAAATTGCATGAAACTTTGAAATGCCTCATCTTGGTACTGGGTTGAGATAAAGACCTATTTGGGGCAAGTGCGAGATAAACATCGAAAGGTTCTATTTCATTACTGTACACTATACAACTGTTGTAGGCCTATACTATGTTTGGTGGTCAATTTTTCATCAGTTATAAAGAGGTATATATACTTTTTACTATCTCTGTAACAGTAACTGTTTGATGTAAAGCAAAGGTTTAAATGAGTAAATTAATTGTTTGTTTTTGAACTAAATTGAGTGGTACTAAGAAAAATATCTTTTTTTAAATAAATGATCTTTAAAAGTCAATAAACCCCCGATTTGTGGTACAAACCCTAAAACCTTTGGATAGAACTACGTACGAGTTAATAATCCTAAATTGAAAAATATATATATTTTACGCGTAGTTTTGATCGAGTATACTTTACCGAATAACATATTTAAGAGGCGGTCAGTGTTGTTCTAATACCGGTTGGTGTCATAAACATGGGCGTAGTTAAAGGGGCATGAAAGGCAATGCCCCCAGACCTCTTAAAGGTTTTTGAGTTTTTTTACCATTCTTAACAGTTCTATTATAATTTTTTTTACACAGATAATTTGATGAGTTTTTACTGTGGTAAATTTTTCTTTTTCTCTATTTTAGGCTACATTGTGACAAAAGCTACGAAATTCACTCCGTGCCCCCCCAACACGTAACCTCTAACTCCGTCCATGGTCATAAACCCAGAGTATTCAGTTATTTGAGGGAATCACTATCGATGTTTATCTTAGAATACATCAGGAGTAGCGTCGTGGTTTCAGATTAAGTGATTATAAAATAATTTGTTACTATTGAAATAAGTTACGTCAAATTTATATTGAATTGTCAACATTTCAAATTAGTAAGAACATACGATTGCTTGATTGAACTACTCGCCTAATAAAACAATAAACCTAATTTCAAGTCATCCAACTTTATTATTTATATCTAGAGCAAAGGGTTAAGTACTGCGTATGAAAAAACAACAAAGGAATTTAATTTCCATTCCAGTGAACGGAGAATAAATTCCTTGGCTTAGTTACTCAAACTCTTTAATCACTAGTAAAAATATTGAAGTTACCACGCCAAAATTAATTTACTAATATAAGACAACAAATAAGTTGTCATTTGACGGCCAAAATCATAATTATTGGTGATTTTAGATTGTAAACTTTATCAAGAGTTTATACATCATAAATTAAATAATTATTTTAGTACAACGGGCAGTTAGAATGCGTGAACCTTCCCCCCAATGCGTCCAACGAAAGAAAGATATGTTACAACATTAATTAGCCTGTTTGAAATGTCACCAATCAATTACAAAATATCTATAATTATTCATAGTGATATCATATTATGAGTAAAATCTTTTATGAAACAACCGAAAAGATCAGATTAGCAATGCGGTACTTCAAAAGAACTCTATCCCACGTTGAGTTAAATTTTTACTGTTTTATAGATTAAATAATATTAATACTGCATTTAAAGGAGGTTTTATAAGCTTTTAGAAACCACCATTAAGTTATATTAAGCTTATTTTTAGTATGATACTTATCATTAAAATCTGTACCTCATATATTCTTACCAATAATGGGGTTTTAAAAGGTCTTTTTTATAAATTAGTTTGAGCAGTATGCTATATATTTAGAACAAATTTTAAAATGTTAGCTTATAAATAATTGCTTATGAAATTATATGTCTTGTTTGTTATTGTGTCTTTATATTACATATTGAGTACCGAGAACCGAGCTTTGCGCGGATAGAATAATACATCTATTAGATAAGTTAGTTAGCTGAATTAAAATACATTATTATTATGTACACAACGTAAACACAGTTTATATGGTTGAAATAAAAGGTTTAATGACCTTGATAAAAATATGTTTTACATTTCAACATCCTGTCAATTGGGTGGTGTACGATATCATTTTAGGAGCATTAGATTAAATTAATTGTTTAAAACTTAATTAATTTTAATTGTTAAAACGTTGCATTATTGGTTTTGGGTGTGAGTAGGACTTGTTCCTGGCAAAATCACTTTCAGACTGTTTCGATTTCACTTTCAATCCTGAAAATTATTCTTAAAAAATTCAATACTAAAAACATTTGTAAAAACAAAATTTAATTACTCTTCATTATGTTTTCTGTAAAATGAATCTAAACGATATTTAACCACCCTTTAACACGTTTCTTTGAAACTAACCTAAAAATTCATTGCTTACGAATTTTTCATTTTTTCATTCTTTATTGTGTCCAAAGGCTAAAAACTAACAACGGCAAACCAGGCATGTTCAAGATCAAAAGTAATCAAATAATATATTACAATAATTTAGAATAGTAAGTCTAAAATATAACAACATAAAAATTTAATTAGAGAATGAATTTAAAAGTGTATCCAAAATGTCCAATTTGTTGAGAGTCGATCGTAATTTTACTATGAAATAAAAGATACCTGAATCAAGTCACCTGAATATGAATTATACGAATATGAATCAATAATACTTAACCAATATGAATTGAATCAACCTGTTTTAGTTAACTGCAGCTACAGAAAAGGTTCATAACGATAACATGGAAACTTTAAAGGGCTGTTTGAAGGGACGAATTTTCCCAGAACTTAAGACCTGCACCAATGAATGAATGAATGAATGAAAATACTTTTTTATTGAGGGGAACATTAGGACCTCATGGTCCTTTCTTACAGCTACCCTCTTTTACAATGTAAACTAAATTTTTTTTATAAATCAAACTTAAAAAGAAAATTTTATTTTATTTAAAAGATAACAGAAATAAACTAAATTTAAAGCTTTTAAAGTAAAAGCTTGCAAGCACATACACATTCAAAACATGCCACAGCTAGGCCTAGCGCAAGCCATCCCGCCACACTAAGATTCATCCGGTTAAGGAAATAGTTTTTCAACGATCGATTTCTCTTGGCCAAATTTTTGTATAACATCAAAAAACCGCAAATCCTTTGTCAGAAAAAAATTTTGTCGGATAGTGTTTATATAAAGATAAAATTATCTCGTTACAATATTCGAAACATGCCTACCAAACTTAAAACACAACATTTCAATAAATATACCAAATTTATGAAGCTACAAAGTTAACATTAGAGGTCTTTTGGGCTTAAATGGTGGCAAATCTCAGCGCCAGCTTTAGTAAATGACACTGTTGTATACATTACTGACCTTATCCACGTTCCGTACGTCCTGCAAGATCTGCTCGGTGGACTCCTCGTCGCCGCTCAGCGTGCTGCAGGAGCTGCAGTCCGACGCCTTCCTCTCCGGACTCCTCAGCACGAACTCCGCGTCTAGAGCGCTGATCGTGGAGTAGACGTTGCTCCAGGAGCTGGTCACACTGCAGTCACTCGACGAGTCCCCGATGGAGTTTTGCCTCTCGGCGTACTCCTTACGGAACCGCTCGATCTCCTCGAGGGTGATGGTGGAGGACGCGTACGCGGGATCGTCCGAGTGGTCGCTCACCACGACGGAAGGTGTGCGGAAGTACCGGTACCCGGGGTGTTCGTCGTCGTCCGTCAGGTAACTCAAGTTGCTCTCTCTTCTCTCCGTTCCAGGATCTATACCCTCGATACTGTCCACCTCACTCATTCTCCTGTCCAAGTTTACCTCGCCGACATCGGTGATCCACGACTCTGTTTTCCCCCGGTCGTTTAATTTCTCCAACACGGAGCTGCCGTAGTGTTCGATGAACCACCGGTCGCTCCGGAGTTCTATGTCGGTTCTCTCCGAGAGTACTTCGTCCAATAGGTAGGTCTTGCTGCTGCTACTAGCCAGCTCCTCCGGGGTGTCCGCCCTATGTGGGATATCTATGGAGGCGATCACCTCTTCACCAACGCTGATTGGTCGAGTCCTGCCTACAGGAGGTTCGTCGTCCTCGCTGCCCACACACTCTACCGCGGAGTCTGAACTCTGACACCTCCTCAGGGGCTCCTCCTGGACTGTACTTGTGCAGGACCAGACGTGCTCCTCCTCACTGCTCAATGGACTACCCGACATCGCTGGGGAGGTCTCCAAACATCCCTCATCGGACACGCTACTAGGACTCCCACTGGACTTACGTTTGTGTTTACGGAACGAAGGCAACGCCAGATATGTAGGAGATGTCACAGTGGCGGACGAATGAGCACCCATCGCGTCTTTTTCAAGGGACAAACTAAACCTTTTTAGTTTTTTACAAAGTTTTTCCTTTTTGACGGATTCAATTTTATTCGAGTCCGTTTCTAGGTTTGGGAGAGAACTTCGCACAGTCTTCCGAGCCGGCTTAGACGCCGACCTCTCCATGTGTCTCCGGATGAGCTGTGTGTACCGGTGTATCAGTGCCTCCACTCTGGATGTTCCCCGGTCAATATCCTGCGGGGGTCCACTAGTCGTCAAGGCTCCGGTCCTCCTTACTCTCACCTCCGGATCGACCGCACTTCCGTCACTCGCGATCGCGGCTTCCGGTGCACGCTCGGCGGCGTTATCGTCCCAACTGTCATCACGTCCCACGAGCGTCTCCGTCGAGGCGGTCATATCGCTGCATGCGGATGCGCTCTGTCGGCGTCCGCTCCAACTACACACTGCTCTACGCGCTGGGCTGAAAACATTAGCGCAGCCCGTCGCGAAAACATTCTCCTCCGAGTTGTGCAGCGTATCGCTGGAGCCATCCAGTGATTTGATGGCCAGGGTGCTGACGAATCTGGGCGACAAGAGCTGCGCCTGTCGGAGCTGGTCCCGAACGAATACCGCTGACTTGGGCCGCGTCCTCTCTGCCAGGAACGGCCGCTCGTTGGTGATCTCGGTGTCGGAGTTTCCGCGGATCAGATGGTTCATGTATTTGCGGTAGGAGCCCCGGGTGAATGGCAGCCCCAAGTCTTCGCCCTGCGTGCTCTTGGCCGGACCTTTGACCACAGGCGTGTTGCGACCCTCCCCCACCCATGACTGCGACCCTGTCACCTCCTCTTCCACCTTGCTGCTCCAGAACCCCGCCACGCTGCAACACAACCAGCGGTGCATGGGTCAGCTGACCTGTCGATAAATCTTGTATTTAATTCTAACATTTAACAACAAACAAAAAATATTGTACAATCAGTACTTTATATACTACATACAATCGGAACGGTTTATTTCACGGAAATGTTCGAATAGACTTATTCAGTTATGTCTACGGGACCTAACACAGAGTAAACACAGTCTTGCACCTGTGATTAGTACTGATAAAAAGAACTTCTTATGGCCTCTAAAGTATCGACTGAATACCTATGCAGTTTCTCAAAAATTGATCAATCCCTCATATATCAAATAGAGATTGCGTCCAATGGCATGAGAATAAGGTAAATGATGATCTTGTCTTGGTGGACCGTCAGAAGAGGCAGTAGGGAAATTTTTAAGATAACTGCATTTCCTTACCAAATTGAAAACTTTTGTGACTGAAATAAGAAAATTTTAAAGCGCCTCAGAGATACAGTCTTGGTATTTGTTTGTAGAGCACGTTAGTGGACCGAGCTTCACAGATTAAGAATAGCGCCACAAAATGGCCTATGAATCTAAGTTGAATATATAAATTACTGTGTTACTTAAACAGTTGTGAACGTTGTATTCTGTATTATTTAAAATGTATGAGGATGTTAATCAACACCATAATAGTAGGCCTTATATTTAAGATATCTTAAATTACCATGGTAGTATTGTTATAGGTAAATAAAAGAATAAATTTATTTCGTGGATTTAAATAGTCTTTGAATCACATTCACAAATTAATAAAATTGTTTGGCGTAGTTCACAACCAACAATTTCATCACACGGTTATATTGGTTCAACACCCCAATGATTTTTTTATATTTTAATATAACAAAATAATTTATAATTTATTATATTTGATGATTTACTATTTTTTGGTAATACTGTATATTGAAACAACAAATTTAGTTACGTATTTCCTTAAATAGTTAGTTTCGTGTAAACTTCTGGTCAAGGTCTTGTGTTAGAGTTATAAGGTCGCACAAGTGCCTCTTGGTGTCTTATCGACTACTTATGTATCCGGGAACACTTTATGCTTTAGGCATATTCAGTTTCCATAAAGTCAATTAGTTTCCATTTTATAGCGTTTTAAATTTCTAATGTTAACCTTATGGGGAATAGGTTTGTTTACAAATTATCTACAATCAAAACATTTGATTTCTAAAGCTACAGCTGTTGTTTTACTTTCCATTAGCAATATACTTAACTATCCAATGCCATCTGAATCATTCATTAATGTAAAACTATGAAGTTAATGTATACTGTACAAAATGAACAGATTTATTTACCACGTCAATAGTTTACGATTTTTTGGATTATGTATTTATATTTTTATTTTCTGTCTGATTAAAAGTCACGTGTTTATAATTATGTCGGCCAAATAAAAAATATTTACAGTGTTTATACATATTACGTATTTTATAATAATCAGCTGTTGTATATCTTTCCTATAAAGGCCATATTACAGTTAAGTATTGTTTGTTATTAGGTTGGATTAGAAAAATTGTGAATCAATCCACTCAGATTTATTTGTTTTGTGGGAATGTTATTAATATGTTTTATCGTTTCAGTATTGTTATTAACTATGCTCTGACCCAGAATATCTTATTTTTCACAACGAAGTCGTAATGCTATTAAAAACATGGCCAATCTGAAAGTAAAGACGTATTTACTGTTAGGCGTTACGAAGTTCGCCGGGTCAGCTAGTCTATAAATATATTAAACAAAGTCGTGTTAGTTACACGCATTATAACTCGAGAACGGCTGTACCGATTTGAATGATCTTAGATTTTTTGGATTCGTCTCTGCTCCAGTCATTCTTTAGGCATATTCAGTTTCCATAAATTAAATTAGTTTCCATTTTGTAGCGTTTTAAATTTCTAATGTTAACCTTATGTTAACCTTAAAATCAAAACATTTGATTTCTTACTAACCAAAAGATTCCACAAGCAGCTACAGACCTATAAGTCTCCTTTCGTCAATTCTAAATTGTTTGAGAAAGTTATTCAAAAGAGATTGTTAAGATATTTGGACTCATCACAAGTTATTCCTCCACAACAATTCGGCTTTAGACCTAAACACTCAACAACAAATCAGGTATTACGAATAAGTGAAACTATCATCCATGGATTTGAAAATAAACTTCACTCTACAGCTGCGTTCCTGGATATAGCACAGGCATTTGACAAGGTTTGGAACCAAGGTCTTCTCTACAAACTTTATCAATTTGGCTTTCCTTTACACCTACGCAATATTATAAAATCGTTTTTAACTGACAGAACCTTTTGTATAAAACTCAACTCGACACTTTCTACTGTTCGCCTAATACGAGCAGGAGTTCCACAGGGCTCAATTCTGGGACCTCTTCTCTTCAATTTATTTCTGGCCGACATACCAGCCCTACCTCAAGCTACCCTTGCTTTGTATGCTGACGATACTGCACTAATCACTCAAAACCACGACATCAATCTGGCTGCGGGCTCTTTGCAAGAATGTGTCACAACTTTAAACGACTGGTTTAAAACTTGGAGGCTCTTGCTCAACCCATCAAAGTGTGAAGCAAAAATATTCTCCCTCAGGAAGTACGACATGCCCTTGGCAATTGAAATTGAAGACACGATTGTTTCTTGGAACCCTGATGATCAGGGCATCAAGTATTTAGGTTTGTACTTAGACAAGAAATTAACCTGGAACTTTCATGTTAACACAAAATTGACCCAAGCATACGCCCGTCAGGCAATTCTATTCCCATTAATTAATCTAAATTCTACTTTGAAACGAGTATGCACTCTTTTAGTATACAAATCCATTCTGCGTCCCTTAATTATGTATGCCTGTCCCGTTTGGGGCGTGAATTTATCTTATACTAAATTTAATCGAATTCAAGTATTTCAAAACGAAGTACTGAGAATTGCTGCCAAAAGTCCATGGTATGTAAGGAACCAACAACTACACAGAGAATTTGGCCTTTCTTCTATTAAAGATTTTATCTCAAGAACCACAGGAAAATTTTTTGTCTCATTAAATCTAGTCCCTGGAGCAGTTACGTTCGACATCGGTGCGCCAACACGTAATCGTCGCCTGAAGCCGAGGCTCCCACAAGATGTTGAAGAGATGGATTTTCTTTGAAAATTTTACTAGTATTTCTATTTCATGTTCTTTCCTGTTCTTAATGATAATATTTTCCTTCTTTTCAGGTTATTATGGGTGTCTCTGAACAGAGCGAACCTGATCGTGTTATATCTATGTAAAAGTTAAAACTTCTAAGCTTTAAGTTACAATATCCGTTATAAATTCTGTGTATAATGTATGTAACATTGATCCAGAAATAAATTTGTTAAAAAAAACCTTAAAACAGCTGTTGGTTTACTCTCCGTTAGCAATATGCTTTACTATTCAATGCCATATGAATCATTCATTAATGTAAAACTATGAAGTAAATATGTGCTGTACAAAATGAACACAGTGGCGTAGATACGGGGGGGATAAGGGGGATATATCCCCCCCCATAACGATCACCTTAACCAATAATTTCAAAACAAAAATATCCTGAAATACCGCTACACAATAACAAAAAATATAAAAAAGCAGTGCGTTGCTGTTACTGTATGTTGCATGTCGAAATACTGTATAAGAGAGTATTTTAACTAAGAGATCTTCCCCGACTGGTCATCCCTGCCGCCATCAAATCGCTCAGCCGCAAAATCTTATACCTTATACCATTGCGCTACTAAACAAACTTTGAAAAAGATGGGGCCTATCATTTTCTGTTAAGCCTGAAAAATTTCCATCAATTTTGAAAAAACGCCCTACGTCGCAGTGTAGGAAACTGCACTAGAGTAAAACAAGCGTAGAATACAAGAAAATAGCATAACATAAATACGTTATAGTATATATGTTGTGAAACAAAATATAAATATAATCACTCAATCATTATTCATATTTATGAATAAACATAAAACAATAAAATAGAATTCATTTTCCTCCTGGCGGTGTACGTAGTATTTCAAGAAATCACGCCCCATTAGCCTGCAGGACGAATAGCATTTTGAGTGATCTGACATAATGTTTCGTCTTAGGTCCATAAGAACTATGTTTATTTTGTGACAGCACTACTAGCTACACGATAGTCGTATCAAACTTTGAGTTTGAGTTTGATAGTGGAAACCGGCCGGTAAACACAATACCTAAGTTAGTTAAATTTTAAAGTTTTAAATGTTTTAAATGTACTGTTTTGTCTAAATGTGGTATGTTATGTATTGAAGAGAATATAACGACCTCCAATGGAGTGAACAATTGACATTAGTTTGAAAATGAACCCGTGAGTTCGAAACCCTGGGTCACAGACGATAATGACAAGTTGAATTGAATCGACGGATATTAAGGTTAGTAACCTGTTATTTATTGTAAAATAACAATCTGTAAATCTTTTTTACGATAAAAAGTAATAAAATATAACTCCTTAGATAATCACTTGACACCTCAGCCATTTTTTAAGACAATCAATTAATCTGAACTGCTGTCAAAAAATTAACATTGTTCATATGAGACGGGAGTCCAAGATGGCAACGGAGGTATTGCATGATCTTTATATAGTATTCAACTCACCGAAATGTCCCTTATATACCCTACAGTACATCCTCTAGAATAGGGCTTCACTCGGGGGGGGGGGGGGTATTTATATCCCCTCCCATGACAAAAGTGTATCTACGCCACTGAATGAACAGCATTATTCGCCACGTTAATAGTTTACGGTTTTTGGGAATTATGTACTGTATTTATATATTTTTTATTTTCTGTATGATTTAAAGCAACGTGTTTATATGTTTGCCAAATAAAATAATCACAATGTCTATACATATTAGGTTTATTATAATAATCAGCTGTTGAATATTTAAAGCTTTCACAACGAAGCCGCAATGCTATTTGACTTCACAAAATGGCCAATCTTAAAGTTAACATTTATTTTATGTTAGGCGTTACGAAGTTCGCCGGGTCAGCTAGTTGATTAAATATTATTTCCCATGGAGCGTGCTAGTTTTTAGCGGCTTGCCTAACAACACCCGCAGTGTCCCCAGACTCGGGGACTCGTGCATCTTCCCTCGTTATATCGGTCACCTTCAGTTATCCACCGACTTGCGCAAACCGATGATCTATTCGGAACGCGTCCGCGAGGAATCCTGCGAGGTGTCGGGACGAGCGTGCGAGTGTGTGTGCGTGCGTGTACGTGTGTGCTGGTGGAATATTGAGCAGGTCCGCGGGCGGTCTGACTCTGACTCACTGTTTCGACCTACATACGAGTACACATACACACGTTCCGGTGTAAACAGTCCGGCGTCTGCACCTGTCTGCCACGCCCCGCTACCAGCCGCACCAAATGTTGGTGCATCAATTCAACTTACACCTCTACATTAAAGCTCAACTTACATTTAGCCCATAGCACTTAAACTTTCCATAAAAGCGAATAAGGCAGTGGTGTACCCAACGGCAAAATCCGCCTCAGCAAGAAAAACAATAATTAGTAAGGTCCACTTTTTCCAAATATAGTTTAACTTATAGCATTGTTTAAACTAGTTTAAAATATAGTTTGTTTAAACTAGATAATGCAAAGGTAGATACTAGCATAGGTTAGATTAGACTATTGAAAAAACGACCCTATCTCAAGGTAGGTATTTTAAGCCAAGTATGAATGAGAAATGAGTGTAAAATGATTGTGGCGCGATCTTGTAGTCTTGTTACTGATTAAGGTCTTACACATATTCCTTACACAGGAACATGTTAATTAATTGTACAACAGCCAATGGAATATCTAAGGGACCTACAGTTTATCGTGGAGTCCGAACCACTGATTCTGAATTACGAACTGGTCTAAATATGAGGATAGTCTTTGCGGATTAACGCAGTATTCAATAGGGCGAACGTTAATCCACACAAGATAACACTACAACCACCGACCATCGTTCACAACTATCGACAAATCCTGACCTCCAAGTAGCTGGATTATAGCTAGGACATGCCACGGCCCCAGTGTAAAAGTCTAGAGTATAGCCGGCTATGAAATGAAACCGTTGGAACTCCATAGTGGGAAATAGTTTTAAGTGTTTACAATAACACATTAAATCTTTGAAAACTATAAAAATAAAATTAACAAAATATTGGTTGGAATTGTCTTTGACCACTATGCACGGTGTAAATCTACACTATTACGGATGTGATTATTGTCTGGGCAGGAGCGAGGTCATGACTGAGCGAGCGTTATCCATCAACACGTTGAGGTTGAGCCTCGTCAGATACTGATTGTGGTTGATCAACCATTCAACACGGATCAATTATTGTCGCTACATTGATTTATTTATAAGTGCCACTATAGCACTGTAACAATCAGTGTATGCTCTTATTTAATACACCGAGTCACTCTAGTGAGGATATGTGGAGTAGAGTAGGCCTAATGATTTGATAATAACTGTAGCTTTGTTGTTGGCAAAATCAGCAGTTTCTTTCACTGCGATAATTTATTAATACCCAACAAATACAGACAGCTAGGCCCAGTTTTTAATCAACTTCATTTTCTAATGAAGTTGCTCAGGATTGAAGCGGCGACTTCCAGATTTTAAAACGAGACTGTTACTAATGAGCCACTAGCCAGTTCGAAATCGCACTTATTTATCATTCATTTTTCAAACGAAAATTTCATACTATTCAACTTTTAAAAAGTAAACGAGTTTACTAATCGTCTGTGGACTTTCAATTTTGTATTGTAGGCCTATTGTTTGTTATATAGTTTCAGAACGGCCAACACCCTGTCCATGTTACTTAGACTATCCAAGTAATATACATAAAGTAATGAACATGACTGTCCAATAATATATTGTTATGGTAGACTACCCCATTGTTGGTTAGATAATTAGTTATCAGCCCAACTGTAAATGGTGACAAGTTCCGGTAAATTATTAGAGACCATTTAAAGATTTGCAGAAGATAAATTAAAAGACACACGCTGTCAAACACGTGTCTGAAGCAAGATCTACGATTGTAGTCCCAATTAAATAAAATGTGGTATGCTGGTACATATTGGCATATCGACTAATATCTACTGATATGTTTTATTTTTATTATTTTATTTAACATGATATGTCACCCTCAAACCCCTTAATCATGTTAAAAATCCAGTTTCAAACAAAGCTATTAAGGACATATTTTTATTATATTTTTGTACTTTTTCAATTAATTTTTTGTTGGTTAAATATCAGCTCGCTAGAACCGTAATTTGTATAATCTGATTTATTTTCAAACAAAAAGTAAACAAACAACAATAGAGTTTTATTACTTTCTCCCCTTATACATAGTATATGGAGAAAGTATTGTTTTCGTCAAAATTTTCGAATTTGAGTTGAGGGTGGATATATCCGTTTTGGGGTCCCCTGAATCCAAAAAGTGGGTTTTGACGTGATGTCTGTCCGTCCGTGTGTGTGTGTGTGTGTGTGTGTGTGTCTGGATGTGTACAGTGCCACAGCCTACCCCGTTGGTCCGATTTAGATGAAATTTGGCATGTATATATATATAGTCACCGTATCTCCAGGCGTTTTTTTCATTTTTTGAATTTTTGATTTTTAAGGGTAGTTCACCCCTAAAAACCCTTAAAAAACGTGAAAAATCCAATTTTCTCAAAAACGGCTCTAACGATTTTGATTAAAATTTGACAGTTTATAGTGTACAGAGTACTAAATAATTTGAAACCACCCGCATATCTGTAAAAATGACGGTTCAAAAGTTATGGGCTTTTAAATGTAAAAAAAATCAAATTTTTATATTTTCAGCGAAAACAATAAAAGTAAAGTATAACTTGACTGGTACCATTGAAACCAGCTTAAAAAACTAAACAAATTAGTATCTGGAATTATTTGTCTTCGACTAACGGTTCCAGAGAAAAGTTAAATTTACTGTTTACGATAAACGCAGTACGTTGTCTGAAAGCCCCCAATGTTATTCTTATGGAGAATATAAAAAAATCAATTTCTTCCTTACT
Organism: Nephotettix cincticeps; assembly: GCA_023375725.1. Lineage (NCBI taxonomy): Eukaryota > Metazoa > Arthropoda > Insecta > Hemiptera > Cicadellidae > Nephotettix > Nephotettix cincticeps. The sequence goes on from CM041791.1 coordinate 104,330,543, forward strand.
TTACAACCGTTTTCCATAAAACTTGGTATGAAGCGTAAGGTCAAATCGCCGAACAAAACCAGCTCAAAAAGCTTGGTGTTACGTGGGGGGGGTGTCCCCCCATACAATTTGAACAATTAATTTAACTTTGTCTCTCTTGTTTTTATTTTTAGAAATTGGATGATTATTTTTGAAGCAATAGATTATTAAATGATATTTAGATCAACTTTGAAGAACATGATAGTTTTATTACAGATTGTCTTTTTTAAATTTACTTAAGGGAGAAAGTATGTGTCAGTCCACTGGTACCGTTTATTTTTTTCAATTTTTTCGAATCTCATATTGGTTAAAGCTACACTGACGAGTGTAACGTTTTAGCCATTCGGAAGTGCTAGGGTTCGAATCCCGAACATGAGCTTTACTAATCGTTTACTAATCGTCTGTGGACTATCTATTTTGTATACGCCAGTAGTAGGCCATTTGCTTTTAACAGATTACATAATAAACTATTTACTATTCCCTTCTACTACGCCTTCTAAAATGTATACTTAATTATTTTACATAAAATTCGAAAAACGTTTTACACTATTAAAAGTATTAAGATATACTTTTAATATTTTTTTTAATATTAGAAGTGTCTCTGAGTTAAGTGTCTGAAAACAAGCGATGCAACATTTACTTACAGCAAAATCCGCCTACTAAATCCGACCCGGCGTCGTGTAAATAAATAAAAGGTACCAGTGGACTGACTTTCTCCATTAAGTGAATTTAAAAACGACAATCTGTAATAAAACATTTATATTCTTTCAAGTTTATATAAATATTATTTAATGATTTAATGTTTAAAAAATAATCATCCAATTTCTGAAAATAACAACAAGTCGTGAAACAAAGTGTATACGCCAGTAGTAGGCCATTTGCTTTTAACAGATTACATAATAAACTATTTACTATTCCCTTCTAAAATGTATACTTAATTATTTTACATAAAATTCGAAAAACGTTTTACACTATTAAAAGTATTAAGATATACTTTTAATATTTTTTTAATATTAGAAGTGTCTCTGAGTTAAGTGTCTGAAAACAAGCGATGCAACATTTACTTACAGCAAAATCCGCCTACTAAATCCGACCCGGCGTCGTGTAAATAAATAAAAGGTACCAGTGGACTGACTTTCTCCATTAAGTGAATTTAAAAACGACAATCTGTAATAAAACATTTATATTCTTTCAAGTTTATATAAATATTATTTAATGATTTAATGTTTAAAAAATAATCATCCAATTTCTGAAAATAACAACAAGTCGTGAAACAAAGTTAAATTTATTGTTAGACGGACAGACATCACGTCGAAACCCACTTTTTGGGATTCAAGGCAAGGGACCCCAAAACGAATATATCCACTCTCAACTTAAATTCGAAAATTTTGAAACAATACTTTCTCCATTATGTATAAGGAAAGAAAGTAAAAATGTAGAGATCTACGTTTAGAAAATTGAGAGTAACTAACAGTAATGTTTAAAAATAAATTTATAAACAGGCCCGTATAGCACATTCAACTTACATGTATCAAACTCAGAGTTTTGTTTATATAAAGAACAGACCTATAAGATAACAATCAGAATAATTTATATTTTCATCAATTAGATTCATACAATAATAAAATAATTTTAATGAATATACCTTATAATTTTATTAGAATAAACGGTATCAGTGGACTGACACATACTTTCTCCCTTAAGTAAATTTAAAAACGACAACCTGTGATAAAACTATCATACTCTTTAAAGTTGATCTAAATATCATTTTATAATATACTAGCAGCAAGCCCGTCTTTTGTACAGGTTGTAGGATTCAGTTTAAAGAAAAAGATTATTATACCAAAATGTAAACCTGAAATCCTAAACAAATCAGCACTAAGAAAATAAATCAATACCCAGCCTTTTTTTAGCATTACTTGACAATTAAACCATTATTATAGGTGGTTATACGTTAATATAACTTTTCTAATATAGTATGATTTCGAAATGGGTTTAAAATCAATGACCAACGTAAACGAACTAATATTGATTTGACAACTGTTTGTTTTACTTTCGATTAAGTCTCTAAACTACATAGACAGCTGATTATTACCAGTAGGTGGTTCATTGATAATTGAAAGCATAATGCGACTAAAATCGCGTAAAAGTGGTTTTTAAATGCTCGTGATTTACTTTTTAAGGGGCAGCGAACAATTTCGAACTTTGAAAACCTTTAATGGAATGTAGAGAATTCATGAAATAAGTTTAATTTTTATCAGTTTAATTTAAATTAATTGTTAGAATTTTATGGGAACCCCTCGGTAATACCAAGCTTTTTGTGTGGGTTTTCTTGGGTGATTTGCCAGTAACAAATACAATACAAGCCAGTAACTTCGCCTACGTAATGCATGCATGATATAGGTTACGGTAACTCATGTATCACGGACTTAGGGCATCCATCCTTCCAATTTCCTCATTCTTTCCTTCTCTCTTTAACGGACTAATTTCCCTTTCTTTCATCGCCAGTTTTTCAGGATTTATGAATGCGACGCCCATCGGCCACGTTCGTCGGCGCCGACTGTCAGGCATTCTCGCTAATTTGTTGGGTCTAAAGTTGAAATGATAATAACCTCCCGATAGAGAACGCCTACAGATATTTCACGCCATCTTGTAGGACCGGCAAGGGCCAGTATAAACTAGCCGCGATAGCATAAACAAGATTTCAAAGAAAATGTACTTTTAGAACACCTTAATTGTAGACTATAAGCGAGACAGCATGCTTCAGGCAGTAAAACCTTATTCAAGGTAGTGTTACGTTCTGATATTATAGATATATATAAAACAAAGTCGTGTTAGTTACACGCATTATACCTCGAGAACGGCTGGACCGATTTTAATGATCTTTGATTTTTTGGATTCGTCTCTGCTCTGGTCATGCTTTAGGCATATTCAGTTTCCATAAATTCAATTAGTTTTCATTTTATAGCGTTTTAAATTTCTAATGTTAACCTTATGGGGAATAAGTCTGTTTACAAATTTTCTAAAATCTAAACATTTGATTTCTTAAAATAGTGTGTTGGTTTACTCTCCGTTGGCAATATGCTTTACTATCCGATGCCATATGAATCATATAATGTAAAAAATGAAGTAAATACGTGCTACGTGTACAAAATGAACAGCATTATTCGCCACATTAATAGTTTACGGTTTTTGGGAATTATGTACTGTATTTATTTATTTTTTATTTTATGTATGATTAAAAGTAACGTATTTATATATTTGCCAAATAAAATAGTTACAATGTTTATACATATTAGGTTTATTATAATAATCAGCTGTTGAATATTTAAAGCTTTCACAACGAAGCCGCAATGCTATTTGACTTCACAAAATGGCCAATCTTAAAGTTAACTTGTATTTTCTGTTAGGCGAAGTTCGCCGGGTCAGCTAGTTATAGATACAACTAACCATTTTAAATTACTCGGATAATTGAGGTAATTTTATCTTTTAGGCCTTAACTCAAGCATTTGGTTGAAACAGGAAGCACGAGTACTGTATACGTTTTTTACTCTATTTAACCTTATTTATTACGCATTTTTAACATAATAAATGTGGTCAAAAAAGATCTGACGGTCTTAAAAAAAGAGAATGCGGTCTTGACATCTGGAGCGTCCGTTTCCATATCTTGGCAATGTTATTTTGTATCGAATGCGTCGATTTTTGCGTGAGGTAAACCGCTGCCTTGGGTTTTAGACGACCCAATATTAGATGATTTCACTCGTCCTTTTTCTTCAGTTGTGAAAAATATGTTTCTAATTTATACAAACATTAATATATTTTTTCTGAAGCACATTTTTGAATTTTAAAAAGTATTAGTACAAGATCTAAGCAAAATGTATTTTCTTTAGGTGTCAGAGACCAAAAACAATAGTCGTTTAAATTTTTTATGATATATTTTAAATATATTATTATATATATATATATATATATATATATATATATATATGTGTCTGTGAACACGATAACTCTCGTAAAAAAGGTCTAATCGAGACCAAATTTGGTAGAGACGTGTATTCCTACAAATGCTCGGACGAGTTCGTAAACCAGACACTATCCTCAATGAACGGTATTTTGGGGGGGTTTTGTACCCCAAAATGTGGTTTTTTTGCGTTCACATTAATTTTTAAAATTTCTAATTTTATATTCACCATTGGAATCAGCTTAAAAAACTACACAATTAAGTTCCTTAAAGTTTTTCTCTATCTTCAACGGTTACCGAGATATTAAAAAATCTAAACACAGTACATTGTATTTTGAGGCTCCAATGTTAATCTTATGGAGATTAAAACAAATTAATTTTTTCACTTATTATCTAATAATGATGAAACTATGATATTTAGCTTCATGTGGTTGAGATCCATACATTTATGCTAAAAAATTATAGTTTATGTGATAATGGCAGCAAACCTCATACTCTTTCATGTTAATCATATAGATTAGGCAAACTCCTAAATTATGGACATTTTGATAAAGTGGTATAAATGTTAAAAATAAATTTTTGATGGTAAAATGGCTACTTTCAGTGTTCCTCACAGCAGCAAACCTACTCATTTTTCCCATTTTATCTTATGAGAATAGGCAAATCTCTGTTTATCTAATTTTGAAAATATGTCTATATTTATTATTATATCTTTATGATTATATTTGATTATTTTTTTTTGTTCATATCGTGGACTTATATTTCTTTGCGATCTGTATTGACTATTATCTTTGTTAGTCAAGAATGCTTCATTTCATTGGTCTCTGCAATCTTTGCAGACAAGACAAGTTGATCGTAACGTCACGATGGTGACGCCGTGGTGCGAGAACAATCCAGCGATGTATCGTAGATCGTGAATCTAATGGCGCCTTACCCTTACCCTAGCAGGCGGCTGAATGAGCGGCTCGTGGCGTGTGAATGGGGAGCCGGGGGCGAGTGCCGTATAACAGGGCCAAGGCCCACCGGCGCGGCGCGGCGCGCAGCCACGCCAAAACTGCGAAACCAGAACACACTCGTCCACACGCTCCTCAATCCTTCCCTAAGGTGGTGTTTTTGCGCTGCGAAACTTCCTAAATATCTACCTATTTCCAACCGGAAGTGCTGTTTTTGAGCTGGGGAATTACCTTCACGCACACAGTTGTGGTTTTGGAGTAATTACAAACTAGCTACATGTATTACCATTTTGCAACAAAATGTACAATTCGACTTTGAGCGAGTAGGTACATTTGAGCCTACCTCGTATATTCTACGTATCTCTACAGATGACACCTCGGTGGCATCATCTACTTAAGACGTATGTGTTGCAGCGTCTAACACGCCTCATCAGAGAAGTTGGCGATCCATCTTTGAATTCAATTTAAAAAAATTGTATTTACTTCCCTATGGGGAATAGGTTAGATAATGGATATTTTCAAAGGGAATGTTTTTAGTTCATCTAAACAACTGTTCTTATAACTATGGCGTTACTAACCAAATAACGTCACTGTTTCACATTTTGGTCGCGCAAATTGTCCAGAGCTAAGACATATCCATGTCGAAATAATCCATGTCGGTAATATACAGTATATACATAATATACAGGGCGTTCATTAAAGTCAAGGACAAACTTCGAGTGCTGATAGTACTCATCAAAATAAACAAAAAATTTCCCATAACATGTGTCGAAAAATCCTTTGTTTAGGCGCTAGCCGTTATTTTCGTATTTTTTACAAAACTCGTAAATATCGTATATCTCAAGAACTGTTTAAGCTACAGAAACCAAACTTTGCACATATCTTTATCTTTATAGAGAAAAAATATTCTCAAAATTACATTTAGGTTGCTATTTTTTTTTTAATGGCGGTGGTTAAAAATTTATTAATTTAAATAATGATAAAACTATTAACTTTATAAAAGAGTTTACAAGATATAATAAAGATTTTAATTTTAATTTCAAATCTAACGATACTTTAGTGAACGAAATTCATCCACGAATAAACGAGGAAATGCACTTTTAAAGAGCATTTTACACCTTACAGAACCCAAGCGCCGTGAACACTCTGTGGTTCTGCAAATGAATCATCTGGTGTTTACAAAGTGTCATCCAGTCCATCACACCCGTCACACTCCGTCACACTCGCTCATATTCACCTTACAATAACCACCAGAGGGTAGGTGTATTAATTATAATACATGAATATAGCCTACATTATACAGTATTAGCGAATTTCCCATAGGGAAGACGCTATTACCGTAGGTCTCATGGCAAGAACTAAGCCCGGGACCACGTTATTTTTTCCTCTTTAGAGCACCTAAAGACAAAAACAATAGTCGTTAAAATTTATATATATATATATAGTATATATATATATAGTATATATAAATAATATATATATATATAATATTTATATATAAATATATATATATATATATGTGTGTGTGTGTGTGTGCGTGCGTGCGTGCGTGCGTGCGTGCGTGTGTGTGTGTGTGTGTGTGTGTGTGTGTGTGTGTGTGTGTGTGTGTGTGTGTGTGTGTGTGTGTGTGTGTGTGTATGTGTGTACACGATAACTCTCGTAAAAATGGTCCGATCGAGACCAAATTTGGTAGAAACGTGTATTCCTGCATTTTCTCGGATGAGTTCGTAAACCTGACATATCGGACTATCGGAACGGGTAATTTGGGGGGGTTTGTACCCTAAAAATGGTTTTTTTGCGTTTTCTTATGTAATTTTTAAAAATTTCAAATTTTATCTTTCACTATTAAAATCGCCTTAAAAACGTACACAATTTAGTTTCTTAAAGTCTTTCTCTATCTCTAACGGTTACCCAGATATTAAAAAATCTAAACACAGTACGTTGTATTTTGGGGCTCCAATGTTAATCTTATGGAGGATAAGGGAAAATTAATATTTCGTTTATTAACCACTAGTTTTGTATGAAACTTTGTATTTAGCTTCATGTGGTTGAAATCCATACGTTTATGATAAAAAATTATGGTTTATGTGTTACTCACAGCAGAAATCCTGCATACTCTTTCCTATGTTAATCTTATGGAGAATAGGCACACTTTTATATTTATGTCCAGATAATAATAAAACATGGTCAGAATAAAAATATTTTATGGTAAAAATACCTAGTTTTACTGTTCCTCAAAGCAGCAAACCTGCATATTCTTTCCCATTTTAATTTTACGGAGAATAAGCAAATACTCTGATTTATCAACAGGTATTGATTGATCAATCTTGTCACATACTTGTACTATTATTATCATAATTGATTTGGAAATTCGCTGAGTACGCAGGTCTGCTACGACAGGGATATATACATTATAATACGCTCATTTTATAGTGAGTTAAAAATGCTGTCTGTGTAACCATAGCCTTTTATTCCATTTTGATATATTAGACGCGTTTATTTATGCATCTAATTTGCATAATATGTTTTTACTATTCACTTGATAATAAAGATTAATACAACGGATTATAACAACAGAGATTTATGTCTAACAACGACGCTGGATGTAAGTTAACAAAGGGGCTTCATTTTACGTCAACGGAGGCTGCAAGTCGAGTCGTAAAAATGGCGCATAATTGCTTATATGGTCATAAATACCGTAACACCTAACTGTCGCCGCTTAATTGTTACCCATAAATATAATATTTTATAGCTGTGGACGTACTCATTTGGCCGTTGATACCCTACTTGATATGCCTATCTAATTTTAGATGATGTGGTTTATAACGACGACTCCTAATTTGTCATAGTAATATTAGTGAGGCGTTAGTTATATTATATACGTTATTACATTAATGACTTCAATCTCAACTGTTATGGAAACATCAGAGTCACATTTAGAATAACGTTTTCCATCAAATCGTTTAAAATCCCCTAGCAGCAGACATGAAAACTCATCGATTTCTATTGATTTGGGAGTTATGATACAATCTACAGTATTACTAATCATAGATTAAGCTAAATAAGGAAATTACATTAATTCACATATTCCCCGTAAGATCAACATAAGAAAAGAGTAAGTAGACTTGCTATCATGAGAAACAACAGAATTTAAATATTTCAACATATAGTAATATACCTCCTCTACATGAACCTGTATACCAAATTTAATCGCAGTATTTTAAATAAGAACCTGGCGGTATTAATTAAAACCGAGATTTGCTCAGTGTTAATTAATATATATACTAATTCAAATAGTTTAATTACTGTTTTAATTATGTCGGCGACAGAAGATGATATTGTTAGTTGCTTTCTTAAATTAAAAACTAAAAAAACAAAAATGATAGTTTTCAAACGTAGGCTTTCGCGATCGGTGTCATCAACTTGACAAAAATGATTGTTGTTTATTGAACAATTGACGCAAACATATTTTTACTAACTTGCATAAAGTCTAAACAAAATTTTAATCGCCTTGGTCGGAGATCGATCTCATAAAAACCTCATAAACCGTTATGCTTGCATCCGCCGCGATGGCAGTGAGCTATGCCGCAGTTAAATAGTATTACATTAAATATAGCTAGCTATAAATACAGTATAACAAATAGAAAAATCAATATGCAGTTAATACTTTTAAAAGACCTGCTTATTGTGCTAGAAGATAAATAAATATACATGTATTAAAAAACCAAAGTGGTTTTATCACAATCATTGTTGTTATAGATGTCGTCAAAATATTTTTATGATAAATATAGGTAGGTGATAACGAAGATTTAAAATATTAAATTGTTTGGCTTTTTGAGCTGATTCCAATGATGCTAACAAAATCTTATTAATTTCATGCAAAACCTCCCAAGAACCCCATTTTGGGATATAAAATCCCTTAAACTCCCATTCGGACAAACCGATTTGCCTGGTTTTCGAACTTAAATGTATAAATTATCCTATCCATTTTGACGAGTGTTATTGCCGACTATTGTAATTACCTGTTCGTGATTTGAAAGCGGTTAAATAACATAGAAAGTCATTTGAGACTTAATTAGCTATCGGTAAATCGATATTTCCACATTTTAACACTTTTAGCCAATTTCCCATAGGGAAGAAGCTATTACCGTAGGTCTCATGGCAAGAGTTAAGCCCGAGACCATGTTATTTTTTCTTCTTTAGGTGCCCAGAGACCAAAAACAATAGTCGTTAAAATTTTTATATATATACTAGCTGTCCCGGCGAACTTCGTAACGCCTCACAGTAAACACATGTTAACTTTAAGATTGGCCATGTTCTGAAGTCGAATAGCAATACGGCTTCATTGTGAAAGGTTATATATTCTGGGTCGCTGCATAGTGAATAACAATACTGAAACGATAAAACATAGTAATATCATTCCCATAAAACAAATAAATCTGAGTGGATTAATTCACAATTTTCAAATCCAATCCAAACCCAAACGAAACCTAACTGTAATATGGCTTTTATAGGGAAGATATACAACAGCTGATTATTATAATAAACGTAATAATATAAACATTGTAATTATCATATAAACATGTGACTTTAATCAGACAGAAAATAAAAATATAAATACATAATCCTCCAAAACCGCTAACTATTACCGTGGTGAATAAAGCTGTTCATTTTTTACAGTACACATTTACTTCATAGTTTAACATTAATGAATGATTCAGATGGCATTGGATAGTAAAGCATACGGTATTGATAATGGAAAGTAAACCAATCAGCTGTAGCTAAGAAATCAAATGTTTTCATTGTAGACAATTTGTAAACAAACTTACTCTCCATAAGGTTAACATTAGAAATTTAAAACGCCATAAAATGGAAACTTATGGGGTTTTCGAAAAATCTTTTTCACTAAAACCTTCCCGGACACATATAGAGCAACTTCCTAAAATTTCATGGCGATCGGATGAGTAGTTTGGCAACGCATAAAGGACTGACAGACAGACAGACATACATTCAATTTTATATATAGAGATTTATTATATATATATGTGTGTGTCTGTGAACACGATAACTCTCGTAAAAATGGTCCGATCGAGACCAAATTTGGTAGAGACGTGTATTCCTACAAATGCTCGGACGAGTTCGTAAACCAGATATATCGGTCAATGGGAACGGGTAGTTTGGGGGGGTTTTGTACCCCAAAATGGGGGTTTTTGCGTTTTTCACATGTCATTTTTAAAAATTTCTAATTTTATATTTCACCATTGGAATCAGCTTAAAAACTACACAATTAAGTTCCTTAAAGTTTTTCTCTGTCTTCAACGGTTACCGAGATATAAAAAAATCTAAACACAGTACGTTGTATTTTGAGGCTCCAATGTTAATCTTATGGAGGATTAGGAAAATTAATTTTTCACTTATTATCTAATATTTTTGGATGAAACTTGATATTTAGCTTCATATGGTTGAGATCCATACATTTGTGCTAAAAAATCATAGTATATGTGTTTATCATGGCAGCAAACCTGCATACTCTTTTCCCATGTTAATCATATGGAGATTAGGCAAACTCCTTTATTTTTGGACAGATGTTGATGAAAGTTGGTATAAATGTTAAAAATAAAATTTTTGATGGTATAAATGGTTACTTTCAGTGTTCTTCACAGCAGCAAACCTACTCACTCTTTCCCATTTTAATCTTATGGAGAATAGGCAAATAATTCTTATGTTTATCGACAGATTTTGACCAAACTTGTCATATATTATTATTATATTTTTTATTTGGAAATTCACTGAGTACGCAGGTCTGCTGCGACGGGGGTATTTTAACATTGTTAGAGTTTGTTATAACATATGATGTATTAACATAGACTACAACTACAATGGTCTGCTCACCAAGACAGTGACAACAACAACCGAGTACAATATTGTAATTCGTAATCAACTAACTAAAAATAAAAAGGAATTACAATAACCGGTTTTGTGTAAAGATTATAACCAAATGTGGTGAAAAAGGAAAAAGGAGTGACAACCGAAAGTAATTAAATAGAAATGGGTGAAGGGATGTGACGATTACAACTGAATGACGAAATCAATTATTGGTGAGGAAAACTAATGATTACAACCGAATGAGATGTAATCGGTTATCAGGTGAGCGGAGTGGTGGGGGAGCGATCACCGCCTCCATTATCGCGGGATGAGTCCATCTCCCCGTCCCCTTGACACACATCACCACACGCGCGATATGCCCAGCTGCGATTTGCATACGCTGTCTCAGTACTCTCAATACACCGTAGAAGATTCCATATTCGGAATAGGTTTAGCAAATATTTACCAAACCACTTTTCTAAAATGTGAAGAAATATTTTGAATTATTAGTCGATAAACGACATATCATACTATTATACACCACTATTTCAGGATCAGGACAAAGAAAATCTTTTAACTTATCAATACTTACTATGGAGTAGTATAAATATATTTGGATTTATTAAATATAAAGTTTTGATAAAACAATTAAATACAGACACTTTTAAATTCTTTATTAAAAAGTTAAGTATAAATAAGTACGATAAATCGCTCTTTAAAATGGCAACACTTTAGCATTGAACACTACTAGTGTTCTAGCATCTAACAGGTAATTTAAAAAATAACTTTAATATTTTTTCTTAAATTGAAAATTATTTAAATGTTACGTGCATTTTGATTTTACTGTTTTCTTCTATCTATATAATAATTTCAAGTAATATTTAATACCAAATTATGTGGCACAATTCCACTCTGTCAATACATATTTAGCCGTTGTACGGAGACTTCAACGGCCCGAGAGGAGAGGAAACTGACGTCTTCAGATAGGGCTGCCATATTAGCTCATTAGTCAAATTTTTTGTTCAAATTTTTCCTCCATTCAACTCATAAGATAAAAAGGTTGTATAAAACATCTATAATGTCCAAATAAAACGAATTTTTATTCTAATTATACTGATAGAATGAAAATACAGTTTTACCTTTAAAAAATCAAGGAATATATTTTGTAGATTGAAAAGTTTAAACGTGTGGACATGTTATATCAATCAATATACAACATGACGTATTAATAAAAATACCCCCGTCACAGCAGACTTGCGTACTCAGCGAATTTTCAAAGCAGTAATATAATAATAGTATATGACAAGTTTGATCAATATCTGTTGATAAATATGAGAATTATTTTCCTATTCTCAATGAGATTAACGTGGGAAAGGGTGTGCAGATCTGCTGTGAGGAACAATGAAAGTAGGAATTTCTACCATAAACAATTTTTATTTTGACCATTTCTACCAACTTTCATAAACATCTGTCCTTAAATAAAGGAGTTTGCCTAAAGACGAAAAATAAATGGACTCCGTGCTTTAGACTTGTCATGAGACCTACGGTAATAGCTTCTTTCCTTTGGTAAATTCGCTAAAACCCTAAAACAGTTTTAGTAAACTACTATATAGATGTAATATGCCTTTCTAAAAAGTTGATCTTAAACATTTCAAACGATATTCAATTAATTCCTAGTTATTTCTTATCGTCATTAACTTCAATAATTGATATAATTTTCAATCTCAATAGCCTATAACTTAATCTAATCTATTCATACATTTAGAGTAACTATCTGCATAAAACGCTGAACTTTTTGTTTGGGTTCGTAAAAGTGATTTAACATGATGGAAAATAATTGAAACCATAAAACTTCTGAAGCTTGTTTGGTGCATATCCAAACATATAGATAATATCTTCCATTTCTCTTGGGCCATTGAAGTCTCCGTAATGGCTGAATATGCGTTGACAAAGCGGAACTGTGACACTTCATTCAGTATTAAACTCTACTTGAAATTATTATATAGATCTAACAAAATGTTATAACATTACCATGCACGTTTCCATATAATATGTGGATTAAATAATTACAATATTATTGTAATTGGTCAAAACATATTGAACTATATAAACTCTCCTTGACACTAAATTTGCTGTTTTATTGCCCTAGTAGTTGTCCTGAGCGTTCTACTTGTACGTGTAAACGTCCCTGCTACTGTCTATCTAAATGCGAGTAAGCTTTGTGTGAAAGCAACAATAGTCTGCCTCAGTAGCCAGTAGCTTCTGACCCAAACTGACAGAGAACTTCGCTCCAACCAACATAAAATACAAACTTCACATTTTTGGCGCTTTCCAGTGACATTTTTACGTTTTGAAAGTAAACTACCCACGCCCTAGTCTTGATCTACCTGTATGTTCTAGCCTATCTAATTTATAGTCCTATGTGACTAGTTAACTATATTTGTATTTTTATTTTTACTGTATGAGTTCTGTATTGTAGTTCTGTACTGTATTACTTTACTAACTTATTCCTCCCTCACCTCATTTTACTCCTGGAGCTATTCAACCCAATAAAATACTTGATAACATAGCCTACACTATTTCACAAATAGCGCCCCACATCCAGAGCAGCGTTTAATGAGACCTCAGAAAATATTCCACTGCCTTATGCCCATCTTGGACTTCAGTTACACTGTCATTCTGATCCTAAATTCCTGGGGGTGGTAGTGGACCCACCTTCTATGCCGACCAAGGAGTTCTTTACGCGAAAGAAGCAAACGGATTTGGTTCAAAGAATGAATAGTCTTGACTTGTTGTTACCTGTATTGGTCTGAAACCCCCTCTACTTCACTTGAGAATAATCATCAAAGCCTGGAATGTCGATACGTATGCCATTAGAAATCTCTTTTTTGGGAGTGCGTTAGACTATTTTTTATTTTCCTTTCTTTTAATAACATGTTTTGGCTGTACAACACCCATTGGAAGACTTGACCTGTCTTGATTGATTGGAATCTCTTCAATAATACATCTAATCTAATGACTATGAATTCTAGGAGCTAAACACTATGTGAGTCTTGATACTAAAGTGATATATTTCCTCACAAAACACTGCTCTGAACTAGATATCTTCCCTTCTACCATGGCTCCTCAATTCTTTTACCTTTTTCATTGGAATCTTGGCATTCAAATTTATGGTAGTCTTCTGGAATATGATCTCTCGTATCAAAATACTGACCGTTATAGGTAAATATCTGTATTCGCGCTACTCTCATCACTAGTTGGTGAATAATCTCCAGAGCTTTTACTTGACAACCAACATCTCTAACTAAGCCTGGATGATTCATCAGCCTCCGTTCGGCACGTGCTGCTCGGCTACACAGACAACGTGTCGATTTATCGTCCCCCGGATAAGGCGCCGATGTCGACTAGCCTGATGGAGGAATGTTGAGCAGTCCCCACTCTGGCATGTCTCATTGCGAAAATCTGTGTTCAGATTGTACAGATTCAACGAGTTTCTTGACCTAGATGGAATGCTCTAAGGCGAGTCACGATTCCAATGAGGGTCTAGTAACCAAGAACGAGTTTTTTGTGTCTTCATAAGAAGAGAATCTTGGTTTCCAATTAGCATTATAAGAAAATGTTTGTTCTGTACATTGTCTTTCTCCACATAATTTTAAATTAACAAAACGCATGAAGGCTGCAATGGATCTAATTTGGAACAACTTACTGCATCAGTGGCGAAGGCGATATTTTAGCTATGCATAGTAAAATGGAAAAAATTCACTTCAATTTACCCCGTATTCAAGTCCACAAAGAGCTATAGTATGATTAACTGAACGGGACAACGCAATCAAGTTGTCAGAATATAACTCCGCATTCGTCCTAGTAATTTCACATCAGATACGATTTCCATACAATTTTGTATGTGGTTATTTTGTCACAAAAATATAAACTTTTAAACAAAATTCTTTATTTCACAACTTTATTTTAGTTATATGAATCCACGTATCCAAAAAAATGTAAAAACGACTAGACCTTCTAAATTTAGCTGCTTTACTTACTTTTGTATACACATAATCCAACTAAGCAGAATACAATTCTTACACACCATAAAAATCAAGTTTTTACGAAGTAAATCGCTTATTACAGACCATTACGCTGCAATCTCACATATCCACAGAATGAAGGAAATTCCCAGGCTTGCAACCACTTTCTCAAGACTACCAAGCTTTTACTTTCAAATTCGGCGTATAAAGCCATATCTTCAAAGCGTTTATGGAATACGCTACAAGAAATACAACACTGTCCGAGTATAACCGCACTAATTAATGCCGTAAAGGTAAAGAAACTGGGATATGACCGGTAGAGCGCGGCGGGGAGTCGCGACCGTGCTGCAATCTGGCGACTGTGAGGCTATGTGGTACATGCTGGCGACTGTGAGGTTATGTGGTACACGCTGAAGACCGGAGTACAGTACTGATATCTGGTACACGCTGGAAACTGAAGTACAGTACTGATATCTGGTAAACGCTGGATACTGAAGTACAGTACTGATATGTGGTACACGCTGGAGACCGAAGTACAGTACTGATATCTGGTACACGCTGGAGACCGAAGTACGGTACTGATATCAGGTACACGCTGGAGACCGAAGTACAGTACTGATATGTGGTACACGCTGGAGACCGAAGTACAGTACTGATATCTGGTACACGCTGGAGACTGAAGTACAGTACTGATATCTGGTACACGCTGGAAACTGAAGTACAGTACTGATATCTGGTACACGCTGGAGACCGAAGTACAGTACTGATATCTGGTACACGCTGGAGACTGAAGTACAGTACTGATATCTGGTACACGCTGGAGATCGGAGTACTGTACTGATATCTGGTACACGCTGGAGACTGAAGTACAGTACTGATATCTGGTACACGCTGGAGACCGAAGTACAGTACTGATATCTGGTACACGCTGGAGACTGAAGTACAGTACTGATATGTGGTACACGCTGGAGACCGAAGTACAGTACTGATATCTGGTACACGCTGGAGATCGAAGTACAGTACTGATATCTGGTACACGCAGGAGACCTGGTTAAATTTAACATTCACTGTCTGGGGTAACCAGAAACCCTGGTGAAACTCTTGACCAACTTCCTGTCCCACAGTGTTGCCAACTCAGCACTTCTGATCGAAGTGGCACGCCAATGTTGACGTTGCAACGAACATCTTTGGGCGTACATCCATAAAGTCCACGTGGATTGTCTTCGCCAATCCGAACAAAAGAAATTGATCAACACCCTTTGATCGGCTGCCTCCTCCGGATGCAGGGTTGGACGTCATCACCGGCGGCGGAAGACAAGACAGTCTCCAGGAGGTTGCCCATATTTACGGTTGGAAGATTTCGAGTCGTCCGGTAGTGTTGTGTTCTGTGTGTGCTTTGTTTCTATGGCCTGTTGCCTCTTTGAAGACGGAATTAATTTTTTTGTACTTTGCAGTGTAAAGTGTATGTACAACTATAATTGTTTTAAATTTAATTTTATGTTAGTCTGTTCACTCCATCAAGGGAAAGACTTGTTAAATCAACAACTTAAAATATAACTTCAATTTTAATTTTTCAAAAGTTCTAACATTCTTATAGTTAAAATTTGGTTGAGCAAAAAGACGCAAGTCGTGAATTTTGAAAAAATACTCTCCCATTGCCTTTGCTCTAATTTGTTTTTAGTAAAATTTGTTCCTTTAACTCATCCCTTTATTTTTCGTTTTGTATAGTAAGTACCTGGTGACCGAGCTTTGCTCGTTTAGAATAATACATGTATTATAAAAATTAATTAGAAAAATTAAAACACATTTATTACTCAATGAAAACATTTATTTGGTTTAAATAGAACCGATTTAATACACCATAATTAATATAGCACTGAACAAAAAAAGTAGCCAACCTCAATTGTTTTAGGCGATCATTTACTGTTTAACTATCCATACAGTTATTATTAGCCTGTGACCAACTGATTTTGATATAAACGGAATGGGGATTGAAAAGCAAAAGAGAAATTTAATTTACACATATTATTTGGTTTGTTACAGTGGCTTCAAGCAATACAACAAATACGTTTTCTCTCAAAACACGGAAGATTTTGGAAATACTCTTTCCTGCTTTTATTTCGCTCAGTTATGTTACCCTTAAGTTTTTACAAATTGTTTAGTTACCTGATAATTTTACATTTATTACATACATAAAATAAATATTTATAAACAACCTCTATTCACATATTGTTCTTTGCCGTCTTCAATCTAGAACTGTCAAACTGTTATAAACAGCTGTTTTGGTTTGTATTGTTTACATTTTTTTCTCCATAAGCGTAATGTTAAATTTTTAGATTTAAAACTTAATATTTCAAGAAAACACGAATTTTCCTGGACATTAGACCTATCTAGAACTTATTTTCTACTCGGAAATTAGTTATTCCCAAAATTTAAAGAAATTCCTCGGTCCGGTTTCGAGATCCGTGAGCAAATATATTTATATATATATATACAAACCTTGCTCGTATTATAGTATTGGATTTATATTTAAATACAAATAGTCTGTACCTTAGACATGAGTGTTCAATTTGAACATCGCGTTAGCCACTCATAAAGGCCTCCAGTATGATGTAGTAACACAAACCTCAGCTAGGTACTGACACTGCCGACCGGGCTGCAATCTGGTAGACACTGTGGTACACGCTGGAGACCTAAGTAAAGGACTGATATCTGGTACATACTAGTGACCGTGCTTACACACTGATAACCGTGATCGTGATTTGGTACATCTTTTCACAATTTTGAGACACCGACCCACAAGAAAGTATTTTATATCAAGAATGAGTGAAGAGTGAGTTGATACGTTTAATATATATATATATATATATATATATATATATTATCTATATAGTTCACTTTTCAGGAATACAGTTTATTAAATATAGTTAAAAAAATTAACTGAGTATCCTTGAGAAACATATTTTTATTATTTCTACGACATGTTTCAACCTTAAAGGCTATTTTCAAGTTAATTCAAAATGATAATCTAATATAAACAATATTTAAATCACATATTATGTTTAAAATAATTGTTTAAAATAATAAAATTGAAATTATTTATTTTCGCCTGTGCCTGTGGCTGTGGCTGTGCCTGTGGCTGTGCCTGTGCCTGTGCCTGTGCCTGTGCCTGTGCCTGTGCCTGTGCCTGTGCCTGTGTCTGTGTCTGTGTCTGTGCCTGTGCCTGTGCCTGTGCCTGTGCCTGTGCCTGTGCCTGTGCCTGTGCCTGTGCCTGTGCCTGTGCCTGTGCCTGTGCCTGTGCCTGTGCCTGTGCCTGTGCCTGTGCCTGTGCCTGTGCCTGTGCCTGTGCCTGTGCCTTTGCCTTTGCCTGTGTCTGTGCCTGTGCCTGTGTTACTGTTTGTGTGTGGACCCGGATTGGAATCATAAAACAATCCTGTATAAATTGACGACAATGCTGTCTGGTCTGGAGCGTGTGTACTGGCGTGTGTCTATCAATTTTGACGGTGACGTACAAGTCATACTCACTATAGTAATCGTTAACCATATACACTCTATGCAAGTTTATATACTTCGGATAGATGAACGACTCGCTAACGTTAGACTGTCGCTGATTCCATGACTTAGCTAGAAATTGATATAGAAATTAGGATTGGAATACTCAGTTAAATCCTTGCAACAAAGTTTAAAACACGATAGGCCGTGGCCAGCCCAGCTGGTATGAATGAACATCGACCTTGAAACCACAATATCGTGATGACGGGAGACGCTCTCATCAGAAACGTGGCTAAGGCGACCTCGTCCCGGTATCGATTAGCTTTTGTCTTTAGCATAATGTAGTGATTCAGAATTTTATCGCAACATATCTAAATTTGTATGAAATGTTTTCATTGATTTTATTGCGATTCCTTTATTTGAGTAATGAATAAGAACTCCAAATGTATATTTTTGAAATAAAAAGTAGAGTTTTTCGTTATTGTTGGTCCTAATTTACTATCATATCCTGAGAGAGTCTCTGACGCATTAAAATTTCTTATGCTGCTGGAGTTTCAAATCATGTTGATAATAATTGTTTACGATATTTCTAAACGATGATCGTTTACGGTTGAACTGTTTTTGTGGATCCAAATTATATGCTTATAATATTTTTCGTCGTTTCTATTTAAAACTCATGTGGTAGTGCAGATAAAATTATTTTTATATTCAAGGATATAATAATCCAGGAACATTGAGCTCGTCTTCATAATTTATACAGTCAGTAAAAATTAAAAAAATCTGTCATCTCCTCATTGGTGAATATAGTTTTCATTTTAATGTTTTTGTTACTAATTCAGTTTTATCAGTTTGGATTCTGTGTCGAAAGAATAATATTTCTATTTGCTTTATCCTTCATAAACTATCCGATATTGATGATATTTTGTAACGCTATAACCGATTGGTTACCTACTTACTATATGCATTGAGAGTGAGCTTTATGTCTTGTCAGCAGCGTTGACTGATGACTGATGGCTGATAGCTGCGATTCTGCACGACGGACGGCGAAAGTCGACCCAAGGAGATTCGCTATTCGCCACCTCCGAATCGGTCTTGACTAAATACGTCGTCCTTGTACTCTGCTGATTGCGTGACGCATGTCATCAAATCAGCACTAGTACTGTTATTTGTATCTTGCCCATTGTTTGTCTTCTACATTTCATATCGAACATATAATTTCCTCCAAGGCAAAACCTGGGTGGAGGCAAACACATTTTTAAAGTTTTCAATGGCGACAGAAACCAAAACTGTACTCTTTTTTGATTAGAATAAAAACCCCAAACTCCAAAACTTTTTAGATGGAAAAAATTAAACGTGACATCAATAAAGCCATCATATAGTCAAACTAGAAAAGAGTAAGGTTGCATAAGCAGTGTAACATAATTTTACCTAATTTTAAATCACTTTAATTTTTTTTTATGATTTATAAATAAGTTAAACACTATACACGATGCCCCTCTAATGAGTAGCTACAATTTTGTTAGCTAATTTTGTAAATGGTTTGTAAAATTTTGTCAGCTCGAAAGCTGAAACAGGCTAGAGGAAACTAATTAATATTTATACAAACATATGTAATAACGTTTTATCAAATTTGTATACATAAAAATAACGGATAGTCAAGCTAAAACCTTAGCATGACCAAATAAAATAATAACAATATAGATACAACTATATTAATATTGATAACAGTTTTAGTGAATAATACATAATCTATAGTACCTGGTGACCGAGCTTTGCTCGTATAGAATAAGACATGTATTATAAAATGAAAACATTTATGTGGTGAGGATGGAACTCGCGGCCTATAGTTCTTGAGGCCGCCACGCTACAACTCGGCTACGACGTTAGTCAATTGAGCGATGCCGTTTAACATATTTTAGCCAAAGCCGATCATTTACTATTTAATTATCCATACCGTTATTATTAGCCTGTGATCAACTGATTTTGTTATAAATGGAATGAGGATTGAAAAGCAAAAGAGAAATTTAATTAAATGATTAATTAGAAAAATTAAAACACATTTATTACTCAATGAAAACATTTATGTGGTTGAAATGAAACCGATTTAATACACCATAATTAATATAACTTAGCACTGAACAAAAAGTATCGCCCCTGGTGGGGATGGAACTCGCGGCCTATAGTTCTTGAGGCCGACACGCTACAACTCGGCTACGACGTTAGTCAATTGAGCGATGCCGTTTAACTTCTTTTAGCCAAAGCCGATCATTTACTATTTAATTATCCACACCGTTATTATTAGCCTGTGATCAACTGATTTTGTTATAAATGGAATGAGGATTGAAAAGCAAAAGAGAAATTTAATTTACATCAATTAATTGGTTTGTTACAGTGGCTTCAAGCAATACAACGAATACGTTTTCTATCAAAACACGGAAGATTTTAGAAATACTTTTCTCTGCTTTTATTTCGCACAGCTATGTTATCCTTAAGTTTTTACAAATTGTTTAGTAACCTGATAATTTTGCATTTATTTAATTCATAAAATAAATATTAATGCATAACCTCTATATTGTTCCCCGCAGTCTTCAATCAAGAACTGTCAAACGGTTATAAACAGCTGTTTCGGTTTTTATTGTTTACATTTTATTCTCCATAAGCGTAATGTTAAATTTTTAGATATTAAACTTAATATTACAAGAAAACACGAATTTTCCTGGACATTAGACCTATCTAGAACTAGTTTTTATTGTTTACATTTTATTCTCCATAAGCGTAATGTTAAATCTTTAGATATTAAACTTAATATTACAAGAAAACACGAATTTTCCTGGACATTAGACCTATCTAGAACTTATTTTCTACTCGGAAATTAGTTATTTCCAAAATTTAAAGAAAATACTCGGTGCCGTTTTCGAGATCCGTGTGCAAATATATATATACATATATATATACATATATATTATATATATATATATATATGTATATATATATAATACTGGATTAAAAAATGTTTGTATTTACTTCCCTGTGGGAAATAGGTAGGTTAGATCATGGATATGTCAAAAGGGAGTGTTTCCAGTTAATCTAAACAGCTGGTCTTGTTCTTTTATATTTAAAATTCAAAACAATATTTCTGGTAGTTTCTCTGGAAACCTGTTACATGTTTTCCATCTTAAAAATGTGTGTATTTATTTCCCTGTGGGAAATAGGTTAGATCATGGATATGCCTAAATAGAATAGGCTCAGTTCATTTAAACAGCTGTTCTTATTCTTTATATTAAAAATTCAATACTGGTAGTTTCTATTGAATCCTGTTACATGTTTTCCATCTTAAAAATCACCAACACCCCCCAGATCTAAGACATATCCATGTCAAAATCACTAACACCCCCCCAGATCTAAGACATATCCATGTCAAAATCACTAACACCCCCCCCCCAGAGCTAAGACACATCCATGTCTAAATAAGGTTATAAACACAAATAGACTAAAACTTAAAGCTACATAGAGATTAAAGCAAACGCAGTCACTACGAGATTAGTGCAAGACTTTGGTTGTTGTTTATCCATATGATTATTTACGCATCAATAGCAAATAACCAAATAAATAAGCCAGACCTTAAGAGAGAGCTTGAAATATCCCGTGTATAAGGATACCAAACACTGACAACACTCTCCAATCAGAGTAGAATGAAAGCGAGCTCAAACTGTTTCCGTAAACGATGCATATCGTCGAAAAGTCCACCCGTAACGGTCAGAAGTCGATGCCGAGAGGTTAATCGGCAAATAACGCTAGGAGGGTTAAAAGAAGTATATTTTCACAAGGATTTGGTAAATTTGACATTGACATTAAGGTAAAATTTGGTTATCTTGCTCTGTGGCGGCACGAAGGGTTATCAGCTGATAAGATTGTAGGCTACGACGTGCGGGTCACAGCATCTATTGCAGCGTATCTATCCTTCACGGATCGACGCGACGCCAGCGCAGCGTTGAGTGGTCTGCTGAGATGCTGCATTTATTTACCTTTGCGAATGGCGACCTACGCAGACCAAATACTTGTTATATTATAAGCCAAGTATGGATGGGAAATAAGTGTTAAAGGTTTATTGTGCGATCTTGTAGTCTTGTTACAGTATTGACTATTGCTAGTATATTCCTTAGACACGAAATCTATTTTAACGTAGGATCCAAACAACACCCCAAGTAAGTGAAAGTCTTGTTACAGTACTGACTAATCTTGTCCGTTAGGGGGGATATAAAAAACAACGTACTTTGTTATCCAAAGCGTTTGAGGTCTACCACGTAAAGGAATTAGTTATGAACTGCGGAACTTTAACTGCAGGGTAAATGGAGGACGACAAGGAGCAATATCCAGAGATTCATTCAACGTTGGGCTGAATGGTTCGAATCTGTGGTTCGATTATGCTTATTCCAAGAGTGATAATATTAAAGATATAGGGAAGAATGAGGTAACGCCGGAATTGTTAAGCTGTCAGTTTTATAGTTTAGGTAAAAATAATTTTTGATCAAACAATTAATTTTAGGGAGTATTACATTCATCAATTAATACACAATATACACTACCCCGGTATCACCCACAATATATGATATAGGGGAAATGGCTCCCCAGGGGTAGGGGTATATATTTCTAAAGGTTAATAAAAAGTCTAAGTTTATAAAAATCATTTTACAAAATTGTGCCAAAATACTTTATAAAAATAATATAAATATATAAATCAATATAAAATTCGTTATTGTGAAAAAGATACGTTATTACGTTTATTTGTTCTTATAAACAGACTTAAGTTAAAATATTGGTAAGGTTTACGTAATTAAAAACATTAAGGCTATAAACATAAAAAAGGCCAGTCTCCTTGAACATGTTGGGCTATAACCTGATAGACTGGGGAACTCAGTCGTTAATGGCAAAGACATCTATCACAGAGAAAATGGACAAGGGCTTGTTGTCGCCATTACACCACAGATACTTACCGGGACTACTCGAAATGCTTGACTCTCTAAAACGCCGTCCTCGTTAAGACAGATCCTATGAAAACTCTAATACTACGAATCAAATTAAAGCCACAGGTGCACTAATAAATAATGATATTAAAATTATAGCACAGTACTTATAACATTGAGTACTTACGTTATCATTAATATTTTCTCTAAAATTATTAGATCAACAAACAATGGAATGCTTGAATCACATTTTCAGAACGAAGTATAATAGCAGACTGACATGAATAACATAAATTAACATAACATAAATTAGTTCCTCTATCCACTGCCAATAGCATTCATTCCTAATTCCTCATTTATACTTGGCTTAAAATACCTACATTGTAGTATGGTTGCCATTTCAATAATCTAATTTAATCTAGCGCAAGCACTAACCAAAATACATAGAAACATATTAAATGGCAATCAGAATACATACAGACCACCTCCCAACCGGGGCTACCCCCTCTCTCCTCTTGGATGGCAATCAGAATACATACAGACCACCTCCCAACCGGGGCTACCCCCTCTCTCCTCTTGGATGGCAATCAGAATACATACAGACCACCTCCCAACCGGGGCTACCCCCTCTCTCCTCTTGGATGGCAATCAGAATACATACAGACCACCTCCCAACCGGGGCTACCCCCTCTCTCCTCTTAAATGGCAATCAGAATACATACAGACCACCTCCCAACCGGGGCTACCCCCTCTCTCCTCTTAAATGGCAATCAGAATGCATACAGACCACCTCCCAACCGGGGCTACCCCCTCTCTCCTCTTGGATGGCAATCAGAATACATACAGACCACCTCCCAACCGGGGCTACCCCCTCTCTCCTCTTAAATGGCAATCAGAATACATACAGACCACCTCCCAACCGGGGCTACCCCCTCTCTCCTCTTAAATGGCAATCAGAATGCATACAGACCACCTCCCAACCGGGGCTACCCCCTCTCTCCTCTTAAATGGCAATCAGAATACATACAGACCACCTCCCAACCGGGGCTAACCCCTCTCTCCTCTTAAATCTTGTGTGCGTATTTATAGCTATTATTGGTATTTTAATTCAGCCAAATCCATAGTTGTAGAGTTGTTCTTGTTAATTCGCAATATTATGACCAACTATAATCTATATATTATTAGTCTATAATCTATCCATATAATTGTAAAATATACTATCTTTACGAATGAAATGGAGGTTATTACTTATGTTTGTAATACAATTATTTTTTATTTAGTTTACCAAGTAAAAAGCTACTCATGGTAATAGCTCTCTGGTGCTTTCAGTTTTAAAAACTGATTTCATAAAAAAAATTATTTCGTGAGGAAAATGAAATACAATGCATAATTTAACCTCAAATTCAGAAACGCCCATTAATGATCAGAACTAGAACATGTTTTGGACTAATGAGCCAGGGAAACCGAATAAATTAGGTTTATTGATGGAGTCTATTTAGTTGAAATATGTAAAATTGTATATAGTCGAGCAGTCAGTATCTCAATAAGTGCATAAACAGTCAAACATGTGCCAGTGAGTTGCGGTGAAAGTGAGTTGCGCATTGCCGGGGGCGTGCGTGGAGCCGGCCTCCTACACGCATCTCGCCCCCGCGCAAACGTTGAAACAGCGCATGCGCAGTAGATCTGCTCAATATTTTCAATTAATGGTTCCCATAAGGCTATTTATATGAAATAAGAGATCTTATAACTGAATATATAGAATCTAAGAGAGTGTATATAAATATGGGATATCTCTAGCCGAAGTAGGGGAATTAAGAGATGGGATGATTTAATTGTTCGCTCCTAAACAAAATCCTAACGATTTTTTATGATGCTTTATGTTATGTTGTTTTATTTTATTTTGTGTTCGAGCTGACACTCGACCCAGCTTTTCTTTCTTAACTACCTAATAGTGAATTAACGATGCTGTTAAATGGCAGGTCTTTGCTCACAGCATATGGTATCAAATGCGTTAAACTAATTCGACTCACAATTTCCTTAAATACCCACTAGATTGGGTATATGATCCCTATTGAAAATGAATAAAAAATATATTTTATTATTTTTCCGACACCATCTTACATTAAGCGTATTATAACACTTAATAAATACTAACAAAACCTAAAAAAATTGAATGTGAAACTCTTGCATAAAGTAGGTTCTCCCCTATGTTGCAGTTGAGACAGCGTCTCGTAAGCGCTTCTCTCGATGGTATAAAAGTTCGACTTTGCATGCTTAACTCGCTGTAACGAAATTAGGCGGGAGGTGGTTTTGCGTTATTGTTATAAAAAGATCTCTCATCTTCACTACACGATCTTACAAAAATATGCTAAACCAAGTTAACAATACTAAGCTACTTCTGGTGAACTAAAAAACAGGTTTATTGTCAATCAACAAACTCGTTCAGAAAAATAAAAAATAATTCGGTTAAAAAATAAAATGTGTCAGATAGTATAGAATGAATTTTGAAATCTAAAATTCATGGTTGTAATGGAAATAGCAGAAGTAGTTGGTAAATTAAATTTATAAATTGAACGAGACACTAAATTAATGATAGATATAAATGTAGTGAGTGTAAACAGGGTGGTATGAACGAGCTGGATTTCTTTAATCTCGCAACAAGATTGTCAGATCGCGCTGATATATTTAAACCACTCAGGGAGACAGGGCATGTCGTGCAAACATGACGCGGACATGAGACTGATCAGGTATAGTAGTCCGCCTTACTGGACACCAAGGCTGCTCTCTCCGTCGCTACTCGTACAGCAGGGGATAATGATGCCGTGCCGCGCAATAATTGCGTCGTTAATGAACTTTTAATGAAAACCACCCAAATGGCTCCAAAATATGTTGTATTTTTAAGGGCTTTGTCAACAAGAAATTGAAGCATCTTATTAAACGAAAAAGTTAGATAATTAATTGTAACATTATTAAGTACGAGTATAACAGCTTTTTTTATCTCGGAATGGGACCATATCGAGATTGAAAATGTATCATAAAAGCTTTAAAAATATTATACAGTAGGCCTAGTAATTTTTGATTTATTGCAAGAAGTAATTAATTTCAGTTGAAGGGAAAATGTACTGCAGTGCTCAACAGAGAAGTTTTTTTCTGAAAGTTACAAAAATGAATAGTAATCATACTAAGTTTTGTAATTCACAACTGATTTAATACAGATGAACAGGCATATGTTTACAGATATAATACTAGAAATAGAATACTAAGAGAAATTATTTCTTTCTTATTCATCAAAAATTTTGGACTACATTAAACTTTACTACAAACGTATAAAATAATACACCCTTCGCAGTAGACCTGCGTACTCAGCGAATTTCCAAAAAAATAATAATATAAAACAGGTTTGATCAATAGCCGTAATAAATAAAAGAGTTTGTCTATTCTCCTTAAGATTAACATGGGAAGAGTATCCAGGTTTGCTGCTGTGTGGAAACCTGAAAGTAGGCATTTTTGCAGTCAACTATTTTTATTTTAACCATATACCAAGTTTTAATATCTGCCCATAAGTAAATGAGTTTGCTTTAACTCCATAAGATTAACATTGGAAAGAGTATGCACGTTTGCTGCTGTGAGGAACACTGAAAGAAGGCATTTCTAGCATGAATTTTTTTTTATTTTGACCAGGTTTCATCAACATCTGTTCATAAATAAAGGAGTTTGCCTATTCCCTATATGATTAACATGGTAAAAGGGTATGCAGGTTAGCTGGCCATGATAAACACATAATCTATGATTTTTTATGCATAAATGGATGGATCTCAACCACATGAAGCTAAATATCAAGTTTCATCTAAAAATGTAGATTGATAAATGAAACATTAATTTTTCCTTGTCCTCCAAAAGATTGTTGGAGCCTTAAAATACAACGTACTGTGTTTAGATTTTTTAACATTTCGGTAACCGTTCGAAATATAGAAAACTTCAATGAACTGAATTGTGTAGTTTTTTAAGCCAATTTTAATGGTAAAAGGTAAAATTAATTTTTTTTTAATTACATGTGAAAAATGCAAAAACCCCAATTTTTTAGTAACAAAACCCACCCCCAAACTACCCGGTACGATTGACCAATCCGAGCAAATGTAGGAATACACGTCTCTAACATATTTGATCTCGTATTCACAGACACATACATACATACACATACACACATATACACAAAAAAAAGAATAAATAAAAAAAATAATTGTATGAAGTTATTTGACACATTTCTACAAACATCAAGATATACATACACACACACACACACACACACACACACACACACACACACACACATATATATATATATATATATATATATATATATATATATATATATATATATTAACGACTAGTGTTTTGGCCTCAACAAACATTTTTCAACAATTTGTTGTTCGGATCCTTCGTTAAACTTAGTTGTCGTGACTAAGGTACATGCAAGCATTAGTCACTACTGTAACAATTTCGGTTTGTTGTTCGGATGGGGGATAGCTTATAGATGACATATTTTGTTCGTTAATGATTATTTATAGAGTATAACTTGTGATACAACTTAATAATGTCTGAACCAATTGAAATAGAATTTATATACATATAAACATATTTTATACCAGTTGCCCCAGTTAAGGTGCCTGAAGTTGATTGTGTAAAAATAAATCAATAAATATTCAGGTATCTGTCTAAACTACAGTATTTTTAAAAGACTGAATGCCTGAGAATAAACTAATACAGCACCAGAGCCATACAGCTGCATTTCACAACTATTCCATGATCATTTGATGGAACCAAATTAAACTGAACCTCCTGAGGCTATCCAGTGTCTTATTAAAAGTTGCAATCAAACCACTCCACATGGTTATAATGCAGTTAAAACTTACCACTCCATAAAGCTAGGCATTCAAAGAATATCTGTAGTCCCATGGGAATCTGGAAATAATAAGAATAAATGACAGTAAGAAAGAAGAGATGTCGACGCTAAAGAAAAAACAATATTTTGCTATACAATAAGACAAGAAGGAGTAATAATAGAAGTCGTCATTATATAAATATAAATAAATAAATATATATATATATATATTTGTGTGTGTGTGTGTGTGTGTGTGTGTGTGTGTGTGTGTGTGTGTGTGTGTGTGTGTGTGTGTGTGTGTGTGTGTGTGTGTGTGTGTGTGTGTGTGTGTGTGTGTGTGTGTGTGTGTGTGTGTGTGTGTTGATAACCTTTAAAAGTGTCTTCAACCGCGTTGGACAGGAGCGGTCCTTCCTCAACAGGGAGCAGAGGTCATCACGTCAGAGGATGGTAGACCGTTCCAGTTCGAAGCTTTAATTGGTTACGTAAAGTAAGATCTTCAGGATGAAGTATATTGCCCATATGCTAACATTTATATTTATGCTGATTATTTGTGTCAAATTATTACAATATGCCTTGTGGAGTGTAGGGGATCATCCTTCTGGCCAGCTTTTATAGTTAACATAGTATTTGGCATTAATATCGTTAAAGTGAGTTCTTAAAATTGATTTACATGCATGTTTTATGAATTAAATGCCTACCAAATTATATTTCAAGATTTTAGCAATTTCCAATCAAATCAAATCAAACCAAAATGATTATTTTCATTGAAACCACGTAAATGTTGATCGTATTCAAAGCAAGTCCAAATTTGTTTCTTCTTGCTAATCAACTCGTAGTAGCAACATACGAGTAATAGACGTAATCAACATAGTCTGACAACTCACACTTGTCAAGTTTATTGTAACGAAATAATTTAAGTGGCATGCGACCTTATTAAGATATATCATTAATCTTTAAGTTTGTAATGTAGGCAAATGTCAAATTGATTTTTGCTAATTTTTCCGGGTAGGCTTCCATGTATCAGAATTGGCACTTTTTTCAATGATTCTATTACCTATCCAATACTATAATACGAGCAAGGTTTGTATATATATATTTGCACACGGATCTCGAAAACGGCACCGAGGGATTTCTTTAAATTTTGGAAATAACTAATTTCCGAGTAGAAAATAAGTTCTAGATAGGTCTAATGTCCAGGAAAATTCGTGTTTTACTGTAATATTAAGTTTAAAATCTAAAAATTTAACATTACGCTTATGGAGAATAAAATGTAAACAATACAAACCAAAACAGCTGTTTATAACCGTTTGACAGTTCTTGATTGAAGACTGCAGGGAACAATATAGAGGTTATGCATTAATATTTATTTTATGAATTAAATAAATGCAAAATTATCAGGTTACTAAACAATTTGTAAAAACTTAAAGATAACATAGCTGTGCGAAATAAAAGCAGAAAAAAATATTTCCAAAATCTTCCGTGTTTTGATAGAAAACGTATTCGTTGTATTGCTTGAAGCCACTGTAACAAACCAACTAATTGATGTAAATTAAATTTCTCTTTTGCTTTTCAATCCTCATTCAGTTTATAACAAAAATCAGTTGATCACAGGCTAATAATAACGGTATGGATAATTAAACAGTAAATGATCGGCTTTGGCTAAAAGACGTTAAACGGCATCGCTCAATTGACTAACGTCGTAGCCGAGTTGTAGCGTGTCGGCCTCAAGAACTATAGGCCGCGAGTTCCATACCAACCCTGGGGTGATACTTTTTGTTCAGTGCTATATTAATTATGGTGTATTAAATCGGTTTTATTTAAACCACATAAATGTTTTCATTGAGTAATAAATGTGTTTTAATTTTTCTAATACATATATTATTCTAAACGAGCAAAGCTCGGTCACCAGGTACTGATTCTATTAACAAACACTTTAAAAATTAAAAACCCCTCTCTAAATTTAGGTCATCGCTCAAATTCGGCCCTGACGTGTCAACTGATGCAAATAACCAGCATAAGGCCGTCGGCGCGGATATGTAATTATTTAATCAGCTGATCTGGTCAGAACCACCTTGCATTTCCATAAGTGGCCACCCTGCGCCAGGGATCAGCTGAGCCTGAGCTACGGCGCTCCCTCACACCGGTTGCTCTACAACTTGGTCACAATTAAAATACAGTACGGGATGAGTCAAATTTGAAGAACTTATACTACAAAAAAATCGTAATACTATATATTCTTAGTGTATATAAATGAAAAATCGTACTCGCTTGGTTTGCTTATGATTTTTTTAAGAATGTTATACATGAAGCACTATATAAAATGTGTGTGTAAGTAATCGGAAAGTACTTATTTACTTACTCTAATTATGTTTTTAAATATCAAGAAATATTGAAGTTAATGGAAGCGTTAGAAAAAAAACGATTTCTATGCATTACAAAGGGCAATGCTTTAGTTTCAGGTCATCATTGATATAAGTAAATATATTAACGTCCAATGTATGTTATAAAAGTATTTATACTTCATCACTACAAATCATAAAACAAATTGCTAATTCATAGTAAAAAATAAAACCATTAATTTCAATTTGGTTTATTTTTATTAATACATAGATCATTTACACAGTAGTGCCATTTTTTCCTCTCTAGCTACAAGTTATTTCAGAGGTAAACTAAACTTGTACATTATTCTTATTGGCCAATAATTAATTTAGTTTCTTAAAAACATGAAAATAAATAAAAATATGGATGGTAACAAAAATCAATCAATCAAGCATCTTTATTAGTCCTTGAATATAAAATACAATAAATGGCGTCATTTTTACACTGATAACTAAACATACATGGTATGGTGCATCATGGTATTTACATTTTTATATTCATTAAATTTCTCCCGATGCAGACAGTAAAACTAACTACACGTCAGCTTAAAACTGATTATAATTAAAGTAATCCTGAAAAGAATACAAATGTTTTTCAATTAAATTGGATTTTAGCTTTAATTTGAATTTGTTCCCCCATTTAAGTAGTTTATTTTCTTGTGAAATTCTAATCTATGTTTTTCAAAATTTATTTCCAGTTTTCTCCTTGTTTCATACGGATGTGTAATTTCATTTAAATTTGTAATTTTGTAATTTTAGCTTTAAAATGTAATATACATTCAAAGATATATTGGCCGTAAACTGTTAAAAGTTTGAGAATTTTAAAGTATTTTTTGCCGAATCATCAGGTTTACGATTACAAATGATTCTTGTAGTCTTTTTTTGAAGATTTAAGATATTATCTAGATTTAATTTTGTTGTTGCTCCATACAAACAAATCCCATATTATGATATATGTGAATGTATGAGAGTAAAATATATATTTCTAAGAAGACTAAAATTGCATAGATGGGCCATTCTTTCAATGGCATACAAAGCGGAGCTCACTTTTTTAGGCTTACTTATGTGTTTTATATGGTGATCCCAGCTAAGGTTTTCATCAATATTCAACCATAAGAATTTTGTATTGTAAACTTGTTAAAATTTTCACCATAAATTATAAAATTAGGGGACATTTTTTACGGTATTGTTTTGTTGAAAAAACCATAAAATTTGTCTTTTTGGAATTTATCAAAAGGCTGTTTGAGTTTAAAAATTGCTTGACATCGGCCAATTCTAAAAAGCTTAAAAATTCAATTAGATTCTGATGTGCTGCTGTGATTTTTAAATTTACGTCATCAGCATATAGACACAAATTATTTTGAGGAGTATTATGAAGTGTTTTTGAAAAATCTGTCAGGTAGCACAGAAGCAGCAGCTGACCCAGAATAGATCCCTGTGGGACGCCACATTAGATCGGGCACAGGTCCGACGCTGCATTTGCGACCTTGTTCCCAAAAGAAGTATTTATTTCTACATATTGATAGCATTCTTTTAGATACGATTCAAACCATTTGTATGAAATTACTTTTACTCCAAAACCAGATAATTTATTCAAAATAAGTCGCCTTTGTCAATAGATTCTATTATAGATTCAATAAAATTTACTGCTGCACTTAACGTAGACCTCCCTGATTGAAAACCATGCTGGTTATCATCAAGAATCTGCTTGTTTTCCAGAGATTGAGCCAGTCTTTTATACGTTATTTTTTCATATATTTTTGAGAATGAAGGCAAATTGATATTTTACGGTAATTAGACACATCTTTTTCGCATCCCTTTTCATTCACATGTATTACATTTGATACTTTTAATTTTTTTAGGGAGTATCCCTATACAAGAGAGGAGTTTACCAGATGAACCAAGATTTCACATAGATGAACATTAGCCTTTTTTATGACTGATACAGGAATTTCATCGAAGCTATATGATTTTTATTCTTTAGGGACTGTATAATTTTTCCTATTTCATTTTTATTCGTACAGTATTCACAACGGTGTCACTATAGGCCTATCCTTACGAGAGGGCGTGTCACCCAGGCATGTTACTGGGACAGCGGAGCCTTCGCCACCTCTGACCTTGCCATCATCATTTGCGTTTGTAGACGTGCAGTATTCACAACGGTGTCACTATAGGCCTATCCTAAATAGGGGAGCGCGCTGGTCTAGGGGTAGAGCGCGGGCCTTTGGTTCCTAAGGTCCCGGGTTCAAATCCTGCCAATCACCAATGGCTTTTCGCTATGTGATAATGCCGCAACCCGCACAGGGGTGCGCAAAAAGCCGCTACGGCTGAAGTGCTTTGGGAATAATCCGCCCCTTTCAATAATAGGCCTATCCTTACGAGAGGGCGTGTCACCCAGGCATGTTACTGGGACAGCGGAGCCTTCGCCACCTCTGACCTGCGACCTTGAGCTCATCCTCTTGTCAACGCAACGATTTCTTGGGTACAACACAACAGGGTTATATAGTAATACATGATAAAAATTCCTCAGTATTTAAATTAAGTTTGAAATAATCGATACCGTGAAAGATAACAAAAAGTAAATGTAAGAACACGTCACCATATGATAAGTGATAATAATACCTAGATATATCACCTCATGTCATAAATAATCCATGGTTTTTTGCTTCCCTTAAAAGTGTTTAAGTACTCCCCTGTAAAAAATGCCGTTGGCGTATACATAACCGAAATTGCTTCTGATATTTCAACATACCCAAAGTATATCTTAAGTAGATGGAAGAGTATAACAAGTTTTGTACAACATTCTGCAAAATAAAATAATACATGTCAATTTGCATTGTAAACATATTTAATACGTTAAAAACAGTGTTCTTTGAAACTTCTGCGACACTTGTTTTCCTAATCTCATTTAATAGACCTGGGGAAGATTTTGCCATAAATTAAAACCCTTTTTGACTAAATCGTAAATAATAAATCTCTACAAACTGAAGTTAATAAACCATTGTGCATAGTGTATTGATTACAAACATTTCTTGCGATATCAGATGTGGAAGGTCAGAACGTCACTGTTTATCGCTCTAATATTAGCTGTATCTGCGTCATCAACCATCAACCTTCCAGCAACACAAGCCTTTGTTATTATATCATCTTAACTAATTAATTTACTTAGGCTGCACCACTGTAATTTAAACTACTATTTACATAGATTATGTTTTGTACAACGCTAAAGATTACTTTGATTTTTAATTTCTCTCTTCGGTTTATTAAAAAAGTATTATTTTTTTGTCACAGTTTTATAATTTGAGCTGAGAGTAGAAGTATTCATTTGAAGCCTCCTTTCTGGGCTGGTGTAAGCTTACACCGGTCTGTCTGTTGGTAGGCCTACCGTAGGTCTGTGTAACGACAGGCCACTACATACACCGGTCTGTCTGTTGGTAGGCCTACCGTAGGTCTGTGTAACGACAGGCCACTACATACACCGGTCTGTCTGTTGGTAGGCCTACCGTAGGTCTGTGTAACGACAGGCCACTACATACACCGGTCTGTCTGTTGGTAGGCCTACCGTAGGTCTGTGTAACGACAGGCCACTACATACACCGGTCTGTCTGTTGGTAGGCCTACCGTAGGTCTGTGTAACGACAGGCCACTATATTAAACCGATATTCCGACTTTTTATAAACATTTTGGCAAGGCAGTTAATCCATAAAAATCGTTAAAAATGAAATTTCGTATAAATATCACAAAATATTATGGTCAAATGTCATGATCAACCGTGCTTTAGATACCAAATAATATTTTTTATATTATAATAATATCACACTCATATCTGTAAAAATGCATATGCATTTTTTATTTTCTACCAAAACAATAACTGCATAAATTATTTTAATATTAACGTTAAAATCATCTTACAAAATTGAACTAATTAGTATTTTTTATTACTTGACTACGTCTAACGGTTCCGGAAAAAAGTTAAATCTTCTGTCCACGGCAAACACAGTATGTAGTCTAAAGTTTTTATTCTTAAGGATATTACTAAAAATTGATTTATTCCTTATTTATAACCATTTTCATAAAACTTTTATGCAGCGTAAGATAAAACTATCCTATAAAACGAGCTTATAAATGTTTGTTAATATCACAAAAGGTGAAATTTTGTAGCTTCAAATAAGGTTTAGGGTGACATAGTTTCACATGGATATAACTCGCGTCAGATTAACTTCCTTAGTTTTCCTTTCATTGGCAATATATTTTATTACAAAATTATTATTGTTAAAATTGGGCGTAATAATTAATAATAGTTGTTGATTACAAAAATGTATTTACAATTATTTTTATCTACAAATTGACTTTTTTTATTATTTACTATATGATTACAATCTTTTATTATGATATATTTTTGACATACATAAGTCTTAGCTCTGGGTGAGGGTATTGACAATCCTTCAGTTCAGACTTTGAAACGGAAATGACGTCATAAGGTTATAAGAACAACTGTTTACAGGAAGTGATAATATTCCCTTTAAACATACCCATGATCTAAGCTATTTCTCCAAGAGAAGTAAATACATTATTAACTGGCATACGGTAGCTATCCTGACTGGCATTATGATAATTATCCACATATTTTCGGAGAACAAATAGTGAAGCACATGGTGAAATGAACACCACAAACCGATCTGCTGATATACAGGTCCAGTACTTTAGTTGAAGGGTTGCACCGTACTCTAATTCTCACTTTCAATTTGCAAGTAGATTTTATCTGTATACCCAGTTCTAGTGCAGCTTTCCGGAGCTTTGCATATACGCTGTTGCAGTAGATGCAACAACCAAACTAAATACGTACGTTTAAAATATGATTATTCTTTGTTTGGTAATTTATAATTTCCATTAGTTGTCTGACCAAAATTTGAAACAGTAAAGTTATATGGTTATAAGGACAGCTGTTTAGAGGAACTGCAAATATTCCCTTTTGATATATCCATGACTTTTGCTACTTCCAGATAGGAAGTAAATACATTATTTTTATGCATATTTTAGCAAAAAAGAATAGCAATTTTATTACTTTGCAATCATTCTCTAGATATTACTCATTCAACTTATACAATGAATAAAAAAGCTCACCTCATAGTAACCTATGATTATAACTTTAACTTATAACTTCAACAACAACAACAATTTTCCATGATTTTTCATATTAAACCTTCCATTGCAATCCTATACTAAGATTAAATCACTTCGTATACAGTAGTATTTCGCAATACTATTTTTTTTATATTTATTTAAATTATTTTAACAATGCACGCGAGTACACCAACTTCTTTCGTATGAATTTATTATGAGCATTTATAACTAGGGTCGCCGTCACATTTTTTTCTGAATAATTAACAAAATAAGTCAATATGCTGGTTTATTGTATCATGGGCCTATGTTTATTATGATATAACTAAAACGACAATGTCATACGTTTATCTCAATCAAAACAAGCAATCTAAGTAATTAATAAAATATAAAATTAAATTTAAAAAAGAAATAAAACTTATAAGTAAAATTTTACTATAAAATATATTAAAATAATAAATTCAACCTTTAATTAACCATTTCTCATTCAGGTCTTATATAATTTCAATTAGTTTTGTCAAGAATTAATTAATCAAGAATTAATTGTAGAATATAGTTTCTTTCATTGCTTTTTATTTTACCGTCCATTAAATATAAATTTTTAAACTTAGACGCGCCAACACGAGATTTACTCTGTAAAAACCAACAGCGGACTCACCATGAAGCTAATTGACATAATCGCAGTGCGTGGCGCGCCGGGAGGCTGGTGTCGGCATTCTCCGCAGGTTTGGCGCGTCGCTCCCAAACAAATGTCACGGAATTTCGCCAACTTTATGTGTCGAGTGTTAATACTTATTTGCCTTAAAGTCTGGAATGCCGCTGCCATTTGTATTCACGAGTCCATTAAAATGTTTTCATTTCATTATAATACAACTTATAAATACTGTACATTACTGATAAACACATACAGGAGATTGTTTTTGCATTTTAGTTACAAAATGGATGCGAGACAGTAAAATAGATTGATCATGGCAAGGGTAGGTTTGGAGTGCTGTTAGCATGGCAATGCCACGGCATTACTGCAGATGACAAAACTTCGCATCAAACGTTTCGCACATACTTAGATGTTGTTAATTACAAAACTTATTTCTTCGTAATGTACAACTCAATCTCGGGGGATGCTAAATTTATTTTACGGTATAATCTATATAAATAAAATTAGACTTTTGTCTGTACATCTGCACAAAATGAATAACTCTGAACAGAGTTATTCATTTTTTTGTTATTTTACGTTTCGTGCGTTAGATAAACAAGTATTATCTCAATTTGTGTCTGTCTGTCTGTTTATCTGTCTGTCCAGGAGGCATTTTACGCCGTCCTTTCCTAAAAAACGGGAGGACTGATTACAATGAAACTTATTTCATGCATTCTATACATTTCGGAGAAGGGGTTTCAATGCTTGAAATTGTCCGCCGCTTGAAAAGTAAATAGCGAGCATTTAAAAACCCACTTTTTACCTGATATCAATCATATTTTTCTTTCAGTTTTCAATGAATCCCCTACTGGTCAGCTATCAGCTAATCAGCTATCTTTGTAGTTTTTAACACTAAAAGGTTTAAGCATTGGTCATTAGTTTTGAGAATATGTGATGTATAAAGTGATTTAGTAGAAAGAAAAACAAACAGCAGTCAAATTAAAATTAATATTATTTTGTTTACATTGATTATTGATTTTAAATTCACGTCGAAATCATACTATATTAACACGTTATCTTGACGTACAACGAATTTTAATAATTATAAATATTTTCCGATCTAAACTAATTAATATGGTCATGTTAATAAGTATCTTTTCCCCTAACACAGAATCCTACAACCCGCGCAAAGTACGGGCGCACTAATAAAAGTATTTTCAAATAACCATCTATTAGTCATAGTTTTGTATAATTTAATGAAAGATTTGTATAATAGTGACTTATTCATCAATAAAACCTGTTTTTCATTTGAATCACACCTTGCTTCAATGGAATTTGTCACTAAATGTTAAGGCTCTTTAAGAGGGCATCAGCCACTTTTAACCACTTATAAAAATGTATAAATAACACTGGGATCCGAACCCAGGAATATAGAGAGATCCTCACAGAATTTTAGTACCAAAATACATTTTTTAAATAAATCTATCATTGCACGATGCAATTTGCCTATATCCCATAATTTATTATTAGATTATTTATATCTTTGATTTGAATTTTATCTCTTGAATTGATTAAAATCAACTTACTTTTATTTCAAGATAAGACTCCTAATTAAATTGTTAGTCCGCGGTAAACTCACTGCTTAAAAGCGACCGATAAAAAGCTATTCTTATGGACAGCTAAAATCCAATATCTTTCATCTTTAGAAGTTTTGTATGGAGTGGTATGCAGCCCATTGGTATATTACATGAAATACTAGCTGATGGCAAACTTCGTAACGCCTAACAGTAAATACATGTTAACCTTAAGATTGGCCGTGTTCTGAAGTCGAATAGCATTAACATTACAACTTCGTTGTGTAGATATTCTGGGCCGCGGCATAGCGAATAAAAATACTGAAACTATAAGACATATTGGAAACATTCCCACAAAACAAATAAATCTTAGTGGATTGATTCAACATTTTCTAATCCAACATAACCAAACCAAACCTAACTGTATTAAGGCTTTTATAGGAAACCAGCTGTGAGAAATATTATATTTATACTAATTAGATACCATTGAGTACTTACTATTTTATGCTTGCTTCTTTGGCTTGCCCAATGGTTTAAATAAAAACATCAGCTGTTTATATCTTAAAAGGTAAGATACATATGTTGGAATCCAAAACACAATTATTTCCCATAAGATTAACATGGGAACTTTGAAGGCGTATAGGGTAGAGAATTATGGGAAAATCGTCACAAAAACTATTAGACTTTCCTATTTTAGGCCTAAAGAACCAGTATACCAAATTTCAGCCTCCTAGGTAATCAGAAAGTGGGAGAATTAGTGATGAGTGAGTGAGTGAGGGCTTTGAATTTTAAATATACAGATTAGTAGCATTGCCCAATAAAAACACGCCAAACAGTTTGTTGCCTCAAAGGAGGCCGTTTTCAACAATTTGGCAAAAAAGTAGTAAGAGGGTGTTGAAACACATTGGATACAATTTGAACTACTACTGTATACTATACTATTTAAATACATTTGAACTTAGTACGAGTAGTGAGAGGGTGTCTCAAACACATTGGATACAACTGAAACTACAAATTTATACAATACTATTTAAATATATTTGAACTTAATACGAGTAGTGGAGGGTGTCTCAAACACATTGGATACAATTTGAACTACTACTACTGTATACTATACTATTTAAATACATTTGAACTTAGTACGAGTAGTGAGAGGGTGTCTCAAACACATTGGATACAATTTGAACTACTACTGTATACTATACTATTTAAATACATTTGAACTTAGTACGAGTAGTGAGAGGGTGTCTCAAACACATTGGATACAACTGAAACTACAAATTTATACAATACTATTTAAATATATTTGAACTTAATACGAGTAGTGGAGGGTGTCTCAAACACATTGGATACAATTTGAACTACTACTACTGTATACTATACTATTTAAATACATTTGAACTTAGTACGAGTAGTGAGAGGGTGTCTCAAACACGTTGGATACAATTTGAACTACTACTGTATACTATACTATTTAAATACATTTGAACTTAATACGAGTAGTGGAGGGTGTCTCAAACACATTGGATACAACTGAAACTACAAATTTATACAATACTATTTAAATATATTTGAACTTAATACGAGTAGTGGAGGGTGTCTCAAACACATTGGATACAACTGAAACTACAAATTTATACAATACTATTTAAATATATTTGAACTTAGTACGAGTAGTGAGAGGGTGTCTCAAACACGTTGGATACAATTTGAACTACTACTGTATACTATACTATTTAAATACATTTGAACTTAGTACGAGTAGTGAGAGGGTGTCTCAAACACATTGGATACAACTGAAACTACAAATTTATACAATACTATTTAAATATATTTGAACTTAATACGAGTAGTGGAGGGTGTCTCAAACACATTGGATACAATTTGAACTTCTACTACTGTACTATACGAATTAAAAATATTTGAACTGTTCTTGACACGTATATTTTTTATTTTTTTTTAATAAACGTATGTATTATTTACTTTGATTTTAGACGGAGAAAGTACGAGTCAGTTTACCATGGGCTCTGCTGGATCATAGGTCCAAAACTACATTGTCAAACTAAAACGTTAAACGCTTAACAGGTATTATTTTAGTAACTTGAAAACGGTTTTTTAAAATTGCACCGTAACTCTGAAATAGTGTTCAAAGAGACTCCATCCAATGGCCTTTACAGTGATCCTGATATACTGTAGGTACCCTATTACAACATAATCCGGTTCTTGGCTTAATTTTGTTTTCTCAGAAATCAATCGTAAACGAACAGACTCTGTCTGGTTTGTC
The DNA here is from genome assembly GCA_023375725.1 of Nephotettix cincticeps. NCBI lineage: Eukaryota > Metazoa > Arthropoda > Insecta > Hemiptera > Cicadellidae > Nephotettix > Nephotettix cincticeps. Next base: position 104,370,694 of record CM041791.1, read on the forward strand.
CGAATGTTGATGGGGTGCGTTGTTTTTACCGAAACATTTTAAGGTCTTACACACCATTAGTACTTATTAGCGATGCTCAAACTAAAACATAATAGTTTTGGTAGATACAATTTACCGATATCAAAATTAAAAGTAACTAAAAGTATATACCAGTTAAGTATAAAAGTATATATCTATAAAAAAGTATAATTTATAATGAGATTTAGGTCAAATTTTTATTAAGTCTTAATATAAAATTATATGAAAATGTTTTAAACTATTTTAGGGTTTCAATCGTAGAGGGTCAATGGATATTCTTCCCAAATAACCACCAGAATCGTATGTGAACAGAATGTTATAGAAACAAAAACTGATGTAACGTTTACTTTAGTACATCCTATGTGGAATGTCCAAAGTTGAAGATTCATATAAATTATTGTATTCTATCTTATAATGTCATACAGTAAACTTAATAAAAATAGCCGGGTGGCTCAGTGGTGACCTAATCTGAGGTTCGTCGCTCTGGATCCAGTTGTCTTTATTTATAATTTTTGGCTAGTGACCCCTACAATGAATTATTAATCAATGAGCCAAATCTGCCTGTCTAACATAAGGTTAGGTAGTGACAAGACTAGGGTTTGGACCGTTCCCAATCGACACGTTGGAAAATGTTATTGGCATAGATAATACGCTAAATTACTAGTTTCATTCCAATGACCTTATACCAAGTAAATTCAAAAATAATGAAGTAAGTAAAATCAAAGTAAATAAAATTATCCTCAACACTAACGTAGTGAAGAGTCAGTCAACTTTTGGCAGTTTCAATAACACTAACACGGAACATCGAGACACAAAATACATTCAAAAGCTAATTAATTTGGCAAATTACTTGGTATTCGGACTTGAGAATGGACTTTAAAAGTCCGAAACCATCGGACGTCACCACCATAATCAAACATTACCAACAGTACTACAGGTATTTTCACCTTTAATTTTAGTAGATTACTAGGTACTCTTTTCTTCATACGAGTACAGCTGGATAGATAAATGGTCAGGTTTTGCTATCTTACCATTAATAATGGTTAATTTTAATAATTTTAATTCGAACTTATAATAGGCTTAACTCAAGATACTTAACTTAAGACTTGAACTGAAGATAGGTTAAACATTATTAACTTACCCTTTACTAATATAAAACTAATCCAATGGGGTTGTAACACTGAAAACACAAGTAATCACAGTGGGACGATTGGAATCCACATAAATTAAAGCGATAAACTGGTTTAATCAGTTGCGGTACAGGTTGAGGTATCCTGACGCCAACATCTGACGCGACCGAACAGCTGAGAGGCCGCGCACTGACTGCTTCCATCTCCGTTCACTCTTTCTCTCTCTCGATCAGCTGATTTCCACTATCACCAACCATTGTTGCAGAACTTGTCAACTGAAGAGCACAACTGTCGCTGTCATGTGATTATTTTGTTACTCATGTCACTGTTGTTTCAATAGGAAATAGTAATGTTTATAGATTTTTTAAATTATCTTTTAGTAAGTCATACACACTTCCGAATTAAAAATCAAACAACTTTATGGGATATAATATATCCCAAAGATCCCAAGATTAGGGATTAGGATGTTATTAATCGACACAACATTAAACACATGGAACAATGGACAATATCAAACTACAGTTTGAGTACTGTATACTGTAGATTGTACAATATCAATGAAGTTTATGTTGGAACGTCACTCAACCACCAAATTGAAAAGTAATACACTTACCTTAATCCTATCAAAATAATAGTATGTAAAAGTACAAAATTATTGATTTTATTTTAAATGAAATAAACTAAGGTAAATGTCAATACTGCGTAGTCATCAGCGACTTTGACGCGGTTGTCCTGAAGTGGCTGGATCTTATTTAAACAAGACGAGAATAACCTAAATTTATGGACGTAAATATGAGATAATCTATAAGAACAAAAAAATTACCTAAAATAAAACTAAAAATGAAATTAAAACTAATCCCTTTTGAGTCTCTTCATTAAACGGTTTATGAGGTAAATCCCACGTATAAATTAGTAACTTATTAACTACAAGCAAAGCCCCCATGATACGAGATTCCTCAATACCCCAAGGCATCATCAACTGATCTGTGCTTGAATCAGGTGATCGGTCAGCCGGTCGCAACGCTTCGACAAACACCGTTTGGGCCAAAGCGGCAAAACCGGATCAAGGACATAATTTGAATACGAACGACAAAAACGTGACCAACTAGTGGGAGGGGGCTACTGCAAGTGCAATAAATAATGGAAACTTGATTTCCTCTAAGGTGGTTCACTTTGCAAACTAAATACGGCGTTAAGCGAGAGTCATTCAAGTACACAAATCGGAACACAAACTGCTATCAGGTAGCCTACATCAGGTTCACCTTCGATTCTCCTTCCCGGGCCATTTAGTTTGTGTTTTAATCGGTGAAATTCTTTTGGACAACTAACGGAAGACGCAGGTTCGAACGGTGATTTAAAAATCCTCAAGTTGCAGTGAGATAAGAACGCCGTGTTATGAAGCTCCAGAATGGGAGGAAACTGTCAGGGAGAGAGAGGGATAGAGATGGCGGCGGTTGGGTTAGGTTACGTAAGGAAGGATTAGTCAAGGTTAGGTTAGGATAGTCTCACCACCTCTATACCTGAGACTCAAGTTGCAGTGAGATAAGAACGCCGTGTTATGAAGCTCCAGAATGGGAGGAAACTGTCAGGGAGAGAGAGGGATAGAGATGGCGGCGGTTGGGTTAGGTTACGTAAGGAAGGATTAGTCAAGGTTAGGTTAGGATAGTCTCACCACCTCTATACCTGAGACTCAAGTTGCAGTGAGATAAGAACGCCGTGTTATGAAGCTCCAGAATGGGAGGAAACTGTCAGGGAGAGAGAGGGATAGAGATGGCGGCGGTTGGGTTAGGTTACGTAAGGAAGGATTAGTCGAGGTTAGGTTAGGTAAAGTGGTCGGTTAGGGTAAACAGTATCTCTATACCTAAGACTTAAGTTGAAGTGATATATGAACGATGAACACCACGCAATAAAACTTCAGGATGGGAGAAATCCGTTAGGGAGGATGAAGAAGCTCTGGAAGATGAATAAAGCTCTTTTCCGCATAATATTCCATTGTACTTCAATTGCTAATGTATTCGTTTTGCGTGTTGAATTTCTATGACAATTTTAAAGACGGTAAATAAAATAGTAGGCCTATAAATTGTTAAAAATATCAATCCACTATTTCGGACACATCGATCATCTTCAGCGATATTTGCAAGTGTTCATGTAAGTACAGTATATATATAATGTTTTTGTACTTACAAGATGAAAGTATGAACCAATGATTTAATCTCAAATTGGACTTTAAAATAATCGATGTGACTGGAATAATATTTTCCCTATTTTATACTATTTTATTTACCGCTTTCCAAACTAAAAACAAAAAAAACATGTAGGTTCTTCAAGTAAAATGTACTTACATTAAAAAATGAAGTAATTTATTTATTTACGCAATAAACAAGTGTGTGAAAAAAAATATTTAATTTACTCGATTATTTGCAGATTAGTTAAAACTGTTATAATACTCATAAAATGTACAACGTCAGTCTATAAAATCTTATCCTTACAGTATATAAAAGTCAGATAAATATTTATAATTTCTCCCTCGATCTGAATCTGCTACCTGGCCAGACAATCGTGCCAGTTTCCACTTCTATGGGTCTCCGAGTGACACTCCCTTATACTCACTAATGAGCGTGCCAATTTCCACCCTTCGCCAGAATCCAAAACCGCGTGCCGATTTCCAACCTTCGCCAGAACCCAAAACCGTGTGCCAATTTCCACCCTTCGCCAGAACCCAAAACCGTGTGCCAATTTCCACCCTTCGCCAGAACCCAAAACCGGGTGCCAATTTCCACCCTTCGCCAGAACCCAAAACCGTGTGCCAATTTCCACCCTTCGCCAGAACCCAAAACCGGGTGCCGATTTCCACCCTTCGTTAGAACCCGAAACCGGGTGCCAATTTCCACCCTTCGCCAGAACCCGAAACCGGGTGCCAATTTCCACCCTTCGCCAGAACCCGAAACCGGGTGCCAATTTCCACCCTTCGTTAGAACCCGAAACCGGGTGCCGATTTCCACCCTTCGCCAGAACCCAAAACCGTGTGCCAATTTCCACCCTTCGCCAGAACCCAAAACCGTGTGCCATTCCCACCCTTCGCCAGAACCCAAAACCGTGTGCCGATTTCCACCCTTCGCCAGAACCCAAAACCGTGTGCCAATTTCCACCCTTCGCCAGAACCCAAAACCGGGTGCCAATTTCCAACCTTCGCCAGAACCCAAAACCGCGTGCCAATTTCCAACCTTCGCCAGAACCCAAAACCGCGTGCCGATTTCCAACCTTCGCCAGAACCCAAAACCGTGTGCCAATTTCCACCCATCTCGCCATAGAACCCTAAAAACGGGTGCCAATTTCCAGACCCTTTGGCCAGTAACCCAAAACCGGTGCCGGCACTTTGGCAATTTACTAAAAAATTTAAAATTTGCATTTAGATTATTTTAAAAACAGAAACTTCATCAAAAATTATTTTTACTGGTGCATATCATGGTCATAATCAAGTTTGTGCATACCTGCTACAAATTGTGCTAGAGAACGTAGTTTTTCCTGCCTTAGAAGAGTTAAGAACTACCTAAGAACTAGTACTTCTGAACAAAGGTTAAACTCCCTTTCTTTACTGTGTATTGAGGCAAATACAACAAAAACACTGTCATATGAGGACATTATTAATGAGTTTGCCATTAAAAAATCTCGTAAGAAAACTATGTTGCTTTGAACATGTACAAAAGTATAGAATGTACTTAAGCCTTAAGCCAAACAAATTGCATACTGTTTTGCGTTTGTACAATTATTCATGTTTGTATTATGTAAGCCTGTATAACATATGTATTTAATGGCAATAAATAAACCAGTAATGAACTATTGTTTAAGTTTTTTTTAGTTTTATACCTGGGCACAATTTAATTTGAATAAATGTATCCATAATTTGTTGTATAAAACGAATGTGTATAATAAATAACATATGAGTATATTAACTGTGAGTCTAAAAAAGGGGGGGCGGCAATTAGATTTAGCCTACAAGGTTGTAATTCACCATAGGTATGCTTAGAACAATGCACCTGAAACTGGACGGAATGAAATATGAAGATTAAATGTTTCATTTAAAAAGTAAACACACACACACACACACACACACACACACACACACACACACACGCACGCACACATACACACACACACACACACACACACACACACACACACACACACACACACACACACACACACACACACATATATATATATATATATATATATATATATATAAGCTTCCTGGGCATGTGGCACACCCATATTTACTATAGGGTTTACAAAAAAGACAATTTATTTCTTTTTCTCTGCCGTTTTGAATAACTTGATACTATCTTTGGGTCACATTAATTAAAATAACTCTTCAATATAAGCTGCTGTTACTTCAAGACAAGTTGGGCGAAAATGAGTCATTTTATGTAAGTTACTTTAGTGATGTAAGTTCGTATAAGTTCACCATACTGTTTATTTGTAGCCTATTTGTCTCAGCAACGTCCTAACTTCTATGGAAACTGAACTTAAATGAAATGGAATGGCAGAATGAGAAGAAATAGTGGAATGTTAGTCCCGAGTAAAATATTGAATTTTTCAAAATTTGATGGAATTTCACCCTATGCCTGTGGTTTAAAGTTTCAATGTTCCTACACCATTTGTCATTTGTTTACATTTCGTATAAAACGTGAGTTGTCTGATTGTTACAACTAATCAGACAAGTTGAGATTAGTTTTGCCAGCATTGTTCTGAATATTTGCTCTTCATGTCCCGTAAACTAATATGAGTACCCGTACGTATACCTAGATGTTTATAACAAGTCAATAGCCCACCAGCGCAAGTGTCGCAACCCTTTTATTTCATCACTAACTTATAGCTTGTTATTGTGATAAGTCATATTTTTTACAGGCGAGAAAAAATTGAATTGTTCAAAGTAAAAAAATCGTTCTAATAAACAATCAAATTCTCTCTGCTTTGGAGCATACAATTATTTTCGTTTACTATTTCCTATATTTTTTTACATTCATACATGGGCAATTTGATCTCTGTATAATATATTAAAACAGTATAAAGTAGCTTAAGTTATTAGATCAATAATGTCATTTACATGGATTTCAGACAGTGAATGCCTTCAAAGTGCACGATACTGTGCTATATTGGCTGTATAGACGACTAGCTAGCTCTTAGCGCGATCTCCCTTCTAGAGCGGACGGTACTCAGCCCCTTACTTGGTTTTGTGAAACCTTGGCGTAGTCAAACAGTTTATTTTTATAACATACTCGGTTTTGTGAAAACTCGGCGTAGTGATTTTCCGATATGTATAGGATTTTTAGCCTTACTCGGCTTAGTGAAAACTCGGTTTTGTGAAACCCACCCCTCGCAATTGTGAAAGCACATTTTCAAAGGTTTCTGAATTTACTGTGTGTCTAAATACCTACCATTCAGATACAGCGAATATTAAACTTAATTGTTATGACTAAATTTTTTGAGACTAAGTTGCGTAGTATGGAAGTAGATTTGTATGGATTCTTTATAACAAAAAATAATTTTTAATTAAAAAAATATTAACCTACACATAAGCCACATCAGAATTCTCGTGACAGTTGATTGAACGTTAGTTTTCGTAGTAATTATTTACAATTTAATCAATAGTTTTAATTGGAATAATTAAATTCAAATACATGTTACAATACATTTGACATTCCGATTCGGAAAATCGGTATGCACAAGTTTATAAGCGTTGTTTTGCTACTCCTTTATCCTGACTAACAATTATTTAGTGATTTTGCTCCAGGCCCGCACCATTATCCAAGTACGTCATATCTGTTATGTTAAGTTGATGTTTATACCTGATTTTTTACTCGAGTTTAAACTCAATTAATTTTCATTAATAATTCATTAGGTATAGTCTGAAACGATTGTTTCCCTATTAAAACTTTACTAAATTGTTTAAATCTGGAGTTGATCAAAGTGTGAACAGATGGTCTAAAACAAGCTAATTTAATTTTTTTGTCTTTTATATATACAATTAATTATTGTTTACTTGCCGTATGGATGTTTTATGCCAGAGCCTGATAGAACACCTAGTCGTACTCATTCACTATCCAAAGTACTAAACTAACAACAATTTCTTCAACGTACGATATTCAGTTGGCAACGCTGGAGCAGCGCAGGATACTTTCACCTGGGACCTGCTGATACGTTATCAGCTGTCACTGCAGCCGCCTCGGCTCGGCATTGGCCTCGTTGCGTACCCGAAAACCGGCTCATTCGTTATATGGACGTTAATAGATAAGGAGTCCACGCGTAGCTTAGCCCACCGTTCCAGGCTCGCTTACTTGTCGTAGCCGAACTGATCTGTACTGGAATTGATTATGAACAACAAAAAACATAGAGAACGTACCTTGAATTCTGAAAGCCATCCAATTCCCAAAATCCTCAACATACATTTCGTTTTGAAAATATTGATTTTGATCACAATTCCTAATTACAACTTAGATATTCACATTACCCACCGAGGTCAATATCTCATATGGAAAATTTTCAATATAGATTCCTGATAAAATATATTTATAGACAGTGGTGGTCAAAAGTATTACTGTACATGACTAAGACTGTAGACTAGTGGTGCTAAGTCTGCAAGCACAAGAAGGCATAATTGAAATGATGTCGGGTCGCTCTGCTATTGCAGAGCGACCCCAGATAGCACGTAAGCTTAATTCCAGCTGTAGCTTGACTGTATTTTGGGTTGAGAATTCAAGCTTGATATTTCCAACTGTAATTCAGCTTGAAATAAACTGTAATCTTTCAAGCTGGGACCATCAAGCTGGAAACAAACTGTAATTTCGTTTGAAAGTCCAATCTACGAGCTTCCGAAAACAGCCGCGCGAGCGCTAGCGGTCGTTTTCCATTCCTGTCATATTTTATATCGCCATTGCTACAGTCGCCAGAGCCCAAAAGTAATTAATTGTACCAGCCATTGTTGTAAAAGTTGTGTACACGAAGACTTCTAGTCAACTTTGCACCTATTTATAATTGGTAAGCATTTATTATTAGTTATTTAAATTTTATCGAATAGTATATTAGACTTACATGAATGTTATTTATTAACCACTTCCTAGTTCCTGCTCCTACATATTTTCACGTCATATTTTAAGGGAATTTTTATCCGTTCATCTACGATTTTACATATTATGTTTCCTTCAGTCTGGTGGAGTTGGGATATTTGAGTAAATTTTGTACTGTTATGATTCCCTTACTCAGATGCTCAGTTATGCAGGACATTTACCGTACCTAATGAAGACGTTTTTGGTTCCAATAATAGCCCTCGCCATTGATGGCCCTTCCCATCACATTTCTTAAAAACTTATCTTGATTTATGCATTATCTCAATTTATTGAGCTATTTAATTTATACTAGATAGCTTCAGTGATTTACTGAAGTAATGGTACCCGTTTATTTTGAAGAACAGCTAACCTTATTAGTTTAGGCCTAAAAACTTACTTAATTTAAAGTTCTATCTCAGGAAACTTGAGAATCTTTATTGAAATAGTAGACACTCTTACAAGTGTATCGACAATCGTCAAGTAACATCAAAATGGTTTTAGTACAAAAATCTTAAGTACCGTACTAATAACAAGAACAAGTTTACAATTTGAACAACAAATGGTTTTAGTAGAAACAATCTTAAAGAACAATAACAATGACACAATTTTACAAGTTAAACAACAAAATGGTTAGGCCTATAGTAAAAACAATCTTAATTCCAAACATAAACTTAAGCTAACATTAAAAACATATCATTTATACTGTTCCCAGTCAATGTCAAAAAATAGATCCATATTGTAAAGACATTCGATAATGATACATTTTTTTAAAATTGTTTTAGAGGTAATAATTTTAATCTATTAGGTAATGAATTGTAAAATTTGGTGGACATATATAACCAATTTTTCTGTGGGGTGCTATATTTAAACGGTTGTATTTTAAGCTATTTTGGTTTTGGCTATTTAATATTTACCACTATTTTCATTACGGGCTTTATGTGAACGAACATCAGAACTGTAAATAGATCCAAATTTATATAGGTATAGTAAAGAGAATGATATATATAGGCCTATAAAGTGTATAAAGAGTTAGGACACAAAGTTTGACCAATAATGGCCTACACGAAGTTCGATAAGGAACATTACAAACTAATCTAATCGCTCTTTTTTGAAGAATAAAGAGTTTACTGCAGTGGGAGCTTACACCCCCCAACAATACCTACCATATGTGAGTATGCTCTGAATCTGAGCAAAATAAACATTTAGTAAGACAAATTTATCAACAGAGCATTTCAATCTTCTAAGCATGTAAAGACCTTTGGACATTCTTTTTGAAATAAAATCTACATTAAAGTTCCAAGATAGACCGGAATCCATCCAAAGACCCAAAATCTTTAGGACTGTATTTTCTAAAGAGATAAAATTATTTTTGTTAAAGCTAAAATTGAAATAACATATTTAACCATTATTACGCGAAAGATTATTTGCATCGCACCAGTCTTAAAAAATTTTAAAAAATAAAAAAACTCAGTATAATGAACTTACAGATACTTTGTGCTTGAACGTATATTAATTAGGTTTGGTATATTTTGAATATGCTTTTAAAATATTGGTGAATGTCCCCATGACAGAAAAACTATCACCGAATGTGGCATGGTAAAGTTAGGTTGTAGCTGTCAGAGCTACAAGTTAAAAAATTTACGCCTGGTATATTGTAGATTTAAGCCTATTTTCTCTGCTATAAGTTATAGTAGAAAATGTGTTATGTAAAAGTTTTAGTTGACATCGAAGGGAATCTGACATAAGATATACCTAGGTATATCTAGCTCTGCTATACATAAATTTTTGTTTCATGAAAAGCTAGAAAAGCTGTCAGCTATATAAGCTTATGTTTTTAAAGATTCTGCTATGCAACTGTAATACTACCAACTATAAAGCTATAAAGCTCTCCAACCATGTAGTGTAAACCCAACTTAAAAGTTAAGCTTGGGACTAAGTTTTTTTTATTATTTTGGAGTCCTTAGTTTCTGAAAACACCATCCGTTTAATTTGGTATTCATGTATTCATATTGAACAGTAAATACCCTTTTTTACCATTTGTTGCAAGGGTAGAGCCTTTTTGTTTCCTTAGATATTAGGCTATATTAAAATCAGTAGCCCTAAATTGTAATTTTTTAATGATTTTATCCTTTGTACTTATATTATGTCTGAAAGTGCAATAACTGGAATAAAAATGGTAGGCCTATTGTTTTGCTATGTTACATTGTATCTTAAATTGTTTAAGGTGCTGTAAGGAGAGTGTACAATAATTCCACAACAGATGATATGTTGAAAATTCACACTGGACACTGGCTCCAACGGTCCAAAAATCGCCTTCAATCAAACAGGTACTTTGCTATATGACTATACTACTCTTTTGTTTATCAATGGTTTAAACTTGAGCAAAATCCAAGTACACTTTTGTATTTTTTCATGATTGAGGTAATATATCCAAAAACTTGCCTAAATAAATGGTGTTCTGATGAAAGATACAAAAAATCAATTCATTTTAGATAACCTACTAAGGTCTAATCAATATACCTCTTTAAAAATCCTAAAACATTTAGTCAGAGTGTATGAATGAAAGCAATTTGATGACTTTTTTAAATGAAAGATTTGTTCAATGATATTTTTTAATATATATTTATATTTTATAGTTTAAAAAAACACTACTACTCGCTTCAGAATACCTACACCCAATCTTAGTTTTTCATTTTTAAAATGAGAATACTCCTAGTTTATTTGATAATCGTTTTAATTACAGTATGTACCTTACTATGGTGCAACAAAAAAATATTAAGGAAATGGAAATTCACAGTTTTGCTGTGGACAGGGGTATTTTTATATCTGTATTCTGTGTGAGCAAGCAAGTATGTCACTTTCCGACATTATTGTAATTTAATAATAGTCCAAAGAATAGCTGGTTTTAGTCAGTAACGGGGCTACATATCTCGTAAAAATCATTACTCTATGTCTCTCACCCTTCACTAATTTTCTGCTTCAAATACCTATCAGGGTGGATTAGTGTTCCATAGATTAATATGACATAAACTATAATAAGCAATTCTTGAAATCATAAAGCCTCGTAAGGCTAGCAGGTTGATAGGGATTGCAATGTTATAGGACAGGCTAAAAACCAAGAGACAAAGAATATACAATATTGTTGTTGAATTGTTTTAGGCGCAATACAAATTGTTTGTAAGAAACTGTTAATAGGATTATTTTTCAATCTGGATAGGTTGAGAATTGGAACTGGCTGATAAATTACACTTTTTACGAGGGGATGAAGCTTTATCGTGATTAGGATAATAGATGACAAGAAAACAATGTTACATCTAAATTTGCTATTATTCGTCCATTCATAATAATTCTTTTAAATTCTTTTCATAATAATTTTTTTATGTCTAAATAATATTTGGAAAAGAAGAAGTTTACTGTAACATTGCTGATTTTGTCCCAGATTTTCACACAGCATATTTTTATATAATATTTTAATAGTTTATTATGAATTTACTACCTCATTAAATTTTAAGGAAAAATTACTAATAGTGATCCTTGATTTCAGGATAAGCTGTTTGGAGTTCCAGGCAACTGTTGTTGGGCAGCTTGGGAACACCTCCAATTAATTTCTTAGTTTTTAAAGAGTTTTTAAATTTATTTTTGTAAATTCATATTTAGTCACATTGGTTCTTATTTCTCTTATTCATATTTGCAATGTTATTATTGTAATTCTTTTTATGTCTTGATTTTTTCTCAATTTTAAAACTAGAAATTAAATTAATTAATTTAGTTTTTTAATTAAATTAAAATGTTTTTCTGCTTTTGATATTATAGTACTGTACATGTCATTATGTTATTATTATGGTTTTTATATCATTAAAGGATTTTCTTTAAATTACCTCATAATGTGTTATTTATGTGATTTATTTGAAACACCCAACTGTAAAATAGCAGCTGGATTTAAGCTTGAAATATCTAGCTTAAATCCAGCTGGATTCAACCTTGGAACTTACAGTTGGAATTTAGCTTGAGACTTCAAGCTTAAATCCAGCTGTATATTGCTTTATTCTAGCTTACACAAAGCTTGATTCAACCTTGAAACTTACAGTTGGAATTAAGCTTGAAACTTCAAGCTTAAATCCAGCTGTATGTAGCTTTATTCAAGCTTACACAAAGCTTGATTCAACCTTGAAACTTACAGTTGGAATTAAGCTTGAAACTTCAAGCTTAAATCCAGCTGTATGTAGCTTTATTCAAGCTTACACAAAGCTTGATTCAACCTTGGAACTTACAGTTGGAATTTAGCTTGAGACTTCAAGCTTAAATCCAGCTGTATATTGCTTTATTCTAGCTTACACAAAGCTTGATTCAACCTTGAAACTTACAGTTGGAATTAAGCTTGAAACTTCAAGCTTAAATCCAGCTGTATGTAGCTTTATTCAAGCTTACACAAAGCTTGATTCAACCTTGAAACTTACAGTTGGAATTAAGCTTGAGACTTCAAGCTTAAATCCAGCTGTATGTAGCTTTATTCAAGCATACACAAAGCTTGATTCAACCTTGAAACTTACAGTTGGAATTAAGCTTGAAACTTCAAGCTTCTTGATTTCTCTAGCCATATTCTCTGATGCCAAAGTAATGTCTGGGATCGTTTGACTAAAACCCAATCGCCTAAATGTAGGAGTATTACCGATATTTGCCACCACCAGCCCAGTTCTAGCGACCTCTCAAGAATCAAATGACCCATTATGTCTGTTCGATCCATCACCCAATCTATAGCCCTTGCATTGAAATCACCAGCTACAAGCACCCTGTTTCCAAGTGTGAGAACTACGTCTTCGAGACAATCTAGACGTTCTCGGAACTCTCAAGTACCTTCATTTGGGGAATAGTAATAGCTTACTACTGCTACATTGTTAGTCCTTACCCAAACGAACCCATTTTATTTCCCACGATCTTTTATTACCAATCTGGTGTTCGTCACCCAGATAGCGGCCCTACCTTGAGAACCAATTTGGGTCATTTTTCTGACATTATTGTTCACTGATAATGTGCATATTAATCCTTTTCTCTTGGGACATCTGAGAGAGCAGGTCATATCTACTCTGCAGTGTTGGATATTGCCCTGAAGTACTTTCATTTCCTGCTCACATTTGTTCTCTTGAGAGCCTGTCTAAAGGCAAGACATGCTCTCGTACCCAACACATGTTCGATGTATTTTTGATCTAAACCAAGACTAACGCATAGACAACACTTGGACTTCCCTGTAAAAGTCTCACGTCCAGTTTCCCTGCACATTAAACACATATTCTGTGAGCCTTTTCTGTCTAACTGATGGTGACCATACCCAAAGCACCTAAAACACTTTGTGATCTCCACTCTTCTAGAAGTATTGCAATAGACACCCTTATAAAATACCTAGGACTAAAAATCAGCAATGATTTAAGATGGGAGTGACATATCCAACGTTTCAATGTTTCAGCACAACTAACAACTGTGTGTTATTTGGTGTGACGCCTAAAATCTGTAGTTGATATAAACATATTATTAAGAGTTTATTTTAGTTGCTTTCATAGCATTGTCAAATATGGTATTCTGGGTAACAGCCTCATGGCATAAAACATTCTTCTGTTGCAAAAAAGGATAATTAGGATAATTTTTAATTAACCATATCTTGCCCATTGCAAACCGTTATTTGTCAAAGCAAAAATTCTTACAGTACCAGTGCTCTTCATACTGGAAGCAGCTGCTATGGTAAAAAGGAAACCAGAAATATTTTTAAGAAAACAAGCAATACATAACTATTCAATACGACAGAGAGGAAACGCCCACATGCCCCAAAATAATTTCCAATCTAGAAAGAAGTGGAATTTGTAAAGCAAAATCTTCAACTTAGCACCTTCTGAAGTTTTAAACATAAAAGACCTGGATAGATTCAAACAGAAGTTTAAGGAACATCTGCTGAAGAGGCCATATTATTCCATACAGGAATATTTAAAAGAAAAATAGGCCAAAGAAACCGATGACCGCACGGCGCAGTTATACCACTAGTCGCAGATCTACAAGTAGCAACTAAGTAGCTACAAGACTTGGTCAAGATATGTTCAACAGGCGTGTGGTGTAGAACTTTGTGTGTAGGCATGTAAAACTTTTTTTGACTCAACACATTTAGATTGTTTAAACTCGGCGAGTAAGTTGCTGTGCTGTCATGGATTCCTAAAACAATATATACCATAGTGTTGAAATTTGGTTCACAATCAATTCTTTGATTTGAAAAGATAAAAATCGATTTTAACCACATTCATGTTACAGGTTTTCAAAGGCTGAATTTTTAGCTTATTTTTATACAGTTATACAGCTTGCACCATCTCTCTACTCCTATTTTCCATGCCTTCGTGTCAGTCCACTCACCAAATTCAAGCCTCCTCATTGCCATAGTCTTCTTTACCTCTCTGTAATATGGATATATGCAATTTTTATTTACCAATCCCCCACAGCAGGCCTTCTGGTGAAACAGGCTTCCGCTGCATGTGTTCAAGTATTGGATGTATGGAGGATTATAGTGATTTGTTCAAAAAATTACTTTATTATCTCTGACTAAAAATACACTTTAAAACAAAAACATGATACATTCACATTAAAGTATTTATAAATTTATGGTAATGTCTGAGCTATTTAAAATGGAAAACACATGCAAATAGGAATTAGACTAACAAAAATATCCGTATATAAGATGAAAAACAAATTTCCTTTCATAATTCTTTCTACAACATTATTCTTATGCATACTAACATTTTTACCAAAAATTTTCCCAAGATTTTTAAGATTACTCAGTAAGAAATTCAAAATCTGGTCATTGTGAGAGCAAGAACGTAGTTTACTCTGAAACAATAAATTTAATTAAGTTAATTCAATGAAGTTAGTTAAAAGCTTTTGAGAAGTGGTTTATACGTGTATTTTTTTAATTGGCTTGTCTACTAATTTTCATCCCACGCCAAAAGTAACGGAAAATATTTTTCAAATAAGGCATTGAATATTATCACAAAAACCTTGTTTTCAATTAATTGAAACATATACAACCATGTTTAGGAAATAATTTAATTCTCCCAATTTGATTCTTGATTTAAAAAAAACTACTTTAATGTTAATCACTAAAAGAGTTTGTCATAATATTTTATTATGAATGTAGGAAATTTATATTACTGGTCAGCTTAGCTATTGTGCTCATAATAACCTTGAGAAGTTTGGAGCCAGGCACAATTATAAAACCATGGATATAAAACCACAAATTTAACTAATGTGGTCATAAACTGAATTTGATTTGTCTTATTTTGAGATGGATCATGTTCACTTTTGATCATCAGCTTGGGGGTTTGTTGTGTATCTCCCGAGCCTCAAGTGAGCTGTAGGCCCACATAAACAGTGTTAGGGAATCTGTACTTTAATCCTAATTGGTACATTATTTTTCTGCAGAATTAGGTTTTTAAAATGTGATAAACATACTATTTTATTTGAACAGCTAAATATTCAATTAATAATAATTAAGATGAAGTCTTTAAAAATATATTTACATATTTTTATCCAGGCATGATAAACAATAATTTTTAAAACTGGTAGGATTATTGTTGGAAAATTAATACATAAAATATATAACAGGGAAAATAATTAATATTTTAGTAAACGAGCCTTAGAATCTGACTAGATTAATACAAAGATTTGGTGAATCTAGGTAACATCAAAATATTTCTGACAGATCAAGTTCCTTTCATTGTATCTTTGAAATTCCAAAAAAAAAATAACTGATTATGTTATGTTACTGTTACTTGTTATTGTTATGTAACTTAATTTGAAACATCTTTTAATTGTTCCTCCTCGTTGAGTTCTAATTTTTTCTTGCTGCTTTTTGTTAACCTTGCTGTAATAATTCAAGAAAATCTCAAATCTGTATATCAGCTTTAATGTTTTTTGCAGTAACCAAAATTCTATTTAACTTGTGATTTCTCATTTCTTTTTTAACTACATTTTTAATTTTTCAATTGTCAATAGAAATATTTAATAAATTTTATACAAATAAATCAGCAACTATGGCTGGAATTATGAATTATTTTCTGGTAGCTGGATCTTGTGATATATTAAAGGAAATAAAAAATAAATTTTTGAAGGCACAATTAAAACGACTTTTAAGTAATGACAATGAATACTGAACTAGTACCCTCCCCAATCCTTTTGAATGCCTTCAATAATAATCTACCTTCTTCTTCCAATTCACTAACATCCCTTAATCTCCTTTATAACCCTTTAACAGAATACTTAATATAGAAATTTAAATAATATTATTTACCTATAATACTAAATAAAATAACTACATGGTTTGAAACTACAAAGTTAATTTATTCTATTTTTTACAGTGTGCGGAATGCAGACAGATCTTGTGGTATTACAGTTTATAAACAATAGTAGTTATTTGTACAAGTTTTATACAGTAAAAAACTGTTACTAATTAAACTAAAAATACAAGGCTCACAACAATTCAAATGAATAGTAGATCCCATGCACCAAATTAAATGACTTGATTTTTTAAACTCAGTACCCATAACTGCAGTGCTTGAATAAGTAAGTATAGTGTGCAGATTGTTTCCGAATGCTCTAGATAAACTTTAGGATCTTCTTCATTAGATTAAATGGGCACAAATTTCATTCCCGAAGATTCAAATGATGGGATTGCATTTACATCTTATAATGAATTCTGTTTGTATGTCTATTTACATTTTAGTTAAAGCATACTTATCATAGAAATAAAAACTTCATTTGTAAACTTGAACCCGGATTGAAAATATAAAAATATAAATTATTACAGGATAGTGTTAACAAAAAGGGACAGAATGGTATTTTATGTATGTCCCTTTCAATCTTTTTTCTGTTTTTGTTCTGATTTTTCAGCCAAACGTACCTATTCAATATTATTTAAAAATAATATTCTGACTATCACAGTTTTTCCAATATATTTATTATTCCTTCCAAATCTGTGATCAATGATCTGATTCATAGATTCATAGGTGGACCTAGAATGGCTGAGATAGAACTTACAAGCAGCTTAGTTTAACTTGAAATACAGTTTTTAATTTTTTTCTGCACCATTTAAATTGTAAACAAAGTTTGAAACTTAAGTGTTCAAGACAAGTTAATAAAAATAAGGGGAAAACACTAATGAAATTCACACAAGATTTTGGGCCTATTTGAGCTGAAAATGTTACTCTACCTGAGAGTTTGGAAACATCTTATATTTGGAACATGTACTATCAAGATAATGAGACTTTACAGCAGATTAAGTTGTCATATGTCATACCCATGCATCTGTACTTCAAAAGGTAATCAGGAAAGAGATGAGTGAGAGATTCACTTGCACGGCCCACAGTATGACACTTGACCTACGTACTCCAACACAAGGGGAAGCTATAAGCTTCCAAGGGACTCGTATATTATTAAAATGTAGTAAGCAATTGTATTTTTACCAAAAATGATCCAAATATTTTTCTTGAAATTCACTTAATTTCAGTACATGGTGCGAAAATCTAAATTTGTTTAACAAAATTTATGCGGAATACAAGGATTATGAGTACTTTTTTTATAATCGTCTCCAACATCCTAAAAATGTTATGATTAGATAATATTTCAATATTCTTGCCTACTTACAAAGATATGAGAAATTTTTATTCGCTTATGCTTATGATTAATTTATCAACCCTATGATATTACAATAATTTTGAGAGTTTATAAAATACAGAACAATAAATATTAGAATGGTTAATATTTCAAAGGTGTTGAAAGAATAATACTTGCATATAGTATGAAATTTAAGAAGACCATCATTTTATAAAAATAACCTAAATCATACATTAAACAATAAGCTCTGTAATAGATTCTATAAAACCAAAATTAATGACTTATAAAATATTTGTAAACAGTAGGGGTCTGTGGCTCCTCAAATCTTTGGGTCAATAGTTACTTATTGTTTCCGAACATCTTCCTTTCTGTTGGTATTGACCTACAGGTGTTTCATGAATATAAAATTCTCACTTCAATAACAATTTTAAAGATTTGTTACTGATGACAGCAAAGCAATATTACAATAATTTTTCAGTAAAAATAAGGGGAAAACACTAATGAAATTCACACAAGATTTTGGGGCCTATTTGAGCTGAAAATGTTACTCTACCTGAGAGTTTGGAAACATCTTATATTTGGAACATGTACTATCAAGATAATGAGACTTTACAGCAGATTAAGTTGTCATATGTCATACCCATGCATCTGTACTTCAAAAGGTAATCAGGAAAGAGATGAGTGAGAGATTCACTTGCACGGCCCACAGTATGACACTTGACCTACGTACTCCAACACAAGGGGAAGCTATAAGCTTCCAAGGGACTCGTATATTATTAAAATATAGTAATCAATTGTATTTTTACCAAAAATGATCCAAACAAATATTTTTCTTGAAATTCACTTAATTTCAGTACGTGGTGCGAAAATCTAAATTTGTTTAACAAAATTTATGCGGAATACAAAGATTATGAGTACTTTTTTTATAATCGTCTCCAACATCCTAAAAATGTTATGATTAGATAATATTTCAATATTCTTGCCTACTTACAAAGATATGAGAAATTTTTATTCGCTTATGCTTATGATTAATTTATCAACCCTATGATATTACAATAATTTTGAGAGTTTATAAAATACAGAACAATAAATATTAGAATGGTTAATATTTCAAAGGTGTTGAAAGAATAATACTTGCATATAGTATGAAATTTAAGAAGACCATCATTTTATAAAAATAACCTAAATCATACATTAAACAATAAGCTCTGTAATAGATTCTATAAAACCAAAATTAATGACTTATAAAATATTTGTAAACAGTAGGGGTCTGTGGCTCCTCAAATCTTTGGGTCAATAGTTACTTATTGTTTCCGAACATCTTCCTTTCTGTTGGTATTGACCTACAGGTGTTTCATGAATATAAAATTCTCACTTCAATAACAATTTTAAAGATTTGTTACTGATGACAGCAAAGCAATATTACAATAATTTTTCAGTAAAAAGGCATATCTTGAAATAAAATAGGGTAAGTCACTATTTGAGATAGACTATCCATTTTTTTTATCTATTTTAAATAGCCAAATTAAAACTAATATTATCTAGGTATAAATTAATGTTCTACTGGGCATATTAAATACCTCTTACCAAAATTTACCAGTATGGGTTATCATCTCAAAAAAAACTATCAATGTTGTTTAACATTCATAAGACTTTTCATGTTTTCATTTATTACATCATTAGCCAGGACAGATGACAGTATAATATCTAGCTGATATTGGTAAAGCTAAAATATTAAGACACCATTATGTGATGGTTTAGTTATATTTCAAGAATATAAGAATTAATTTGTATAAATGAAACAATTTAATTACAATATGCCATTGACAATCAAGACCTTCCAGTAATCCGGCTCAACTAACCAGCTTGATTAATAGAAATATTGAACCCATTGTTGCATTGTGACAATATTAACAGGATTTAAACAGGTTGATGGTGCTTCAGTTAAAGACAACGGGCGACAATTAGTACCAAACTTAAAAAAAAAATTAATAATATCAATAGTATTAACTGTGTGCATTACGAAATTGACAGTTTATTTCATGTAAAGAAAATCAGATGAGAGCAAACTTTGCAAAATTTATCACTACAATTCATTTAATTAGTTACTGTTCTTTACTTAGTCAGATAGCATGTAACAATGTAGTATGTTTGCATATTGTCCTTTTTCCTTCACAAGTGAAACTGCTGAATTTATTATTCAGTAGCTAAGTTAACGAGTTTGAGAAGTGCACCAAACTCATTTAAACATTGCTAAACATTCATAAGATTGCTAAACCGTAATAAAATCATATAATTCATAATTTGTCATCTGTCATAATTTGCTAATTGCTAAACATTGCATTTAAATATTCTTTTTTCAGGAGTTATTATGAGTCTTAAATTCATTATTATTAATAGTCTCTCAATTATACTAGCTTTCCTTGAATTCGGCCTATCCTCTTGATTAAGTTGGACTATTGAGGAATACTCTACTACAGTTTGTCTACTCGTGAGAACTATCATAAATTTATATGAAACCTAATACTTTCAAAATAAAAAGGCTAATTGACATATTCTAATTAAAGATGAACTCAATCAAAATTATAACTACTACTTTTCTTATGCCCGAACAGACTTTGACCAGTGACCCAAGGGCCAGAATTAAGGGCCCAACCAACCCCAACTTAATAGTGTAGTCCAAAGACCCCTACTAAAAAGGTAAATTAGTTAATTGTAACAAATATAAAATTTTTAAACTCTCACATTTCATAAAAAGTAATAAAGTATATTTTTTGTATTGAGCTACAAATATGAGACTTTTTTGGATCATATTCTATTTTCTACAGATACATTAGCATACTTCTTTAAGATTGCTTAGATTAACTTTGATTTCCTAAATAACATATAACAATGGCAATGAAAAACTATATGTACATTTAAAGGTTATTTTCCATTAAGGCATATTTACACACAGACGTAGTGAAGAACAGTGATGCTGCTTATCTGCAAAAATAACAAGAGAATTTCTAACATAAATAAATAATTAATATTAGATTTGAAAAAGGTTTATGTTTAATATTTAACACGTTCACTGTGTTTAAAAAATTTTTAGTTATTAACCCTCCAAGTGTTACTATCGCACTGTGCGATACCTTCGTGCCATTTCAAAGTGCTGGTATCACACTGTGCGATATGTTCGTTTTCGATATGTTACAGATGAGTGGTATGCTGATAATGGTTCGTAATTTGTATGGCTACGTGCAGAAAACAATTCTCTACCTATTGACGTAGTTAGAATCACGTAATTCAATAGTTTGAGAGAAATAGTGAGAAAAAAGTCAGATGATTTAATCAATTTAGTTGTCTCACTGCAGACCACTTTGAACTGTAACGTTGTTGTTTTGATTTATAGGTTATTAATAAGTGGTTAATAATTAATTAATATTATGGTGGTTAATTAATATTATGGTTTATTGAGATTTTTTATGGTTTATCTTATATTTACTCATATCAGTAACTAAATGTGTTTAATTTGAAGCAATATGCGCCCTATCCAGCTTTTTACTGACACTTGTTCATGTGGCAAACTTTTCAGCAAAATTTGTCTGAAATTTATTTTTTCATTATTTTTGAAAAACCCCAAACACAATAGAAATAAAAT
This sequence comes from Nephotettix cincticeps, assembly GCA_023375725.1. Taxonomy (NCBI): domain Eukaryota; kingdom Metazoa; phylum Arthropoda; class Insecta; order Hemiptera; family Cicadellidae; genus Nephotettix; species Nephotettix cincticeps. Next base: position 104,392,233 of record CM041791.1, read on the forward strand.
AATAAGCTTTTTGTGCAATTTTAAACATGTTATTTTCATTTCACAGAACATGTGATCAATATGAGTGATTTAATAGAAAAAAATACAATCAGCTGGCAAATTAAAATCAATATGAGTTTGTTTACATAGATCATTGATTTTAATACCATTTCCAAATCATACTACTGTACAGTTGGTCCCACTGTATGTCAGGTTTCATCTGAGCCCTGAGTTTTGGATGCGCAGTTGACTATGACGCAAATATGGGGGTGGGGAGGAACGGCTATAGTGTTGTTTACTTACCGGCTGACAAAGAAATAAAATAAATCTAAATATAAACATAAACCGTTACCTGCCACGGTTACTTTACCTCTTCTCTCCTGCATCTCAGAGATCAGATGAAACCTGAGGAATTGTGTATTAAAATGTGAAATTGACATAATATAAACCCTGCCCGACGTTGCTTGACTTCAGTTATCGGACGAGAACCGGTATATTCAACGTGGTATAAATTTCAATTATGATAAATTTTCTAATTTAATGTAATTTATCTAATTGTAAGTTAATACTAAGTAATAAGGCTGAATTTATTTTTTATTTTATTTATTTTTAAGATTGTTTAAGATTTCAAGTTTTTTTTTATTTCACATATGAAATAACCTACAGTTTTCAAATTAAAATCAATGTTAGTTTGTTTACATTGATCACTGATTTTAAACCTATTTTAGAATTATAGTATATTTAAATAATATCTTTAAGTGTAAGGAATTTTAATGATACAAATTTCATCTAATTTATCTAATTACAAACTATGTAAATTAATACTAATTAACTAGGGCTCGAACTTGTTTCTTTTTGTTTATTTTATTGTCCTGCTATCGATAATGTTACTACGGCAGGATGCTGTCATCAGGTGCAGCTAGAATACGAACGTAAATGATTTTCTTATTTTGCCCCACCTCTCTATAATAGTTGGCTCCTATCACTCTTGGCCAGTATTGGTGATTGGACAGTCAGAGGAAAATTAACCCATTGGCTAGAATAGACAGGCACTGCCTGTCTCAGGATTGCCAGCGTGAAACTACAGATGACGGGTGGTTTCCATCATTAATATAATTGATTTATTCTTGTATTTAGTGGTCTTTGATTGTTGTATTATGGTATTTGACTCTTGATTGTTATATTTAAAATATTGCATTGCTATATTTTGACTCTTTTTTTTATATCGTTCTTTGTTTTCGAGTTTACGGTTTGTCAGTTTACATCATTGTGCAGAACACAGTTTCACAACAATGGCCATTTCGCAGTAATACATTCCTTGTATCTAAGTATTATTCTGATTTTTTTAGACAGATTTTATATGAAAATGGTGATTTGGAAAGTAAATATAGTGATGAGTTGAAAATAAATAATTAATAACTCATCTAAAATCACAAAGGCCTCCAAACCAATTCATCTTGAAATTAATAGTAGAATCGTCGAAGACTCTCAAGAGGTCGCCGACGAATTAAATAATTATTTTGCATCTGTCGCTTTACCAAAAAATTCATTTCAGAAAACTTGCGTTGATTCAAAAAGTATTGGAGGTCCTGTTTCATCAATGGCTTTATCTCCTGTGTGCGAGGCTGACGTGGCTCGCATTATCGAGGGACTGAAACCAAAAAAATCATGTGACATCGACGGCAGGTCTGTGTGGTTAATCAAACGTTGCTACAGGCACATTTTGGTACCACTCACAAGATTAGTAAATTTGTCATTTCAATCCGGAGTTTTCCCTTGCCAACTCAAGCTGGCAAAGGTAATTCCACTTTTCAAAAAGAACGATCCTCTTTTCTCCAGCAACTATCGTCCAATTTCAATTTTGCCAGTTTTCAGTAAGGTGTTTGAAAAGCTTTTCCTCGAAAGGCTTATGAAATAACTAAATTGTTTTGAAATTCTCTCATCGCATCAGTTTGGATTTAGGAAAAACTTTTCCACGATTGATGCAATCACAAATCTGATTGAAACGGTTGTCGATGGCCTCGAGAGGCGAGAACATGTGCTCAGCATATTTCTCGACCTTTCGAAAGCATTTGACTGTGTGCATCATGAGACACTGTTGCACCAGTTGGAGACGTACGGCATTCGTGGAGTGCCACTCAAGTGGATCACTTCATACTTGGATAACAAGAGTCCAATGTGTCCAAGTTGAAAACAAAATTTCTCAAAAAGTAAAGATGGCCCATGGAGTCCCGCAGGGATCTATCTTGGGACCAGTTCTGTTTTTGCTGTACGTCAATAACGTTGGTTCATCGATCCAGAATGGAAAGATGATACAGTGCGCAGATGACACGACCATCTGCGTAAGAGCTCCAAAAAAACAAGAGCTGGAAGTAAAATCATTCATTGAGCTCAATTCATGCATTCAAAATTTTCTGGAAATCAATTTGAAAACAAACAAATCCAAATCCAATGTCATTTCATTTTGCCTCAGACAGCAGGAACAAGACCTGCCACCTGCTGTCATGGTGGATGATGTCCTCTTAGAGGAAGCAGACTCCGCTATGTTCCTAGGAATGCACCTGGATAGAGGGCTGACTTGGGAACAGCACGTCAACCACATTTGTGCCAGAGTTGCTTCCGGTATTTATGCCTTACGCAACCTTGCCAAGTTTTGTCCCAAAGACGTGCTTTTGATGGCCTACTTTGGCCTAGTCTACCCCCATTTTGCCTACGGAATAAGGCTTTGGGGTAGTTGTGCAAAATCGAGGCTAGATAGAGTCTTCATACTGCAAAAAAAGGCAGTTAAAATAATTTCCAAAATGCAACCAAGAGAGTCTTGCAAGAACGCTTTCAGGGAGCTTGGACTGCTAACATTACCCAGCCTCTATGTCCTGGAGGCGGCACTGTACTGCAGGTTTAAATGCTCACTTCTACAGGACAGTCAGTTGCACCAGTACAATACCAGGGGCAGGGACACTTATCGACTCGGACAACACAGAACTGTGGCGTTTGAGCATTTGCCGTCACAGGCAGGAGTCAAGTTCCTGAATAAGCTCCCTGACAGCGTGAAGCAGTCTCAAAACGAAAATCAGTTCAAAACTTGACTGAAACGCCTCTTGGTGTCTAAAAGTTCTGTACTCGGTTGATTAGTTCATGATGAGCCGCTGGGATATCTAAATTTTAGGAGTTTACGCGAAAATAAAAATTTGGCACTATAGAAAGTGCACATTACATGACCTCTGCAATGCAATGTATATTGTCCTACTGCAATAAGGGAATTTATTATTATTATTATTATTGTTTCCAGCTGTGAAAGTGACAAAGAATAACCTAAAAGTTGGCCTAACCTTCAACAAGTCGAACTGGACATCGAGTGATAACAGTTACCAAACAAAAAAGTTTTTTAGGCCTATATAGTGTAAATAGGCAGTGAAAAAATTTAAATATGTGTAGTACCAAATTAGAAAACAGGCAGCTAGATATATAGGGACTAAATATTCATTTTCTGTGCGTTTATTGAGTATTACGCTGATAAATGCTCATATAATTTAGTACTGGCAAGCTTTAAATGTGTACATTTTTTCCGTAGCGAATGGGTTGATACAGAGGTGTTTGTTTAGTAATTAATTTTAAACTGCAAATTTATTTGTAAATTGTAAATAATAAGTTTTTTATTTTGTTAGAGTTAGTGATTTTTATAGTCACTTTTACTATAAACTAGCAGTAAACCTGCCCAGTTTTCCAGTTTTTCCCGAGAAGACGGCACAAAAGAGCGTCACAGACAAATAGACACAAATTGAGATAAGACTTGTTTAATGTTCTTTAACAAGAAAAAAAACCAAAAAATAAATAACTCTGAGCAATGTACAGACAAAACTCTAATTTTATTTATATAAATAAAATTATGTTCATTAGATAAATTGTTTTGTAAACCAACTAAATATGTTGAAAAACAGATAAATTAAAGGAAATAATAATAATAATTATTATTATTAATACTACCCTAAACAACATAGATACTTTTGGAATATATTTTTATGTCGGCACTAAAAGGGTTGATTAGGAAAATTTTTATAATTTTAATTAAAATGTCAAAACAACTGTCATACATGTTAGGATAAAATGTACCTAGGTTGTTTGTTGAGGAGCTGGTATCATTTGGTGGGAGTGGCCTTGTTGCTATAGGAGACTACAGGGAGTTGCTTGGAAGGGGTGGAGGGGGGAGAGCTACTTGTGGATCCTCCTCCCCCCACCTCGCTGCCTGTGACCACTATGTCCACCTCCATCTGCAAAACATCTATCTGCATTACAAAGAGATGGCACCACAGCTGAATGTACACGGGACATTTTTATTACCAAACAGACCCTATTGTGGTACTTTTTTGGCACGCACCACCTTTTTGTGCAAAAAATTACTAAAACATATATTTCCTCACTATTCTTGCAGTAAATTGAAAGGTAATAGTAACACTACAGGCTAGGCTAGGCTACAGTACACATGAGTTCTACATTTTATAAATGACGAAAACACACAAAACAACTATATCTGGTTGATTATTGCAAAAATAAACTATAAAAAAGTACCAAACGAGAAACAAAACAACAAACAGAGCTGACCACAGTAAAATAATGAATCAACAGCTGGTTTGATGCCTCATTCTATACTATCTCTATCCCTCTCGTGTTGGTTAGAAATACATGAAAACAGCTAAAATTACTCATTGTACTGTCCACATCGTCCTAAAAACGTCAAAGAGTCAAAATAGTTCGATAAACTGCCAAGGGATGGCAGCACATGATGGGTCGACATCGCGTGTAACATGTACGTCAAACCGCACTGCAGGCGGTATTTGGCTTGTGAAGGGTGTACGTGACACCACGTTGAAGGGTTAATTTCACCTTGTCTGGGTCCGGTGGGCTCAAAAGTCATTCACTGTCTATTGTTAAAAATAGCAAGTCTTCAAAGTAACCTGTCATGGGGCCAAGCCCGTATTGTTTTCAGTTTTGAGGCTTTACTTTTCTCCAGAAACTCTCTCCTCATGAATGGTCCAATCTCACCTTTTCATCATTGTCCTGAATGGGACCATGTTCCGCTTCGTATTCCGTTAACACTGCATCGAGGTTGAAACGGCGTCTGTAGTTGATGAAGAAAGACCTCATGTGTACCTCGGTCTTGGTTCCTATCACCTCCGCAATTGCTTGGAAGTCCTTCCCGTACTTCCTCATACCTATTGTTCAAATTTATTTAGGTAAGGATTACAAAAAACAGTTTATCAACAAAGTATTATAATTATTCTCAAACTAATTCAATATTAAATAATTACCTAACTACTAACTATACTTTTCATATGAAGGAGTTTGTATTTTACACTCCAAAGGGTAATTTAACCAAATTTAAGAGTTTTTGAAAAAGGTATTTGTAGAGTATTTCAGTATTTTGATAATAGGTTGGAGTGTCACAAATCTGTTATAACCAGTTCAAAATATCATACATTTCAATTTATTTTAACAACACAATTTTTTATTCACGTCCATTTTGGGTTATGAAACAAATAATGCTAATGTTAACAAATTCTGAGTAAGAAAAGCAGCCATTTGGCATTCAAGTTGCCTACACATTGTCTTTACTTTCAAAGAAAAGTAATGTTTTCTTTTTAAAAAAGTAATGTTTTCTTTGAAAGTAACTTGAAAGTTGTTTTCCTCGCCATAGTAAGTACTCTGCCTAGGAAAATCACTGAATTTTTAAAAACCTATACTGGAGAAAATTTTATTCAACACCGATACCAAATAAAAAAATATAGCCTTTTGTCAATAGTTGTACTCTTTTAATAACCTTGATTTAATTTAAAGACTATTTCTCAGAGGATTTAACACAACCAAAACTGAGATAACTAAAGTATTCAAAGAAATTAACTTACAAACTTAGTCAGGGAGAACATAGTGTGAGTAATAGTGTTTTAGGACTACAAGCCAGAGATGCTACCCAAGAGTGAAACAGTGGCTTTCATTCTCTTGGGCTCGTACAACCCAATATGACTAGTCAAATCTTAAATCTATCTAAATCTATGTAAATGTTACCTTGAACAGCCAATAGCAGTTCGTCGTTGGTCCAACGGGCATTGATGCGGCTGTTGCTGTCCGATGCTCGGGACTCGTCTATACCCTCTGTCGTCCTGCGCTTCAGAGCTGACAACACCTGCTTGTTGTTTTGAACCTAAGGAAAAACAGCTCACTGAGCCAATTGGTGCTGGTACTGCACATCCTTACCAAAAATAGAGATCTAATATGAAATTTGCAAACTCACCAATTTATTTTTTATTAGTTAATACTGGTAAAAAAACACTGATTTGATTTTTGCCAAAGTTCTATTTCCAAATATAAAACCAACACTAATGTGCAATTCAATTTATTTCTTATTAAGCATTAAATAATTTTGCTCTAAAAAGTAAAAAGACTTAACAAAAGGGTCGATTCATAAATTATATAAGCTTAAAAAACAAATGGTCTCTATAAACCTCTGAAATTTTATTTTGATGTTTTTTACACATATTAACCAATAACTGAAAAATCTGAGTAGCCAAAAAAAGGATATTATATCTCTGTTGGCATTGGTACATAATTCTTTACCATATAACAGCAACAAATAAACAAAATAACAGCTTCATAGACGGGAATTGAATTGGGTAGATGGACAAGAAATTATGACTTATCAGAAAAACATTTAAATTTAAAAAACTTTTTGATGAACAATCAAAGATATCATGGGTTTACACAAGATTGAATTTCATGGAATGAGAAAGAAAATATTTCATTTCCTAGAAGAGCCAAATTATAATCTGATTTTGAAAACCTGTTCTAGACATTTCACTTGCCTAGCAAAGCGACCTATTCAAACTATTTGGACTCCTCTAAAAAAATAAAACGATAGGTATCTAGGTATTATATAATCTAGGTAATAGTAATACAATATCAACAAGAACACAAATCTAGAAGGATATATCAGCACGTAAAACAAAAATTGATGAAAAATGAGTAGCTTATATCCTGGAAAATTCCTCAGATAAACAATACATACTAACTGAACAAATCATTATTTATGTTTCATAGTTCTTTGGAACTCAGGTAAATCATATCACAAAGGGCCAGTAAAAATTCAATTTATTAAATCCCACAAGGTGATTTGGTTTGACTGTATACATATAATCTGTCTTTATTTTCTTTTGTAATAGATTTTTTGACCCGATTCAAAACATGTATTGTTTATTATTTGAATAAAGAATGTTTTATTGATTAATTGGCCTACTGAGTATATTGACACCAATTTAAACGAGATGTGAGTTTTAAAACTGTAAAGGCAATTCAATTGGCCATAGTCAATAGTGATCATTTGTTCTCTAATGGAAATTTAAGTATGACAACTTCAGCTATATTTTTGACATACTATTTTTATTCCACATAATTCATATTTGAACCGCTAATCTGTTCAAATCAAATCCGTTCATTTTTATTGCCTTAGAATATATCTGTTATTTTGCTTATGATGATAGCTTAATACCATATACATTTAACTGTTCACGAGCATATGACGGATATATCCGCCATTTTCATTTTTTGACTTTTGTCTCTTGGTCTGATCCCATTTTGACGTAGCTCCATCCACGCATCAGAGGGCATCCCCCAGGCGTGGGTGCAGTGAAAAAAAATTTAAAAAATAAAAAAAATATTTGAACAAAAAGGTGGGGATTTATAGTACAACTATAAAATTTCTAAGCATAATCTACGTAAAACAAAACAAAAAAATTTACCCCTATACTAAAATAGTTAGCTCACGGAGGGTTAAAAGTAATTCACCTAAGCATCACATATTTATTTGTCATCACATAATTATTTATGTGCCTATCGACACTGATTATGATTATCATATTCAGTCATTTACATATTCGGATTTTTCATGCTTCTTGTGCTATTTTAAACCGACATAAACGTCTAAGCATTTTTCATTTTATTACAATAATATTTTTTAGAGTATAAGATTGTCTAACAATAGCTCAATAATTAAGCTATTAACTATTAGTTATTATTAATTATTAATTATACATAAATTATTGATGTGAACTTTTATTCAATAAGCCAGTTAAAACAGCAAAGAGATGAATTATCCATGTATTTGAAGATTTAAAAATAGTCTTAGTGTTGTGAGGAACATATAATTAAGTATGGTATTTAGCCTTATTTGTTGGTGGATCACATTTGTCGATTAAAAAACAATTTGATGTGTAATTGCTGAAACCATTGAAGTGCACTTCTTCGTTGCTTCATCAGTTTTTGATCAATGTTTCATGAACTCAATGTTTTTGGTCTCTCAAATGTTGTAGGGACTCAAATTACAACACAACATGTAACAAATTACTACCATATTTAATTGTATAAACTAGCAATATTGTTTTAATACTTCCTTAAAAACATTCAATAATATGTATTCTTCACTTATTTGTTAACACATATTTCCAAATCGTGTATCATTTTGAAAGTAGGCAGTAGAATCAAGGTACATTCCTTTCCAAGGTGAGATGTTGTATTTTGTCATTTCTAAACGTCACACATGTTCTAAATATTTCAGCTTCATTCTTTCGTACTTCATTGATACAATTAATTTCACTACATTTTTCAGTAGTCTATAATGTTTTAGGTGATGATAGCAGTATTCATAGCAACTTTGTCTTGTTTTTTATTCTTTTTTTTCTATGAAACACTTTGTGAGAAAAGTCAAGTTGAAGTATGACAGTTCCCCCTCACAAATTCACGAGATAATATCCTGTATTACTTGCATAAAGAAAATAATCCAGAATTCACGTCTTGGTTAAGTTCTAACAAAAGAAACCTAAGAATATTTTCATCCCAACTTATAAAATCAGTAAAAGACATTAATTATTGACAATCATGGTTATTCACATCCGACCACAACCTTTTGCTACACTCACTGTGGAACATTGTACTTGCCCTTGAGGAATTTGATGAGAATCTTCCTTCCATCGTGGACATTCACATTAGTTGGAAGACTGAATTTCTTCAACTGCTCTATCAGTTCAGGTCTCTTCAAATAGTAAATCCAGCGAAAACTGGATTTCTGTTTCATCACTTCCTCATTGCTCTCTGTTTCTGATTCAGAATCCGTGACGAGTGATATTATTTCCTGAGCAATAAATCAAATTACTTTCATACGAATCTAACAGACTTTTACTTGTTGCATACTCTTAATTTTTCTCAACTATTGTTTCCTTAAGACATCAAGAAGTTTTAATCCACAACTCCAATATAAATACTGTATCTCCTTTATTCTTCAAAATAAATGGGGAATTGTTCCAGATATTTTGTAAGATTCCACACATCAATATCTGACACCAAAAATCAAATCTGTTAGGATTTTTTAATATAGTCATTATTAATTATTAAGAGACTGGCCAGATTTCTTTATAAAAATATAGCAAATATGCTAAATATAGAAAATACTACCACTTACTTAACCTCTTAAATTGTTCAAACAAAGGAGCTACACCAAATCAGGAAAGCTGTAAAAATACTCAACAAAATATGAGCTGAAATTTATGCAATAAGTTAAATTAAAAAGAATTTAGCTGAACCAAATAACAAGGTTGAAATACATTGATTGAAGGAAATTTTATGGATTCATAACAGTGCATTTTTAAGGTTATTAACTGAATGCAGAATCCTCCAAATTTTTTTAACTATACAGAAAATATACTGATAAGGAGGCAAAAATCCAGCTAAAACTGCTACCTAATCTACACAGTTATACAATTTTAATCAAATGTTATCATCAGAATGCCAAGTGCTTATCTTTTAAACCGTGTTGTATAGGCACTGACATACAAAGTCCTCTGTCGTTTATTAGTTGTCTTATAAACTTCGAAATCATATTGAAATTAGAAACCTATTTAATAGTTCAGCTAAATCATTCAAACTAGCACTAAAAATCAGAATCTTAACCCAAAAATATTTACTACTGATAGTAATTTTACTTGTTTCACTACAAACGAAATTCAGCCGTAAGCCTGGTGCATTTATCATCAGATTACACAGATTACTGACAACAGAGATTATATTTTGTATCACATCACAATATTTACCTGACTTTAAATTTAGTGTCTGGTTGTTCATGTTTTTTCTATTAAATATTCTAATATATATTAATACTTTTGAATATATTTGTCATAAGACTGGATTTTTAGTGTTTTCATTTACTAACTTCTGTTCCTTACTTTATTTCTGAGCTTACAGTTTTCTAAATTAAGAAATCCATAACATAGTACACTCAAATACGATTTTCTATTCAAGACAAGTTCAGCCTCAATATTTTCATGGATATATAAAAAAACTGCTCTCATTCATAAACATGCAGATTAATTGAGTCAAAATTATATAATTACTAAAGCATTGTTTTTTATGCTTTATTAATTTTATCTGCAGTTAATCAGCACTTATTAAGTTACCACTCACATCAGTCAACCCTGCTCCTTCATAGTTCATACTTAAACTATTGTAGAATTGTGAAACTCCAATATTTTAAATAGAGTAAGTACAATATAAAGCTCAAGAAAATATGTTAATATCACGAGTTAAGTATTTGTAACAAAGTTGGAACGAAGTTTTTCTTACCAGTAGTATACTGCTCCAAAGAGGAAATGAAAATAAAGCTGTGCAATTTTGAAAATATTTATTGAGTTGAAATAATACAGTTTTTAACACATAAAAAATGAAAAGAGTGCCAGACAATTTCAAGTATATTAAAATAGCCATACCACATACCTAATTCAACTACTAAATCCAACAAGAATTGAACATCCACCATGCAACCAAAATCTGACGGCAAATATCAAAACCAATAAATACAAGTTAAGAATTTGCTTTCAATAAAATGAATTTCATTTAATCAATATCAAGAGATATTGAGGTGCACAAAATTACACGTTGTTTATTTGGAAAAGTTGTGATACAATTCACATTAAGAAAGAATTGAGTCAAAGATTTAAGAAGTATTAATATTAATAGTCACAATTTAATAATTGGATTCAAAATTACAATTAAAATATATTTTATACATTTTTTTAAATTGTAAAACTAAAATTGAAAACAATATTTCAGAGAAATTTATTTTTAATCAATTGATTTAATAAACAAGCAAAGCAAAAAATAAAACTATGAAAAACAGAACTGAAGACTAATTGATGGAGTTTCACAATTCTGCATTCTTTATTCATACCATACATCGATTATCTGGTTAACTGTCAACAGTTAACAACATTAAATATAAATAGGAGATATGTGCGTTTTCAATAACCAAATATAATAAAGAAACAACATATCAATTCGGTTACAAGGCAGTCAAAATCTTTCGAATAACAAATGTTAATATAACAATCCAGTTGAGTTAAATATGTTAATGACAGAAGAAACCTAGATTGAACTAATATAATACCTTCTGGAACATATTTTATTTAAAATAAATACAATTTACTTGTTCTTTATTAGTAGCCTATGTTTTATATTATACAAAATAATACATTAACATATCAATAAAAATAATGGCTTCAATCTCTAAACATTATTAATTAAAGTGACATTTCAACTTAAATTATGAAAACACTAAATAAATAATAACATAAATAGCATACATACTAAAAATAAATATTTGTTCTCATTATGGCAACATGACTGATGCCTTACTGCCTATGATCATAGATGAGGGTCTTCATTGATAGGTAACTATTACTTCCTAAAATGTTGTTTAATAATTGAAATGACTTGAATTGATTAGAAATGAATATAGTATTAGTAAATTCAAAGATATTACTTAACAAATGAAAAGCGGAGTAATGTGAATAGTATTATATGTAACTTTAAAATTATGTCTTCATTGAAAATGTTCAAAAGAGTTAATGACATGACATTACGAATTTCTTTAACACATTTGCTGTGTGCGGCAACGATCACTGCCGCCATTCCATTGTTGCTTATACATGTCAGTCAGCTGCTAGCACATCTCCGGTGCCTGTGTTTGTTATTGTGCACACGGCGAGTTATATTTCTTTCATTTTTGAAGGTGTCAATTTTTGATTCACATGTTTCTATGAAAATATATGTTAAAATAAACATTGTGAATTTGTAAATAGTAAATATTGTTTTATTGAATCACAAAAAAGGCAAGTTGCCGCAAAATGGTAAAAAGTAAAAGGTGGTGCAAGAGAAATATCCATAAAAGGGTCGTATGGCATTGCGCCAAGTGTGAGAACCAGCCGGGATTGTACGCCACGCATAAGCGTTTTGATGACTGGCACAAGTGAACGTATCACATCAGGGTGGGCTGGTGGGGTTGTAAATAGTATATTTTTATGTTTTTGTTATTTTTTGTTTAGAATGAAATAAATTTGTTTTTGTCTAAAAGAACGTCCCCAGGTGTAGGCGGCAAACATCAAGCATGCGGATGTAGTAGTAAACTGTTACTCGACATATCGTGGGCGATTCCTAGCTACACTCACAGTACATCACAATAGATTCGATTCTCATGGTCCGACTCTTTATCATCACTTTTTGGTGAATTACTTTTCGAACATTTGAGTTCATCTCCAGCAATGACCCCGATCGTGTAAAAAGTAGGCTTAGAGACAGCACTTTTTTATCATTGTTCGTTTCGTTTTCATGTGTCAATGTGTGTCGTGTTTTATATTTATAGTGACTGGTCCATAATGGATAGAGCATTTCTGAAGCAACACTTGATGCTGTTCGTGCAAAACAAGTAATTGACAAAATTATATGTGAACTGTGATAAGACATAAGTTAATTGCTAATACATCGTTTCGGCCTAAAATAATGGACTTTATTAGTACTTTTAATGAACTTTACACTGCACTTCCGGATAATCTAAACAAATCAGTAATCCAAACAGGGTTCTGTCCCAATTAGTTTAGATTACCGGGACTCTAGTGTATATTGATATCAAAACTTTGTAGCTTTATAACCAATATTTTCTAAATGATAACATTAATTTATTAAATACATAAAAAAAGTCCAAATAATTATTTCAGTTCAAGTAAGATTTAGTTCCACCTGCTTCTTTTTAGGTAAAAAGAACCAGAGTAACAAAACTTCATTTGAACGGTTACATCACCCAATATCACATATACTGAGAAACAACTTTTGGTAAAAACAATTTCTCAGAAATAATAACTAAGTTACAATAATAATCATTTTGTAAGTTTTTAACTAGAGCATTTAAGATTTTTCCCAAATGTTAATTCGTGATTATTTTGAAAAGAATCTGTTGAAAGAGTATTGTGTTAAAGATTGGCTTCATTTTTAGATTTATATTTTATTAAAAACAATTTTAACCAAAAAGCTATCCCTTCAAGAATGAAAATTATTAACTGGTAATTTCAACAAAGGTCAAGAAGAAATTTTCCACATGCAGACTAAATCATGAGCAAAATAACTATTTTAACCCATTCAGTGCTATGAATTTTTCATGTTGTGTAAAACTAAGTGAATACCATAAACACATTAAACATGACCCAAACCATAAACATATTGTAAAAAAGATAAACAGGTGTCAACTGCAATCTCAATTTAGCCTACAAGTACCAAAACTCCTAGTCGGACGCAGTTTATTTTAGGTGGGCCCTCCTACCACAGTACCACACATTTGAAGACCAGATTGGGAATGCTCATGGTCTGGAATCAAACCTGAGTACTTTTGAATTGCTTTTAACGCTCAGAAAACCCTTTGACCACTGGTCCACAAGTACACAGACACATCAGAGGCTTTATTGGCGTATAATGATTCTTTCGCAGCGAAACAGAGAACCCTCACTTGATAATTTATAGATAGCAGACCTGCACGGTAATTGTTATTATTATTACTGATTGTTATTATTATTAAACTATTGTTACATGTTAAGTAGTGATGTATCAATACCGAAATTTGAATCTCAAAACCACTGACAGTTACAAAAAGTTTCTTTTTCGAATTTCGATTGGCGAGGTTCCAGAGATATTTAAAGCCAAGTATGAATCAATCCTCATTCATACTTGGAACCTTACCAGGAAAATAATCGACCTAAGATTTGCTAACAAAAAGGATTCCCATCACTTATAAGACAATTTATTGAAGATTACTAGTAATGTTTGGACAGTGATAGCTCAATATCGACCATATAACATCGATGCCAAAAACATCAAACATCGACTGCCATCATGGACGTTCTATGCTGAACACAAGTCAAATCACTCAGTAGGCACGGCAGTGATTGGACGTGTACAGTATTCGCAGTAGACTTCACAGATGTTTCTAGACGCACAGTAATTGATTTTCCTGCAACCGCACGATAACAGGCACATTTTGCACTGTTGGCAGAACGTACAAACAGTACATACTCACACAAGGATGGATATGATCTCATATCCACCCTAGGGCGGATAAGTAACCGGCCAATCACATGCGCAGTTGCTCCAAATCTATATTCTGATAATTGGCATCGACGATGGCATTCAATATCGAGATTCAATATTGTATTGAAGTTTATCAGTAACTGAAATAAAAATAATTACGAGGTATGTTGCAACCTTGAACCGACCACTGACGTTCTCGCATTATTTTAAAAAAAGGATACGAATTTACATCATGTAATATATATATATATTGATGTAATATAATTAATAATAAATAATTGATATATATACAGATATAAAGATATTGATTATGTAGTCCGAAACGTAAAGCTTGAGTGTTAATGCTCATTTTTTATATGGTCTATGAGTAATTTTGGATATTTATTGAATTCTACTGGGTACTTGTTACTGACGTTTCGGAGCTGGATATCCGATTGCTTTGAAATGAAACATTGATTTTTATTTACGTGGCTATGACAATAAACTGAAAGTGAACGATAATTTTAAGTCGGCAGGGCGACAATTGGTTTCCTGATCTGAGTTTCATCAAAACAATGACAACTGTATCTTATTGCAACATCATGACGAGGAAAACGATCATAATTCTTTCTTTCGCCATTTCGATTCTGATTCCAACCCTGAGAATCGGTGGAATCGAGAATCGATATTTAGAATCGACCCAACCCTAAAACTAACCCAACTAAGCGCTCTGTCAGCTGATAAGACGTTCCTACAATACTAACTCCCGGTTTTGCTTAAAGAAACTAGGGGTCTGCGGTACAGGAAATTATGAGGTCAGTACGGTACGGTACGGTACGGGACAAGTTGTTGTACCTCGGTTTTCGGTACAAATTCGGTACGGTACGGTACACGAGAATAATTTTCTAGAATTTAATCAGTGAAAACATAGAGAAAAGATTTTAAAAAAATATACAATGTCAGAAGAAATATTTTACTGTACTAATTTTCAAACTGTAATATGATTTTTAAATCCATTCTTTAAAAACATATCATATTAAACATATTAATAATTATTTAAACATTATAGTTCATGTTGTAACTAATTAATAAGGAAACTAATGAAACTAAGGATGAACAAACAAAATAAAAAACTATAATGTATTTTATTGCAGAACAAAAAATACAGAAAATATACTGAGTCAATACCCCCTAGCCAAGACCTATGTTTTATATTGTCCTGGTTTATTATTTTTAATTCGACCAATCACAATAATTGTTCAAATTAAATGAAACACTTTCATAAAATGTCAAAGGGCTTTTTAGAATAAAATGGTTATTTTAGTATAAAGTGTTTAATATTTTAATATTACAATGGAATCCCTCAAATCTGAACATGTTCTGGGAAATTAAAAAAAAGAAATAGCTGGAAATTTAAAAAATTTAACCCTAGAGCGGTGTCATCGGTCTGAGAGTCCGATTCTATTTTTGTTCCCACTCCACTCCTTTGTCAATAGAGTGGTGGGGTTGAGTGACTCAGTACCTTCCTGTTTCCCGCCAGTCTGCCTACGTCTGTTTTGGCGATATTTATAGGTTATGTCTTCCTTACTCAATTAATCATTTCGGTCTCGTACACCGAAGACACCAAACACGTTAGCGGTGTGGTACACCGATGTCACCTGTTGTGCAACTTTTTCATCAAAATCAAGGTGAGCTGTTATGTGTAATACGCGTTTTATTTTCTTGTACAAACGTTATTACACTGGATAATTATTTGTTTTTTTTCTCTATATTTAACAATTATTTTACTATGTTTTCTGGAGAGTAAATTAGTAGATTATAATACATAATTTAAGTAAGATTATTGTTTATTGAAATTTGCATGGATACTTGTATAATTACACCAATCTGAAATTAATCTTTCTTGCTTTAATTACTCACACAGTTTTTATAAAATTATTTTGTATGTTATTATAGGCCTTTGTTTTATTTTCAGATGGACTATGAAAAAGAACAGGAACGTCTACGGAAGTTGCTTGAATCAGTTCCTTCTGAGCCTGACAACCAAGATTACGACAACAACCAAGAGGATGCTGACGACGATGACATTTTTGAAGAAATTGACGTTGTAGAAGCCCGTTCAGGTGATTCTGAAAGTGAACAATCGTTAGAATCTGCAGATGAAGTTGGACAGGATTACGACGATCCCGATGAGGAAATAACACACATAGCAGGTAATAATGTACATATTCCTTTAGCCAGTACTTCAACCATTCGCCAAGAAGAAATACAGGTAAATTTTGACGAAAATTCACATGCAGCTCAAATACCTGATTTGAGTGAATCACCTGCAGTAGCAGAAGATGACTGTCAAGAACAACAGTCAGATAAGAGTAAAACCCCTAATTGTAGGAAACGAAAGCGAGCTAGCACAGAAGATGTGGTAAAAAAACCAAAAGGTAAAAAAAATTTGGATGACCGATACCAATTACTAAATGGCCTTTTCAATAACGGTGAACAGATGTACTTTGGAAAAGATGGGACTGTATGGAAAGCCAGATGCCCACGCAAAATAACTAGAGTTATGAAAAAAAACTTAGTCACTTCACTGCCTAAGGTAAGAACTCCATTGAACCTTGTAACTAACCCTGTTCAAATTTGGAAAAACTTTTTTGATGACTCCATGGTAGATCTGATTGTAACAAATACAAATAAAGAGATAGATCGGGTGAAAAAAAACTATATTCGAGCAACTTATGCCAGAAATACAAATGAAAATGAAATTCTTGCTTTCATAGGAATACTTATTTTGTCTGGTGTCCAAAAATCAAGCAAACTAAACACTAAGGAGTTGTTTGGCAGTAAAGGTTTATCTCCAGAAATATTTCATTTGGCTTTTTCTGAACAACGCTTTCGTTTTTTGTTGCGCCATTGCAGTTTTGATGATAAAGAGAGTCGAGTAGAGAGGCGGGAACATGACAAATTGGCACCCATAAGAGAGCTGTTTGATAAATTTGTTACAAATTGCAAACAGAACTTTTCAATGTCACAATTCGTAACTGTTGACGAAAAACTTGAAGCCTTTAGAGGCCGTTGTTCTTTTCGCCAATATATCCCAAACAAGCCGGCCAGGTACGGAGTGAAAATCTTTGCTCTCTGTGATGCAAAGTTGTTTTATACTTCCAACATGGAGGTTTATGTAGGTCAGCAACCACCTGGTCCCTATGAACATTTCAAGAATAGCGGCTTAGAGGTCGTAGATAGATTATGCCAGCCTATACATGGAACAGGCAGAAATGTTACGACTGATAATTGGTTTACCAGTATTCAATTGTGCACAAAATTATTGAATGAACGCCGACTTACCTTGATTGGAACTATTAAAAAAAACAAGAAGGAACTCCCACGAATCGTAATTGAAGGTAAAAACAGGCCTGCTACTTCTTCATTGTTTGCTTTCAAACAAGACTGCACATTAGTTTCTTATGTGCCAAAGCCAAAGAAAAATGTTTTGCTTATCTCATCAATGCATGATGACGTTGAAGTTGATGAGGAAACCTCCAAACCAGAAATTATACTGCAGTATAATAAAACTAAAGGAGGTGTTGATGTAGTCGATATGCTTTGTGCCAACTATACCTGTGCCCGTGCAACAAGAAGGTGGCCGATGGTCATTTTCTATTCGATCATAAATGTATCTGGGATAAACTCACAGGTAGTTTATAGCTTCAACTGTCCTGACACAAAAGTTGTAAGACGTTTATTTTTAACAGACCTCGGATATGAACTTATAAAGAATCACCTAGCGACAAGGTTCACCATTCCACAAGTCCCGAGGCTGACTAAGCTAAGAATTGGAGAGATCCTAGGAATTGAAAATCCAGTTGAACCGGCTCAAGATCTAGGTACAGGACGGTGCAAAGTGTGTTCGTCAAAGGCAAACAGAAAGACAAAGTATCATTGCAGAGAATGCAAAACCTTTTTATGTTTGCAACATGCACAGATCATTTGTGATCGATGTTAGGTTCGCCTACAGCTAAGAAGTTTCACAACTACATGTATTTTTATTCATTTTTATGTAAATAGTTTTACCTTTTATATTTGTATATATTATTCAGTTTATTTAAACATCCATTGTTATCTAAACTAATGCAGCCTACTTTTATATTTTATTAAATGACTAACATCCATGCTTTGATAGTAAATATTAAAACTTGTTCAAAATAACAATTTTATATTTAAATTACTTATAAAAGAAGTGATTTTTGTCAAGTTTTTAGTAATAAAGTTTGTATACATTTCAATATATTCATTGTTTTCTTTTCCTACAACTGTATTTATGAATAAAAAGTTAATCTAGAGTCTAAAATTTATAAATAATATTCATAAGTTGGTCTGACACCAACAATGTCGAAACACTGAAAATCGTGGATTTTGTCACATTTAATGTTATATATATGGTAAACAATTGATCACATTTTTAATTTGTTTATTTCATATACATAATTGGTCCTTGTTATTATAAGCGTTACATTATCTTGCCATATTATTAATGATTAATATATATAAAAAATAATCTAATAACATATCATTTGTAAATGGTAAAGTTTAATTGTACATTTTTTTTCATTTAAATATAATTTGATATCAGACTTTAAAACCACATGAAAAGGTAAAAGAAGTACAGTACTTATAAGTTATAATGTTGAATTAAAGTTTAAGTTTACTTGCAGGCATAGAAATAAAAAAATATTGAAATCGGTCTCACAGACCTATGACACTAACCGTGTTACAAAAACCATGACACTTCTCAAGGGTTAATCACATAAACTTATTTTTCAAGGTTTAACAAAGTCAGGGTTTTTCGCTTAAAGTCTGTTATCTTTAACTGTTGAAATGAAGAAAATCTTCACACGAATTCCAAGCCACGTCGGTTGTTATAGATGCACTTATTAAGTGAGCAGGTAAACGCTCACTAAACTAGACACAGACAGTAGACAGACGCGATACGCATCCCTGTTAGTAAGGGTAGGGGGAGAATGGTTTATTTTTAGCACAGGCTCGACCCGCCAAGGTCACTGCCCATAATGAACTTATTGAGTCACGCACAGCCTGTATAACCCGTCGGTTGCCCCGCGAATACAGTGACGAAATAAGTGCGTAGTATTTATTTCCTTGGAAGAACAGGCAGTAACAGTAGACAGTAACAGTAACAGTCCTTGGAAGAACAGTACCAATTAGTTCGGATTTGAGGGGTTCCACTAATGAGGAAATACAGAAAATATTGTTAAAAAAATAAAATTATTTATTTCCTTTATTCAATTATATCCTTAAGATTATGATTTTTTATTTTATTAGAGTGAAAATCCCAAAAGAGCGAGATCAATACGGCAAATCACAGTTCTGTATTGGTATATAACATCGTCAACAGACTGTCAGAGGAAAAAGAACGAATCAATTGAAAGAATCATGAATCACAGTTTAAAAGGTTTTCACTGTGATTAAAAAATCACAGGTATTCCCATCACTATTTGAAACACGACTAATACGAGCCTCATAATGGTACGACTATTTTGTTGCGTCAAAAGGAGGAACGGTTCCCTGATCGCGTAAGCTGCTATACGTTGGATACGATAATAAGCCGGGAATGCACAATAATTTAGATCCGGCAGGGAGATGGCTGGTTGCCCGATATTCCTGAAGTCCTGGTGAAATTGTTTTATTTTAAATTATCATTCACCAACACGCTATGAGTCAGTCTTACGTTCAGTATTTGCCGTACATCTGGGCAGTGTTGTAATTCTTTATTACTGGTAGAGTATAAAGCCTTTAACGGCGGGTTTTATTCAATGTTTTCGGCAGGAGATATTCCATAGTTATATTTGATGGCAACCTAGACTAGATGACTTAATTTTTCCTTATTTGTACCGTACCGAACTTGTACCGAAAAAATTCTTGTACCGTACCGAGGTTCAGTACAAGGCTGGAACCGTACCGTACCGATTTTTTCGGTGCACCGCAGACCCCTAAAAGAAACTGAGGTTACCGGAAACCTAAAAGTCTATGTTTACATTTACCCCAACAAGAAAATCAAACATAACCTAAATGACTTTATTATTGTTGGAAAAACCTTGTGTGTAATACGAGTGCAAACTGTCATGGCCACCCTTAAAGTTCTCAAAGCACATATGAACCTCTCAAGAGATATGACATCGTTTGCGCTCTTGTTACACAAATAGCTAGTCTATATAGAGTTCTACACCTGCCTTTAATTTACTTTTAACACCCGATTGTTTTGAATTCTTTGAGGTTTTGCAACTGAATAAAGAATTATAATCAACATATTGGCTACGAACAATATTATTAATTTACTGGTGGTTCTAAAACCAATATTGTTTTTAGGCTAAAATAAGAGTGAGTGATAGTTATTCAAATGTTTTTTTGTTTTAGTTTAATTTTCATTACCAGGAATGTAAACAGTCTTTATGCATTTTCTATCTCTGGAATTATTGAGGTACCATTGGTGGTGAGTAAACGCTGATAAATAGTTTTGCACGTGAAGTTGATATTTTTAATTGTTGAGTCACATTGAGTTTTGATATTTTTAATTTCAGTTTCGATTTTGAGATTCAAAATTCCTGGTTTTGATCATCACTATTGATTAGATATAAATAACAATAGTGACATATACATATTCAATGTTGTTGTTTATATATGCAATTATTATTAATAGTTCTTAATATTTAATAAAGGTGTACATTATTTTAATAATTAATCACTGATATTGATCATTAGGTATTGGTAATGATATTGATCAGGTATTAAGTACTGTATCGCTGATATTGAAACACCTGCCATTTGACTTTTCGGGATGGATGCTGACTACGATTTATCAGTCCATAGCACTGATAAGGTTAAGTATACTATCTGTTTTCAAACTATCTTTCTAAGTACTTATTATCATTGAATTTCTTATTTTTATCCAAAAGTCCTATAAAATTGTACTGTGTTCCACATCACTACACTACTGAGTGTAACAAACAACTGCCTGAATTAAAATCATAAAAACTGTATCCATCAACAAGGTGTGATACCCTAAGTGGAACTCTCAATAATAGTTCAATCTCCCTTTCCTCATAAAAACGAAATGCCACTTCTGCCCCATCAAGAATTAAACTATTCACAATTAATCAAGAACTGAGATTTTACATCAGGTACAATTAACACAATGTCTGTATATTTAAAGTGAATTTTGTAATATATTACTCTTTGGCAAAATCGGAACATCTAAATAAAACAAATTTTTCCAAAATTAAAACGGTACCCCAGACAATAATCACATATCAACAAAAGACCCTGCTGGAATATGTGACTTGAATTGTGGCTAATCTACACAATACTATAGTGGTGTCAATTTACTTGACGCTTGAGTGACACGATCTCACGGTCCATGGCTCGCAGCATCTGTTCTCCCTGTCCCGCAGGCCCTGAAGCCATTGCCACCAGGTCATCGTGATTCACATACATCCCTCGAGGTGGCTTCCTTTTGTTGCGCAGCAGTAGTTGACGGTCACGAGGCTTTGTCGGCCCGACTGTGGGGCGCAAGTTGCCAGTTCGCCTGTCATAACAAGACGTAAAACCTTTATTTCTGTCATAAATTCAACAGTATATCAGGGCTATTTTTTCCTTATCCGAGGTGAAGGTATTGCTTGCCATCTTGCCACAGAACAAATTCAAACAATTGTTTGCTTAACTTAAAAGTGATAATAAGCTAAACCTATGTTGTATACAATATTTACATCATAGTCTTTCTCAAATAGAAATTAATCGTTTAAGT
This sequence comes from Nephotettix cincticeps, assembly GCA_023375725.1. Classification (NCBI taxonomy): domain Eukaryota; kingdom Metazoa; phylum Arthropoda; class Insecta; order Hemiptera; family Cicadellidae; genus Nephotettix; species Nephotettix cincticeps. The sequence continues at coordinate 104,414,452 of CM041791.1, forward strand.
AAAATCATACCGGGTCCGGCAAAAAAACCTCCCCGGTTTGAGCAAGCCACCGCGTGAGTTGTAGTGGTGATAGAGATGTGGAGGGGGTATTGTTCTGTAGCGGCGTACGTGCCATTTTCAGTGTTTGCCATGGCTTGGCTCGGTGAGCATCGGGCGTTTGTTGTGGAGGAGTTTATTAAAAATGGCGGTTCTGTGATTTCTACTCAACGAGCGTTTCGGATTCGATTCGAACTTGGCCGACGTGATAGTGTTCCTGACGCGAAAACGATTAGACTGTGGATGTCAAACTTTAGACAGCACTAAAAAGAAAACCAACTGGCCGACCTCGTACTGCAATAACACCAGAGAATGTGGCGCGAGTGAGAACATCCATCCAACAGTCTCCAAAGCGTTCAGCGGTTAAAACACAGTACGGTCCGCACACACCAAATTCCGCAACGGCGCACCAAACTGTGACTTTTGGACTGTGTAGTGGTTGTTGGTGGAGTTCCGTAGGATTTTCTGCAGCCCAGTAGCGGAAATTCTGTTTGTTAACAGTTCGACACAAGTGGAAGTGGGCTTCATCAGAAGAAATGAAGACAGCATCTGGGGGAATGTTATGCAAAATGTCATCACATGCAGCCCTGCGAGTTTCATAATCTTCTTCAAACAACTTTTGCGCAACCATTATTTTGTAGGGATGCAGATGAAGTTCTTTATGCAGAATTCTCCTTACACTCCTTTCTGACAATCCCAGGGCAGCTGCATGTTTAACCGCTGAACGCTTTGGAGACTGTTGGATGGATGTTCTCACTCGCACCACATTCTCTGGTGTTATTGCAGTACGAGGTCGGCCAGTTGGTTTTCTTTTTAGTGCTGTCTAAAGTTTGACATCCACAGTCTAAACATTTTCGCGTCAGGAACACTACCACGTCGGCCAAGTTCGAATCGAATCCGAAACGCTCGTTGAGTAGAAATCACAGAACCGCCATTTTTAATAAACTCCTCCACAACAAACGCCCGATGCTCACCGAGCCAAGCCATGGCAAACACTGAAAATGGCACGTACGCCGCTACAGAACAATACCCCCTCCACATCTCTATCCCCACTACAACTCACGCGGTGGCTTGCTCAAACCGGGGAGGTTTTTTTGCCGGACCCGGTATAATGAATCAGATTTACTGTATTAGCAGGAGAGGATTTTAAAGAACAGAGAACTCACTTCCAATGGGTGAAGCAAGTGTTGCACATGGTGCCTTTGGGTGTTTGCTGGACTTGACTGCATGCAACACTGCAGTTGCTGCAAGATAGACTGCGGCCCTCTCCCCCCTCCTTCTGTCAAACACACGTCACAGTTAGTGTTACAGGAGCATTACTTTGCACCACAAGTACAGCAACAGATATTCATTGAATATATATGCAGATCTGCTATATTATGAGAATCATTAAATTATTTACGTGAGATACACTTGACAGACCCTTGACAGGACCTTGTCTTGACAATTTGATAGTACCTGAAAACACTTGAAACAAAAAGTAAAATAACTTAATTCCACATAATGCTACGTTCATATTTATTCTATACTGTATTAGTATTTATATTAATATTTTCCCACCCGAACACCCAAAATGTAATGGTTGTAAACAAAAATATACAACAGCACTTTTCAAATAAACAATGATTTCCTTGTAATTTGTTGTGATTACCATTATTGTGATTACCATATTGTTGTGCCATGTTATAAGAACTATTAATAATTACATAAACAATGTGATTATTTTAAATATAAATGATGATGAAAGTGCAAACAGTTTTAGCCAGTGATCAGAAAAATATACTTTCATCTATAGTTGAATAGTCGTAGATTGATTTTGGACTAAATTTCATATACTGTATCTTTTATGTATTCATTAATTTATTTATGTAATACAAATAACATTGTTTCAGTATTAATTACAACTAAACAATTCAGTAATAAGGTTACATAACTTTTAGTCACAGTCCTTAAAAACTACAGGTATTTTTCCTACACAATTAAGAATTTATTGCTTCATCATCAGTGAATCAAAACCACAAAAGGCAACAAAAATCAACTCCACAAATTTTATATGTATGTAAATTTTATATGTAAAATTTTAAATTAAAATTTTATTTTAAATTTTATATGTAAAAATCATAGAGCACATGATTTTTCTGGCTAGCACAGTATCTGTTAAATGTGAGTTTTCAATTTTGAATTGATTTTTTTTAATATTGGCACTTTTTATCCCTTCAATGGTTGTGGCGCAACAACAAAGGCTCTGAAATAAATGTATGAAATTACAATTATTTAAAAACTGGTATTAAATATATGTACCTTCATTTTATTTATTATTAATATCTGTTCTAGAGACGAATCATAATCAGTAAAATAAAAATACATCTTGAAATAAATTTATTTAGAATAAATAATTTTTACCACAATATCACACTTGTAATAGATACTGGCATAACCTCCGTACTATCTGAGATTTTCTGCAGTCGAGGTGGTCTAGGTCCCAATCAACTGGGATAATCAGGATTGAACTTAAATTTGTATATAGCCAGATAAAGTGGATTGCAGTACCTAATCGAAACTGGTTTAATATATGAAGGATGCTGCATTGTTTACCAAACTGTTAAATACATTAATCTTTTCTCTCTCTTTTATGAACCAAAACCTAAATGTTAACTTCAGACAAAGACCATAAATAACCCAGAGATGTAGACATAGCATTATGAAAGCTTCATATTTATAGACGGGCAGAAGATAATAGACATGCGTAATTTAGTGCAGATAGTTGAATGGATGGATTAGTGAGTGAATTGTGATAATACAAGCAGGTGGACATCAAAATGTAACTAGGCTTACGTCTTTGGCCTCTTCTGACACCCTCGGAGGGGAGCAACTTTTACGCTGAATGCCGCGGTGGATCGTCCACTTCTGAAAACCATACATAGTGCTCGTACACTAAGAATGAGTCATGTTGCCACAATTTGAACATTTCTTTGCTCTTAAAGACATTTAATAATATAGTGTTATAATTGATTTTGAGGATATTTATATTAAAGGAATATTTTATTTTAAAAGGAGTGTTTCAAAGGAATACCAATCAATACAAACCAAGCATGGGATTTAAATAAAATATCGTACTATTTCTAAAATATTTATGGAAGAATCTGAATCATTCTTTGTATTGATATAGGCAACTGAAATTACTTATCATGAGAACATAAGTTAATTTATTACCCCTAACATATATGTAGTAAAAATTACTTTGGCCAAATAATAATTAAATAATTACATAATAAGACATTCATTGACCTTCTCTGCTAATTTTTAATTAATAAAATAAAATAAGTCAGTAAATGTTTTGAGTTACTTGTCATATATGTCGTCTAACATACTTAGCTCTTATGTGATCACAACATTTTTAGTCTTTTAGGACCAAATCCAAACAAAAGACAAGGATGACAAAAGTAATCTTTCACAGATCATCTTGTCGAAACAAATTACATTATCTGTGGTTTCAATGAAAACTTTGAACTGTTTCTAAAAAAAAGAGGAGTTCAACAAATCTTATACAAACCAACCATATCACACCCAAGGTAAAAAATTGAACTGCTTATCTTGTATTATTAAATAGAACTTTGAAGCTGTTGTCAGACAGAATTTTAGAAAGTAACAAAAGATGGGGTGGGATAACCATAGCACCTAAGATGAATAAACCAGTTCTGTACCGTAGGGGCGCCAAGCCTCAGAATTATATAATAGCGCACACTGAGTTAAACCTATTTGTTCTAAACGTACGTTAATATATTTTAAGCTGTGTTATTTACAATTTGATGACTACCTCTAACTTGAAAGGATTTATGATATCAGTCTTTCGTTGTTGCGTTTTGTTCTGATTTGAAAATGGTCCTATAAGGATGACACTATTGTTAACATAAAATAGCTTAAGATTGTTGCGAGTACCTGGGGTATTAGTTAATCCTTTACATTTATTACTATATGATTATAGGGTATCAAAAACCATGAATAAATAAAGCCACCAAAAATAATAAATAGTTTGATAAAAGGATTAAGTTTCAATATAAATAGGACAAATCAATCTCAAAAACTTAGAAAATAAAACAAAACTAACATCTCATGTACTGTACACGTATATCCAAACAAATTCAAAAATAGATAAGATAAATTTAAAATATTCATCAAACTTAATTGTTTTATATATTTATTACATTGTCTTCTGTTACATATGTAACAAAATAAGTCTGGATCAAAAATCAGGAATTTAACGAGGGCCGAAGTGTATCAGAGCCATGTAATTTTGCAAAAAAATTAAGTCTTGGTTTAAAATTTCGTAATTGTTTATTCTACTTGTTTTTTTAATAAAACTGAAAAAGAAACTAAATGTTTATTATTTTATGAGTTATATTTCTAGATATTTTGAACGCAAAGCATAATAGCTTTAATATTGACACTAGAGAGAAATAACACTTCCAAAGTGGGTGTCAACACTGAGAAGAGATATAAATAAAATAAAATTTACATACTTGGAATATTTTAATTGGCTATTGAAAATATGAAGCTTTCATATGGCAAATTAAAACTTGTAACACAGAAAAATTCAAGAGTCTTGACCGACACAACACACAACATTTTTATAATTTTGGTTATAATATGAAGTACCGTAGAGTACCATCAGTGTAGAGCCTGATTGTCCATGGATTACTGTATCACACTGTAAAAAATTAGCTTAAGATATCTACTTCCACCTTTTATTATTCATAAGTGTTATTTATTAAGGCCAGACTACATTTTCTCAGAGTTTTGAAGGGGGTTAGGATGGCTTGGAAATTGGTGATTTTGTGTAACATACCATTTGACTCAGTAAAACACCTCTGGAGAAGATACAAGCAAAATGACAAATTGATTCAATATTAGAGTTAGGTCGATTCCAAACATTGATTCCCGATTCCACCGATTCTCAGGGTTGGAATCGGAAGTCGATTCTGATTCTTAGATTCCAAACGTTCATTTTTCCACCACCGACCAAAGGCGAAAGAAAGAATTATGTTCGTTTTCCTAGTCACGATCTCGTAATAAGATACAGTAGTCATTGTTTTATAAAACTTGGATCAGGAAACTAATCGTCTCCCTGCCGACTCAAAAATATTGTTCTCTTTCAGTTTATTGTCATAGCCACGTAAATAAATACCCGCGTCACAGCAGACCTGCGTACTCAGCGAATTTCCAAATCAATAACATAATAATGATAATATATGACAAGTTTTATCATTATCTGTCAATAAATATGAGTATTATTTGCCTACTCTCCATAAGATTAACATGTGTATGAGTATGCAGGTTTGCTGCTGTGAGGAATGCTGAAAGTAGGTGTTTCAAGCGTAAACAATTTATATTTTGACCATTTAAATCAAGTTTCATCAACATCTGTCCACAAATAAAGGAGTTTACCTAAACTCTCTACGATTAACATAGGAAAAGAGTATGCAGGTTAGCTGCCATGATAAACAAATAAACTATGATTTTTAAACATAAATGTATGGATCTCAACCACATGTAAAGCTAAATATCAAGTTTCACCCAAAAAGATTGGATAATAAGTGAAACATTAATTTTTCCTTATCCTCCGTAAGATTAACATTGGAGCCCCAAAATAAAACGTACTGTGTTTAGATTTTTTAATATCTCGGTAACTGTTGGAGATAGAGAAACACTTTAAGGGATTAAATTGTGTAGTTTTTTAAGGTGTTTCTAATTGTGAAAGATAAAATTTTAAAATTTTAAAAACTACATGGGAAAACCCAAAAAACCCATTTTTGGTGTACAAAAACCCCCCAAATTACCCGTTCCGATTGCCCGATATATCTGGTTTACGGACTCGTCCGAGCAAATGCAGGAATACACGTCTCTACCAAATTTGGTTTCGATCGGACTATTTTTACGAGAGTTATCGTGTTCACAGACACACACACACACACACATATATATATATATATATACACATACAGGGTGTTCATTAAAGTTGGGGACAAACTTCGAGGGGTGATAGTACTCATCAAAATAAACAAAAAATTTCCTATAAACAATATATATAATATATATATATACATATATATATAAAAAACTTTATATATAAAGAACTATTTAACTTACAGAAACCAAACTTTGCACATATGTTTATTGGTCAAACAGACAAATATTTTCAAAGTATCATTTAATTTGCTTTCATATTTTCAAAATGGCGGCGGTTAAAAGTATTTTAATTAAAATAACAAAAAGCCCATTAACTTTATAAAATTTGTACAAGATACAAAAAAGATTGGAATTTTAATTTCAAATCGAACGGTACCTACTTTGGTGAACGAAATCCGTCCACGCATAACCGAGAAAATGCACTTTTAATGTTAGAATACAGGGCCCGTTCGCCACCGTGGCGCGGCCGTGGCTAAGAAGCGGAGTTCAGCTGGCACAACGCGGCTTCTTTGCCACGGCCGCGCTGCGGTGGCACGTGGGCCCTGTAATGTAATTAAATAGTTCTTGATATATAACGTTTTATGTAAATAATACAAAATGGCGGCTAGCGGCTAAACGAAGGATTTTTCGACGAATGGTTATAGGTGATTTTTTGTTTATTTTGATGAGTACTATCACCCCTCGAAGTTTGTCCCCGACTTTAATGAACACCCTGTATATATATATTTTTTAACGGCTATTGTTTTTTGTCTCTAGGCACATAAAGAAGAAAAAATAACATGGTTCCGGGCTTAAGTCTTACCATGAGACCTACGGTAATACCTTCTTCCCTATGGGAAATTCGCTAAAACCAATATTTCATTTCAAAGCAATCGCATATCCGGCTCTGAATCGTAATAACAAGTAACCAGTAGAATTCAATAAATATCTTAAATTATTGATAGATCATATAAAAAATTACTATATTAACACTCAAACTTTTCTTTTCAGATGACATCGTCAATACGAAATATCTTTGCTCAAACACAAAAGTGCAGACAACGAATAACGTAATTCGTATCCTTTTTTAAATAATGCAAGAACGTCATTGGTCGGTTCAGGGTTGCAACATACCTCGTAATTATTCTTATTTCAGTTACTAATAAACTTCAATACGATATTGAATGTCGTCGTCGATGCTGATTATCTGAATACTGTTAATTATATCATTCTGTGAAATGAACTTTTCGGCAACAAAACTACGAAGATCTGAAATTCTACAACAAAGTATATTCAATTAATAGTTAATAGAATCTACGGAGCAAAGTGAAACGACTGGAGGAACAAGTGGAGGATCTTGCACAGTATTTAAGAGTAAATTGTTTAGAAATAAATGGAATATCCGAAGATAAAACTACCAGTCCAGTTGATTTCATCAAAAAAGTTGGAACTGCTTTGGGGGTTGAAATCAGAGATGAAATGATAGCTTGCCACTACTTAGTTGCTAAACCAGAAGATAGAAATCGAGAATCATATTTAAATTAGTTAGGAGATCTACGAAGGAAGATATATTGAAAAAAAGAAAATCAAGAGGAATTCCAATGCAACTGACATTGGTTTGGTTAAAAGTCCGTCAAATGTAATTTATGTAAATGAGAGCCACAGTCCTACCAAACGGAAATTGTTGAACGCTGCTAGAGCATACAGAAGAGACTTTGGCTACACTTTTGTATGGGTCAGTTACAGGGAGATCTTTTTGCGCAAGAATCGACATAAGGGAATGCTGTAGGGAATGCACCGGATAGCGGTGACGAGTCTGGGACAACTTGTAGAATTGCAGAAGCGCGAAACAGCTTCGTCCAACACCTCCGAACAACCTGGAATGTGTGGAGCACTGTCAAGTTTTTAAATATTAGACTTAAGTTTATAATATGTTGTTGGATTTTTAGTAATAATATGTTTAATTCATTTTCTGACCAATTAATAATATTGCATCAAAACATAAGAAGTGTTAGGGAAAAGTTTGATCTATTCACACTTAAACTTCAGTGCTTATTACAAAAGCCCCATTTGATAATACTCTCTGAAATCTGGATTAATAGTGAAGAAGTGATAATTTATAATTTGCCAGGGTACCACAATTATGCAAAATGTAATCAAGAACACAGAGCAGGAGGTGTCCTTATCTTTGTATCTGATAAGCTTGAATGTATTCGGATAACAACTAATGTCAACTTCTCCACTGGTAACTACGTTCACCTTAATATAAAATTACCGAACAATCTCAGTATAGATATCATTGAGGTGTACAGGTTACACGCTTATAGTGAAGATAGTTTTATTGAAGAATTAGATTATTTATTGCAGAGAATAGAAAATAAAAATTTAATCCTGAGTGGAGATTTTAATATTAATATTCTGAAACATTCCAGAACTACTGATAATTATAAGATAACAATGGCAAGTCAGGTTTGGTTTATTTGATAACAGAACCCACCAAAATAACTGACAATTCTGTTTCTTTAATAGACCATATTTATTGTACTTACTTACTCCTGTGGCCATGTAAACCCAAGATGGTTTTTAGCCTCGCCAACGACTCGCCTCCATTCTTCTCTATCTTCTGCCAGTTCCACTGTTGCTCCCAAAAATCTTGTGTCCTTTAACACTTGATCTCTCCACCGCAGTCTAGGTCTTCCAAGAGGTCTTTTACCATCGGGCCTGCCGTTGTAAACCTGTTTTATCAAGCTCTCTTCTCTAATGTCTCTTCTCAATATGTGGCCCAGCCACGTTAGGCGCTTGCTTTTTATTAACGCAACTGTGTCCGGCTCATGATAGCTCTCTCTTAGCTCTCTTTTTTCCTGATTCTCCAAACTCCTGCTTCATAAATAGGTCCAAATATTTTTCTTAGAACATTATTTTCAAAAGTTATAAGTTTTTTTTCTGAAGATTTTGCAAGTGACTAAGCTTCACAGCCATACAGAATTATTGGATGTAATATGGTCTTATAAATTCTGATTTTTGTCATCTTGCTTAGTAGTTTGCTGCTCAGCAGTTTGTTTAAACCCCAATAGCACCTGTCAGCTGTTTTATTCTATTAAGAATTTCATTTTCTTCCCTATTACTACTAACTATTGTTAATCCTAAATATTTAAATTCTTTGGTTAAATTAAAGCTATAGTTCAGCATTTTTAATGGTGTTGCTTCATTCACCTCTTCCCTACATACCTTCATATACTGAGTTTTATCTTCGTTTACTACCAGTCCAACTTTCCTGGCTTCTATTAATAGAGTTTCCGCTAAGTGTTTTAAGTCTTCTCTATTCTCTGCAATAAGTGCAACATCATCTGCATAGGCTAATATATTTATTTTTCCAGCAATATAGGCACCACCAGCTGTCTCTTTCACTTTTCTTAGGGCTTCCTCTAAAACTAATTTGAATAATAGGGGAGATAAGCCATCTCCCTGCCTAACCCTTGTGCTAACTTCAAAACTGTCTGTGTAATCTCGTTCTACCCTTACTTTACATCGTGACCCCTCAACACACATTTTAATCAAATTTATTAACTTCTGTGGTATTTTGTATTTGTTTAGGAGCGACCACATTTTTTGCCTTATAATACTGTCATAGGCTTTGCTGAAGTCAACAAATAATATATAAACATTCTTATTAAATTCCCAGTATTTACTTATAATATCTTTTAGAACAAATATTTGATCTGTGGTTGACCTTCCCTTCATGAAACCTGCTTGGTGGTCTCCAACTATTTCTTCAATATACTTCTTCAATCTATTCAACAGGATTTTAGAGAGTATTTTGTATGCTGCTTCCAATAAAGATATTCCTCAATAATTCTTACAAACTCATTTATCTCCTTTCTTATGAACTGGTATATCCACTGCTTCTTTCCAGTCATCTGGCATCCTCTCTGTCCTCCAAATTTTGACTAACATAGATAGAGAAAAACTTTAAGGAACTTACTGAGTAGTTTTTTAAGCTGATTCCAAAGGTGAAATATAAAATTATAAATTTTTAAAAATTACATGTGAAAAACGCAAAAAACCCATTTTGGGGTACAAAACGCCCCCAAACCACCCATTCCCATTGACCGATATGTCTGGTTTACGAACTCGTCCGAGCATTTGTAGGAATACACGTCTCTACCAAATTTGGTCTCGATCGGACCATTTTTACGAGTTATCGTGTTCACAGACACACACACACACACACACATATATATATATATAAATTTTAACGACTATTGTTTTTGGACTCTGGGCACATAAAGAAGAAAAAATAACATGGTCCCGGGCTTAAGTCTCGCCATGAGACCTACGGTAATAGCTTCTTCCCTATGGAAAATTCACTAATATTTCACTTATCAATCAATATTTTTGGATTAAACTTGATATTTATCTTCACCTAGTTGATATCTATCTGTTTATGCTTAAAAATTATTGTTTATGTGTTTATTATGGCAGCTAAACTGTATACTCTTTTCCCATGTTAATCATATGGAGAATAGGCAAATAACTATCATATTTATCGACAGATATTGATAAAACTTGTAATATATTATTGTTATTATATTATTGATTTGGAAATTTGCTGAGTACGCAGATCTGCCGCGAAGGGTGTATTTTTTATCCTATTATTGTCGAAGAAATTAAAGCTACAATAAATTCACTGGAAACCCGCAAAACGGCAGGGTATATTAACTTGACACCATTTATTGTTATAATAGTATAGTAGACAAGTTGGAGTATTTAATTAATTGCAACATGAATTCTGGTGAATTTCCTGATGTAAGAAAGCCGACAAACAAAATCCCAGTAATTATAGACCAATTGCATTGCTCTCAATTTTTTCCAAACTGATTGAAAAGATAATTAACTAGAGTTGTAAAGTTTTTAGACAAAAATAACATTTTCAGTTTGAATGAGTTTGGGTTTAGGGAAAATGAGTACTGAAGATGCTTTATTACATTTTATGAAACTAACATATAAAAGCTTTAATAATAAACAGTATTAAGCAGGATTATTCATTGACATAATGAAAGCATTCGATACTGTGGACCACTCAATACTGCTCAGTAGATTGCATGATGAAGGAGTTCGAGGAATACCGCTCAGATGGTTTAAGTCCTATCTGACAGGATGTACACAGCGAACAAAAATTGACTCAGTGATGAGTGATCAAACTGAAATTTTACAATGCATTCCACAAGGGTCTGTTCTGTCAGACCCATTGTTTCTTATATATGTCAACAATTTGTGCAATGATAATTTTAAAGGCAAGCTGGTAGCGTTTGCAGACGATACTACCTTATTTTATGAAGCAAATAGAACTGAACAGCTAAAATTTAATATGCAAATTGGGATTGCTCATGGTCAGGATTCGAATCCTAGCACTTCCGAATGGCTAGAATGTTACGCTAGTCAGCCTAGCGCGTTAGCCGGTTCAGCCACTCAGTGCATAGGAGTAGAAAGCGCTTACTTGGTTATAGACATGCCCGGTGGCAGTCTAGTGTACTACGAGAGCAGGTTCGGTTGCTTGCCCCCAGAGGGCAACACGGTCACATAGGCGCTAGTGTCTAAGTTCACTAAACTGACGACAGATGCCTCCACCTGCCACTTCTTATTGAATATGTAAATGCGTCATGAATTACGACTTTGCCTGTTCTAGGGTTAACCCATCAACTGATGACTGTCGCTTTTGCGACGGTCAAACATCGCTACATATTATCTTTTATAGTAAAAGTAGTATATCTTTTAGTAGTTTATCTTTTATATTACAACCTTTTATAGTAAAATAAATGTTTGGTATTATTTGATTACAGATAAAAAGATTTATCGATATATACCATTCAATAGTTATTATATTTTGTTCAGCTGGAGAAGAGAAAAAGAAAACAATGCTACTTTTCAAATTCAAATTTGGTTATGAGTGAAAATTGCTTACTAATTTCTGGGAATAAGTAAATATATGTTTTGACTATTATATTGGTGAAGTTTTAGTTTCGTTTTGCTGTAAAATAATCTATATTTAGCTATGTGATTGGAAAGTGGTGGAACCTTCCTGAAATCAAAATAAAGCCTGTTATGTTTTTGAATATGTGGGCCTATCATATTTTATCATTGAATATTTTGTTTTTATATAAATGTTTTGAAATGGATAGAGAATATTTAGATTGATCTAGTGACATTAGAGAAATAATGTTTGAGAGTGAAAAATTGAGTAAATTTGCCAACTATTAAAAAGTGTTACTATGGTAATGCCGATTTTGAAAAAATTGCCAATTCTCGGTTATGATGTTAATATTGACATATACAGTGTGTTCATTAAATTCGGGCACAAACTTCAAGGGGTGATAGTACTCATCAAAATAAACAAAAAAATCACCTATAACCATTTGTCGAAAAATCCTTCGTTTAGCCGCTAGCCGCCATTTTGTATTTTTTACAAAAAACTATATCCCTATCCCTATTTCCCTTCTTTAAATATATTAACCCTAGCATCGCACTATATTTTACATATTATACGGTTTTATAAATTTAAATTAAATTCCATTCAAACCGGTGCAGACATTCATAATTATAATACGCGCAATAAATTCCAACACAGGCAAACCGCACATAGAATAGAAATAACAGCTTCCCTTCCTCAAAATTTAGGTCCAAAATTATTCAATAAACTCCCCACACATTTAAAACAATTTGAAACCCGCTCAGTATTTGAAAAACATTTAAGGCATTTCTTGGTGGAGGGGGTTTTTTACTCTGTCAATGAGTTCTTGGAATAAAATACTTGTTGTTTTTATAAGTTTTTATTATATTTTCCATCTGTATTGTATCAATTTTAATTTTTATGGAAGACTCATTTATTATGACGTTGCAATACAATTGTAAAAAAATTGACAATTTGCAAATAAACGAATTTTGAATATATATCAAGAAAACTTAAGAAAAGAGATAAAGAATCAAGAAAAGTCAATAAAACTGAATATTTTTTTAAACTAGATAAAATTTATGACAATTTGTATATTTTGGAAATAAAATTTAAACCATATTAACTATTTTGGGGGGATGGTCTCTCCCCTTCACTTTTGAAAAAAATGTTTTTTTACTAATATATAATAAATATAAAAAAAATTAAAATATTGTCATAAAATATATTTTATTCCTTAGTAAAGTTAATTGTGAAGAAAATTATATAATATAGATTTTGAGCATATTTACTGATACCTGTTGATAGGTAAGGAAATGAATATGCCTAAGAGTACCATAAGTTTAAGATCTACATTTGTGTAAAATTTCAAACCGGTCGGTCCAGTATTTTTGGCATCTAGTTTCCACAACAAACATACAGAACCATCTCTTCTTTATATTATAGATGGATTAATTTAACCTTAAATTTCAAAAAAGTATATCCTACAAAAACCTCCACACAGCAGAGCCTCGTCAACTGTACACCTCATTTTTTCTTTTCCGCTTTTGAGGATTCGATTTCTTACCTTCTTGTCATGGAGTTTGTATATTATTATAGTATCTTTAATTATTTTTGAATTGTTGATGTATTGTTATTAATGCTGAGAGTTATACTGAGTCAACTTACGTCGAAAACTCATCAATTCATTTGACCGTTGTTTTCAATAAATTGACCCTCACTATGAAACTGTACTGAGCAGTCAAAAACAACACAATTAGCTTGAAGCTAACTAATACCTTTTCTTCGTTCTCTGAGTCAGAGTTGGAGCCGAGATCGGAAGCTGCATCACTTCCTGCACCATCCTCACCTCCAACTCCACCCCTCCCTGACAGCTTCCTTGCTTGTCGGTCCATCAGGCTAGTTCTACTGCGGGTCTTCTTCCACGAATAGTAGTATTTTACTAGGGTAGCTATTGTCTTGTCTGGCAACTGGAACAATGAAACAACAATATATAAAAAACCCATATCAAATCATTTTCAGTATTTTTTCTAAAAATATAACTTAGGATTTTTACATTTATGTACATTTACCTATACAGTTACATGTACATTTACATGTTACATACTTTATTTAGGATAGCATATTTTATAAGTAATTTCTATTTCATACGAAAAACAAATAAATCGAAAAACAAGAAAATCTGATGAAGAAAAATCTTGGACTTCTATGAAATTAAATTTGTTAGTTGGATTTGTCCCTGTGGCCAATTAAAATAAACTATAGTAAGAGAGTAAAACTGTTATTTATTTGTACTCTTTATAATCATTTGTTATCTTTATTATTATTTTTGCTTGAAAGCAACTCTTGTATGAATAAGAAAAAATAATAATTTAAGTAAGTATAAAAGAAAAATAAAACAGAATGACACATCAATTCAAACCATTGTTACTAATATTATACAACACAGATAACAGATTGCCTATATACAGACAGTAATACACAGTACAGAAAAGTGTCAAAGAATTTTTCTTATTTATTTTATTTAATAAATGTATATGCTTTTAGAAATACAAATAGAAAGTTTTAGTTTGTGATTGGGTATCTAATAACTAGAAGTTGAACTCTGAAATTCTAGTTTTTAGTATTGTAGATTCATGTTACGTTATTTTAACTTTTGTTATTTTGTCTATCATTATAATACGAGTATTTTATCTTTCCTTATTTAGTGTGAAAGATCTATGCTAAGTTTAACATGTATTGGCTAGTTTAACTCACCATCTGCCGTATCCTGTGGAAACTCTTTCCGTGGAATTGGTAGGCTTGCTCAAACAACACTTTGTCCTCAACAGTCCATTCATCGGGGAAGGGTGTGAAGTTGGCAAGATCGCAGATGGCTTTCTCCAGATCGTGTTTGTGCCAGAACAGCATCCCTAGTGCCTGTTCACCATAATATGATTTTTAAGCGTAAATGGATAGATCTTAAACACATGAAGCTAAATATCAAGTTTTATCCAAAAATATTCATTAATATGGGAAATATTAATTTTTCCCTATCCTCCATAAGATTAACATTGGAGCCCCACAATACAATGTACTGTGTTTAGATTTTTTAATATCTCGGTAACCATTGGAGATAGAGAAAAACTTTAAGGAACTTAATTGTGTAGTTTTTTAAGCTGATTCCAATGGTGAAATATAAAATTAGAAATTTTAAAAAATTACATGTGAAAAACGCAAAAAACCCCATTTTGGGGTACAAAACCCCCCCAAACTACCCGTTCCCATTGATCGATATGTCTGGTTTACGAACTCGTCCAAGCATTTGTAGGAATACACGTCTCTACCAAATTTGGTCTTGATCGGACCATTTTTACGCGAGTTATCGTGCTAACAGACACATATATATATATATATATATATATACATATATATATATATAAAAATTTTAACGACTATTGTTTTTGGTCTCTGGGCACCTAAAGAAGAAAAAATAATATGGTCCCGGGCTTAACTCTTGCCATGAGACCTACGGTAATAGCTTCTTCCCTATGGGAAATTCGCTAAAAGTCTAAGGGCTATAGGTTTTTGTGGCTTAATGGAAGTAAAATAATGATAAAGAAAGATGAGTCTTCTAGGGCAATCCAAATAATCCATGAAAAGGATCTGGAAAAAATAAAATAAAGGAAGGGATCTTTCATTTAAGAAATCATATTATTGATTTTAGTTACGTTAGGCATATTTAAAACATTTTTTATATAATACCTATTAAATAAAATTATTTTGTACATATTAGTTTAAGGAAAATTTGTTCTTATTTAACCAAAAAATTCAAAAATTCTTCAATTGGAGGAGGATGAGTTGTTTTCTGATGGGCATTGTTTAACATTTTCAGATTGGAATAATGTGCATGGATTTTTAAATCAAAACAAGAATAGCAATGGTTTAGTAGCATTATTTACAAATATAAGAAGTTTAAGAAAATATTGGGGTACTGTACTAGCGGTTTCTCATAGGGCAATTGAACATATAGATATAATTATTTTGAATGAAGTAAGGGTAAAAAATGAAGAGGCTGTTCTGTATGATATACCAGGTTTTGACAGTGTTGTAAAATGCAGACAATCTGGAGAGGGAGGAGGCGTTATCTGTTCATACAGAGATAAGATTATGGTTGAGGAAATAAATGTTAATTTCACATCAGCCGAATTAATAGTCTTAAAAATGTACTACAAGGGTGAAACTATAATTATGTTAGCTTTTTATAGGCCTCCAAATTTGAATGTTAATGACTTTATCAATGAAATCGATAGCTTACTCTCATCAGATTTAATAAAAATACCCCCGTCGCAGCAGACCTGCGTACTCAGCGAATTTCCAAATCAATAATATAATAATAATATATGACAAGTTTTATAAAAATCTGTCCATAACCATGAGAATTATTTGCCTATTTTCTCCATAAGATTAACATGGGAAAGAGTGTGCAGGTTAGCTGCTGTGAGAAACACTGAAAGTAGTCATTTCTACCATAAATAATTTTTATCTTAACATTCATACCAACTTTCATCAACATCTGTCCATAAATAAAGGAGTTTGCCTATTCCCTATATGATTAATATGGGAAAAGAGTATGCAGGTTTGCTGCCATGATAAAACACATAAACTATGATTTTTAAGCATAAAAGGATAGATCTCAACCACATGAAGCTAAATATCAAGTTTCATGAAAAAATATTGATTAATATGGGAAATATAAATTTTTCCCTATCCTCCATAAGATTAACATTGGAGCCCCACAATACAACGTACTGTGTTTAGATTTTTTAATATCTCGGTAACCGTTGGAGATAGAGAAAAACTTTAAGGAACTTAATTGTGTAGTTTTTTAAGCTGATTCCAATGGTGAAATATAAAATTAGAAATTTTTAAAAATTACACGTGAAAAACGCAAAAAACCCCATTTTGGGGTACAAAACCCCCCTAAACTACCCGTTCCCATTGACCGATATGTCTGGTTTACGAACTCGTCCGAGCATTTGTAGGAATACACGTCTCTACCAAATTTGGTCTCGATCGGACCATTTTTACGAGAGTTATCGTGCTAACAGACACATATATATATATATATATATATATATATATATATATATATATATATATATATATATAAATTTTAACGACTATTGTTTTTGGACTCTGGGCACCTAAAGAAGAAAAAATAACATGGTCCCGGGCTTAAGTCTTACCATGAGACCTACGGTAATAGCTTCTTCCCTATGGGAAATTCGCTAAAAGAAAAAAATATTGTTATGCTAGGTGATATAAACCTATGTTATATTACACATGTGTACGGTGCAGATAGGTATCTAAATGTATTGTACTCGCGTGGAATAATTAACACTATTAATAAACCAACTAGGGTAGAATTTTATAACAACAACTTAGTATCTACTTGTCTGGATCATGCTAATGTTAAGTTACATTCTGATAAATATAAATTGTTTGTTATTGAAGAAAAAATAGCAGATCATTTTTGGATAGGGATAGCTATAGATATAAAAAATATTAATATAAGTAAAGAACTTGGTTGGAAGGAAATAATAAGTAACAAATTAGTAGACATAGCTTTAAAATACCCCCGTCGCAGCAGACCTGCGTACTCAGCGAATTTCCAAATCAATAATATAATAATTATAATATATGACAAGTTTGGTCAAAATCTGTCGATAAACATGGGAATTATTTGCCTATTCTCCATAAGATTAAAATGGGAAAGAGTGAGTAGGTTTGCTGCTGTGAGGAACACTGAAAGTATACCATCAAAAATTTTATTTTTAACATTTATACCAACTTTTATCAACATCTGTCCGTAAATAAAGGAGTTTGCCTAATCTCCATATGATTAACATGGAAAAGAGTATGCAGGTTTGCTGCCATGATAAACACATAAACTATGATTTTTTAGCACAAATGTATGGATCTCAACCACATGAAGCTAAATATCAAGTTTCATCAAAAAATATTAGATAATAAGTGAAAAATTAATTTTTCCTAATCCTCCATAAGATTAACATTGGAGCCTTAAAATACAACGTACTGTGTTTAGATTTTTTTATATCTCGGTAACCGTTTAAGATAGAGAAAAACTTTAAGGAACTTAATTATGTAGTTTTTTAAGCTGATTCTAATGGTGAAATATAAAATTTGAAATCTTTAAAAATTACATGTGAAAAACGCAAAAAACCCCATTTTGGGGTACAAAACCCCCCCAAAGTACCCATTCCCATTGACCGATATGTCTGGTTTACGAACTCGTCCGAGCAGTTGTAGGAATACACCTCTCTACCAAATTTGGTCTCGATCGGACCATTTTTACGAGAGTTATCGTGCTAACAGACACATATATATACATATATACATATATACATATATACATATATATATATATATATATATATAAAAATTTTAACGACTATTGTTTTTGGTCTCTGGGCACCTAAAGAAGAAAAAATAACATGGTCTCGGGCTTAAGTCTTACCATGAGACCTACGGTAATAGCTTCTTCCCTATGGGAAATTCGCTAACAAGAGAATTGGTGGCCTATGTTAGATCTAAGAGATCCAGATGATATATATAATGAGTTAGTTATTAGGTTCAACAGGATATATAAAAATTGTAAAAGTAAGGTAAAATGTAGTAAAAAAACCGAACAAAATCCATGGTTTAATGTGGATATTCAAAGGTTAATAGATAGGAAAAAATATTTATGGAGTATGATAAAAAGAGATAAGTACAATATTGCTTTAAGAAGGGAATTTAAGAATGCTAGAAATAACCTTGTTAACAAAATAAGAATTGAAAAAAGAAACTATTATGAATGTAAATTATCTGAGAATTGTAAGGACAGTAGGAAAATGTGGAACATTGTAAACCAATTACTAAACAAAAAGGAAAGGCCTACAATTGTAAAAGTTATAAAACATAATTTTAAGGTAGAAGAAGATACAGATATTTTTGATTTAGCAAATAGGTTTAGGGATAGCATTAAGAGTACAATAGATGATATTATGTTAAAAATGCAAGGGCAAAATTTTGATTTGACAAATAATTTTAATGAAACCATGCTCACAACAGGAGATATGGTAAGCATGAATTTTGTGAAAAGTAATGATAGTTTATTTTACTTGGCTGTTGATAAATTGAATGTTAGATCTTCACCAGGACCTGATAATATAAGACCACAAGATATAAAAAATAATATTTATAAGCTTAAGCTTGTATTGATGCATCTTATGAGGAGAATTTTTAAAACTGGAGTTATGCCACAAAAGATGAAAGTTACTTTTCTAAGGTCAATATTTAAGAAAGGTGGAAAGCAAGATTTTAATTCTTATAGGCCAGTTGGGTCAGTCTCAGCAATTACAAAGATACTTGAGCATTATATTTGTTTACAGATGCAAAATTATTTGGAAGAAAATAGCATAATAAATAAAGCTCAATTTGGTTTTAGGCCTAATAAATCCACTACGGATCTTTTAGAAACCCTAACAAATGACATAAATAAAGCCTTAAATGAAAATAAATTTGTAATTGCTGTCCAAAAGCTTTTGATCTTGTTAACTATGATATAATGCTTAAAAAATTGGAGAAAATAGGAATAGGAGGAAATTTGTATACGTTTTTTAAGAATTATTTTAAGGATAGGATGTTGCATGTTGGTATTGGTAGTTCTGTTAGTGATGGATTTACCCAATCATGTGGTTTAGTTCAAGGAAGTATAATCTCGCCTACTTTATTCAATATTTATGTTAATGATATGGCAAATTTAAAAATCATAAGCAATGTTTTACAGTATGCTGATGACAATATTATGTATATGGTTCACACTGACTTGAGAGTAGGTCTTGAGTTTTTGCAGGATGACTTAAATACCTTAACAAAGTATTTTTTTAACAATAAGATTAAGTTAAATTCAGCCAAAACAAAGGCAATTATTTTTAAATCTCCCAAAAAAAGATTATCAGCAAATATAGATTTAAGTATTTATTGCCATACTATTGATTGTTTTCTTGGAGCTGGTCAGATCTGTTTGTGTGAACCTTTACAATTTTTTGAAAGTATCAAACATTTAGGAATATTTATAGATTCTGATATGAAATTTGGTACACACATTACATCTGTTTCAAATATCTTGAGGGTAATAATGTACAAATGTTACAAGTTAAGTAATTATTTCTCAATAAGCACAAAAAGAATGATTTATTATTCACTTGTTCAAAGCTTGGTGAACTATGGAATTACTGTATACTATTTATCTCCTGAATATATTAAGCAGCGTCTTGTAAATATCATTAATAGAATAGCTAAAGTTCTTTTTTTGTTCTCTCCCTCAGGAATTAATGGGTATAATGTGTTTTGATGCTCTGGCTAAATATTCAGATTTAGTAAGAAATTATTTCAAAGAGGAGTTTAGAGTAGTAAATGAAATAGGTTATAATATTAGGCAACGTTAGTTTAGAACACATAGGTATTATAATAGCTACGGAAAAAATGTACCTGAATTTAGAATACCTAATCTACTGAATTCCCTACCTGAAGATTTAAAGAATTTGCAAACTATGAGTGAAGTAAAATCAAAATTAAAAACATATTTTATATAAAACACATAAACATTATTAGGATGGCAAGTGTTGTAATAAAAAAAGGGAAAACTTAATTAGTACAGTTAGTAATTTGTTAAGTACTCACCAATAGGTTAGTTGTTAGTATCCATGAGTTAGTAGTTAGTGGGTGTTAGGTGAGCCAGTTGGGTGGGTTAATAAAGTATCAACAGTTAAAAGAACACACAATAAAAACACATAACACAATTGGAATCATCATTTTATCTTTTTATTTTTTCTTTGAAAATAAAGTACAGTTTTGTTGTTTGCTACATGCTGCAGCTTTATCTGAGCATCATGTTGTATCCGGACGGACCCTGCTCAGCTGGTTTTCCCGACTTCCCACAGACTGGGGGAGAAGCATAGAGGATTGGGTAGTTCGAAATGTATATTTGTTTCGATTTATATATGATTGTTATTAATTTATACAGCTTTATCATTGTTGTATTGTTATTCCTATATATTTATTCATGCATGTTATGTTGTCATTTATAATGGTATAAAAGCACATCAATAACATATATTTAAACTTTAAAATAGTATGATGCATGTAATAATTAATTTAAGTATCCTCTCAAATAGCTTTTAGCTAGAGAGGAGAAATAAGCACTGCATGTAAAAAACTTATTGCGCATGCGAGAAATAAATTTGAATTTGAAATTATTATTTGCAAATTCTCCGTTAGATTAAAATTGGGGGTTAGTGACATAAACATTGTATTTGATGTTATTATTGTATTGTTAATATCGTATTTGCTTCGATTAAAAAATAATCATTATTTAGACATTTTTTTATCTATGCCAGAGGCTATTTAATCGAGTCAAAGATCACAAAAACGCTTTTTGGGAAAGCGTTACAAACCCAAATAACATAAACAGCAGTAAACCTACCATTGCATTTATATGTTCCATTAAGCTTTTTATTGCTTAGATTTTAGAATAAACCCTTCCTAAACCCCCTTCAAGTAGATCAATTTTTCTGGATTTCAAACTCACATTTAGGGTGTTGAGGAACACACATTACAAATTTAAAACTGATTCTTGCAGCCGTTCTTTCATTCTATCAAATTAAAAAGATATGGTGCATATACACACATGCACACACACACACACACACACACACACACACACATACTTTTAAATGTGTCGGAATGAGATCCGTGTAAAAATCCAGCTATATGAGATCCGCTAGAGAAGGAGTGGAGACTTAAGCCCGGGACCATATTATTTTTTCGTCTTTAGGTGCCTAGAGTCCAAAAACAATAGTCGTTAAAATTTGTATATATATGTATATATATAGGCTATATGTGTCTGTTAGCACGATAACTCTCGTAAAAATGGTCCGATCAAGACCAAATTTGGTAGAGACGTGTATTCCTACAAATGCTCGGACGAGTTCGTAAACCAGACTTATCGGTCAATAGGAACGAGTAGTTTGGGGGGGGTTTTGTACCCCAAAATGGGGTTTTTTGCGTTTTTCACATGTAGTTTTTAAACATTTCTAATTTTATATTTCATCATTGGAATCTTAAATACCCCCGTCGCAGCAGACCTGCGTACTCAGCGAATTTCCAAATCAATAATATAATAATAATAATATATGACAAGTTTGGTCAAAATCTGTCGATAAACATGAGAATTTTCGCCTATTCTCAATAAGATTAAATTGGGAAAGAGTGAGTAGGTTTGCTGCTGTGAGGAACACTGAAAGTAGCCATTTATACCATCAAAAATTTTATTTTTAACATTTATACCAACTTTCATCAACATCTGTCCATAAATATAGGAGTTTGCCTAATCTCCATATGATTAACATGGGAAAAGAGTATGCATGTTTGCTGCCATGATAAACACATAAACTATGAATTTTTAGCACAAATGTATGGATCTCAACCACATGAAGCTAAATATCAAGTTTCATCCAAAAATATTAGATAATAAGTGAAAAATTAAATTTTTTTAATCCTCCATAAGATTAACATTGGAGCCTCAAAAATACAACGTACTGTGTTTAGATTTTTTTATATCTCGGTAACCGTTGAAGATAGAGAAAAACTTTAAGGAACTTAATTGTGTAGTTTTTTAAGCTGAATGCAATGGTGAAATATAAAATTAGAAATTTTTAGAAACTACTTGTGAAAAACGCAAAAAAACCCCATTTTGGGGTACAAAACCCCCCCAAACTACCCGTTCCCATTGACCGATATGTCTGGTTTACGAACTCGTCCGAGCATTTGTAGGAATACACGTCTCTACCAAATTTGGTCTCGATCGGACCTTTTTTACGAGAGTTATCGTGTTCACAGACACATATATATATATATATATATATATATATATATATATATATATACATATATATATATATATATAAAAATTTTAACGACTATTGTTTTTGGTCTCTGGGCACCTAAAGAAGAAAAAATAACATGGTCTCGGGCTTAACTCTTGCCATGAGACCTACGGTAATAGCTTCTTCCCTATGGGAAATTCGCTAAAAACTACACAATTAAATTCCTTAAAGTTTTTCTCTATCTCTAACGGTTACCGAGATATTAAAAAATCTAAACACAGTACGTTGTATTGTGGGGCTCCAATGTTAATCTTATGGAGGATAGGGAAAAATTAATATTTCCCATATTGATCAATATTTTTTTAATGAAACTTGATATTTAGCTTCATGTGGTTGAGATCTATCCATTTATGCTTAAAAATCATAGTTTATGTGTTTATCAAGGCAGCAAACCTGCATACTCTTTTCCCATATTAATCATATAGGGAATAGGCAAACTCCTTTATTTATGGACAGATGTTGATGAAACTTGGTATAAATGGTTAAAATAAAAATTATTTATGGTAGAAATGACTACTTCCAGTGTTCCTCACAGCAGCTAACTTGCACACTCTCTCCCATGTTAATCTTATGGAGAATAGGCAAATAATTTTCATGTTTATGGACAGATTTTTATAAAACTTGTCATATTTTATTATTATTATTATATTATTGATTTGGAAATTCGCTGAGTACGCAGATCTGCTGCGACGGGGGTATTCATAGATAATAGTAATACTTTTTCTACTTAACCCAACAACTGGTGACGGTCGCAAAAGCAACAGTCAAACTTTAGACAGGTTACAGGAAAGTGGTGCAATCTGACAATGAATCTGCAATCGTGACCTCACAGTAGCTGGATTACAGATCACACCACCATCTCGATCAACATTGACAAAAAAGGTGTACAAATGTAACAATGCACAAAAGCAAGATTAAAATGTAATTATGAGCCAATCATAGTCATATCTAAAATTTAAAATGATAGAATTAATATGGTTTCAAAAGCTTTTAAACAAAGCCATTTGTATGTTGGACTTACACTTGGTATCTGATATGTCGACAGTTGGAGACCACACGAGCAGAGCTCTGTCTGGACACTGGTCCAATCTTCTCTCTGAGAACACACAATTCATCATAAATATTTTGCATGAATTGTTTTACTTGTTAACAAATAATAATTATCATTACTTTTTATAATAACTTAGAACTCCTTATTAAAATTTAATATTTTTTAATATAATAAAGTGTAAACAGTCGGAATGTTGAAGAATTTAAAAGTAAGCTATTGCATACTATCAGCAGGCCTACAATGATCAGTAATTAATTCTGATGATTTAAACTCAGCTTTATCATAGGTTGAATAAGAAAGTCATGTCAATTTATTAACTTCATTATGTACGCAGTAAGCCTGTCCTTTGTATGGGTTGTAGGATTTAGTTTAAAGAAAAAGGATTATGTAAACCTGAAATCCTAAACAAATAAGTAAAAGGAAAATAAATCAATACCAAGCTTTATTATTTAGCATTACTTGACAATTAAACCATTATTATAATTAGTTATATGTTGAAATAAATTTTTAGTATACAGTAGAACTCCAATTATCCGAACTCCGACTATCCGAATCGCCGATTATCCGAATCACTTTCAGAAAAAAATTTGTCCAAAAAAGTCTAAGTGTGCTATTATTCTTCCCCCCGCGAAGCCAGTGTTTGCGTGTAAAATGTAAGTACGTACATTTTATTTATATTTAAAACATGTGAAAATATCATGTTTCTTACATTTAATTCAATAAAGAAATAGTGCAATATCAAAACGTAGCTTTTTTATCTCTAATGGTAATTTAAAAAAAAAACTCCGATTATCCGAATATTTGATTATCCGAATGGGTCCTGGTCCCCATTAATTCGGATAATTGGAGTTCTACTGTAGTATGATTTCGAAATGAGTTTAAAATCAATGACCAATATAAACTAAATAATATTGATTTGACAGCTGTTTCTTTTCTTTGTATTAACCCTTAAGTGTGTGTGCCACCATTTGCAACGTGTGTGCGCACGTGGGGAGCCCTAGAACCCCACGGTCAAAAACGTCCGTTTTTGTTTCATTTTTATCCTGTTTTCAACAGTATTATTTTTTATTCAACTGTTAAATAAGTAAACAATGTTGCTATATGGAAATAATGATATACTTACATGCGATTTTATCTCGTGATCAATATTACTTAGTATTTCATATTGTTGTCAATTTTGCTTTTTATTATTGTCAAACTACTATTATTTGTAGTAGGCCTATTTATGTAAATTATATTATTTTTTATATTTTTGAATTTGTTATATACTTAAAACCTTTATTTTATATCAATAAAAAATAAATCAATAAATTATTTCCAAATAATTATATTTATATGTACTTACTGATTTTATATCCAATCGTTATCTGTTATATAACGGTAAAACGTTATAAAGGAAAAATGCACTCAGTTACACTCAGAAACTCAAATTTTATTTACACTCTGAATATTTAGTACTGAACATTAGTAAACAACTAAAAATTGACTTCAATCAGGTGTCCACAATTCTTGGTAGGATATGACTACTCATCTGATTCTGAACATGTCACTTGATTGTTTGATTGGCACGATTTGCAGAAAAAGTCCATGTGTGAGAGACACATTGGTCGTTGACACTTCGAACACTTTTGTTTTGTCTTAGCGTCTTTTTTTCTAGGGCAAGCCACACATCTTTGTTGTTGTCCTGGTCTTTGATTGATCCCTGAAGCTTCTTGAGTATTCTGTACAACAGAAACCTGAGAAATTGTAGATCGTAGTGTTCTAGGTAGTGTTTTCAGAGATGCTCGTTGAGCAACATTAGGCATTACTAATTTAGAGCCAATTTCCCTCAAAAATGCACTTCTCTTCAATGCCTTTTCACCTACACAATTATTTAGGTAGATTACCTGGGCATTTATGCCTGCAATGTCCAAAATTCTATAAAACAAAACTAAGGGCCATCTAAGAGACCTCCTTGATGTCGAATAGGTGCCACACTTTTCATCAACGACATCCACACCAGACTTTGTTGAATTGTTTTTTTGAACAATAGAACTTTGTTTTTTTTTGTAAAAGGTGATTATTTCGGGTTTCTTCATGTTACCAGAATCATTGTCAATTGCGGCATCAAAATGCATTGAAGACACAAGGACAACACTGTGATTTCTTTTGGGAGCGTAAGAAACAATGGTCATATTGTTATCAAACGCAAATATGCTGGAATTGTTTACCCTTTCCTTGGAAATAAGTTCTGGGGGCAGTTCTCGTTTGTCCTTCTGTACTGTTCCTACATAGGTCAACCCCTTTTCACACAATTCATTTACTAAACCTATGCTAGAAAACCAGTTGTCTGCGGTTATGTTTCTTCCAGTTCCTTCTACATTGCTCACAAGTCGAATAACTACGTCCTTCGGCTTGTTTGATTGTGAGTATGGGCTGTTTTCAGGCTGGGTCCCCACATATACTTCCATCTTATGAACATAGAACATTTTGGCATCCGTTATCGTAAATATTTTGATACCATATTTAGCAGGTTTACTTTTAATAAACTGTCTAAATGGGCATTTTCCTCTAAATGGTACTAATTGCTCATCAATGGTCATGAATGCACATGGGATATAATATTCAGCACAATTTCTGTTGAATCTTTCAAAAACCTGTCTAAATGCGGCTAATTTAACCTACGTCTTTCTCCCTGGTCGATCATTAATATTATCAAACCTAATACTTTGAAGTAAGAAATGAAATCGGCGCAGGCTCATCGTACAGTAAAAAACATCAATTCCAAATCCATCTCTAGCCCACATTTCTTAAAGGTTTTGGTGGCCTGATCTCATGGCTCCTGCTAATATCAATAATCCAAAAAAAGCCTTCATTTCAATTTTGTCGGTTTTTTTACCATCATGTTGCCGGGAGAATATACCAGATTTGTTTTCAATATAAACATTTGTACTATAAACAACAATTTCTAATATTTCTTCATCAATCATCAAGTAACATTCTACAGGTGTTTTTGTATTTTTAACTGCGTTCTTTGGACCTGGCAATCGTCTTATTATATTCACAGTACGAGCCCGAGCTGTTGCTGCTACAATTGGATTCCTTTTCCCGACTGTGAGTCCGTCTTTCCCGACCAAAATATTTTCTATAGTTCCAGTTCCTTGCACAACATCTTCTATTACTTGGTCTAGGGTAGAAGGATTTTCCACTTCAGTTGCAATTATATCAAAATCCATTTCAGAAACATTATCCGAATTCCCCGCTCCCCTAATCACTTCTTCTATCACTTGACTTGTCGTTTCTGAGATTTCTGTTGGTTCCCTGTTCCTTGACTCCTTGCGCTGAGCTGCAGAGGCTAATAATCTTGTCCTTGATTGGGTGTTCTCATCATCTGATGGAGGTATAACATCAGAATCACTGTCTGTATCCACTGGTTCAAAGTTGGGATCTGCGTCAGTGTCGTCAGCATCCTTGTCGTGGTCTGAAGAATCAGTGTTAGTGTTGTGGTCCGAAGCACTAAGATTTTAAGATTTAATATTACTATTTATTACTATATATTTAATATTAATATTTAATGGCTAAATTTTGGCAGTTTAATAATTTGAACCCTAGGTCATTTACCTGCAACTGGTATAAAGTCAGGAACAACCGCTTGGTAATCTCGACCAACTCGAATCTTCTCCGCTGAAAAATAATTTTTACATTAAAAAATTGTATCTAACAGGGGGTGGGACTTTTGAGACACAAGGTATAATAATTCAGATGTTCACTTAATGACTTTACTTAATTCCTTGAGAGGATAAATGAAGCTAAATGAGGATAAGGAAAGACCCAGTCAATGAAAACCGCCATGAAAACTTGTGGCTCTCTTTGATGATTGGGTTCTTTCAGAGATTCAGACATATGTTTTAGGGGCAAGGCTTCACTTTATAAACTATGTAGATTTATTACTGTGCCTGACTAGTAGTTGTCAGGTGTGGGACATGAGGTGAATGGTATGTTAATATTTGATCGAAATGATTAACATGTTTAAGTTCTCAAACAGTATACTTTAGACCCATTTACAGTGTTTTAAATCTATACTAGGGCAAAGATGTGATTTTAATGCCAAGATTTAGGAGTATTTTGTGTAGGCATAATTTAAAATAACAAGCTACATATATCGTAACCCATTACTCATTACACTCAACTTTCCCTTATGTTCACTTGAAAATACCCACCAGAGTGGGTCAGTGCCTTATGTATGTTAATACAACAATCAGGCCTACTTCTTACCAACCTATAACACTGGAATGTGATCTGTGTATTGAATGTTGTATTTTCCCTCATTGTCTTAAGTTAGTAAAAGTTGTACATTTGCATGAAAAGGGTGAAAAAGGTGACTATGCCAACTATCGCCCAGTATCTGTAGTACCAGTATTTTCTAAGGTTCTTGAGATTCTGCTGAATAACCAAGTATTAAAGTATTTTGAGAGTAATAGTTTGTTTTCCAACAGTCAATATGGTTTTAGACCTGAAAAGAGTACTAATATGGCTATAGTAAATTTTATGAAAGAATTGAATATTGATGATAAAAAAAATTGTAGCTTGTAATTTTTTTGATGTCGAAAGCATTTTAAACTATCGATCATGTAATTCTATTAATAAGCTTAAAGTTTATGGTTTTGACGACAAGTCTGTTAATCTTATTCAATCATATTTGTCTGAAAGGTTTCAATCTGTATATTATAGTGAATGTTTTTCTGAATATCTACAGGTTCATACTAGTGTACCCCAAGGGTCTATTTTGGGGCCAACTCAGTTCATTGTGTATATTATTGATTTTCCTTCAGCTTTCAGCAATGTATGTGTATCGTCCATTATGTATGCAGATGATCTAGCGATTCAAATAAGTTGTTCAAATCTTAGTTTAGTTGATCAATTGGCGTTTCATGTCAACTCAATTGCCGAGGATTGGACTGCAGCTAATGTGTTACGTCTGAATAAAGTAAAAACTCAAAGTTTAACATTTACCTTAAGTAACCATGCTAGTAGTATTGAAGTAAAATTTTTGGGTGTGTTGTTACAGTCTAATACATATGAAATGGGATTGTCATATTGTTAATGTGTGTCAAAGGATTTCTAAAAGTACCTTTATGATCAGAAGACTTAAATTAGGCTATCTGTAAATTTTAGATGTTTTGATGTCATTTTATTATGCATACATAGAAAGTCATTTATCATATGGAATAATAGTCTGGGGCTGTGATACTAATGTAAATAAACTTTTGATTTTGCAAAAGAGAATCATAAGAATTATATGTAGTGTTAGCTTTAGAACTCATTGTAAACCATTATTAAAGAAACTTGGTGTACTGACTTTTCCATCACTGTATTTATTGCAGTTGTTATTGTATATTAGGTTAAGTTTAGATCTCATTCCCAATAACAGCTCTGTTCATGATCATTTTACCAGACAGAGTAATTTTCTAAGATTAGACAAGGTAACTTCCCAACAAACATAAAATCAACCTTTGAATTGGGTAAGAAAATTTATACTGTAATATGTTACCAGAAGAAATAAAGTCTAGATGATAAGAAATTTTAAATTAAGTTAAAATCATTGTTGGTAGATCTAAGTGTGTATAATGTCAATGAATTTATTATGTACTGCAATCACTGTCAGAATTGATATTACAATAAGTTATTTATCATGTGTTCCATGTAAGCATGTACAGTTGACGATGCCATTCATGTTACTAAGTCTTACAGCAATAAAGAATTTGGTTTGATTTGATCTCCAATCATAAACTCTTCATATTTATGGTCAGGAGCCAAACATTTGAATTAGACAAGAGCTGACTTGTAATGACAGTTATTTTACATCATGATATTCCTGCAGGGTTTACTTTCCCCTTTCAGGCAATACACAATTAATTAGAAACGTTAAAATTCAATGGTCTGCTATTTATTTGACTGGGACTGTGGTGTGTCCTGTAATCAAGCTACTTGGAGGTTACATACTGTGGATAGTTGTATCCCAATTTTTATGCATAAACAAAACAAATTTCACTTCATATTGTAAGTTATGTAACTGATTCAGAAATAAAAAATCTATTGATCAATGTATGTTACAATGTTTGTAAGCCTTTGACAAAACTTCCAACTTCATTGAAATGATGTCACAGCAACTTTTGTATTGGCCTATTTCAAAATTTGAATATCCTAGCCCTGAATTGTGCTAAAACTCGGAATTTATAAAGTTTATACATCATTTTTTTTGTCTTCTATTCATTACATAGGACAATTTTTTAAACAGATTTTCATGCTTACAAGTAATATTATGTTATTACTTAGGCTTTCCTGAGTAAAATGATATAAAAAGTCATAGTAAATTATTTACCCTATTTCAAAAATATATTATTTTTAAAAATGTGTATGGAGCATAAAAAACCTTAGCCATTACAGAGTGGAGCTATTGCCAGTTTAAAGGTTAACGTCCACACTATTATATACTGTGTTAATCCGCAGAGACCATCCTCATATTTAGACCAGTTTGTGCAATGGCAGTGGTTTAAACTCCACGTTTAACTGTAGGTCCCTTAGATATGACATTGACTATTGGACTATTTATTAACAGTTCTGTCTGAGAAACATGTCAGACTTAGACAGTAATAAGACTACTAGATAGCGCCACAATCATCTTACACTTATTCCTCGTTCAAACTTGGCTTAAAATACCTACCTGGGTAAGTAACTAACTTAACTAATCTATATGGGATAGGGCAAGAGAGACTACCAATAGGACTACCGTAGGTCTAGGCTACTATTTTTTATGGAGAACATGTTCAGTGTTGCTCATTTTATCATTTCCTTCCATTTTTCTGATCATTTTATTATAGTTTCCATTGGTGATGAGTGAAATAATAGAATTAGCCTTCAGATAAGAAATTTACTTTCAATTTCATATGATTCTTACTGTTAATAAAATAAGACAACATTTAAAACCCTCCAGCTGCCCATCATTTCACTCTGGAATGCCACCTCATTTATGGCCACTTTTCAAGTTTTGTTTTAAAAAATCATAAAAATTGTGGATACTTACTATGCAAAGTATAACATAGCCTGTATTTTTGTGTTCAGTAAAAAACAGGCTACAATAAAAGCATAAAAATTACCAACTTACATATAACAAAAAGATTATTCACGACAACAAAAGAGCAGCACGACTCTGACACAACGCAGAAGCATACAGCTCGGACAGCTGTTGGCGCAACGTTGTAACCCTTGTAACTAAATGCAATCATATGATTTAATGCAAAGAGTAAAAAAAATTGTAAATACAACTAGGGACATAGATTCCTCCCTGGAGTCCTCCTCTTGACAATTGTATATATAAAAGTACATTTTCAATGTACTGTGAGCAGCTATGAGAAGATAAAGTTGCGTCGGTTTTATCGCCGGATTCCGGCAATTGGCAGTCTAAGCGGTGTAAAAAAATCACCAGAATTCGGTGAATAGCGGCTGGAGAGTTAATTGATTATACAAATTAAACAAGTACTTTTCTGCCAGAAATTTGATGCTACTTTTAAATCTCATAGGATTCATGACAGATTTAAAGCAATTTAACTTCAAAATTTCCAAAATTAGGCTACATGATAACATTACTGATTCTCCAGCTGCTAGATTATTTAGTTTGTGATGATTTTAAATATTAAAAGAGCTGTGAATTCAAGTGTAATGTTATAACACTTTTACAAGGCTTAATTAAAAGGAGCTACAGGGCCTATCCCCCATACTTTTTAATACTCAGCAGTAGAGTTAGGATGAGTAAAGGACAGACTAATCATACGTTAAGGCACTCAAAATAGCTTCAAATAATATTTATACGGATAAATAGTTGCCAAACATTATTATTAATTTAGTTATACATAAAAAATATTGAACCCTATCTTACCTTCATCTTCGCTACTGGATTCTGATGCGTGTCCATTAGGGCTTGGACCGCGGGATCTTCTTCCATTACGAAGGCTTTCTGAATTTCTATCAGCTAGTACCATTTTTAAGATCGATGGTAAAATGTTTTGCCCAAAGATAATCTAAAGATAAATTTTTCAAAATCCCTAACAATATTCACATACACAACATTTGAGTGATGGTTACCTTCAGCTTCAGGGGACCGTAGTTTGTTCAATGCTTTCAGTATTTGTGGCACATTTTCTTAAAGCCAGATAGTGTTTCCTTACTAATACTATAT
This sequence comes from Nephotettix cincticeps, assembly GCA_023375725.1. NCBI lineage: Eukaryota > Metazoa > Arthropoda > Insecta > Hemiptera > Cicadellidae > Nephotettix > Nephotettix cincticeps. The sequence goes on from CM041791.1 coordinate 104,446,641, forward strand.
TAAATATTTCCTAATATATGTATGGGTAAGGGGCTGGAGCATAGGATGGTATATTTAAAAGAGGAACCAATTTTAGCAAGAATATTTATTTTATGTAATTACCATAAAAGTGGCGCCACATATCTGGTTCCTTCACGTATATTACTTATTATACAAAGATGATCAAGTAATTAATTAATATAATGTATTAAGAAAAGATTTCACTAGTAATTAATAACTTTAGAAACAAGATATTTTAATGTCTTAATATAAATAAATCGATTTAGGTAGCTATAGCTCTACTATTACTCTCAAAGTGGTTACAGAACTGGTTCAACATGGTTGCCTCAAATGCCCTTCAAAGACAGGTATTACAGAAATTGGCCTATAGCTTTCCATCAAGTTCCTATGGCCCTTCTTTCTTTTAAACTGGAACTGTTCTAGATGTTTTAAGTACATCAGTTAAAACACCCGGCAGAAGGCAGGAATTGAACAGGTGCGCTAAAAGTGGAGGAATCACATGGACAATTATCTTGACAGATTCAGTAGACATATTAAAAACATTCTTACTACTAGAATATTTAAAGCTATTATTTGTATGACTAATTTTAGAACAAATTGTTAATTGATATTTTAACATATTCTCTGCGCCATGAGTCACGAATGGCTCATAGCACTAATGCATCTGGTGCGACTAAAGGTCATATGGATTTGGATAATATACACACGTCTAATTACCTACTTTGTAATGAATTCAAAAACAAACTCCGAAGTTACCTTATGATTTAGAGTTTTTATCATAGAAAACAGCAATTCCACAAAAAAGGTGATGACTACAGCGACTAAATGACCACTCAATTTTTGAAAGCTGAAATGATATAAAAAAACTAACATAACTAATGTCTGGAATTCTAATTTCCAATGCCTAAATGGTTTACAAACATCTTCAATGTGTGATATTGACTTTGTTGCGATATTTTCCTGTGTAATTTATATTTTTAGATTCAGTATTTTTCAAGTACATCCTGGGCCTGAATGAGTCATCCGTAACTTGCGTACTTGAGACCAAAAGAGTACTTCGATCTAGTGAGATCGGCAGTATTGATTGCCTCACATTCATTGAGATCATTGTTCAAAATCAGAGTCACCGCCATCAGTGGCATTAGCTTGTAATACAGAGTAAGAGTGTCACAAACCACTGGTAGTTCGTCGCACATGATCTTTATGAGAAACTTTAAAACATATAATGAACGTGTGAACGAAGTACTCCAGGATACACTAGTTTCATTAAATTTATATGATTTCTTAAAGTTTAGTTTTTAAGGGAGAAATTTATTATTGTGATCCGTGTTTAACTGCAGAACGGATATAATTTATTTCATTTCATTTATTTGTTTACGGTTTATTGTAAAAAGTAACTTATTTTGTGTCCTAAAACTGCATAAATACAACCTATCTATGGCACAAAATACAGAAAGGTTGTTATACTGCTAATAAAGTGACGGATTAACATGATATTACAACTATAATTTGAAATACATTATTTTTTGGATTAAATTTTGGTATGTTTAAATTAATTTTATTCTTAATTATATAATCTGCAAGGTGCTTATTTATTATTTACTCGTCATATCTAAAAGTTTATATAGTTAAAGACAAGTTATTGAAACAAACCTGATGCAGATTTATTACAAAAACGATGGAAGATTTGGAGGCTAGAATCTTACCCCAACCCACAGAAAAATGCTGTTAGGTGGGGAAATCAACCTAGGCTTATTGGGAAGGAAATTGAGTACCTCCATTATCAACATACAGTACCAACAGTAGGTTTACGATAATAAAGGTAAGATATGAAGGAAAGTAGGATAGGTGGGTGTTGACGGGTATTCGGGTAGACTGACCATATGCCCAGAGGTAGACCCTCCACCCTGCTTGACCCTTGATTTCTAGGGGCTATCTTTTGAGGATGAGTTTGCTGCTGCAATATTGCATGAGCTTGATCTTATTGTAGTTGCCATATATGTATAGATCACCAAATGGCTCGATAGATTGTTTTCTTAGCCTGCTTGAACTTTTTTGGGGTTCTTTATTTCATTTGGCCTGTCTGTAATTATTGGGACTGCCATAACATAGATTTACTCCAGGCAGGGAAGGATTCAAGGGATTTCCTGTATACACTTCGTAGCTTTGGATTTTATAATAGTATTTTTTGCATACCAGGGGCAAAGCCTCCCTTGACTCATTTTTAACAAATGTTGACTCTTGAAATTATGATGTTGAGGTCAGCAAGGATCAGATTGCGGACCACAGGCACATTTTCCTTAAGCTAAATTGATAAGGATGATAAGGAAATGAGATAAGGATAGACTATGTCCTAAGACAAAATCTGTAACTTTCACATTTGTATGAGCATATTTTATGTCCTTTCCGTGACGACATTGCAAGTCAAGTAGAATCGTGGTTTAAAGAAATTTGGGGACTCCCAGAAAATGATGCGTTTAACAACCTTTTTCATAACTTAAAGGATAAGTTTTACATTCATTTTCCGGTGAAAAGAAAGACAGTTGTTACATATGACAATCTTCATGGTAGTACCAAAATTAAGCTATCTAATTGGTATATATTGATGAACTTGCAAATCTAAAAAGGTACATACTCCTAGTGCATGAGAAGAAAAGTAGGCCTTGAATTACTCCTTTTCTACAGAACCTATACGTAAACAGTACCGTCGAAAACTGAAGAATGTGAAACATGCAGCAGTGGCTGATAAAATATAAAAGTCTCCAAACCCATGTAAAACAGCTTGGTGCCGTATCAACAGAAGCAGAACCAGTTCTAGGGGTATTGATCATACATGAGTTTGCTTCCACTGAGGAGTTAAATAGACTCTGTTGATGGTATTGTGAGGGGAATTCCTCTAAATAATAATAATTATATTAATAGCATTCCTGTGACCAATGTAAATTTTCAGTGGAAAATGGTTAATGCCACAGACATTGTAAATGCCGGTGCTGTAATACACAGTTTTTTTTCGAGATTTAAAGTAATAGCCGAGATATTTCATTTTTTATTTCCTTTCTATCTAATATAGAGGGTGCTCATTAAAGTCGGGGACAAACTTCGAGGAGTGATAGCACAAAAAATTTCTTAAAAAAATATGTCGAAAAATCCTTCGTTTAACCGCTAGCCGCCATTTTGTATTTTATACAAAAAACGTTATTATCAAGAACTATTTACAATACAGAAACCAATCTTTGCACACATATTATTTAGCTGAAGATAAAAATATTCTCAAAGTATCATTTAGTTTGCTTTTATACTTTCAAAATGGCGGCGGTTGAAAATCTTTTAATTTAAATAACAAAAAATCAATAACTTTATAGAATTTTTACTAGAGCTAAAAAGATAGCAATTTTAATTTCAAATCTAATATAATAATTTCTTGGTGAACGAATTCCGTCCACGGATAGGCGAGTAAATGCAATTTTAATGTTAGATTACAGGGCCTACACGCCACCGCGGCGTGGCTGTGGCGAAGAAGCCGCGTTGTACCAGCTGAACTCCGCTTCTTAGCCACGACCGCGCCGCGGTGGCCCTGTAATTTAACATTAAAATCGCATTTACTCGCCTACCCGTGGACGGAATTCGTTCACAAAAAAATCATTTATCTTTTTTATCTCTTGTCCAAATTCTATAGTTTCTAGTATGTTTTTTTTGTAATTTAAATTCAAAGATTTTTAACCGCTGGCATTTTGAAAATATAAAATCAAACTAAATTATACTTTGAGAATATTTTTCTTTTTGACAAATAAAAATGTGTGTAAGTTTGTTTTCTGTATCTTAAATAGTTATTGATGTACTGTATAACGTTTTTTGTATAAAATACAAAATGGCTAAACATAGGATTTTTCGACATATGTTTATAGGCAACTTTTTATTTATTTTGATGAGTACTATCACCCCTAGAAGTTTGCGCCTGACTTTAATGAACACTCTGTATATACGATGCCTTGTGTAACTCACTGACTCACTGGTGATATGAATTCTAACCTACTTAAAGAAGTGTTCTCCACTTCCAAGTGGAGACTTGAAATTCGGCACGAAACCTTCCTTTTGGTCCACAATTGACAGGAAAATTGCCAAATATAACAATTTCCTATTACGACCTGAGGAAAAAAATTTTCCCATATAAAATGCATTGGGTTTATTTAGTGAAATGCAAGGTTTCACTTTTTCGCTCAAATGACTTCCTGATGAGCTAGACTTGAAATTTTTTATGAACATTCCTAAGAGGATACTTTGAATAATTGTGTAAATGGATTTTGTAATTTTTAATTTTTACTACCCCCAAAAAATTTTAAACTTAAACAAATCAATTTTTCGGCTATATAACTTTGAGGAAAGATCCTATAGGAAAACGGAGGGTACTTTGCTCCATAAACTTTTCACACCGCCCTGTGAAAAGTTTGAAAAGTTGAAAAGGTTGAAAAGTTTTACAACTCTGGTCCCTTTAAATTTTTTCATATTTTGCCCCTTAACCCATAAATAGCGCTTCTTTTCTGAAAATTGACTTTTTCTTGCTCATCTATTTTTAATGACAGGTTTTTAACAGTATGTTCTTTTAGTTTGAATTTTAAAAATAATGGCGATGTTAAAAGTTTTACCAACAATCTATTTACAGTTTGGCTTTCCCCTAAACAAGTGCCTAGACAAGAAGTGAGCCCTGAGGGCGTAAGCCAAATTTAGGCCTAGCCTGTTTTAATGTGACAAACGGTTCCAGGTTAGATTCCTAAAGAGTAGAGGAGGTTTTTTAGTGGGTAACCTCGATTCTTAAGGGAGTCCCACTCTACAGGCTGTCCACCTGTGTGCATAAAGCACTCCTTCCGCCTCTGCAAAAAAAAAAAAAACTACAAGCGATTATGCCGACAACTAGAACGTGGGCCTAGGGTTGGAGCCCCCAGCGAGCGAAGCGAGTAGAGTATACTATGATAACCCCTTCTACAATGTGAATTCATAGTTAAAACAATAACTAAACATTAAATAATACAAATTTATGAAACGATAAGAAAAGAACATTTAGTGAACTCACCTATACTTTGCCTAAGCATTTTACATTGCATAGCACAGTAAAATGTGGCTTCAATGAATGTTTATGCAATTTGGTTTTCCTTTGTGCTTTATTAATATACAATTTATATGTCATTCGTCCACAGAAAAACCTTTTACTTCAAAATCTGTCTCATAAATCTAACCTACTACTATGGTCCAATGCTGAAAGGACCAAAAGACCTGCATATACCTGAAAGACCGAAGCTGGGTTCACTTTTATTTATATTTATATTTATATTATTGATATTCCCCTTCCATAAAAAGCTTCCCTGGTTATGCAGACGATACTGCCTTACAATGCCAAAGCTTTCTGATATCTATAAGCTATCTCTAAAATTTTTCATTTATTGATTTTGGTAAATTGTAAATTTAGTCCAAATTTGAGTCAATGTGCTGAAAACTCATCTTTATAACTATATTTTCATATAGACTGTTGATGATATCGATACCACTACCAGATGCAAACTTTGGGGAGAACACTTAACTTACCATTCTCCCTCTTCAGTCCTTCAGTTTGACTTCACAGCCAAACTGAAGTCACAGAGTCAAATTAATTAATATACCAGTAATTGTGCCAATAATTATTGTTGTACAGACAGTTGAAAAAATCCATCTGGGGTGACAGCTACCGACTGCTACTTAGAGCTCATCATTGAAAATAATAAGTATTGATATACAATAATTTAATTTGGCACTGTTCTAAAAGTGCACACGATATTGTCTAAATTACAAATGAAGTCAAGGTACAATAATGTACTAACGAAACAAGATTTGCAATGCAAAATAGTTATATTTTATTTTGTAAAAAATTACAACCTTAAAAATGTTGTACATGAACATCTTATTAAGTTTTTAAGAAACAGGAATTATGTGGCAGGAACAAAAACTCCAAAGTTTTGCTCCTATAAAAATATGAAATACAACAAAGATTGACCACAAAAAATAAAGTAACACAAAATGAACTGAAGTTGGAAGGTTATTTATTAATGTTGATCAGCGTTGCTATAGATCTTCCCCTGAAAAAAGAAATACATTTACAGGTCAATAATTATAAAATAAAATTACAGATAAAGTTAAAACACAAACAACCAAATTGAATTCAACTTTAAAAGAATTGTTTATTTGATGATTTAAATGTTAGAAATTAATTTTGAACCTTTTAAAACAATTTAATTATTCTAATTACCCCTGGACAAAACTTGGTACAGTAGTGTTTAACTGAGTTAATGTGGACCGTAAAAATTTTAGTTAGCCCAAAACTTGGTTAACATAGAACTCTTAATAAGAATAAATAATATAAAATAAATACCCCCGTCGCAGCAGACCTGCGTACTCAGCGAATTTCCAAATCAACAATATAATAATAATAATTTGTTTTTGGGTAGGCTTGGTTAACACGAAACCCCAGTTAACCAAGACTCAGTTAACCCTCTCCTGGTCAAACGCCTCAGATCACCTTGGCTCTCAACCCATGACGTGCTGCTCTCTAGTGGCTATTTTAGGAACTACTATGACTTGTGTTGCATTCTAGCGGATTCATTGGGAACTATATAAACCCAATAGCGATCACAGTATATCATATTGCTTATATGATTAATAATTAATCATATAATTATTCTAGCACGACCAGATGCTATTAACCCTTGCCGGGCGGATGACGAGATTTCTCGCAGCACAGTAGGGTCACACGGCGCGGAAACCAAGTTTTTTTCACTTTCAGTCATTTCGTCACATTTACTGCGCTGTAGTTGGCGAAACAACCAATAGAGTGCATGGTAATGTTGCTTTAACCTCTAGTGACTGAAATTAGATGTTAAGCGACTTTGGCCTGTATTCTAGCGCTCCCGTACTGCTTTTGACAAGAAAATTAACAGGCCACTACGACCAGCTGTATTCACTGTTCCAATTGTTGTTTGTTGACATCCATTGATGTGTGTTTATTTGTGTTGTGTTTGAGAAGTAAACAGATAATGTAATGTAAATGTTTGAGAATCTAAATAATAAAATAAAAAGTGAAACATGGCTCATCCAGACGATCCGGAATTTGATGAGATGAGGCGTAATAAGAACTCATAAATAGGTTAAGTGAACGTATTTAATGACCTAACCTCACGTACCAGAACAAAACAAAACAAAACATTTCTAAATAACAATGTTAAACGTTGCCTAGCAACATGTCAGCTGGTCGCCACACAGCCCCCCGCGGAGACCTGAGGTGAAACTTCACCCGTTTTGCAGCACTGCGGACGTAGGAGGAGGGCGTTGGATCCGTGGCGATGAAAGCAGGCTTCACCCGATCAAGACTGATGCGTCGTTCAGTGCCGTTGATGAGGATCGTTATAGTCTTGTCGTCCCATGTAATCCCCTACAATCAGCGGTCACAAAGAACTTTGTGGAGGGGCCTCACCCACCAAGAATTTTTAAACAAAATTAAAAATCTCAATGAACATGTTGGACAGATGTTTTTTGTAAATTCTTCTGTACTAAGTCAACCTCAATCTAGTTATGTTAAGCTACCTATTTTAGAAAATTAAGTGATAAATCTGTTGGAAAATCTTTAAGAATACTACAAGTTAATATGCAGTGTATTCGAAATAAGCTATTAGAACTAGAACAATTTTGTATTTCTGAAAAAATTGATATTATTTGTATAGCAGAGCATTGGTTATTGGCTGGGGAAGTTGATTTGTATGTTCCTCAAGGTTTCTTACCGGGTAGTTTTTTTTGTAGGAAAGTAAAAAAGAATGGTGGAGCTGGAATATTTATTAAACAGGGTCTTGACTATAAGGAAATTGTATTAGACGACTTCTGTGATGAATTACATTCAGAATTTTCTTGTATAAAATTAGTCAAAGAGAATGTGGTAATAATGAGTTTATATCGATCACCTCGGGGTAATATGGAAACCTTTTTTAAAAATTTTGAATTGGCAGTTAACACTTATAACGAAACATAATTTTTAAAACGTTAAGAGAAACATACGGTCAATTTGACCGTCACTGTGCTTTATTGGTGTTTAGTGTGTTTATTATTGTTTTTATGTATTATTTGGCAATCACATGAGTAACAAATGATGTTTTACAACATTTTATGACAATTCATATTTATTACGCATAGATCATGTGACAGAAAAAAATGAAACTCCAAACTCCACGCTCAAGACGACCAGCTCTGGCCTCGGGAAAAAATCCGAATAGGATTGTTGCCCAAGGCCATATTTGTGGTCTTATAGTGGGTAATATAGCTGTTATTTTACTTCTAGCAGGTGTTTTTTTTGTTTGTTGCGTTTTACTACAACCTTTTACCGCTTATACAAGGTATATTCGACCGACGATTGCCAGCCGGTAAGCGAAACATGCGGTAAATCTGACCGACCGTATTCACACAATTCGTCCAATATGAACGACAACGTCGCACCAACTAGTTGGAAATGACCAAATATTACGGAGAGGGGTTTGGGGGGAAGGTACTGGGGTTGACAGCCGTCAAGGTCAAGCAGTTTAGCCACTATTACGTAGTAAAATTACCGATCGGTCAATTTGACCGATGTTTCATTTTAAGTGTTAAGAAAATTACGAATAGTAGCACCTTAGTAACTGTCTGTGGAGATTTTAATATTGAATTGGCTAATATTCAAAATCAAAGTTCAAAAAGTTTCTCTAATTTACTGAGATCTCTTAACTTATTTTGTACTATTCAAACCCCTACTCGTCTAAATTCATGCATTGATAACATTTTGGTAAATTTTTCTCGTAACCTATTTGAGGTCACCTCTTTTGAGGGGTATTTTGCTGACCATAATTCACATGTAATAGATTTATGTATAGATAGTGCTAATTTAATGTCTAATACTAATAGTCAAAGTAGCAAGTTATATCAAAGAAAACAGACTGATAATGAAATAAAACTATTTACTGACATGTTAAATAATACAAACTGGGAAATAATTAATGAGTATGATTCTGGAAATTTGAGTGTTGAGCAATTATTTGATGGATTCTTTAAGTATTATATTGATCTTTGGCATTATTGTTCACCTGTAGTAAGTAAGTCAAACAAATTTAATAAGAAAGTTAGAAAAGTAAGGTGGTATAGCCTACTGATGAGCTATCTGCAGAAAAAAATGTTGTGATGCACTTATTTGGTGTTTATAAGTATCTAAGAATGATTGGTTCTGAGCAGACTCAATTGGCTTACACTACTTATCTGGAGAGTAAACGTAATTATAGACGTAAACTGACTGAAGCAAAAAGGCAAGCCTGTGAGAACTTTATTGAGACAGCCCCTAACAGGTGTAAAGCTGCTTGGGATGTTATTAGGCTAGAGAATTCATCTGGTAGCTCACAAGAAATAAATCTAGATCCTGAACAACTGAATAGATTTTTCCTTGACTCAGTAGTTGAACTTTCAGGTAACATTCCTCAAACTAATACTTCATTCTCTGATCTCCTTGGAGAAAGTCCCAGTCCTCCTAATTCTTTTCATTGGCAAGCTGTAAATTCAGAAGATATAACTAATGTAGTTTCTAAACTATCAAATTCTAAAACCATGGATGTATATTTTTTGTCAAATTATATAGTAAAGAAAACAATTGATGTCATTAAGGAACCTCTCTCTTATGTCCTAAATAGATGCTTTAAAGCTGGGTACTTCTCTGACCTACTTAAATTATCAAAAGTAATACCAATATATAAAATACCCCCGTCGCAGCAGACCTGCGTACTCAGCGAATTTCCAAATCAATAATATAATAATAATATATGACAAGTTTTATAAAAATCTGTCCATAACCATGAGAATTATTTGCCTATATACTCCATAAGATTAACATGGGAAAGAGTGTGCAGGTTAGCTGCTGTGAGAAACACTGAAAGTAGTCATTTCCACCATAAATAATTTTTATCTTAACATTCATACCAACTTTCATCAAAATCTGTCCATAAATAAAGGAGTTTGCCTATTCCCTATATGATTAATATGGGAAAAGAGTATGCAGGTTTGCTGCCATGATAAAACACATAAACTATGATTTTTAAGCATAAAAGGATAGATCTCAAACACATGAAGCTAAATATCAAGTTTCATAAAAAAATATTGATTTATATGGGAAATATTAATTTTTACCTATCCTCCATAAGATTAACATTGTAGCCCCACAATACAACGTACTGTGTTTAGATTTTTTAATATCTCGGTAACCGTTGGAGATAGAGAAAAACTTTAAGGAACTTAATTGTGTAGTTTTTAAAGCTGATTCCAATGGTGAAATATAAAATTAGAAATTTTTCAAAATTACATGGGAAAAATGCAAAAAACCCCATTTTGGGGTACAAAACCCCCCCAAACTACCCGTTCCTATTGACCGATATGTCTGGTTTACGAACTCGTCCGAGCATTTGTAGGAATACACGTCTCTACCAAATTTGGTCTCGATCGGACCATTTTTACGAGAGTTATCGTGCTAACAGACACATACATATATATATATATATATATATAAATTTTAACGACTATTGTTTTTGGACTCTGGGCACCTAAAGAAGAAAAAATAACATGGTCCCGGGCTTAAGTTTTACCATGAGACCTACGGTAATAGCTTCTTTCCTATGGGAAATTCGCTAAAAGGAGACAAGTTACTCCTCCAAAATTATAGACCAGTTTCAATAGTCCCTATTTTTTCTAAAATTTTTGAATCCTTAATGTATAGGCAGCTTTCTTTTTACTTTGAACATTCAAATCTTATAACTAATTCACAGTTTGGTTTTAGAGCTGGTCGTTCAACAATAACTGCTGTAATGGAGATAGTGAACAGCTCTCTTGATGCACTTGATAAAAGAGAATCTGTTGCTTTATCATTGATGGATCTCAGCAAAGCCTTTGATTGTGTGCCCTTTAATATTATTTTAGAAAAACTAAAATTTTACGGAGTTTCTGAACATGCATGCCACCTTATTTTGTCTTACTTGACAAATAGGAGGCAATTTGTCTCGGTTAAGGGTGTAAATTCTGCAGTATCGAAAATTACATTGGGAGTACCTCAGGGCTCAGTTTTGGGGCCATTTTTCTTTTCCATAGTCATTAATGATCTACCAAAAAACAAAGAGGTTGGATCTGTCATCTATGCAGATGATACAACTCTTTTTACCAGTGAGTCAAATTTAATGAATCTTCAACAGACTATAGAATCAGCTGAACTGAATACATTGAATTGGTTTTCCTCAAATAAATTACTATGTAACCAACAAAAAACTCAAAAATTAGTGATCAGTTTATCTCATCAATTACAAAATTTTGAAACAGTAAAATTATTAGGCATAAACATAGACTCAAAACTGAATTGGACCGCTCACATTAATAGCCTATGGAGTAAATTGTCTCGAATAAGCTATCTTCTGTGGAAATTAAAAAATCTGTTATCTGTTGAATATTTGAGAGTGGCTTACTTTGGGCTATTTCAATCTCATATTTCATATGGGCTTATTCTCTGGGGTCATTCATCGGCGGTACATGACATTTTGATAATTCAAAAGAAAGTCATCAGAACTCTGTGTGGAGCTGGTTTTTTGGACCATTGCAGACCACTCTTTATGCAAACAAAAATTTTAACCATAATAAATTTATACATATTTCATATTTTAATCCATAAAAAAACGTATTTAAATTTATTTATCACTAGAGAAGAGATTCACAGTCATAATACACGAAATAAATCTAAAATTAATATACCACAACACAGGCTGACTAAATTTGGATCTTCTCACAGAGCCAACTGTATTAAATTTTATAACAAACTAGATGAGTCTGCTCGAATTGCATCTTTTAATATTTTTAGGAAGAAAATTTTGCAGTGGCTATCAGTCAATCCTTTTTATTCGACTGACGAATTCTTAAATTGAGAGGTTGACTTAGTTTTTTAGTTTAGATTTCTTTTGTATAAAATATTTTGTCTAATTAATTTTATAGAATACTGTAATAATTTAAGATTTTTAATTGCAAATATTCCTTTACAACTGAATTGTGACTATGCCTATTTCACTGTACTGTGGTCAATGGCAATAAAGCATTTGTATTTGTATTTGTAATGACAGGGTGCAGGCCGGTGAAGGGTGGCTCCAGGGAACTCCGAACTCTGTCATCCCTAAGGAACACGTGCTCGCAAGATGAACACGATGCTCTTGGAACACGAATGGAACCTGAGAGTTATGACGCTTAGCTGGAACTGGTCGGAGTTCTGACATCTGTTGACGGAGGTGGACGACGAAATTGTTGGTATCATCATGATGTTTTGGGCCGGCTGCAGGGATGAGGAATTTCGATGGCAGGCGTAAGGATTCTTCGTTGACCAGTTCAACAGGGGAAGCTTTGAGGTCTTCCTTTATAGCACTGCGCAAACCCAGTAAGACTAGTGGTAACCATGTCTTGTGGGTATGACAACGGAGGGTGCTCTTCAGCTGACGGTGAAAGTTTTCGACCATCCCGTTGGCGCAGGGGTGGTAGCTGCAGGTACGACATCTTGGAGTTGCCTAGGGCCCGAAATAGTTGAGACTCAAATTGTATGCCTTGGTCGGTAGTAATGCAAACAGGAGTGCCAGAGGGAGAAATCCAGCAGTGTACGAGAGTGTCGGCGACCTCTTCGGCTTGTGTGTACGATGGCCAAACTTCAGGCCATCTGGTAAACCTGTCGATTTGAGACAATATCGGTAACCTTTAGCGTGGCTAAGTGGACCGATTAGGTCAATGTGAATTTGTTCGAAACGTGAAGAAGGCACGACGAAGGTTCCGGTAGGGGTATGCACATGCCGGGAAAACTTGTTTCGCTGGCAATCCAAACAGGTTCGTGTCTAGGCACGGCAGTCTTGTTGTACTCGTGGCCAAACGTAGTGTTGAGACACAAGATTAGCAATAGTGCGTGTTCCGGGGTGACTGAGACCATGTAAGGCGTCGATGATAGGCGTTGTAAGGATGAGGTCGGCCCATTCCGGTATCACAATACAGCGATACTTCAGAGCCAGGAACTCTGATTGTCTCGAGGTTTAGAGCTGAGCCACGTTGGAGCAGATCTTGGAGTTCTGCATTATCCTTTTGAGCGTCCGCAAGAGCGACGAAATCTATGGAGTTGGCTGCAGTTACGGAGTCGACGCGACTCATTGCGTCTGCGACAATGTTTTCAAATCCGCTCATGTGACGAATTTCCGTGGTGAACTGAGCGATGAAGGACAGCTGATTCAACTGACCTAGGGGCAGTTTACATGAGCTTGCAGAAATGCGAATGTTAGTGGTTTATGGTCGGTGAAAATAGTGCAGTGTTGAGCCTCGAGTATATGTCGGAAATGCTGGACAGCGAGGTAGACGTTGTGTCCAGAGTATGCGAAGAAGTTGGTCGGGCACAATGTTAGAAAAGGATTGGAGATATCGGAGGAGCTGCGATGGTGCTTGGAAACAGCTACACAATTAAATAGTTCCGTTTTTAGAACTGTGTACAGCACGTCGGCATGCGGGTTCGTATAACATCCTCGATTTCTTTTGCCACTTGTACATCAAGCTGGCCAATGACGTGAAGGTATCAGGTCACCTTGTCGGTAACGTGGTGAAGTTTAAATTGGGCTTCAACTAGTGCAAACCAAAGTTGTGACTGCTTGCGGGCGGAAGTTTTATGTGACCGGGTCGATTCTCTTGCTCCATCTGGACGTCGGTCGTTGTTTGCTGATTAATGCGCTGACAATTTGATGTCGGTGAAGGTTGTCGGCGTCGGGGCATCACCAAGATGAGGCGTAATAAGAACTCATAAATAGGTTAAGTGAACGTATTTTATTGACCTAACCTCACGTACCAAAACAAAACATTTTTAAATAACAATGTTAGACGTTGCCTAGCAACGTGTCAGCTGGTCGCCGCAAGTTCGTAAATAGACTTATGACTGTTTCGAGGCGTATCATACGATGGAAAACTATGTTTAGTGGTAATGTACATAATATCTTTTTACTTTATTAACATGCTTCTTCTTACTGTTTTCATGTTTAGAATCAATATTTTTTTATTTATTTGACCATTTATGTAAGCCTACAAGTTTTATTACAAGCGGTCAGAATTTTTGGCAAAAATAACTTTTTTAGATACCTGAAAAATAATGTTAAAATGTTCAAGATGAAGCCCTCCTGCGATGGGGCCTTATTTTTCAACGTTTTTCCTGGATGTCTGAAAGCTATAGAGCCACAAAATCTACAAAACAAGAAACAACTAACCCTATGGCTCCTTTCTACACCTTTCTACCTTTCTACACCAAGAAGAGATTCTTGAAGAACAAAACACCCTAGCTCAACACTCAGCTCCAGATGTCTAGTAACACTATAGTATTTTATTAGCGAATTTCCTATAGAAAAGTGATCTATTCACATGACCCACGTCTATTCGGACGAACTTTTCATCCCCTCCTCACCACGTGGGTTTGTAGAGGGAGTGGAAGTAGGTAGTTAAGGTAAAATAATTGTAATAATATAATAATAATTGTAATACGATGATTGTAAAATTTGTTACCATGAGCTCTTCATCTCTCAAGTGGAGTACATTGTTATAGAGTATTCTTCTTCTCTTCAGAACGTTTTTTGTAGTTAAAAACATATAAACTACTCAGGGATCCATGACGGAGCATACTTAAGAGTCTAACTGTGAGAGTGCGTGAGGTGGCGGACTGGCGGTGACGCTCGGTCCCACGTTCACTCGACGGTCGTCCGACAACCGTCATTTTGACACCGTGCATAAAAGCGTGATATTTACCTCAGCGCCTCATGACGTCCGCCCGACGACTGTCGCTTGACGCTGTGCATTAAAAGGGCCTAAGCCCATGACCATGATAGAAATTCACAACCTCTTAACAATAACAGCTGATATCATTAGTGTCAGTTTAATATAATTCTGTAAACTTGTTCCTTTCAGTAATATCTTAGACAAGCAAATGACAATGTAATCTGATTATACAAACGAAAATTTGGGGGGTTTGTATCCTGAAAATGGGGATTTCAATTTTTCATGTATAATTTTGAAAAAATCAAATTTTCTTTTTTACGTAGGATTCAGCTCAAAAACACATAATTTAGGATTTGTATCATCGTTCTGGGTCAATCCTTTACTGAGATACTGGTATTCAAAATGATAAAATACTGTTCGTTGTCTGTCATGTCAATGTTAATCAAACGGAGAATAACTAAAAATCATCAGTTCCTCACTTGATGCAAATCTATCAAGTAACGTTTGATTAAAATAGTGCATCTTAATTATTATGACCTCGCCTGTAACGTCTACATGGATATAACATCATTTGTTTCTAAATCTGCCCAAAGAGAAAGAGAAAAAAAGAGAAAACATTGATAACACCTTGGATTTTTTGTCAGTAAATTAAAAACCCTTGCATATAATGTCAACAAAATCTAGTCACAAGCAGAAAAGAAAACTCTGCAAAAATGGTTAACAAAGGTGACGAACGTGACATAGTACAAGGTAAGTGTGTTCATCAGCGACACATAAATCTATTTTCGGGTACAGCATTCCCCCAAGCCTCCCTCACAGTTTCACCCCTTCCACTTCCCTACACTGACATCATCTTGTGTTCATGAGTTGCACGCAAACAACCTGCCGGGTGGAGACAGTGACCACCAGCGGAGACAGTGCTACGCGCGGAATTTCCTGCGCGTAGCAGCTGTATTACTTTGATAAAGTGTCAACAATGGTTTGGTCTCTTGAATAACGTTATAACCAAGTTACAATGTAAATCAGGGCATAAAATAACATGTTAACTGGGCAACATAAGTGTCTTTGTCGCCAAGAACATTGATTATACATAGTCGATGATTGATTTTGATTGATTAACGTATTATCAAATGCACTGGGGTTTCAAATTATTTTATAAAATTTAGCACTAGAATCTTATTTTATTCAAAATTAACTACTTTTCTGAGGCAGCTTAAAATTGTAATTGTGTTTCTTTCACATTGGTGAACAGAATTTTCAAGAGCAAAAATACAAATTGAGAAACCATAACGTAATACTAGCTTTCAAGACAAAAAATAATTTACTAACGTGTACAGAAAGTGTGCAGGAAGATATTTTAAGTGTTTATAGTATTGATATTAGTATAATTTATTACTATTTTAATTTAATAGCTTAAAAAAATTAAAGTAAACTTATAACAGGTACTGAATTCTATTTAACTACTTAAGAAATAAAATACAACAAAAACAATTGAAAGATTTTTAATATTTCATGATTACCAGTTTTTAGACCTTTATAAATATAAAATTTGTTACCTTTATTTGCCTGTAGATCTAAAAATATCGGTAGAATAAAGAATATTTTTAGATCTAGTTAATAAAGGTAACAAGTTTTAAATTGAAAGATTGTTTAGCAAAATTAGGAGACAGAAAAAAGTCCTAATTTAGTATTGTTCCACAAATATCTTTATTTATCATTATATGCAAAAAAGATCTGTTAAGGGAAAAGCAAGTGTCTTTTTCTTAATAAAAAAGGCTTGAAACTTTGATTTAAGGCATCAGTATTTTTTAATTTTCCCTGGCCTGGGACTTGGGCCTCACCAACAGACTCCCCCGAATCTTCCTTCCACTGTCGCCCATTGAAAATCTCTTAAAGTATGCTCTGATGTATATCCATAAAACCTCAATTTAATGTTTCTTTTGGCACTTAACCAATGCACTCATTTCCCATATAATTCTTATGGAGAATATATTAATTGGTATAACCCATTATTGACATAAGATGATCAAATTTGGTACATGATTTAACTTGGTTAACAGCCTTAGTATAAGCATATTACCATGTAAAACAACTCGTAGAATCTACAGCAGCAATCATGGCAACATGGAATATATTACAGTACTTTCAATTGTATAAATGGAGGAATGGCAATTGGCTCTACTCATGCCACTGTGCCACAATATTGCACAAGAATATGTTCATAAAGATTATTGTCTATTCTCTAACTGCGAAAAACTAATTGATAACCCACAAGGTTTTTTAATGCTGACTCAATTGAGTTATTCTATTAAATACCTAAAAATTGTATTAGTCACACACAAAAACGTAAAACCTAGTCCCTTAAAATAAATCTCTGCATGAGATGTGAAAAACTAATCAAACTGTATAAAGCACATCAAAAGTCAATTTCCACTGTAAAATAAAAATAATTGCACCTACTTTTCATTTCTGGAGATATGGTAATAATAATCCACTTTGTGCATATTTGTTAACTTGTTGATGAAATCCTCGTCATGTGTGATGACAATGAGCTGGAAGTTGGATCGGTGACTAGACCTGATATCTATGAGCGTAGCAAGAGCGGTACAGAGGCGATCAATGTTGTCTTTGTCCAGATTGGTCGTTGGCTCGTCCAGAGTTAGGATGCCACACTTTGCACTAAATATCTCAGCCAACGCTAAGCGAATGATTAAACAAGCCAGCATCTGAAAATATGCAAAACTAAATGAGTTGTAGATGACACCAATTTAATCGTAAAGGGTCATTCTTATTACAATAACTATGACTAAATCCCTTAGCACTGATTTAACGAATTTAAAAACATTTTTGGATCTAAACAATTTTTTATTAAATTCTACAAAATCAAACGCCATTTCCTTTTCTGCACATTAAAATAAAATGCAAATCAATCCTCAAATTCACATCAGTAAAAAATTATTAACTCAAACTACCGTAACAAAATTTTTAGGACTTACTATACATGAAAATCTTTTTTGGAATAAACATGTAGAATTGTCATTTGATTTGATTTGACCAATGGTAATAGCAATTCCTCATAGAGATATTGGCTAAAAAGGAACTTAATGAACATGAGGTGTAATAAGAACTCATAAATAGGTTGAGTGAATGTATTTCAATGACCTAACCTCTCATACAAATCAAAACAAAACATTTCTAAATAACAATTTTAGACGTTGCCTAGCAACGTGTCAGCTGGTCACTGCACAGCCCCCATGGGTACCGGAGGTCTGGAAGGTGAAACTTCACCTGTATTCGCAGATCCCTAGTTGTAACAACTATTCACAAAGTTGATTCTTTGATTCTTTATTGTTCTCTCATTTCTATTTTCTCAAATGCTTGAAAACATTTATGTATGTATATATATATATAACAAACTGGGAGATAAGAAACATACATACTATTCCTAGAGAGCATTGGTTATTATTGTGGTCAAAACTATAAATAAAAAATTCAGAGTAATAAAATAGAAAACATAACAGAAGCAAACAGTTAGACCCTATTTAAATATCTAATTTTGGTATAATTTCAAATGGTTAGTTTTTAATCAAATTCATATTTATAAATTAAAAATAACATACAATTTTTTAAAATTAAATTAGTTGCAGGTACAATATTTATTTAAAACTATTCAATCATTACTTTATTGCTTACTTACTCAATCCCCTCTGATTAATCCAATACTATAATACGAGCAAGGTTTGTATATATATTTGCACACGGATGTCGAAAACGCACTAAGGAATTTCTTTAAATTTTGGAAATAACTAATTTCCGAGCAGAAAATAAGTTCTAGATAGGTCTAATATCCAGAAAAATTCGTGTTTTCTTGTAATATTAAGTTTAAAATCTAAAAATTTAACATTACGCTTATGGAGAATAAAATATAAACAATACAAACCAAAACAGCTGTTTATAACCGTTTGACAGTTCTTGATTGAAGACGGCGGGGAACAATATGTGAATAAGAGGTTTTTCATAAATATTTATTTTATGTATGTAATAAATGTAAAATTATCAGGTTACTAAACAATTTGTAAAAACTTAAGGGTAACATAACTGTGCGAAATAAAAGCAGAAAAAAGTATTTCCAAAATCTTCCGTGTTTTGATAGAAAACGTATTTGTTGTATTGCTTGAAGCCACTGTAACAAACCAATTAATTGGTGTAAATTAAATTTCTCTTTTGCTTTTCAATCCTCATTCCGTTTCTAACAAAATCAGTTGATCACAGGCTAATAATAACTGTATGGATAATTAAACAGTAAATGATCGGCTAAAACAATTGAGGTTGGGTAAAACAAGTTAAACAGCGTCGCTCATTTGACAGACGCCGTAGCCGAGTGGTAGCGTGTCGGCCTAAAGAACTGTAGGTAGCAATTTTTTTTATTTTTTATTTTGTGTATTTCTACGCCAGTGGCATTTCTAATGTGTTGATGGAGAACGGTCCAAACCCCGGTCTTGTTACTACCTAACGTCGACCTGTTGTTAGGAAGCATCATTAATTAGTAGCCCAATGACAAATGGCGACTGGGTCCAGATTCGACCCTTGCGGGATTCGATCCGGCGACCTTCAGTTTTGAAGGCAGGTATTATAACCACTACACCACCCAGCCAGTTAATATTGCACCTGATGGGGATTTCCATCCCCATCAGGTGCAATACTTTTTGTTCAGTGCTATATTAATTATGATGTATTAAATCGGTTTTATTTAACCACATAAATGTTTTCATTGAGTAATAAATGTGTTTTCATTTTTCTAATTCATTTTTATAATACATGTCTTATTCTATACGAGCAAAGCTCGGTCACCAGGTATTGATTATTAAAGATAAAACATAAAACTCAATTTTTAACTAGATAATAATATGTAGAGAAATGAAAGTTAGTATTTGACAAAATAATGAAGTTCGACAGTCAGTTCCAAACGTAAACAAACCCCTCTTTCCCTCCCCCTGAGTAATGCTCAAGGTTGTCTTTTTTGTTAATTATTGCCCCTATTGTCTGTCCACGTCCTCTCATCTCTTATCACTAACAGCTTACACCTGGTTTAACTGAAAGTCTTGAATTTAATGTTTTCATTTATGATTTGTCATACTGATAAAACATTTAATATGACAGATGTTCATTGTAATGAACAATTTAAAACTGATTTCTTGGTTAAGTTTCATCTAATTGGGAACAATGTCATCTGTTTCGCTTCTTATTACGACATCTCAAAATAAGTAACAATATTACTTTTTCCTTCTATCTGAATACATCACGCTCACAGATGTAAAAACGATCATATGAACAGAGTTATTTAAAATTACGGCGTAAATTAATAGTGTTTTTACTTGGCAAAAGCTGGTCTCGAATTTTGAGCTTTTTCAAAATGCCTCAACCCGAGCTTAGCATTAAAAAGCTTGAAAAAAAGCTTGATGATTCGAGTCCTCGTCCACCCCCCATTATAAGGTCTGAATTCAAGGTTTCCAAATTGTGGATGAATGTAGGAAAAGTAATGTAATATCTATAAAATGTATAAGTTGGAAGAGGAAATAAAATAAACAGATTAAATCTTAAGGTGATATAGTGGCAATCTCACTTTAACACAAACAGGACATATCTGAGAATCACTAACAAGTACCAGTCGTAATCATATCGATGCAGCACTACCATTCTTGACTCAACATAAACCCTCAGGTTTTCACTTTAGGGTTCATGGCCAGTGGTTATGAATAAAGTATTAATCTGGTAGTATCAGTATCCTTCCTCAGCACAGACAACGGTCCGCTGGGGAAGATGAAAGGTACCTCTCACTCGTCTGTCAGAAATGTTTTGTCAATATGACATTGTGGTTATTTTTAGCGAATTTCCCATAGGGAAGAAGCTATTACCGTAGGTCTCATGGTAAGACTTAAGCCCGAGACCATGTTATTTTTTCGTCTTTAGGTGCCCAGAGTCCAAAAACAATAGTCGTTAAAATTTTTATATATATATATATATATATATATGTATATATATGTATATATATGTGTCTGTTAACACGATAACTCTCGTAAAAATGGTCCGATCGAGACCAAATTTGGTAGAGACGTGTATTCCTACAAATGCTCGGACGAGTTCGTAAACCAGACATATCGGTCAATGGGAACGGATAGTTTAGGGGGGTTTTGTACCCCAAAATCAGGTTTTTTGTGCTTTTCACATGTAATTTAAAAAAATTTATAATTTTATATTTCACCATTGGAATCAGCTTAAAAAACTACACAATTAAGTTCCTTAAAGGTTTCCTCTATCTCCAACGGTTACCGAGATATAAAAAAATCTAAACACAGTACGTTGTATTGTGGGGCTCCAATGTTAATCTTATGGAGGATAGTTAAAAATTAATATTTCCCATATTAATCAATATTTTTGTATAAAACTTGATATTTACCTTCATGTGGTTGGGACCCATAAGTTTATGCTTAAAAATCATAGTTTATATGTTTATCATGGTAGCAAACCTGCATACTCTTTTCCCATGTTAATCATATAGGGAATAGGCAAAGTCCTTTATTTATGGACAGATGTTGATGAAAGTTGGTATAAATATTAAGATAAAAATTATTCATGGTAGAAATGACTTATTTCAGTGTTCCTCACAGCAGCTAACCTGCACACTCTTTCCTATGTTAATCTTATGGAGAATAGGCAAATAATTCTCATGTTTATGGACATATTTTTATAAAACGTCATATATTAAATTATTGATTTGGAAATTCGCTGAGTACGCAGGTCTGCTGCGACGGGGGTATTAGTTAGTTTGTCAGCACAGCAGTCAGAAACCAAGTTAAACTATATAAATGCATTTTACAAATCTTTCTCTAGAGATGTGTTTGTTTACAAAATCTAGACTAGACTAGAAATCTAGACTTTCATGTGGTAAAACTTACATAAAAGTCATACACATCCTCATTTAATCACACATTTTTAACTCATTTTTACTCATTTTATCATATAGAACTTAAACAACCTAGATGTTACCTGTCTACAAAATAGACTTGTTACTCAGTTTATTTATTTTTAAAACATCTAATAATAGTTGCATAGGGAAAGAAACAAGTTAAAGAAGTTATGGTTGATAAATTTGGAAAGGCCAGAGTATTTAACCTGTGTTTCTGTGAGTTATTTTTTAAAGATAAAGTACCTTCTGGCCGGCACTGCAACGGCCTCTCATGTCAATTTGGAAAGGCCAGAGTATTAACCCTGTGTTTCTGTGAGTTATTTTTTAAAGATAAAGTACCTTTTGGCCGGCACTTTAACGGCCTCTCATGTCAATTTGGAAAGGCCAGAGTATTTAACCTGTGTTTCTGTGAGTTATTTTTTAAAGATAAAGTACCTTCTGGCCGGCACTGCAACGGCCTCTCATGTCAATTTCCTTTCCATTCTTCACTTGTACGACTCGGTAGTTGTAATTCCTCCGCTTGGATTCCCCTGGTAACATTAAAATATAGTAAACCCTGGTAAACCAAATGTGAAAAGTTTAAGGATCTAAAATTCCACTGTAATAGATATTTGTAACCCGTGATCGGTCCCACAGTTAGCAAGCGTAACATTTTAAGTCATTTACTTGTATAACTTGTGTTTGCCAGAGGAAACCGTAAAGATGTCACCAATTCTCCATGAGTCATTGAGATAACTGAGGCTCTATTTTCATTTAGGCACCAAACCTTTTCGGGGACTTTGTAACCAAAAAAGTTAAAAAATTATAATTTTGGGTTTTTGGTTACAATAAATTCTACACATCTTTCTGGTTAGAATGATGTAACATTTATAATGATCTGATGAATATAAGTTGGTAAAATAATAATAATATTGCACTACAGTGCAATTAAACCACCTTGGGGGTGTCATTTTTTTACGTTTTTCCGAAAGTTTAGTTTTTTGGGGTTTATATGTATCTTTATCTCTGAAATCATACAAGATATCTGGATGTAGTTTTTTTTAAATTTTATTCTCCTCTTTCTAGTACACATTCTAATAAAAATTGGTTTTCTAGGATAAAAATAATGTATTTAAAGAAATTGAAACTCAGTTAAAAATAAAACATTTATCAAACGTATTTTTAAATAAACTGAATCACACTGACACATACTTTCTCCCTTCAGTAAATTTAAACACATCCGTCACAGCAGACCTGCATACTATGATTGTAATATGATTGATAACGGATGATTCCCGAAATATATCAAAGAAATAATTAAAATGTTTTCAAAGGGTACTCGGTAGACTTATTTAAATATTCTATATATAATTAATCTATATCTATATATGTATGTATAAACCTTTATATTCTTTCTAACATTAACCAAATCACATGTTAAATTTTGAAAATTTACTGTTAAGACAATCACATGTTACAATATTTATAGTCACTGTTTGTTTATTACTCTTATTCTCTCAATCGCTTGAAAACATTTATATATTAATTAAACAAAAAATTGCAAAAATTTTCATTTTCATTTCTTATTTGTCTTATCAAACTAGTTAAATAATTATATATATATAAATTTCAACAACTATTGTTTTAGGGCTCTGGACGCCTAAAGACGAAAAAATAACATGGTCCCAGGCTTAACTCTTGCCATGAGAACTACGGTAATAGCTTCTTCCCTATGGGAAATTTGATAAAACAACAATCCCATACATACATACTTATACATGTAATAAAATTACGAGGTTCTTTGATTTGATCTAAATATTGTTTAATTGTTGTTGTTGGTAGTGTTTAATTGTTGTTATTGTTTTTAATTGTTTCAAAAATAATCATCCAATTTCTGAAAATAACAAGAGAAATAAAGTTTAATTAATTAGTTGTAGAACTTTATGGGAGACCAAGCCTTGCCAATCCTTAATTAATTTGCTCAAAACTCATGATAAATGCATACATTTTTATTCGATATAGTAATCATTTAATACTTAAGGTATCGATACATTTTATTCAATACTTTACTTGTATCAATACCACAGTTTCGATTTTCGAAGATCGAAGATTATGGTATCGCAACGTCCCTACTGATTCAGCCAAAACCGGCACAGGTTATGGTGGGGGAGCTCCACAATCGCATGAAGCGCAGATTCTGCCTCTCCCCTCCTCCTCCTTCTCCTGCGTCCACTTGCTTAGATGGACGATCGGAGGTTGAAAAAATAGCCCTCATAGTTTTTTATTGTTAATAAACAATTCTTATTAATTTTAATATTCTGTGTATTCTTCATTATTGTTCAAGAAATGATTATTAATTATGTCCTTTACTGCCGTGAAAGTGGTGCAGGACGATCATCGCCTAATCGATGAGGGCGGAAAGAGGGATATCGGGAACACACTCGCTAAACCAAATATAATGAAATGTTATAAATATGTACATAAAGAAAAGTACATGAAACTTGAGGTAAAAAGGCTCAGGCTCTTTTACCTTATAGGTTTTGAGAAAAAGCTACATATATTTTACTAAAATAACATGGGAAGGATACTGGTTAAGTCTCCATAAGCCATTTTCTTATACAACTTTTGCCAGAGGAAACCAACCCTAGAGTTGTCACCAATTCTCCATGAGTCATTAACATAACTGAGGCTTTATTTTTCATAAGGCACCAAAACCTTTTCGGTGTGTTTGGTGGGAGGTGGGGATGTATGCTGTGATGTATGTCTGGAGCTTATAGCTACAACTGTTAATATGCATGTCAAAATTTTATAATATATATGTATGTATGTATATATCTTAATTGTATATATAGTTTGTATATATACTTACGCTGTGTCATTTCTTCGTCGTTGCGTATCGCAATGGTGTCGATGTCATTACCAGAATATATCTGTGTCCATAGGTCTGAGATGATGTCATTGATGTGTTTCATCCGTTGGTTGTGAATATGATTCAAAGCAAACTCCAATGCTTTGCTGTAACGACCCAGGTCAGACTGTGCAGCCTCTTTTACCTAATAAAAAAATCAAAATTAAAACAATATTTATGTAGTAACTTAAAAATTACAGCTAATTGTTTATTTATGTTAAATATCTTTAAACAATCACATTTTTAAATGTGAGGGGGTACCATAAGGCCCTCAGGTAGAAGTCAATGCCACACAAGCTTCGTGGGGTAAACTGCTTCTGCAAGACCGCTGTGAAGCAGCGATTTGCTGCCCGATTGATTGGCCTTGTTGCCGGTCGTGCTGTGTGCTTGCACATAGCCTACTAGGGGTGCCCCTGATTTTAGCAGAAGGCAGCGGATATAGACTTGCCGTTGATAAACTGCTCGTGAGACGGGGAGCAGCGTCCAGGCAGTGTTGGGGCAGAGGTGAAGTTCACTGGAACGGCCTAACACTCAGTTAGCGGAAAGTAGTGATTGGTAATTACTCAACGGCCACCGCACTGCCGACTGGAACCAAGTATGTGTGTAGCTATTTCAGGACTGAGCTGGAGCTGGATGGTGGAGATGGTGCACAGGGCTGTCCATGCATCTTCTGTTGCTGATGCTGCTGTTGCAGATACATCAAAGGCTGATGTGTCTGGCACGATGGCAGTGGAGGAGCAGGAGCTCTGGACATCTCAGACGACGTAGTATGGGCCTCGTTCACCAAGGAACAGCGGAAGTGACTGCATGCTCGTAGGCTGGAGTTAATGAGGGAGAAAAAGACCAAGGATGGGACCTGGCTTCCAAGAGAGGAGTACCGTAAGAAAGCTGATGAAGAGGAAGTGGCTTGAATCCCTAGCCACAGAGGGGAGCTGAAAGATAACCAAGGTGTGTCACTTATGCGCCTATGTCACCAAGGCGGCAGCGGCTCCTGTGACAAATAAATCCCGATGGGATCTCAAACCCCAGTGGTTGGTCAGAACCCGCTGGCCCCAATGGCGTCAATGTCCATGTCTGCAGGTGGTTCCTTCAAGGATCGCCTAATTATGAAGAAAGATCACCATCGTCCCGACATTGTTTCCGGAGGAGAAATCGTCTGTTGAAGATTGTGGTCTGTTGCAGGGAATCGTGTTCAATAAGGTTATCAAGCAGAAAGAACCGATACAGATCCACAAAACATATCATGAGTTGGAAGCTCTTGTCATCGCCTTGGCAGTGTTGCGACGGCGTCCTGGGTTAAGAAGTAATTTGACAGGCTTGAGTTCAAGGAGGGTGCCAAGGTGGTTGTAGGGGATTACAAGGATCTCCTGCGTTCCGCCAAGGTTCTTCTGTGAGCGGAAAGGCACGCCTACGACCTTGACCCCAAAGAGATCTTAGAGATTGTGAAGGTGCAGAATCGTGGTATCCTGACTGGGGACTGGCGAGTGGTCAGCTGCAGGAAGGACAAAACCCATAAATCGATAGTGCTAATCATTGATGAACGCAGTGCTCTTTTGTTGAAGGAGAGGGACTGGCAGATATACCTGGGGATCTCGAGAACTACTTTGAGGATTCTCTAGGGTGTGGGGTTTGTATCTTCAGGGGTGATAGGTGATACTAAACCTCCTCCAGGCAAATCTGCAACACAGTAAGCAGCGACAGCAGTCCTACATAAGGTCATAAGGCTCAGGGAGGTGTGGATGTTGCTCTCATTCAGGAACTGTGAGTTCGGAAGATATGCGGGTCCTCTGGTAAACCGCTCCTCCTTGTGTCATTCTACATGCCCCGGGATGCGTATGCTACCTTTTACCTGAACTGGTGGCGTTTGTGGACTATGCTACATCAGAGGGGGTGAATCTGCTGGTGGGGTATGACTCCAACTCCCAAAACTCCATCTAGGGTAGTAGGGAGACCAACCACAGAGGTAGGCAGCTTCTAGATTTTATAGCATCTAGCGGTTTGTCTATAGCTAATGTCGGCTCTGTGCCAACTTTTTCTAATCGAGAGCAGTCATGGAACACTTTCTGCTCAGGGCTGGAGGGCACCGAGGAAACTTCCAGGTTTCGTAAGGTCTTGGCCAAAGACAGAACCCTGACTCTAGGTTCCGTGGAACGAACTAATGTTGAGTTGATTCACAAACCACGGAGAAGTTGGAACGTATGGCCGGAGTGCACTTTCCTGCATGTATCATCAGTGGAGATACTGATGAATCAGGTGAGTCTGCGTCACAGAGGGCCTGTGCAACCAGGTGGGGTGCCGCTAGCAGGATCATCACCTTCAACAGGATAAGGTGGGTTATAGGCTCTCTGAGTCCTTTTAAGTCACTGGGTCCAGATGGAGTCTGGCTGGGTTTTCTACAGCAGGGCATCGAGATCAATCTCACCGCTCTATGTGGTATGTTCAGGGCGAGTTTGGCGCTGGGACATGTTCCTGCTGAATGGTGGACTTCCAGGGATTTATCCCTAAACCGGGAAGAACCGGGTACGAACATAGACCTGAAATCCTTTCAGCTGATTTCATTGTCTTCTTTCTTGTTGAAGACTCTAGAGAAGTTAGTGGTAAGGTATACCTGGGATTTCTCGCTGAAGGCTGCCCCTCTACATCCAAACCAGGTCTTACGAGTCGGCCCTGCACCAGTTGGTTTGCAGAATTGAAAGAGCTATCGACTATAAAGAGATGGCACTTAGAATGTTCCTGGACATTCAGGGAGCCTTCGACAACATGGCTACAGATACCATGTTGAACGCCGCTAGGTCCAGAGGATTCAGTGATGTAATTTGCCGATGAATTGAGGCAATAGGTATGTAAAACTTTCTCTTCAGGGAGTAGAGGTTGTTGCCAGGTCAACAAGGGGTTGTCCATAGGGAGGCGTTCTCTCACCCCTTTTATGGAACCTGGTGGTAAGCCTTATTAGAAGGCTTAACGACAGTGGTGTCTTTGCTCAAGGATATGCTGACGACATTGCCATTCTTGTGGTAGGAAAATTTAACAGTACAGTCACTAACCTTATGAATTCTGCAGTAAGGCTTGTGGATGGCTGGTGCAATGAGGTCGGTCTCTCTGTGAATCCCTCTAAAGTGGTGTCTGTACCATTCACCAAGAGGAAAAAGATGACCAGGGTTGGTCCATTAAAACTATAGGGGAGATCTATCGACCTGTAAGACCAGGTGGAGTACCGGGACCTTAGGATCATTCTGGATCGGACACTTTGCTGGGAACCTCGCATTGGGTTATTGACCGGGGTAAGTAGTCTCTGTTTGCATGCAGGTATATGGTCGGTGCAGCATGGGCACTGAAACCGGGGCTAAAGCACTGGCTCTATGTTTCGGTAGCTAGACCAACCAAGACGGTTGCTTCGTTGGTTTGGTGGACCAAGATGGACTCAGGAGCTGCTGTGAAGAGGCTGGCAGCTGAGCAGCGGCTGGTGTGTCTTCTGATCACGGGGGCGCTCAGCAGCACTCTTGGGGCCACTCTTGTTTGTTTGAACTTTTGCCCACAGATATTCACATCAAGATGACTGCCAGAATGGGTGCATTCCACCTCTGGAATAGGCCAGGTGATTTACGTAGCCACACCAGAATCATAGGGATAGTTCAGAGCGACATTTTAGGTATGCCCTCTGACTATCTTCCGAGAACCTGCTCTTTTAGCAGGTCTTTCTGAGTTCTTTTTCTGCTGGAGCCTGCCCATTACCACCCTGCGATCGGGAGTCGTACTGATGGGTCCAAGAGTAGCCATGGGCACAGGAGCAGGCATCTTCGGGGTGAAGAACAACGTCCGGTCAGGTATTTCTATGGGGACTTTCCCTACTGTTTTCCAGGCTGAGATTACTGCCCTTATGGAATGTGCTAGTGACCTTTTGATGCTAGGTCATGAGGGCCTGTCTATCAACATCTTCTCTGATAGTCAGGCGGCTCTTAGAGTTCTGAACTCTGTTGAGTTCAACTCTAGGGTTGTGTGGGACTGTTTTAAGCTTGTGTCCTGTGTAGGCAGACACAATGAAGTCACCCTTTGTTGGGTTCCAGGGCACTCTGGGGTGGATGGTAATGAAGTAGCGGATGGGCTGGCCAATAGGGCTGCATCATTCCCTTTTTGTGGGCCTCAGCCCTTTTGTGGTGTTCCCCACGCTGCAGCGTTTCAGACCATCAATTCCTGGGCTAGAGATTGCCATTAGGAAAGATGGGCGGTACTTTCCCTGCATAGAGTAAGTAAGCTTAATCTTTGTTCTCCATCTTCAGGTTGTAAAGAGGTTCCTGAAACTTGGCAGGAAGGATGCCAAACTTGTCACAGGTATTGTCACTGGTCACGGTAATTTGAGGAAGCATCAACTACGAATGTGGGTTTTTGGCGACCCTCTGTGTAGGAAATGATATCCGCAGGAGGAAACCGCGGATTATCTACTCTTTGATTGTGTAGGAATTGCAGAAGTGAGGTCCTCCACCCTATTTGGCAATTTGGTAAGGGGTAGTCTCTGCCTCCGGACGAGCTTGTCTACAGGTTGTTGCAGTTCTCCAGGTCTTTTCACTTGGAAGAATCCTGATTCTCCAGGAAAGAGGAGTTCAGGGATGCGCAAAAAGCCTGAAGGCTGAGGTGCCTTCGGAGAAATTCACTCCTTCGAATGAATGAATGAATTATCACATTTTTTGTTCAGTAAAACATAGAAAAAATGTGTCTAATATCATCGCTAAAAACTAGCTTTTGAGAGCTCATGGCTTTATGTTGGGCAGGTATGTCAAAGTTACACAGTGACAGACTGCTGATTTATAAAAGAATTGGCAATCTTTCTTAGCCTCGCAAATGGACGGGATCTACTGGGGCCATTCGAATCGGCGATTTGACAGTAGCAGATCACGACCGATCGCCAATTATTTGAAACATCGGTGATCAAGCAAAAAGTTCTGCATTAGCAATTTGTTTGTTTGGTTATTTAGTGGTGACCCAAGAAAACTGATTTGAAACATCAATAAATCTTAGTTTTGCTTCACAAGACTCTGCTTCGTTCTAAGACCTCTGAAAATTTGCCTTGATTTTTGGGGCGCGAATAAAGTTAAAGATTTATAATTTGTTTTTCCGATTGGCGGTTTGAATTATACAACAACTGGATTAACCTGGTTCGGATTAGCAGAGTTCTAGTGTAAAATTAAATTAGTTTTGAATTATCTCTGAAATGAAATTCAATTTCCTTTAAAACAAACTTTTAATGCAATATTAAGAGAAATTGTACGCAAAAATACCAAATGTTATATTCGCCTATTCCTAGTTATATAACAATATGTATTTTGTTTGAGTTACCTTCAGTTCAATTAGTGCATCAGAATATGCCTTATCAGCATTTATCATAACACTCTTTTTTAATTCTTGTCGCAGCTCTTGAATGTTATTCTGCAATTCACGCTTACGCCCTTCTGTGTGGGCTTTCTGAAAATATATCCTTTATTAACAAATTTAACATCAATATGTATATAGTTGTTTAAAAATATCATAAAAGTTTTCAAATAATGTATGATGAATTGAGTTACCTTAATATAATAGTTACAGTAACTTCATGAATTGTATATTTTGATTTATTTACCCTGTTGCTTTTAACTGCATGTAAAATAACTTTTAGCAAGAAAAAGTATATTACTGTACTTTTTCACCAGTTCCAAGAGGTAAGTTTATAATAGGTACTGTCGCTTCATCAAGAATAATATTGTTTTTAAATGATTCCTTTATTTCACTTGGCAGATCTACTTCTAGTTACCTTCAGTAATAAATAGTTAATGATAAATCTTTAAATAATAATCATTATTACTGTATTATCATCAATAAGTACAATCGCTGAATGAATTGAGCAAACGAGACAATAATTTACTGTCAACAAGGAACATTGGACACTAAATACGATAATTTAAAAGCGGACGCAAACACTATCGGATGAGAAATGAACTAGCACACCTAAACGGCGGAAAAAAGAACTACATTGAAATATAAGCAGGAAACGCACATTGTTTGTTCATAACCACTCTGGACGCACAATGCACGTTCTTACTCATCTGTCTAGCGAAATACACAGACGTACAATGTGTGTCCTTAGACGTGAATGGGTTAAGACCATGAAAAAAGGCAGTAAATAACCAGATTAGAATGAAGCTACTGGAGATATTTACTGTGACCCTCAAAAACACGATTACAGGACAGGTAAGTCCATAGGGACTGTACTGTATGAAGTAACAGGATAGATCAGGAAAACCCTGAACAACCAGGAGACTGCTTCTTGTCTTTCTAGACAAAGCAGGAGGTTTTAACAACACCTCGCACAGAAACATGACGAAAGCGCTAGTCTGGAGAGTGGATAGGACATCAGACTTCAGTAAAGTGGATAAGTTTCATGTTATTTACAAGAATAAATGAAGCCCACTCAGGGCAAATATCATACAATTGTAAACTGAGAGAGGCGTCCCTAATGCGGGGTGTTGTACCCATCCTTTGTAATCTTATTGTAGATGAGTTACTTTAAATCATCACTAAGTCACTGTATTGGATATGCAGATGTTATAGTCATCATTGTCAGAAGGAAATTTGAAAAAACGCTTTGCGAGCTAATTCAGAGAGAACATAATCTAGAACAAGGGAACATGACTAGGCTAAAATCTATTCTGCTGAATAGAGTAGTGAAATGGAAATTGGATGTAAAATACATAGATGTGATGTAATGCTAGATAAGAAGCTGATTTAAAAATAAACACATAGAAGGAAGAACACATTGCAACAATAATATTAGCAAAAACACTGCCGATCCGTATCATCATCTAGGCACCTTTGCTTTCTACCACTATGCCCCTCCAAGCTCATGTTGTGTGCATGCTTTTATTTTTACCTGTATGTGACTTCTAAAAATCAATCCTGATTATTCAGATAGTTGGAAGTTTTTCTGTATTTGATAGTATATAGGTGTACTGATGTCTAAGTGCCAAAATACATACTCAACATTAAAACTTGGACTGAATGACTAGAGTACACAGTATCGATAAGTATTAAAAGTACTCAATCAATGCTAAAATTTATGTATTATGAAATTGTTACATCTTGAAGCTAAACACTACTAAGTAGTGATGTAAAATACCCGGGTATTTAAAACTCGGGGTAAATACCCTGGATATTTACCCGGGTAAATACCCAAAATCCATAAATACCCGGGTATTTTGGGTTTTATGAAATCGATTGAAATTAATTTATATTCATCCCTAAATATGTTATTGTTATCATTACATGATAAATCAGGATATTCTATAACACCTTTTACAGTAACTTGAAGCTTTGCTAGTACCTTTCATTTAATGATTTAGCACTTTTTGTAAAATAATACATTAAGTTTGTAAATAAGCATGGGGTTTTGTATTTTAAATCTTCCGTTATTAAATTATGATAGTTAAAATTTTTATTGTATAAATGGCTTAGAAGGCTAGACAGACCTAAGATCTGATTGACATAGGCAGAATGGCTGAGTACTAAAAGTAATTAAACTTTTTTGTGTTACCACTTAGTTGAAAACAATAATATATTTGGGCAAACCTACTAACAAACAAATGTATCTCCTGTTTTTTGGTCTAACTTAATATAATTTTGAAAGATTTCTTGTGCTATAGATTCAAATGTTTTGTATCACACGTTTATGAAATTAGTTTTTTATTTTGATACCAACAAAAGATCTAGAATAAAAATAATAATTAAATCCTGCAATCCTACAGATTGAATTTTAAATATTTTCTTAAGTTGTTTACACATAGGCCACTACTAGGTTAAATTTTCCTGTTTTTCTAAATAATAATTATTACTTTACAAATTATTTTTCTTCACTTTCAATAAAATAAATTCATATATCTATCATAGAAATTAAAAAATCATAAGTAGTCAGGACCAGTGCAACCATGCGACCAGGGTATTTATGCCGACTACGCTTTATGCTCTGAAGAAAAGTGCTAAAAGGGACTATATGAAATTAAGTTGACACATTTTATTAAGATTTAATCATCCATACTGTCCCTACAGTTTAGTAATTGCACAAAAATCTCAATCTTCTTTAAATTAAATAAAAACTATAAATACCTAGGACGTGGGTATTTATGGCGATTAATCCCAGAAGTAAAATGCTAGTAGTGACCATATGAAATTCTGTTCAACACATTTTATCATCATGTTACTTCCTTAGAGGGTAATAATTGCAAAAAAAGTCTCAATCTTCTCTAACTTTGATAAAAATTATAAATACCCAATTTATATTTACCTACCCACTGGGTATTTACCCGACCCACATCACTACTACTAAGTACTAAATAATCAATTACTTTATTTACTAGGTATCAGAAGAAAATGTAACAATTAAATTTGTAATGTGTTTTTAAAAACCCTCATACACACACACATGGCGGTGTTTCATTAAATTAATCTTTCATCTACTGAAATGTACCTCTCTAGAAATATCATCCTCTTTCTTCTTTAATTTTTCTTTCTCTTTAGTAACTTTCATCAAGTCCATCCCTCCAATCTTCGTACCCAGTTCTGATATTTCTTTATTAAGTTGCTCTTCTTCTTTTGTTTTTTGCCGTAGCTTCAAGTTATCATCTAGCTCTCTCTCACGTACCTTTAATTATTAAACAAAACAATCAAGCTTGAAGAAATAAGCACATAAATTTAAGTCACTGTGATTACTTATCAAATGTATTTATCAGAAAATCTACAAAATCTTAAATATAATTTGCATATGTCCTGGAAATTATTGGCTGACTATTAGCCACCCATTTCAGCATTTTTAGATTAATAACATACCATTTAAACCCTTACCAATTCCCTTTTTTACCTTAACAATCCCAAAAGTGCATATTCTATTTATTCAAAACTCTCGTTAACCCTTTAATGTGTTTTTCCGTAATATTAAATTGTCACAAAAGCGCTAAAAATGGGCCACTGACGTAATATTGCAGTTTGCAGAAAAACAACGTTCTATGTTTGTGTTTAGCGCAATATTTCATCAACATTTACTTTAGAACTGTTTGCTTATGCCTTTGTGTTTGTAAGAGACATTGTGGATGACTAGAAACCGAATCAGCTGCTTAGATGTTCGTTGATATCTTGCAACGGATGATGATCATTTTTGTCGTGTCCAGTTTATTTGGTGTGTTGTTAGTTTTACAAATTGGTTTTAATAAGCTGGTCATAATTAGTGTATATGTGTGTTATAATTAGTTTATAAGTGATTATATTAAAAATTATATTTGATGTATTTTCGTACATAGGTTTAGTAATTTTATACTCATTAACATATAAAAAAATAATTCCAAACAAGTTAAAAATTTCAAGACTTTTCTGGAGGAAACCGTTAAAATTAGTTGAACACTTGGCGTTGCTATGATAATATTATTGAAAATAAATTATTTGTATATGACTATAAAGCGGTGTGAGTGACCGTCTGGTCGCATCCAAATTACTGACGTGGTAAAAGGGAGATGGTGACTCATGAGCGACTGGTCGATGCACAGAATTACTGTGTTGCGTTGTTTTGATTTCTCAGTGGCCTCTGTCGTTCTGTTTACTCACCCCTCCCTAACCTCCCCCGCTGTTCGGGACAGGCGCAGTAGGCTTTTTCATCAGGGACAATAGTGACACATAAATCTATTTTTGGACGCAGCCTTGCCCGAGCTTATCTCGCCGCATCTACCCCTACCCTCTTTCCCATTGTCTTGTGTTCGCGTTGCACATACACGTAAAAAACCTGCTGAGTATAATTGTCAGTGTTCTCTTGTTTCGCAGCAAAAAATAACACTTTGTGAACTAATATAACTATAATATAGCTAAAATTAAAAGAAAATAATTTATCTTTATATTAAATATTTGACTGTTTCAGATGTTATCATAACTTATTTGTTTATATTTTGCAATTGTTGATTTTTCATAATATTTACTTTTCAGTAGTGAGTAATGAAATAAAGTTTGCATGTTACAAGCGCTTGTATTTATTACTTAATATAAACATTAGACAACAAGTAATTTTCCCGTATTTATCCCAAATTTTCAGTATTCCTGGCTTATACCTGGTTTTTTCCCAGTGACTATTAATTCCATGCTTATTCCCGGTTCAGTGGCCACCCTGATAGTGCGGAAGTTACAGTGTGGTGCAGCGTATAAAAAAAATGTGTTATTGGACCGTACTTTTTTGAGGAAGAAGGCCGAACAGGTACGGTCAACCAAGAACAATACCTGAGAATGTTGGACACTTTTGTCATTCCTAAACTAAAACGGGAACGTCTTGGCTAGAAAAATATGTTATTCCAGCAAGATAGAGCAATGGCTCACACAACAATTAAAGTAATGGATTATTTGAGGAGGAAGTTTTGGGGCCGCATCATCTCTCGCAACAGCGACATTTCTTGGCCCGCTCGCTCACCCAACCTCAGTGTGTATGATATTTTTCTTACGAGCTACCTAAAATCTAAAGTGTATGAAAACAAATCCCATACATTGAGAGACCTGAAAAAGAACATCAGGCAAGTGATTGGGTTCGTTACAATGTGATGCTTGATAAAGTGTTAGACTCGAGACATGTAGGCTATACAGAGAAATGGTCACCACCTGAACAATGTCATTCTTTTATTTAAATTTGTAAGTGATCTGTATCTCAAAAATGTTAAAATGATAGTTTTTTTTTATAAAACTGCATGCTTTTGACAATTTTAAAATATAATAAATGCATAAAAATGTTTACATTTACTGGAGTTATAATAATTTAAAAATCGTCAGGTTTATCTGCCGCACCTTATATATTATAGAACAAATTATTTATCTATTAGTATGGCTAATTAACCCATTCCTGTCTAATAATGCACACTGTACGTCCGCATACTTCGCTAGACAGATGTCTAATATCGTGCGTCATGCGTCCCGCAGCGCGGGCCACAGGGCATTTATGAGCAAACAATGTGCGTTGCCTGCTTATATTTTGACGTAGTTCTCTTTTCCACCGTTAGGTAATTTAGTTAATTTTTCATCCGATAGATGGTGTTGGCGTCCTCTTTTATCATCTTATTAAGTGTCAAATGTTTTGTATTGACAGTTAATTATTTTCTCGTTCGCACAATTCGTTCAGCGATTGAATTTATTGATGATAATACAGTAATAATGGTTATTATTTAAAGACTTATCATTAACTATTTATTACTGCAGGTAAGTATAAGTAGATCTGCCAAGTGAAATAAAGGAATCTTTTGAAAATAAAATAAGATTTGAAACAACAGTACCTACTTGTTTCTAAGTCTACAGCTTGGAACTAGTAAAAAAGTACAGTAATAATTTTTTTTTCTAAAAGTGATTGTTTACGCAGTTAAAGGTAATAGGGCAAATAAATCAAAACATATAATTCACAAAGTTAATTCTTTCCTTTTTTTGTTAATAGTGACGCGCAGTCGTAGTGAACAAGGCTCGATTTTTGTTCAGACCGGAGGGCCTCAGGCGTCTGTTCTGTCCAACGGGAATGGGTTAATTTGCTAATAACAGTTTTTTCGTGTCTTTGTTGTCTCAATGTACAGGGACTTAGAGGAAATATCCACTAAAATGATATATATACATATATATAATATAATAAAACAATTAGTACCCTTTTTTTAAACTTTAATGGCAACATGTTTCTGCATTTATGCCATTTTCAAGCCATATTTACCAAACCTATATTTAAATTACAAATTTTTATCAAATGTGTTCACAATGTTAAGTTGATAAGATGTGATTTGTATCATATGTTAACTTTGGACAGACTAGTGGGTGGTGCTTTCAAATTGTGTGATTTTTTCAAATATAGGATTGTTCATGTTTATATGGTTATTTAATATGTCCTGTGGGTGTTCTTTATGTCCTTTGTAGATAAGGTATTCTTCTGTAGAGTCCATTATTAGTCCTTTGTTCATGGGTTTCAATATATTTACGTTTTCATGTTTGCCTTTAAAACTGTGATCTGTATGTAATAAATGTTCTGCAAAGTTTGATTTCATTGATGTTCTGTTGTTACTTTTGAATACTTGAATGTGTTCTTTGAAGCGTGATTTTATTGAACGACCAGTTTGACCTATGTAAAATTTTGGACAGTCTGAACAGTTGATCTGATATATTCCGGTTGTGTCAAATTTGTCAAGTTGTGTTTCATTATGTTTAGTGTACTTTTGTATTAAGTTAAAAGCGTTGTTATTTGTTTTGTAACCGATTTGATATTTTGTGTTGGTACATGTTTTCCTCATGGCTTCATTTAATATGGTGTCAAAAGGCATGCTGATGACTTTCTCTTTGTTTTTTCCTTGTTCTTCTGTTGTTATCTTGTTTCTTTGTTTTTTAATATTTTTAATAATTTTGTCAATTAGGTCTGATTTGTAGCCATTTTTGTGTGCTAAATATTTCATTGTTTTAATTTCTTTTGAATAATCTTCTTTTTGTAGTGGTATGTCCAAAATTCTATTAAATACAAAAGTACACTAAACATAATGAATCACAACTTGACAAATTTGACACAACCGGAATACATCAGATCAACTTTTCAGACTGTCCAAAATTTTACATAGGTCAAACTTGTCGTTCAATAAAATCATGCTTCAAAGAACACATTCAAGCATTCAAAAGTAACAACAGAACATCAATGAAATCAAACTTTGCAGAACATTTATTACATACAGATCACAGTTTTAAAGGCATACATGAAAACGTAAATATATTGAAACCCATGAACAAAGGACTAATAATTGACTCTACAGAAGAATACCTTATCTACAAAGGACATAAAGAACACCCACAGGACATATTAAATAACCATATAAACATGAACAATCCTATATTTGAAAAAATCACTCAATTTGAAAGCACCACCCACTAGTCTGTTCAAAATTAACAGATGATACAAATCACATCTTATCAACTTAACATTGTGAACACATTTGATAAAAAGTTATAATTTAAATATAGGTTAGGTAAATATGGCTTGAAAATGGCATAAATGCCGAATGTTGCCATTAAAGTTAAAAAAAAGGGTACTAATTGTTTTATTATTTATTATATTACTAAAAGTAGCCCTAGATTGTGTTTTTTTAAATAATACACACACACACACACACACACACACACACACACACACACACACACACACATTTATATATATATATATATATATATAGGGCCTATATATATATATATAGGGCCTATATATATATATATATATACATATATATATATGTATATATGTATATGTGTTTATTTTTTCATTATAAATAATGAAAAAATTGCAAAACAGTTGAGGGCCACCTGCTGGTTGGTGGTGTGAGCCTTGACCTCGTCCATCTCTTCTAGCAGCTCTTTCTTTCTACCCAGCATTGTCTCTCTGTCCTGCTCCAGTCGGACAATCTCTTGCTGTGTGACTTTCAGTCTCTCTGACCCTCCTGACTTCTGATATCTTGTGATGGCCTCCTGAGTCTTGCGAATCTCATTACATTGAGAAACTAACTTGTTCACCTGGACAGTTGAGATAATATTAATATATCACTTAACACGTTAAGCACCAACACAATTTTTCCCATTCTCCTCCTGTGTGCCAAATTTTATTTATTAATTTTCAATACTATTTTGTTATTTTACTTTTAAGTATGTATGTTTTGTGACACTAAACATAAAACCAGTTTTTTTCAAAATCATTTTTCCTACAATGGAGTTTCACTTTTTAATGCTCTTCCAAACTCCATTAAGGCAAAGGCAAGCTGCCCCAACATTTTTGAAAACATGGTTAAATATTTTTAATTGAAAAATGTTTTTATAATGTTAAGGATTTTATTGGTTATAATGACAAATCCTAGTTATTTTATGTAGAAAGAAATATGTTGCTTCATTATTATACATAGTTTATTTTATTATGACTACTTACTAATTTTATTGACACTATTATGAAGTTTTTGTTAACAACTGTCAAAATAAAGCAATTTGAATCTGAATCTGAATATGTTAAATAAAGTTTTGAGTGGTTTTTATCTATACAGACTTTTTTAAGCGTCGGGTATTTTGGCCAACAAGATTGTAATATCCCTTTAAGGAGTAACGACGTTTTAAAATGTCATTATTTGAGAGCTATTAAGGAGTAAGGATGAGAACTGAAAACACATCTCATTAGAGTAAAAATTTTTTTTTCACGAAAATACATTGCAACATGGAGTAAATATAGTTATAAACGTGTTTTAAGTTCAAAATGCCTTAAAATAAAAATTGTTGAACTTTTTTCAATCAATTTTTCAATTTTCAAATCTTCAATCAAAGTAATTAAAGAAAGCACAAAGTGATGTTTAGCAAACGTAACTCTCAGCTACAGAGATACAGGCGTCAATAATAGGGGAGTGTAGAAAGCTTTCACTTTTATTCAGTGCTAATAAATAACAGGTCTAATAAAACTTTTTATTAGACCAGGCACCGCCACTTTTTCCACCGCGACTACCCCGCCTAAGAAACCCTCCGCAGATTATCAACAACCTACCGAAAACACGTAAGTACATGTTCCGCGAATCTACGTGTCTTTAACTATCGATTTATATCTTATGAATCAATCTATGTCAGGTTATATGTATTTGAACAAATTTCGTCAAATGACGTTTTAAAACGTCGCTACTCCTTTTTGCGGAACCATTAAAAAGACAATTTAAAACGTCAATCCTATTTTGAAGCAAAATATGGCACTCTTTAAAGGGTTAATTAGCGATTTATAGCTTAAAAATCAATCTGTGTCAGGTTATATTTATATACAGTAGAACCTCGATTAACCGTCACCCTTTTAACCGTCAGTCTCTATTAACCGTCACCCCGCTAGCGCAAAAATAATTATGTTTCCGCGTCAGCGCCGAGTCGGATCTTGAGTTGAGGCTCTATGATGAGTGGTGACGACTGTACCGCACAACTGCATTGTGCGTGAATCATTGGCGGCAAGGGTAGTGACCCAGCTGGTTAATCCCTTATACTGTCTTCTGCATTCCACTGCTACCGTTTCATTTCAGTTTAGTATGGTGCGTGGCTACAGTGAACTGAAGTTATTGTCGATTTCGAGTGCAATGCCAACTAGTGTTTACGTGCTTTACTGTTTATTGTTAACAGTTCTGTTTATACGTGGTGTGTAATGCTCGTCTGTTATGGCTGAGAAACGGCAATGTGTAGTTGTGGGACTCGACAATAAACAATAAATTATTAAACGCTGATGCTTCTTCTCAGAAAAATTAGAAAAGCCTGAAAAGCTCGACGGGGAAAGAAACAAAAGAAAATGACGGATTATTTTAATAACTAAATACCGGCAACATAAAGTTTTGAGAGTAAAAATACGTACATGTACAGTTCATATTACATTGTTTTCTTAATAAAATATTTCAATAAATTATTTTTCACTTGAACTGGCGTAGTTTGGTTTGTTCTCATTTAAAATAAATTCACATTAAGTCTATCATGAAAACTAATTATGACTTAAAATGGCGCCGTTATAACATGCAAGGCAGTGAATTGCGAAGTTGCCACGCCAAACACTGTCTAGGTGCTAAGTTGTATCGGCGCTATTACTATTTCTGTTATCCGTCTATTCGGTTATCCGTCATGGTCTCGGTCCCGAGGGTGACGGTTAATCGAGGTTCTACTGTATATGTATTTGAACAAATTTCGTCAA
Organism: Nephotettix cincticeps; assembly: GCA_023375725.1. NCBI lineage: Eukaryota > Metazoa > Arthropoda > Insecta > Hemiptera > Cicadellidae > Nephotettix > Nephotettix cincticeps. The sequence continues at coordinate 104,487,060 of CM041791.1, forward strand.
ATGACGTTTTAAACGTCGCTACTCCTTTTTGCGGAACCATTAAAAAGACGTTTTATAACGTCTATACTATTTTGACGCAAAATACAAAACTCTTTAAAGGATTAAATCTATAATTGTAAAAAATAATCACTTTCAGGCCATTATACCCGAAGTGTGGGATATTTATTTCTTGCAGTTGGCTGTATGATTAAGGTACAGCTGATATTTCTGCTTCACCTGAAATTCACTAAGGGTCATTAAAACGCTAATGATGTCACGCTAATGTGGTGAGAAACGGGGAAATAAATATCCATGTTATATGTAACACTAAACATGCAACGCTAACACGTATCCCTGTTAGGGCCATGTTTTACAAGCGCTAATGCCGCGGTGTTAATGGCGTTGGGTTTTCTGGGCAAAGGTACATCCATAGTGCAAGTTATAAGAGCGGCATCAACGCTGGCGAGTCCGCGTTACCATAGCTATGCACAGCGTTGTTGATGCGCACCTGACGTGCAGTACGGCAGTACTAGTCTGTGGTTGTTTAAGTACTGTGCTTCACAGAGAGAGAGAGAGAGAGAGAGAGAGAGGCAGAGAGAGCAACCAACAACACTTATAAAGAAAGAATTTATCTTTGTTGATTCTATGTTGTTGGAACTTACTGTACTGTTGATAAACGACTGCTAAGCAAAGGGTATTTACTCCACTGTCTATCACTCGTTCTATTATTCTTCAAATCCTTCCAAAATAAGGAGGAGTCCTACACAACCTAACTGGATGGTGTCCATCTTGGTGATGATGACAAATGACGTCCTGACAACGCTCTGTCAGTGCTGTGTATAAGCGTCTCTTGTTTCGCTCCTAAACGGTGTGTTTACTTTATTGTCTTGTTTCATCAGTCTTTTCTTCGTTTTATATCAGAAATAACATCATCAGTGAGTTGCTTACGAAATGGGTGACCAATCACAATATTCTATTCAGATTAAAAACCTCCCATTAGAGGCGCATTTCAAATATTTATACAAATGAAACAAGCATTATCTATTAATTTTGTTAAAGTAAAAGTTTTTGCTTTTTTTCTACTTTATTTATAAATGAAAATAACATTGTGATTCTTAGAAATAATTTCAATCATAAAAAATTTCGTTGGGTATAATGGCACTCGGTGAAAGTGAAAATGGTCCATGATGAACAACTTGATTCATAAATTAAAAAGTGAATTTCCATGAAAGTACTAAGTTCTGTGAATAGCTGGGACTGTACACTCGACATAGTTGTGATGAGATTTTCCCGTGGGGTGAGATAAATCTCACCAGACCTACCTCGGGGAATCCAGGCACAAAGCCCCACTTGCCACCGGATTGCTATTCTGCGGCAGCTGGGCTACTCCAGGGTTCTTAAGATCGATTTAATAAGGTTGCTGGTACTCTTTCGGGTAAGCCGGGGTGAGCTCAGTACCGCGAATGAATCAGCAGAGTACCTTCATCATCGCTCTTTCCCTGTTATTGAAACCAATTTAATAATTTTGAGAAAAAAAGGTAAATAAATTTAATTGATTCTGCCAATAATAATAATTACAATGATGTGTGGGATCCAAACGGGTTCCTGACTCGACAGGTGCCACCGCGATCCTGTCACGACCGGAGCGGCGTTTAGTTGCTAGGTACTTATAATCACACACGAAAAATATAATTGTAACAAAAAGCATACATTCTGTTAAAGCACTACCTAGTGTGGTTTTACCAAACGAAATTAAATGTAAAAAGACCACTTACTCGTTCTCCAACCACCTCCAGATCACCGCGCCAACTACTTTTTCTCCTCTGAGTGAACAGGTCAGAAGCCGAGCACAACTGACTAAACTTTCCTGTCCCTATCTTACCTTCACCTTCCTAGGCAAGGGTGGGGGATAACAACTGTTCGGCCAAAGCCAGCTGGTCAGGGGTTGGCCACAGTGACGTCACAGTGTCTGCAGCCGACGATGCTACATCGCTAGTTTGGAGGTTAGGTTCAACGATTTTTACTACCAATGTTGTTCCGGCCACCCTCGTAAAATACGAGTGTTTACAGTGCCTTTCACCTCCCTGATGGTAGTTAATCGGTCTCTCAGACGTCTGACCCAGTGTTTGTGTAAAAGTTCTTGTTGTGAATTATGTGTACACTAGGTTTAATCTGAATACTAGCGATGGAACTTTAGCTAGCCTATGTGTAGGATTATGTCTATACCAGGACGAAGGTATCGTATAATTAAAATCTTTAGACATAACATCACCCCTCACAACCACTAACCATCAACCAAGGCTCTGGCTGGTAATATGTCAAACATAGGCCTGGGCCAGAAATGATGCCACTTGGTTTAGTATCTATAGGCTAGCCTAGAGGAGTTTCGCACTCCCTCCTTATTTTAACTCGTTACATAGGCATAACACGTATCAGAGTGCAGCAGTGTCACGTTTGATAATCAAAATGGCGGACGGTTGCCTAGCAATGCCAACAGGCCGTTTGGCCCGACATTATCTTTTATACAGACTACTATTGTCCGGCCAATCGGCCCGATGTGGCAGCTAACGTGTTAAATAGATGACTGGTGTGTGGTGAGTCTTGGTAACAGAGCTGGTACATGCACGGTTTACTGTACTCTTACCTTGGTCCTCTCTGCCTCCCATGTCCGCTTGTTTCTGACCCGAGCCTCTTCCTTGTTCTTTATGGCTGCCTCCAGTTTCTCATTGATGGGTTGTATCTGGTCGTTGATGTGTTCAAGCTCATCCAGCAACATTAGCTCAGCAACTTGCAACTCAGCCAGCTTGTCTTCCAGTTGTTTCTTCTGTTGCACACCTCCTTGAATCTGCACAGTGGTTCAGCGAATTATGTACGCCATTATTTATTTATGACAAATATACATTATTTAGGGAGAGGTGGAAGAAATTAGGGATGTGCAAATAGTGATTTTTGGGTTCAAATAGAATATTTATCAACTATTCCGAATATAAAATATTTTCAAATCGAATATTAGCTTAAGAGTTTATTTTCATCCATTTAGATGATCCTCAAATCTTGGGCGTGTAAACAGCCTAATTAAAAAATATAGTAATTGCATCGCTTGAACTATGAGGGTCGGTATATATGATTTGCTGTTAAATCCTCTCAATTAAAAATACAAAAACTGTTTTAACCCTTGTTACAACTAAACAAATCAATTTCTTAAAAAAATACATATTGAAAAATTAGTAAAATTGACATATTACTTATGGATAATTTTTGTATACTCAAAATATAAATATAATAAATTTATGAAGAAATAAAAATTGAAATTAATACTGAAGTAAAAGTAATTATAAAAATTAAAATATTGTATCATATCATAAAAAAAATTAATTTAATGATAATTTATTGCATTTACAATTTACAACAGTAGCATAGCATACTTTTTAATTCAAATTATTAATAGTTTAAGAATGCTTATGAGTAGTTTCTTATCAAGTTCACAATTATAAAATTAATTTAAGACGCAACATAAGAAAATTATTAATTTAGCTATTTTTAAAGTAGTTGTTTTAATCCTTTAATGAGTGTGCTAAAAGTACATATTTTAGTAGGCTAAGGACGTCATAAATAACTTGTTTAATCAGATAGTAACGTATTAGGCAGAGATGTGAAGGTCAAAATCTCAAGGTGATAGTTGTTGTTGTGACTCTGTCCCAGCTGCTTCCTCTATTGTCTGTTGCCGTTGTCAAAATACAACATACCATATTGAGAATATCTATGTAACAATAATAGCTTAATGTTTACTCTAACTCTAGCAGCAACATAGATTTTTTATCACTGTGGCCGTGGTAATAACAAGCTTAGGAAAATACAAAACATTTTATCTTGATTAGCCATACTGATGAAACATTTGATATAATAGCGTCCATTGTAATATTTATACTTTGGAATTTTGGAATAATGTTTAATGTTTTAAACATTAACATTGTTAATGCATAATGTTTTTTGGAATAGATATTATCAGTGCAAATATGGAACTAATTTTATGCTGTAAAAGGAACAAAACGAAAGCTGTCAGTTGATAACAAAAATAACTATTAACTAACAATAATTTGTATAAACTATTTTTTTCAAATTTCATTGTATTTTTCCTTACTTTTTTTACTTTATTTTTCCGTACTTGGAAATAATATTATGAAAATTAGTTTCAATGTAGCACAAATTTAAATTGTAGAAGATAAAAAAATGGGTCTACTTTTTCTAATGGAACAGGAGTGTGTGTAGAGATAACTCAGTAAACCTACATCTGGTTCGTCTGCAATGATGTTAGTGGGGTTTCAGATATTCTTAATTAAATTTGATTTATCCACAAAACTAATAAATTTTCAAAGAAATAAAATAATATATTTTTTTTATCACTGGTATAGGTATCGACTTTGGTCAATGGACTCTAGGTACCAATACCAATATCCAGCAATTGGTGATATCAATCAATCAGCATCGATCATCGGTAACGTTCACATCTTTATCCTGTAGTCAGATGATAAACCATTGGTTACATTTGGTTTTCAACTGAATTACGAGGGTTGTCCGTAAAGTAAGGTTCCCAAAGCCCTGCAGTCGACAATAGTGCTGCGACGGGGGTTCGGGCAGTTTTGTTGTGTACCTAGGTTCCCCCACTCCAAATCCCCACCGCAGCGAAGTGTCTGCGGCGCTCAGTCTTGGCCTGGCAGCCGAACAAGATGGAGCTACCCATTACTTGGCCCGCCAGGTGTGAGCTGCGCTCAATGATTCGTTTTTTGACTGCCAAACCTTCCGTCCGGGGAAATTCATTCCCAGCTGTGCGAAAAATATGGAGAAAAGTGTATGAGCGTACAACATGTGCGCAAATGGTACAGGGAGTTCAAGAACAGGCGTACCGACGTCCATGACGAGGAGCGTTCCACAAAAATTCAAGCAAGCGCAAAGTGCCGGCAAGGAAAGGCATATTGTTGTGTGAATTCTTGCCCAAAGGTGAAACAATCAACGCTGTCCGCTACTGCGAGACACTGCAAAAACTTCAAAACTTCGTGCCATTCAAAGAGGAGGACAAGAGGAGGGGTATGCTGTCCAAGGTGTTGCGTTTGCATCAGGATAACGCTCGACCGCACAATGCTAACGTTACCAACGAACTCATCGCTAACTTTGGATGGGGTATCGTCAAACACCCACCCTACAGCCCGGACTTAGTCCCCAGCGACTACCACCTCTTCCCTGATATGAATAAACACCTGGGTGGAACGGATTTCGGCGCCCAAGAAGAGCTGGGAAAAGCGGTTCTTAGCTATCTGCACGACTTGGCGGCAGACTTCTTTGACTCGGAATTCAAAAGCCGGTACACCACATGCAAAAATGCATTGACCTCGGTGGCAACTACATAGAAAAATAGGAAAAAGTCTGAACTTTCTGAATATGGACGAGTTTATGCAAATAAACATGTTTTTCACTGAGTAAAATCACTGGGAACCTTACTTTACGGACAACCCTCGTAGCTGCATAATGGCATGCTAATTCTGAACTTTGAAATGGAAACTCTATAGCTTTGACTGATGTCACTTTTATATTATTTATCGGCTTCGAATATAATATTTATTGACATCGAACTTGTCAGATATCTCCAGATATCTTGAGTCAGACCGCATATTTCGAGATTCGAATATTCACACACCCCTAGAAGAAATGCTTTATACACACAGGTTTAAGCCTGTAGTGTGGGACACCCCTAAAATATGGGGTTATCTACTACAAAAACCTCATCTACTCTTTAGGGTTATAATCTGGAACTGTTTGTCAAATTAAAACAGGCTAGGCCTAAACTTGGCTTATGTTTTTGGGGCTCACTCCATGTTCTGGCACTCGTTTAGATCTGGGCCACTTCGTGGTCCAGAATGCTTTTCTTCTCTGCAGCCTCCATGCATGACCTTTCCCAACAAGGGGCAGTGGAAGAAAGTGTGTTCCGCATAGTCAGGAATGCCCGGACAGTAAGTGCAATCCGGTGAAATGGTTTTGCCCATCCGATGCAAGTATGACTTGAAATAGCTGTGGCTTGTCAGAAACTGAGTGAGGTAGTAATCTACCTCGCCATGACTGGGACAGTGGCGACATCCTGTAATCCAGCTACTTGGAGGTCACGAATTGTGGATAGTTGTGAGAGATGGTCGGTGGATGTAGTGTTCTCTTGTGTGGATTAAAGTCCGCACTATTGAATGTAGTATTCAATAATCCACAAAGACTATCCTCATAATTAGACCAATTCGTAATTCAGAGGCCGTGGTTAGGATCCCACGTTAAACTGTAGGTCCATTAGTTACCATCGGCTATTGGGCTATTAATTAACAGTCCTGTCTAAGGAACAAGTCAGCCTTAGTCAGTAACAAGACTACAAGATCGTGCCACAATCATCCTACACTCAATCCTCATTCATACTTGGCTTAAAATACTTACATTGTAGTATGGTTACCATTTCAGTTATCTCATCTAATCTAATCATATAGCCGTTCCACCCACAGTTGGACCTGCTCGATGAGTCGTGCAGTCCATCGTCCTCAGGCATCGTTCTCCCGGCTTTGTTGCCACTGCTGGAAGGTTCAGGAGTGCTCTCCAAATTTTGCAGCATCCTTGCCGATCTTGCCTCTGATAAATCGCCTTCCTCTCCCCTGCCAAAAGTTTGACAGAAATGACTCCTACAACCACCAGGACGGCAGGCTCGGATACTGTCCGATAGGCAGAACACACCCGGAGTACAGCTTGACGCTGAACCCAGGCGAGTCGCAACAAGTAGATACCCTTAATAAAAGCGTCTGCCCACAACTCAGCCCCAGGACGGACTGGACTGCGGACATCAAGAAACGTCTTCTGCTCGACAGAGGACCCCCGACATTGGCCATCAGCTTACTAAAGTAAGAGACCACGTTAGAAGCCTTGTCTGTTGTACGGAAAATCTGGTCTCTCTAGCTTAGCTTGTTTTCCAACGCGACTCTGAGGTACTTGGCGGCACGTGTTGACTAGACTACTTCTCCCCACTCGCAGCGGGACGACCGTGTTGAGCCTCTTCTTTGTGAGTATCAAGATATCCGTCTTACTCAGAGCATGCAAAAGACTGTGATCAACCATCCAGGGGTTAACCACACGCATGATCTGGTTCAACTTTAGCTAGGCCAGCTCAGCGTTGCACACGGTTATAAGAGCCGCAATGTCATCGGCCTAACCAACTATGATAGTTTCCTCCGGCATCTCGGATCTCAGAAGGCTGTCGTAAGCAACGTTCCAGAGATCTGGCCCGAGAATTGAACCTTGCGCGCGGCACCAGAAGTGACTTCCACGCTCCTTCACGGGTGTCGTAAATCAGGTGTCTGGAGCGGAGATAGTTCTCGATGAGCCTCAATAGGTATGATTGAATGTGAAAGGTGTTACAAAGCGCATCCAACACACTAAGTACGATCCACCTCGCCCAGTTGAAAGCATTCCTGACACAATCGTAACAAAAAGTACTACTCAGCAGGAGAAATGGTTGTGGCTCTTGGCCCTCTCAACGGCTCTATGGACTTCAGTGATGGTGTCGATTGTTGATCGCCTCTTTCTGAAGCCAGACTACCAAGGGGCAGCTGCTACCACGACAGAAGTCAGACAGGAACGATAAACTTTTCAAACAATTTACCAACTGGGTCTAATATAAACGGAGGTCTGTGTGACAACGGCCGCTCTGGATCACCTTTTACCTTGCTTATAAGCATAAGCCTGGTGGTTTTCAAGGGAGTTGGAAACACCCCTTCGATCAGGCAGGCATGGCACATTCTCAGCAGCAACCCGGGATGAAAATCTTCAGAGCCTCGCTAGGAATCCCATCCGGGCCAGGGGCCTTGTTACTCTTCAAAGAAAGAACAGAAGTCTCCAACTCCTCTATATATATAGTGAAGAGCGGAATTCCCTCTATCCGGCCAGCGGTCAACCAGCGGATGCTGCAGATGTCTAGGAAACAGGGTATTAACGATCCTCTCCATGGTGGCGCCCTCCATGATGGAGCGTGAGAGCAGGCGCCGAGTTTTGGGGTCACGATTTTGTACCCTGTCCTCATGGGTCGGAATCGACGTCGTCCTGAAGTTTCCTCCAGCTTCCTTTCAACTTCCTTGCAGCCTTGAAGGTCTCCGACATACAAATTCTGTCTGCGGGCATTTTCGCCTTAGTGGCGGCTCTCTTGGCTCTAAGGCATGTTCTTCTGAGGTCTGCAATTTCTCCAGTCCACCAGAAGACGGGTTGCTTATCCTGCTGGAGTCTTCTTTGTGGCATGGACTAATCACAGGCCAAGGCAATTAGTTCCATTGTGGATGTTATCAATGCCTCGACGCCAGCCTTGCAGCAATTCTCCAGCGCTCCCCCTGAGATGACCTGGGTGAACTTGACGTCCAGTGTGTTGATATTCCACCGGTGTGGCTCTCTCTCTAAGATGCAAAACACCCTAAGGTACGTACGTATCTAAAAAACTGTATACTGAAGATCACTGCCAGTATCATCCTACAATACCCTTCAGCCAGAGATCCTCGGAAGATGCGATTCATACGCAAAGGTTATGTCGGGGATCGTGCCTGGGGTGCCAGAAAGGCGTTTCACACTAGTTAAGGACAACCAGCGTCTGTAATGAAGTCCAGATGTAATTTCCCTGGGAGTTGGTAGAAGGCATTCCCCACTCATCGGCTCTATCGTTGAAATCGCCTCCAACTACGACGTGCCCAGTGGTGCCTTGCACGCTCTACTCTAGGTAGTCGATCTTGTCGCGGAAGCCCTGTAATGGCCTCGTTGGGGCTGAGGTAGCAACTAAAGAAGGTTACATCCCTACACCTTGCCCTGACGAATCCTCGGCTGAGTCCGTGACTCTGCATCACAACCCTCGTGTCGGTTACATGCCCAGAAGGTGGTAGTAAGGAGACTGTTTGGACTCCAAGTCTTTGGGTTTCTACCCGATAATGTTCGCTGCTCAAGAGCGCGTCAGCACCAAGTTCCTGGGAAAGCTGGTCTAAAAAAATAATATGCTCTCCAGAATCTCTGTAGGTTGGCCTGGTGGAGACTGATTACTGTCCCACGCCTTTTGCCTGTTCAAGTGCGGCTCTGAAGGCATCGCACTGACCACATCCGGTCACGTGACCGAGGATGCTCCCTATATGACAAATATACTAACAAGGTTTAAGAATCAAAATTAAAAATTCTCAGTCTACCTTAAGCTGCTGTTCCACTATGGAGTTTTTCTCAGACTGCAGCTTGTGAAGTTGTTGATTATGGTGGTCCCTCTTATTCACTGCACTCTGCAGAGTCTTGCGGAGACACTGTAGCGCATTCCGCAGTTTGTCCTGTTCTGTTGCTGCTTCCTTCAGTGTTTTGTTGGATCCTGCAATAAACATAAAGTATAATTTATATTAAAGTTTGATACTCAAATTGTATATTTACTAGGGGTCTGAGGTGCACCGAAAAAATCGGTACGGTACGGTTCCAGCCTTGTACCGAACCTCGGTATGAAGCCTGTTCTTCCCGGGAAATAATATTACGCACTTATTTCGTCACTGTATGTAAGTGATGGGAGACGCAGTGATTGGGGTTAAACAGGCTGTGCGTGACTTAATAAGGGCAGTGACCTTGGCGGGTGGATGTACATCCCATGACATACCATTGTTTCTAGTCGAGCCTCTGCTAAAATTAAATCACTCTTCCCCCTACCCCACCCTTACTGGGATGAGTATCGCGTCTGTCTACTGTCTGTGTCTAGTTTAGTGAGCGTTTACCTGCTGGTAAGTGCGTATTGCTAACAACCGACGTGGAGTTACGTTCGTGTGAAGATTTTCTTCACTTCATCAGTTAAAAATAACAGACTTAAACCTTGAAAAATAAGTTTATGTGATAAAATTTTTTTTTATTTCCAGCTAGTGGATAATTAGAACTTCTGTAATTCGAAATTTGACTTGTTTCCTAGAATTTTATATGAAAACAATGTTAAAATATACTGGTTAATTCGAATAATTATTTGGATGATTCAAAGTTTTTACAGCGTAAATCTATTAAGTGAACAAGTCTCTGTGTGCGATTTTCCAGGAAACGACGTTCGGGCTTCCTGTCCTCAGACTATTTTTAGTTAGATCAACGCGCCCACCCCCCGCCAACCCTTCTCAAAGCACGTACATCTGCTGTTGACTCGTCACATGATACTCCTCCCCCTCACCAGTCCACCACTGCTCATAAATTACAACATTGACATCTCTAGTCTAACTACACGGCGCCGACGCAGTTCAGTAGCGTGTCTATCATTGATGGTGGTTTGTTCCGATATTCGTCGTCTTTCTTTCGTGTTGGTGTCTGACTTCGTCTGCGTTCATGTTAACACGTCTTGTGTACGATGGCTTCGTCAAAGCGAACCTGCAAATCTCTGACGTTGCAAAAATAAATAGCGGCAATCAAAGAGGTAGAGAAGGAATTTAAGAAAAAGTTTGAAATCGCTAAATTTTCGGGATTCCTCCAAACACATTATCGACATTTAAAAAAATTAGGATTTTTAATCAATAACATCTTCATTATCCTTTTTAATATACAGTATTAAAACATGATATTTGATTGTTTATTTCAACCACTTGCAAAAACTTTTCTAATTTGAATATTTGGATATTTTGAATTTTTTCTGGTCCTTTGAGGTTCAAATTATCCAAGTTCTACTGTATTTATTTTTTTGATTTCTTGAGAACTGTTGGGATTTGAGGGGTTCCACTGTAATATTAAGCTATTAAACTTTAAACTAAAATAACTATGTATTTTAGTCTAAAGAGCCCTTTGACATTTTATAAAAGTGTTTGATTTAATTTGAACAAAGATTGTGATTGGTTGAATTAAAAATAATAAACCAGAACAATATTAAACATAGGTCTAATGAACCCTTGGCTAATGGTATTGACTCAGTATATTTTCTGTATTTTTTGTTCTACAATAAAATACATTATAATTTTTTATTTTGTTTGTTCATCCTTAGTTTCATATAGACTTGAGAAGATTATTTCCCCTTATTAATTAATTACAACATAAATTATAATGTTTAAATAATTATTAATATGTTTAATGTGATGTGTTTTTTTACAGAATGGATTAAAAAATCATATTACAGTTTGAAAAGTAGTTCAGTAAAATATTTCTTCTGACATTATGTATCTTTTTTTAAACTCCTTTTTCTATGTTTTCACTAAATAAGTTCTGGAAAATACTTATGAATAAAACGATGAGATCAGTCAATGTTACTAGCGGTATTATTCTCGTGTACCGTACCGTACCGAATTTGTACCGAGAACCAAGGTACAACAATTTGTACCGTACCATACCGTACCGACCTCATAATTTCCTGTACCGCAGACCCCTAATATTTACAGACTAAAAAAATCACCACTCTTATTTTCTTATATATATTTATCTTCTTATTTAAGCAAGGAGGACTACTATTATAATTGTTACTAAGTTTAAAAACATTTAAAAACGCAGTAACCTTTTTTTAAAATTTATTAAACTGACATGTTTTGTACCTTAAGGATATTTTCATAAGTTCACTTAACCTAATATGTTAAAATTATTATTAAATGTAAATAAATGTTTGATATCTACATCAACAGCTGTTTTTCATGTAGTCTTTGGGATGAAGTTGTATGATTTTTTCAAATATAATATTTTTTGTATGGGTTTGCATTTTATTTATTAATCTATTGGGTTGTGTTTTGTAGTTTTTGTAAATGTGTAATTCTTTTTTTACGTCTAATTTAGTGTTCTTTGTTCCGAATTCAATTAAATCAAGGTTTTCTTCCAAACTTTTAAAATTGTGATGGTTCTTTATCATGTGTTCGGCTACATTTGATTTCATGGTTGTGTAGTTTTTGGAATTAAGAGTTTCTACATGTTTTTTGTATCTGGTTGTGAATGTTAGGCCGGTTTGTCCAATATATAACATATCACATGGGCGGTTTATTATTCCTGATTTGTCAAAATTATTCAAGGTCAAGGGTGTTATTTCTTGTTTTGAAGCTTATTCTGTAGTTAGTTTTATTAAATGTTTTACGTATTGCTCTGTTAAATTTTGTGTTTTGTGGTAAACATACATAAGTTGGATTTTGTTTGTTTTCATATTGTTGGTTTATAGGTTGTTGTTTGTTTTCTTTAATTTTTTTTAAGTTCTTCCTCATCATATTGTCGATTAGGGTGGGTCTGTATCCGTTTTTAATAGGTATTTATGGTGCCTTTTTCTTCATTGAAATTTGATCTTTTCATGGGGATTGATACATATTTCCCTATTTACAGTCATATGTTTATTTCCTCATTTACAATCATATGTTTATTATTATTGTTGTTCAGTTTCATGTTATTGTTTTACACACAATTCTTTCATAATAAAATGGTGATTTGGCCAAATACCTGCAACAAGTCTACCGATACATCCAACATCCAATTTGAATGTTATACCTTTTGATGATAGAAATTTTCTAATTTTGCTAGAAGACTTGAGGTTTTTATGACCTTAAAAGGTATCAACGAACCTAAAATGAAAATATTTACTCTATTACATGCTTTAACACCACTTCTTCATCAGAAACTACATGACTTTTGCAATCCGGATAATCCCTTGAACATGAAATATGAAGATCTTGTTGAGATACTAAACAACTAATTGGATCCTAAAGCAAGTGTTTTGGCCATACAACACTTGTTTATAATTCGAACACAGCAAGATGATGAATCAGTTTCTGATTTTTCAACAGAACTGAAAAGGCTCTCCACAAACTCTGAATTTCAATGTAGCGCTTGTGGAAAATCAGTGTGTGATGTACACTTACGTCTTCAGTTTATCCGTGGACTAAAAGATAATGAAATTAAAACCAGATTATTGCAAGATCATGATATCAAACCTTGTAATGAAATTGTTAATACTGCCACTACCATCGAGCTTTCAAAAAGTGAAAGTACCATAATAACCCATAAGAATATTACCGTACTCAAAACATTCATCAAGTGAGATCCAAGATAACAGATAAAAAAAGCAAGTACAACATGGAAAATTCGATTCAAGAAATACATGTTCTGTTACAACTGGAACACCTACTACTTCCACGACTAAAACCTTATGCTTCCACCGATTAAAAGGTAAATGTTATCGTTGCGGAAACATTAATCACCGAGCTAATACCTGTCCAATGATTAATGAAACATGCCATGCTTGTGGCAAAATTGGACATATATCGAGAGTTTGTCTAAGTAAATCTAAACTTAGTAAATCTGCTGAAAAAGTACATTGCACTGATAATATTGAATCTGGCGAGGAAAACATCCATGAAATCAATATACTCTCTGAAGTAAAGAAAAATGAAAAATTCTACATTGAGGTAAAAGTTTAAGGAAAGAATGTCAAATTTGAACTAGATACAGGAGCGTCACTCACTTCTATATCTTACCAAGACTACAAAACATTGATACCTAATAAAAGACTATATAAGACTGGAGTAGAGTTGAGAATGTACACTGGAGAAATAATAAGGCCAAAGGGAGTAACGTACGTGAAATGCAAATACAAGGACCAGTATTTCTCAGGAAAATTGTATGTCATCAATCAAGTAGTGGACAGAATATTTGGAAGAGAATGGATGAGAGAAATACAACTTGACTGGGCTGAAATCAAATCTCTGAGCATGACAAATCATGCAGGATCTAACCTTGACTCCTTACTTACAAAATATGAAGAGTTATTTGATAAGAATATTGGTTGCACCCCAAATTATGAAGCAAAGTTAAACTTGAAGGAAAATTCAAATCCAATTTATGTGAAGGGTAGGCAGGTTCCGTATGCTTTAAAAGCACAACTTGAAAAAGAACTTGAACGCTTAGAAAATCAAAACATTATTACCAAGGTGGATAATGCAGATTGGGGCACACCAATTGTACCTGTTGTAAAACCTAATGGTGACATACGTATCTGTGCTGATTTTAAGGTTACTTTAATAAATAAGGTTGTAAAGGATGAGAGATACCCAATTCCAAGAATCGAGGACATTTTTTCTACAATGAGTGGGGGTAAATATTTCTGCACGCTTGACATCAGCAATGCATGTCTGCACATGAAGATGGACGATGAGAGTAGCAAGCTACAAACTCTCAATACTCACAAAGGATTTTTTAAAGTAAATAGACTGATGTTTGGCGTAAAGGTTGCTCCTTCATTGTGGCAAAAATTCATGGACTCTATAATACAGGGAATGGATGGAGTCCAATGCTTTTTTGACGACATTCTTGTTCAAGGATCAACATATGAAGAAACGATTTTAAGATTGGAGAAGGTATTGGAAGTTTTAAATAATACAACTTACACTTGAACAGAGATAAATGCAAGTTTTTTGAGAAAAGTATAAAATACCTTGGTCACATCATTGATGTAAAGGGTTTACACAAGAGTACAGAGAAAACTGAAGCAATAAGAAATACCCCCGTCGCAGCAGACCTGCGTACTCAGCGAATTTCCAAATCAATCATTTAATATATGACAAGTTTTATAAAAATAAGTCCAAAAACATGAGAATTATTTGCCTATTCTCTATAAGATTAACATAGGAAAGAGTTTGCAGGTTAGCTGCTGTGAGGAACACTGAAAGAAGTCATTTCTACCATGAATAATTTTTATCTTAACATTTATACCAACTTTCATCAACATCTGTCCATAAATAAAGGAGTTTGCCTATTCCCTATATGATTAAATGGGAAAATAGTGTGCAGGTTTGCTGCCATGATAAACACATAAACTATGATTTTTTAAGCGAAATACAGTGGATAGATCTCAAGCAGTTAAAGCTAAAAATATCAAGTTTTATCCAAAAATATTGATTAATATGGGTAAATATTAATTTTTCCCTATCCTCCATAAGATTAACATTGGAGCACAATACAACGTACTGTGTGTTTTAAGGTTTTTTAATTAATAAGGTTGTAAGATGAGAGAAAAACTTTCCAAGGAATCGAATTGTGACATTTTTTTCTGATTCAATGAGTGGGGGTAAATATAAATTGAAATTTTCAAAAATTACATGTCTGCACATGAAAATGGACGATGAGAGTAGCAAGCTACAAACTCTCAATACTCACAAATGATTTTTTAAAGTAAATAGACTGATGTTTGGCGTAAAGGTTGCTCCTTCATTGTGGCAAAAATTCATGGACTCTATAATACAGGGAATGGATGGAGTCCAATGCTTTTTTGACGACATTCTTGTTCAAGGATCAACATATGAAGAAACGATTTTAAGATTGGAGAAGGTATTGGAAGTTTTAAATAATACAACTTACACTTGAACAGAGATAAATGCAAGTTTTTTGAGAAAAGTATAAAATACCTTGGTCACATCATTGATGTAAAGGGTTTACACAAGAGTACAGAGAAAACTGAAGCAATAAGAAAAACTAAATGGCCATCAAATGTGAGTGAATTGAAAACATTTTTGGGATTGGCTACGTACTACAGTAAATTTATACCTAATTATTCTACAATATTGCATCCTTTGACAAGATTACTCAGAAAAAATGGCAAGTTTATTTGGAGTTTAGAGTGTGAACAAAGTTTTAAGGTTAAAGAAGAAATAACTAGTGAGCGAACCTTGGCTCATTTTGATCCTGCTCTGGACTCTAACCCTTGCTACCGATACATCACCGGTTGGCCTCGGAGCAGTCCTTTCTAACAGGCTAGACAATGGTACAGAGAAACCTATTTCATTTGCATCTCGTACTCTAACAATAAGTGAAGCGAAATACAGTCAGATCGACAAGGAAGCAGCAGCCATCTATTTCGGACTCAAGAAATTCTTTCCATACATATATGGTCGAAAGTTTGTGTTAATCACTGACCATAAGCCACTTTTTTCCATCTTCGATCCTCATAGGACACTACCTACAATGGCCGCAACCAGGATATTTAACTATACCCATTTCCTATCTGGGTTTGACTACACTGTGAAATTTAGAAGAACAGAAAAACATGGTAATGCAGACTATTTGTCGAGGTTTCCTTTTGAAAAAACCTCACAAACCAAAGTAGATGAGCATTCGATTTAACAGACTAATCAACTAGAAACACTGCCAATAACGAAAGAACTAATTGCTACTGAGTCACAAAAGGAGGAAGGCTTGAAAGATATAATTCACTTTTTGGAAACAGGAAGAAGTTTCCAACAATTAGGCTACAAAGACTATGTATTTACTTTACAAGGTGGTTGTTTATTCAAAGGCAACAGGGTTGTTATCCCACAAAATTTGAAGCAAAGGGTATTGGCAGAATTACACATTGGTCACTTAGGGATCGTAAAAATGAAAGTATTGGCAAGAAGTCATTGTTATTGGCAAGGTATCGATTATGATATAGAAAACTTAGCAAAGACTTGTAAACAATGTTGTCTCAAACAAAACAAGCCACCTCAGACTTTTACACATCCGTGGCAAATACCTGGCAAACTCCCCACAATGTGACATGTTATATATTGGACAAACCGACCGAACATTCACAACCAGATACAAAGAACATTTAAAAGCTTTTAATTCCAAAAACTACACAAGCATGAAATCAAATGTAGCCGAACATATGATAAAGAACCATCACAATTTTAAAAGTTTGGAAGTTTGTAAAGATATCAAACATTTATTTACATTTAATAATAATTTTAATATACCCTATTAGGTTAAGCGAACTTATGAAAATGTCGTTATGGTACAAAACATGTCAGTTTAATAAATTAAAAAAAAAGTTCTGCATTTTTAAATGTTTTTAAACTTAGTAACAAATATATATATATATATATATATATATTATATATTATATTGTATTATATGTATACATATTAAGTATAATTGAAAAAATCAACTGAGTATCCTTTAATAACATTTTTTTATTTTAACGTCATGTTTCGTCCTTTAGGCCATTTTCAAGTTAATTGAAAAAAAATGTTATTAAAGGATACTCAGTTGATTTTTTCAATTAACTTTTACTTAAAATAACAGTAGTCCTTAACAGTGCACACTATAGATCAAATATATATATATGAGTGTGTGTCTGTTATGGTTGAAGTCCAAATAAGTTTTTAAGTGATGACCAGGTAACCAGTAGGTAATACAGGCAAATCAATGTATATATTTATATTGCGATTGTGTTGTCAATTGCTTTCATTGATTTTTTTGGCTAAATTCTTTTGCTAAACATAGGTATCATTGAAACAGCAGATTTCACTCTTTCTTCTTTAGTGAATATACTATACAGCTGGATTTTGACTGGATGAAAATATTACTTCATGAAGAGCAAACAGCTGATCGCGAGGCTTGTTTGTTTACGTTCCCATCAAAATGTTGTGTTCCAGGTTATTATTGATAGTTAAACAGTACAGTAAAAAGTATATTATTACCTATATTATATATTGGTGTATTACATTATTGTTATAGATTAATACATTTTTCTGGAGGCCCAAGAAGGGTGGTAGAAAACGCAAATCACCAAGCAGTAAAAGTGATTCAGATAAAGGGATTCTTCCTAACTATCTCGTATGTATATGTACATTTTTGTAAATATATTTTCTTTTTTTCAAGATAAGTTTATAACATGTAGTATTTTCAATTCAGTATAAAAAATGGACAAAACTTATATTTCAAAATTTTTATTTAGTCACTAGTCTTTTAGTTTTTATTTTATATGAGTAAAAATAACAAATAAATTTGGATTTTTTAATTTTCTTTATTTATTAACTAGGGTTCTTCAGAAGTACTTGGTAAATAATTTTTTATTACATCTTGAGATGTCTTGAGATGATCTTGAGAATAAAATGATATGTATTAGTAAATACTTTGTTAAAAAATAATCTAAATTTTTTATAGATATTTTAAAATAAGCTTGTAAATACCGGGAAAGAGCCTGACCCACTGAGAGTAATATAGTGAACCATTGGAGGGTTAATTGTAAAATAAATAATTGAAAATCCAAAGCTATCATGAATTTCAAACAAGCAGTATTATATTAAATTATATAGATGATTCGTAGATCTGGGTAATTACTCAAAACTTAAATTCTTATCTACTGTTTAGTGAACAAAAGTTAAAATTTAAATGAAATAACATTTTCAAAGTTATACTCTCACCTCCTTTAGGCATCTTGTCTTGTAGTTTGGCTATGTTATTCTCAAGGCGTCTGAGTTCATTTTGGTGTTGGTCCAATAAAGCCACATCCCCCTGCAATGTAGTAGTATATTTCATTCAAACACTAACAATCATTAATACATGCCACCATAGGTGTCACATATACCTGATTTAAAATCACTTTACTTTGCCCTATGGTTTTGAGTAATGTTTTCAACTGCCATTACTGTATTAATAAATATGTGTGTGTATTGTAGTTACTGCTGCCGTTTTGCTGCCTCTTCATTGACTTTTCAAAGGCGTATGACTCCATAAATAGAAAGAAATTATGGATGAACATGGAGCATTTAGGTATACCAAGAAAACTTATAGAACTAGCAAAATTGAGTGTCTTAGGTTCTAAGTGCAAAGTTAGAGTAAATGGAGATGTATCGGAAGACTTTGAGGTGAACACGGGGGTAAGACAGGGAGACGGGATATCTCCATTGTTGTTCAATTTAGCCATAGAAACAGCCCTTCAAGAAGTAAGAAAGACAGAAGTAGGAATTAAGATAGGAACAAACATAAACGTGCTAGCTTTTGCAGATGACATAGTATTAATTACACATAATATAGAAGAAATGAAAGACGAAACAAAAATGCTTATTGAACATACAAGAAAAATGGGACTAGGTGTAATTGAAAAGAAAACCAAGTTTATGACATGTGGAAGAAAACAAAATGATGACCAACCAAGAGACCCAATTAGAAACTACATTGAAATAGAAAAATATAAAATTGGAAAAGTAACAAATTTTAAAATATTTGGGAGTCATCCTCACCAGCAATAATGATGAAGATATAGAAATACAAAACAGATTAAACCTAGCACAGAAAATTTTTTCGGCCTGTCAAAAGTTATTAAGCTCAAAGATAATATCTCATACCACCAAACTCAGGATTTACAAGACAATAAACAGACCAGTTCTCCTGTATGGTTCAGAAAATTGGATACTAAGCAAGAAATTAGAAAGGAAAACTATTGTATTTGAGAACAAGATTTTGAGGAAAGTATACGGACCGATTTTTGAGGATGGGCAATGGAGATTGAGACATAATTGGGAACTAAGAGAATTATTTAAGGATCCGGATATTGTCGCTGAAGTACGGAGCAGAAGGTTGAGATGGGCAGGGCACATTCTAAGGAAAGACGACAACTCCCTATCGAAGAACGTCTTAAAGAACAACCCAGAAGGTAGAGGACCCCTTGGAAGACCGAAACTTAGATGGTTCGACCAAGTGGAGAAAGACCTAAGGAAGCTAGGGAGAAGGAAGGAAGATTCGAGAAGCAGAAATCTATGGAGGCAGTGTGTTGGAGAGGCCAAGTACCATCTAGGGTACCAGTGGCCACAGCAGTAAGCAGTAAGTAAGTATTGTAGTTACAGAACATTCTATATTATACAGCAGACATTAGATTGATAGTATTATCAAAGAGCATAGAAGACAGATAAGTGCAGCCCCATGTATAACAATGTCAGAGATTTATTCAGGTCACCAGATCTTGTCGAGTGGCCCAAACGTCGGCCATTGGCTATTTAAAATCAAATATCTGAATCAGGATAAAACTAAGTGATAACCTTTAATTTATAAATTTATATTGATCTAATAGGGGATAAATTATTTAACTATGGGGGGGATATCAATACAGTGAAATTAAAACATTGACAATAAAACATTGAAATTAATACAACACCATTTCCATTTTTATCAAATACCGACCTGGATCCCCTTGGCCATGGCCTCGTCTGTCTGGGGGCTCACAAGGTCGCTCTGCAGACGCGTCAGCTCCTGCCTAAAGGACTCCAGTCTGCGCTCTACTTCCTCCATCTTTAGCCTGAGACCCATAAAAACATAAGTGACAGTCTTGTCTAAATTAAAAATTTGGTGGTATTGAAATTCAAAAGTCTTCCCCGGTACTTGTTCATTTTTTTAAAATTTGTATATACTGTATACATTGTTTGAAAATACAATTTGTCTTTTACAAAATAATGGAGTACAGTAGAACCTCGATTAACCGTCACTCTTTTAACTGTCAAGTCTCTATTAACCACCTCTATTAGCACAAAAAAAATTATGTTTCCGCGTCAGTGCCAAGTCGGATCGTCTGTTGAGGCTCTATGATGAGTAGTGACAACTGTACTGTACACCTGCAGTGTGCATGAATCATTGGCGGCAAGGGTAGAGACCCAGCTGGTTAATCCCTTACACTGTCTTCTGCATTCCACTGCTACTGTTTCATTTCAGGCCAGTATGGTGTGTGGCTACAGTGAACTGAAGCTATTACCAATTTCGAGTGCAATGTCTACTAGTGTTTTACGTGCTTTACCGTTTATTGTTGTCAGTGCTGTTTATACGTAGTGTGTAATGCTCTTCTGTTTTGGGTCAGAAACAGAAAAGTGTAGTTTTGGGACTCGACAATAAACAACAAATTATTAAACACTGGTGCTTCTTCTCAGAAAAATTAGAAACATGACCACCTGAAAGCTCAACGAGGAAAGAAAAAAAAGAGGATTATTTTAAAAACTAATTACCGGTAACGTAAGTTTTGAGAGTAAAAGTACGTACATGTATAATTGATATTTCATTGTTTTCTTATTAAAATATTTTAATAAAGTATTTTCCACTTGAACTGGCCTAGTTTTGTTTTTTCTTATTTAAAATAAATTCACATTAAGTACTGCGCAGCAATCATGAAAATTAATTAGGACTTACAATGGCGCCATTATAACATTATCAAATCATTATTATTATCACTATTATTATTTTTTCGCGCTATTATTATTTCTGTTACCCTTCTATTTGGTCATTGTCTCAACGGTTAATCAAGGATCTACTGCATTTAATTTTTTTTGTTATTATGTAACTAAGTCCTATATGTTTATTAAATACATATTACAATATATGAGTTTTCTAATATTGGGATTACCTGAGGCAATGCCCTTGGTTTCTAATGACATTTATATTGGTGGGGAAGGTTAAGATATTAAGCAGACCACAACTTTTTTATCCTTAGTAACTTCATAGGCTTATGTCCGATAATAATTATATATAACAATAAAATACTTATATTTTAATTATTAATGATTATCTTTCTCCATTAAACTGAATCCTAAAACCCGTACAAAGGACGGGCTTACTGCTAGTTAATAATAAAATTCTAATTGTCAATAAATAAATAAATAAATATAAATTTTATTGTCATTAGGCCAATACATATCAATAGACAAAGTCAAAAGTACAAGATACCATCAATAACAATACATATAGTAATAACGTACAATCTTAGTTACCACAGCAAAGCCTATAAGTTTTCTATCTACAATAATAATTAGACTCTTTTTAAGACAATTAAAACGTTAAACAATTAAAACTTACAAACAATTTAACAGATTAAAACAAACAGATAAATATATACTCTGAATGGCCTATGTTACAAGATCACAGTCAAAGTATCCATCTAAGTTATAAAATGGATTACATGCAAGCCACTCATGCAATTTATTCTTAATGTTTTTAAAAGGAATATTTCTGATGGCTACTGGTAATTTATTAAACAGCTTTAGTCCATCTACTTCATAACTTTTAATTGATTTAAACAGGCTTTGGTAGGGAATATAAATATTGCTTTTGAATCTGGTGTTGTGAGAGTGAACATTGCTAATCAGTTGAAACTCAAGTAACTTATTTTTTATGTACATCAAAACAGAAAAAATATACAGATCAATCACAGTTAAAATTGTATATTGAGAGAACAAAGGTCTACAGAGGGCTCTAAAACCAGAACCAGAAATAGCCCTCACAGCTTTTTTCTGCAGAAACAAAATTGATTCAACATGACTAGAACTGCCCCACAAAACAATACCATACAAAATAATACTTTGGAAAAAAGCAAAATACGAGGATCGAACATAATTATCAGGTACACAGTTTCTCAGCTTTCTCAACAAATAAACAACCCTAGAAAGTTTACAACTAAGGTAGGCTATATGATTTTGCCACGTCAACTTACAATCAATATAAACACCAAGAAACTTAACACTATTGGAGCCATTAAATTGAAGCAGTGGATCCCTATCTCTCAGACTAAAATGCACATATTGAGTTTTATCCTCATTAAGCAGGAAACCATTAGCTCTGAACCAGTTTGATGCTTCCTCGATTGTATTTTTTGTAAGAGTATGGAGACTATTGTAATCATTACTAACATTCAAAAAGGTTGTATCATCAGCATACAGTACAACATGTGAACCCACCGCTTTTGGTAAGTCATTAATCATAACAAGAAATAAAAAAGGTACGAGAATAGAGCCCTGCGGAACACCTATATTAATATGTGCAATTTTTGATTTTACTTTATTGGCAGTAACAATCTGTTGGCGACCCAATAAATAGGACTTCATTAATGCTAAGCTAATATTTCTAATACCATAAAAATTTAATTTACTTAAAAGCACATCATGATCCACACAGTCAAAGGCCTTGCTCAGGTCACAAAATGTAGCCTCAGCAAAGTCCCTGTCCTCAAAGACCTTATGAATAAGTTTGGCTAAATCATCAATAGCATCCACAGTGGACCTATTTTTCCTAAAACCATATTGAGCTGGACTTAAAATGTTGTGGTTTACAAAGTGATTATACAATTGAGAGTATATAACAGATTCAAATATCTTAGCAAACACTGGAATAATGGAAATAGGTCTGTACCCAGCAGGGGAATCTCTTTCCCCTTTTTTGAATACTGGAACTACTCTAGACAATTTAAGTTCAACAGGAAAAACCCCCTCAATCAAACAATTATTTATGCAAAAAGTTAAAGGATAGACAATAGAATGAATAATTTTCTTAACTAGATTACAAGATATGTCATATACATCTACACAATCTAATAATTTATAATTCTTTACAATATCAAGTACCGTCTCTGGGGTTATTTGAGTAAAATTGAAAGACTGATGCGCCTGAGAAACAGGTTCGGTGTGTTTTTTTAAGTAAATCGAATGCCCTAACTGAGGGCCTAACAATCAAACTTTTAATACCACTGACTGAACTGATAAAATAATCATTAAATGTATCTGGTTCGACTGTAACCCTGTTCTTCACACTGCGTTTATCACCTGCCAAGCTGTTTTACACTTATTACTTGATTTCTCAATAATAATTGAATTGTATGACTTTTTGGCCTCAATAATTGCGGCTTTTTACTTATTTCTACACTTAACACAAGCATACTTAGAAATATCAGTCTTAAATCTATTGTGGACATCAAGCAATGACATAACTTCCATTTTCATAGCTGCAAGCTGAGGGGTATACCACTGATTTGTTGCTCTTTTACTAGTTTTTTTACGATTGGTAACTTTGATTTTACATTTTCGCAATGGGACACAGTTATCATAGGTTCTCATAAATATATAGAAAAAGTTATTAAAAATAGTGACAGCATTTGAGTTACCAAATTGATTAGGCTTATTAAGAAAATTAAGCCAGTCTGTGGAAGCAAGAGAATCAATTAAAGTAGATAATTTTTCATCATTTATTGGCCTAGAGTGAACCATTTTAAAGTCATAGGGGATGTCAGAGCTACCCTCAATATCAACATTGAAACCAAAAGGAACTGACTTGTGATCAGAAAACATACAATCAGTAACCAGAGTAAAATTTACCACAGGACAAAAATTAATAAAAATATTATCTAAACACGCTAGTCCTCTGGTAGGCCTGTTGTTAACAAATCTCAAATTAAATTGTCTCAAAATATTTTTAAATTCATTAACACTGGCTTCATCTAATGTAACATCAAAATCAGAATTTAAGTCAATCACAAGCAAGATTTTTTTTTAGTTAAGAATTCAATGGCTCTATTTTGTGTATTGGCAAGGCAAGTTTAGGTATTAATTTCTTATATAATATTTAATTTTATGCTAAATTTGTTCATTGATATTGTTTTTGGCAACCAGCTGACACGTTGCTAGGCAATGTCTAAAATTGTTATTTAGAAAAATGTTTTGTTTTGATTTGTAAGAGAGGTTAGGTCATTGAAATAGTTCTTATTACGCCTCATGTTCATTAAGTTCCTTTTTAGCCAATATCTCTATGAGGAATTGCTAATAGCATTGGTCAAATCAAATCAAATGACAATTCTACATGTTTATTCCGAGGAAGATTTTCATGTATAGTAAGTCCTAAAAATTTTGTTACGGTAGTTTGCATTAATAATTTTTTACTGATGTGAATTTGAGGATTGATTTGCATTTTACTTTGATGTGCAGAAAAGGAAATGACGTTTGATTTTGTAGAATTTAATAAAAGATTGTTTTGATCTAAAAATGTTTTTAATTCATTAAATCAGTGCTAGGGGATTTAGCTATACTGTAACAAGAATTACCCTTTACGATTAAATTGGTGACATCGTCATCTGCACACAGAGGCCAAGGTTACTTCTGAGGTAGCCCCGCTTAATAGCACAAAAATAATAATGGCCCATGTATCAATCCTTGGGGGATTCCATACTTTACTGTTTTAGGTGTACTGTAATATTTCTTAAGGTAATAACAATGTGGGCCTTCTTCTGAGTGTTAGATTTCTAATTAAAGTTAAGATTAAGCAATTTAATTGGATCAAGGTTAGAAAGTTTCAAACCCATAAAAAGTCTGAGAAACCTTTAATAACCTTTTTATAAATACAGTGGATAGTTTAATAATTCCTAATATACCCCATTAAGTCAATATACTCCCACAAAAATAACTGAATCTAAATTTCTTTTTAAGACAGTAAGTGAGACAGATATATCTAAAATAACAACATCTTTTGAAAATAAAAACTCAACTGGTATTGATGAAATCCCCATATTCTAAAACCAATAACACATCTGGCTAATTCCTCACTGATTTTATGGATTTTTCCAAACAAACTAAAACTATCATAAGTAATTCCTGTTTATAAAAAAGGTGATCCCAAAGACGTTTCATACTATCGAACATTCTCTTTGCTCCCAGCCTTTTCCAGCCTGGAGCGTCACAGACAAACGGACAAACAGACAAAAATTGAGATAAGACCGGTTTCGGCTTCTCTAACACACGAAAAGTAAAAATAACTAAAAAATAAATAATTCTGAACAATGTACAGACAAAACTCTAATTTTATTTATATAGATCAGAAAAATAAAAGCCATAAAACAAAAGAAAATTACATATTACTTTTATTATAAACAAACAAAAATAATAATTGATAGTCTTATTTTAATACTGTTATCAATAAACATATAATACCATTAGATTGAATAATACCAATTCCAAAATTACAGTGTCATTTATGTTTCAGTTTCTTAGTTTTTGTTTTTTTTACAATCATATGTCTTAGCTCCAGGGTAGAGGGGTATTGGCAATCCGTCAGATCAAAATTTGAACTGGAAGCAACATCATATGGTTATAAGGACAGCAGTTTAAATGAACTGAGAACATTCCCTTTTTTCCCATTATCCATGGTTTGTGCTATTTCCCAAAGAAAAGTAAAATTTTTTAGCGAATTTCCCATAGGGAAGAAGCTATTACCGTAGGTCTCATGGTAAGACTTAAGCTCGGGACCATGTTATTTTTTCGTCTGTAGGTGCCCGGAGTCCAAAAACAATAGTCGTTAAAATTCATATATATATATATGTATGTGTCCGTAAACACGATAACTGTCGTAAAAATGGTCCGATCGAGACCAAATTTGGTAGAGACGTATATTCCTACAAATGCTCGGACGAGTTCGTAAACCAGACAAATCAGTCAATGGGAACGGTTAGTTTGGGGGGATTTTGTACCCCAAAATGAGGTGTTTTTGGGGTTTTCACATGTAATTTTTAAAAATTTCTAACTTTATATTTCACCATTGGAATCAGCTTAGGTATACCTTGAACTTCCATAACCATAGCTTGATTATTACTGATGCATGTTTGTTTACTGCTGAAGTGAAGTGTGAAGTAACCCATATAGCCTTTTTTTATACAAAGACTTTACTCACTGGATTCCAGGTATTTCCTGATCCTTGAGCCGTGCTATGCGTTCATGAGTAGGCCGCAATTGCTGTAATCGGCTTTGTCGCTCCAGCAACCCCTCCAGTTCTCGCTCCTTCTGCTCTATCGTCAGAGGCAGTCCCCGCATCCGCCCCTCCAACTGTTGACATACAACGCATTTCTATCCTGGAAATCTAGTAAATAAAATTACAAGTTTAGCCTGTCTATTGCTTAAAACTATGAATTTTTGGTTATTTTTACTTATCGTCCACCATGAAAGCCAAAATAAAGGCAGTTTAGTTGTATTTCTCTGAAAACAAGACAACCTATAATCTTGAAAGTAAAGGTGTGCGGATATCCGAAAAGTCGGATCGGTTTCGGATCGGATCGGATATCCGGCTCCGATCTGAATGCAAAACAAGTATCCAGTAAAGTCCAATCAATATCTGAACTTTCGAATAGACCGTATAAAATGAGCATTAAAACTGAAAGAAAACCATTCCGTTTGAGAGGTCGGCAATACGGAACATCTTTGATCGAACGAAAATGTTGAAGCAGATGACGAAATTATGCAATTCATATCCAATCGGAATGTAAGAATGTCATTGGGCGGTTTGAGGATGCGGTGTGATTATTTGATTCTTCAACTACGCATTTAAGTAACCGTAAGTTCAACTTGATATTGCATTTTGAAATACAAAGCATAGCGTCATCGATAGTTGCACCGAGTATCAGATTGTGGTTTGATATTATTCCGTTTGAAGATCACCAACAGTACTACAGGTATTTTAACCTTTAATTTGAGTTAAATCAGTGATCTGGAGGCTACAATGTATGATACAAAATATGATCTCGGCTACGAAAAAACTTGAATTGTTGATTTAATGTTATTGGTAACAAACCATCATAATAGCTCGTTTTGCGACGCTATTTCCAGCAAAAATAATACTACTTCATTTTCATCGTCTACGTAGACGATCAAATGTTTCGTTATCGCATTCTCAAGTACTCCGCATTTGAGCAATACGATAAAGTGTTGCCAAATTTACATTTGGCCTATTTAATTTCGTCGTTTGGCGATCACATAACCAACAAATTGTTTTCATTCTACATTTTCTCTTTGTTAAATGAATTTAGGCGTTATTAATTTTACATTTGTAGATAATTTTAAGATGAATAACTAACTAGATTATGACGAGGTACCATCGGAATATCTACCCGATATTCCAACTCTGCGCCTGCGCACAGGCCTTTGTTTGATAGCAGCTGCGCTGTCACTGCTTTTAGCGAATTTCCCATAGGGAAGAAGCTATTACCGTAGGTCTCATGGTAAGACTTAAGCCCGGGACCATGTTATTTTTTCTTCTTTAGGTGCCTAGAGACCAAAAACAATAGTCATATATATATATTTGTGTGTGTGTGTGTCTGTGAACACGATAACGCTCGTAAAAATGGTCCGATCGAGACCAAATTTGGTAGACATGTATTATTGCATTTGCTTGGACAAGTTTGTAAACCAGACATATCGGACAATCGGAACGGGTAGTTTGGGGGGGGGGTTTGTACCCCAAAAATAGGTTTTTCCCATGTAATTTTTGAAAATTTCAAATTTTATCTTTCACTATCAGAATAACCTTAAAAAACTACACAATTTAGTTCCTTAAAGTTTTTCTCTATCTCCAACGGTTACCGAGATATTAAAAAATCTAAACACAGTACGTTGTATATTGGGGCTCCAATGTTAATCTTACGGAGGATAACGAAAAATTAATATTTCACTTATTATGTAATATTTTTAGATGAAACTTTATATTTAACTTCATATGCTTTAGATTCATCCATTTATGGTTAAAAATCATGGTTTATGTGTTTATCATGGCAGCAAACCTGCATACTCTTTCATTCATATATTATTATTATTATGTTATTGATTTAGAAATTCGCTGAGTACGCAGGTCTGCTGCGACAGGGGTATTTCTAGTTCTTTGTCACTGATATATCAGTCACAGAAACATATCGATAGCATATCCCTGCTGATACGCAGATAGCCGTTGGCATCGAACCAACATCGTCTGTCAAATCTTGGTTCTTTGTTAATGGTGATTTATTTTCATCATTCTAATAATATTGTAATAATATGAGATTGTAGTAAATAAAATAGTTGAATCATGAAATAAAATTAGTTGATGATGAGTTTTGTTGTTCATCCTATGAAGAATTTATGATTTTTTATGTACCATTTAATAATTTTCTTAAAGCTTTATTGATTTGTTTCTAATTTATTCTTAGATAAGTGTGATTCCACTTTGTTATTGCGAGTATTCAAATCCGAAAACTATCCCATCCGAACCCAAACTATCCGATCCGATCCGAACTTGAGCTACCCGATCCGAAAAAATAATTCACCATCCGCACACCCCTACTTGAAATCCTTCTTATTTATGCCACATTTTGGAGATTTTTGACATGGAAATGTCTTAGCTCAGGGGGGTGTAAGGAATTTGTAAGATGAAAATTTGTAACGCCATATGGTCATAACGACAGCTGTTTAGAGTAACTAAAAACATTCCTTTTTTTCATTATGACATTATGAAGCCTCCGGATGGATGAGAATTCCTTTTGACATATTCATGATCTAACCTATTTCCCACAGGTAAATATATACAAATATTTTTTGACAAGTACTTATACAACTACTAATACAACAGTACTATTACTGTTGCAGTTGTATTACAGTACTAATACAACTGACTATCCTAATGTTAGGAATTTGCTTCCTCAGATAATTTCTTCAGTTAAATAAAGTATTTTAACTTCCAAATTCAAAATATGCATACATACTGAATGGTTTTTCCAAATTACTATTTAAATATATAGAATAATGTTCTTCTACATTGATTAATTATTTTTTTACAATTTAGGTAAGCTAGCTAATATACTCTTTCTTCTAACTCAAAAAGCAAATTATTACCATTTTGATTATTTCATTTTACTAGCTATATTTAGGGAGTCTATGAACCTCTGGGCGTTTTATTTTGAGTTTTTGGGAATGTTTCATAAGTTTTGTAAAAAAAGCAATTTCAAATTTATTTTCCACTTTCTATTTAACATACTGTAAATATTTCATCCTCCATCTTCGGATCTTATATGAATGGTGACGGAATACCAGTACCAGGTTTATTGATTAGGTTTGTAGTTCTCAATAGTGAAGCAAAACACTTTGACCATACTAAAAAGGGTGTATACATAACAGAGAGTGTGGTAATAGCAAGTGAATGCTAATTTTGCTCATACTAACAGGGAGTACAAGACAAGACGTGAAATTTATGTGGAATACAAACATTATTCATGAATTAGTCCAAAATAATAATCTTTATACATGACACCACATTTTTGGGTAGGTTGGCCAACTTAGATTAATCCTAATGCACCTGTGGCATTCATGTTCTTGGTTCCAATCATCATAATGTGTTGGCTTAAAAAGTTTTCTCGAATTAGATAACCAAAATCAATCACTGTCTACTTTCTAGTTCAAAAAGCACTCGCTTCTTAATCTTAATTATTTCTATAAGAAATCTGAGGTCACAAAACAATTGGTATACTTCTGAAAACACAAAATTACTTATTTTGTACACTCCAAATAGAAATCAATGGCAGGAAACAGATGATATAAGACTGGTAGTATTCTCACCTATGGCAAAATTCACCTCATACTGATTTTGAACAAAATGAAATATTTTATATTGGTTAACCTTATAACCGCTTATAATTTTAGTCCAAGCTTCCGGCCTTTACCAGTGTTGTAAAGCTAAGTGCTAATACCAAGGTGCTGTAAATGTGTAGTGATCACAAAGTTAGTACTTTGTGGCATCCAAATGCATTATGATTGTGACACTTATAATAAGGGTCTGCAGTGTGAATCCCCCCAGGGATTACGAAAAAATCTGAATGAGATGTGAGAAAATCTTTTTTTCTGTTGAGTGTTCATAAAAATTATGCCATATCTCATAAATGACTAGGAAAAGGGAAAGTACTATGTCATATCATGTAATATATTAATTAAGGTTATAATTTGTTATGTTGGTCACGCTGTTCTCTTTGGTTGTTAGCTGGCTAATCATTCTGCTTCTCTCTCATTAAAATGGATTCCCTGCAACTAGTGCGGCCTTAAAACTATCCTTTTGAATAATCCTTTTTAAAATAATAATAAAACATAGTAAAACATACCGTAAGAGAAAGTTACATACTTAAATGATGGTACAAAGACAAGCACACTGTAAAAATACAACTCACGATATCTTTCGTAGTCACCATATCAACGTATGAATGGGTCCCTCGGAAAATATTCCAAGCGACAACATTTCTAAAACGGAGATATTTAGTGGAAAAGGTTCTAGACGCCACAAACTACAACGTGGTATATTTGATTTTGAAGACATTTGAGTTTGCAGCCCTGATTTTGTCTGTCAGATTTGGCACGCTCCGTAAGACTCAATGGTTAATTCAACTTTCTACCATTGATAACTCGAAACTAGGTTTTTGTCACTTGGAATGTTTTCCGGGAGACCCATTCATATGATGCCCAACAGTGCTTAAGAGCCAACATAATCCAATTCCCAAATACTTTGCAGATTTAGGATTCTAAATCTGCAAATCCAATCATATGTTGATTTGGTGACTAAGAAGATATTGTGAGTCATATGCTATATTAAACATTTTTTAAAGAAAAAGTAGGGGTCTGCGGTACAGGAAATTATGAGGTCGGTACGGTACGGTACAGTACAAATTGTTGTACCTCGGTTCTCGGTACAAATTCGGTACGGTATGGTACTTGAGAAGAATGCCGCTAGTAACATTGACTGATCTCCCATTCATATTCCCATCATTATTTGAAACACGACTAATACGAGCCTCATACTGGTACGACTATTTTGTTGCGTCAAAAGGAGGAATGGTTCCCTGATCGCGTAAGCTGCTATACGTGGATATGATAATAAGCCAGGAATGCACAATAATTTAGAGCCGGCAGGGAGATGGCTGGTTGCCCGATTTTCCTGAAGTCCTGGTGAAATTGTTTTATTTTAAATGATCATTCACCAACACGCTATGAGTCAGTCTTACGTTCAGTATTTGCCGTACATCTGGGCAGTGTTGTAATTCTATTTTACTTGTAGAGTATAAAGCCTTTAACGGTCAAGTTTTATTTAATGTTTTCGCAGGAGATGTTCCATAGTTATATTTGATGGCAACCCAGACTGGATAGTGACTTAATTTTTCCTTATTTGTACCGTACCGAACTTGTACTGAAGAAATTTTCGTACCGTACCGAGGTTTGGTACAAGGCTGGAACCGTACCGTACCGATTTTTTCGGTGCACCGCAGACCCCTAAGAAAAAGTCACAATACAATACCTCAGTTATGAGATCAGCAGACTCCTGTGCTTCGTTAAAGCAACGGTGACACAGAGGACAGCTAGGTTTCTCCCGTTTCAGTTTGTCCACATACCTGCGGAACATGAACTCTGACGCCTTCAGCGTTCCTTTCTCATCCTGGAAAATACGAATTTGATCATTATTGGGCCAGACAAATCATTCCGTCACTACTAACAGTGTAATTGAGTTAATCGCTAATATTTTAATGATCATTATGCTTAAAAGTAAAAGTATAAAGGTAGAAAAAAAATAAAAATAGTAGATTTTAAATGTGCTTACAAGAATAGAAACAATTTAGAATCAAAAACATCTGAAATTTGGAACAGGATAAGTAGGACTTGCCACTGTATACAACTCAATTAGTTATTTCAAATTTGGATACATACAGCAAACAAGACAACCTTAATTGTTACACCAATTTATGTAATCTCGATCTCTTGACTTGATAACACGAGTTGTCATTGACTTTATATTATTTGACAACATGTATTATATTAAATATATTATTAAATGTATTAATGACTGTGTAATTATTGAATTATGAATAAAGTATGTCTATGTCTACTATAATATAACTTCTCATAATATGTGATCAATGGCAATAAAGGATTTGTTTTAATTGATTTGAGTGCCCAGCTAAAAGCCTTGCTTAAATGCACTGGTTCTGTTTCGATTTGATTATTATAGCCACGCCAAGTTGTACTCCAGCATCTACAGCGGCAACGCTAACACTTTGATAGCCAAATGATGCTCATATGCCCACATATATTCATATACACAGATGAGAGGACAGGTTTGGGCTTTCAGGACTTTTTCAGTGGGATGGTGGGGAGACATTGCTTAGCAATGGAGCCAACACAACTCCTCAGAAGCAGGGGTACTCACATTACTCAAAACACAACTCCTCAGAAGCAGGGGTACTCACATTACTCAAAACACAACTCCTCAGAAGCATGGGTACTCACATTACTCAAAACACAACTCCTCAGTAGCAGGGGTACTCACATTACTTACTTACTCCCAGGGCCATGCATATCTAAGTAGATACTTGGCCGCACCAACAAAGCCCCTCCATCTCTCTCGGTCTTCTGCATCTTCTTCTGCTGCTCCTATCCGCTCCAGATCTCCCTTCACCTGATTCCACCATTTTTTTCGTGGCCTTCCTCTTGGCCTTCTTCCTTCAGGATTCCTTATTACAACTTGTTTTAGGTTGTTGTCTTCACTCCTTCTAAGAACGTGCCCAGCCCATCTAATCCTTCTACATTTATACTCACAAACTACATCTGGATCTTTATACAAATCTCTTAATTCCCTGTTGTGTCGTCTCCTCTAATCTCCGTCTTCAAAAGTTGGCCCATAAATTTTTCTAAGAATTTTATTTTCAAATACGATCAATTTTCTTTCGATAAATTTTAATGCGAGGGGTACTCACATTACTCAAAATAATTGCCATCAGCCAATAAAATTGATGTGACCAATACTAAATATTGAATAGCATATTATATGTTACATGCTGACCTGGATGTGGTCGACCTGCGCCGTCACCTCGTCCAACACAGTCTGATATTCTCGACTCTCACAGAGGTCGTACAGTTCCTCCTGACCCTGTGCCAAGGCTTTTGTCATCTCTTGGTGCTGTGCCTTTAGGTGTTTACGATCGGTTTCCAGTGTCGTCAACTGCCTCTGTTTCTCTGTGATGCGGGATTGTGTTGAGCGGATGTTGTGTACCTACAAGAACAACTCTAAAATTAGTGTAAAGATTTATTGTCTTTATTATGTGTATTCCAATATGTGTTTTTACAAGCTATAACAACTTTATAAAAAGTTTTGTACCACTAATAAAATATGATTAGCCATTTTTATCAGAGCGCAGTTGAGCTTAATTTTACCTAGAATATGTGTGGGCAAGAGCATGAAAAGGTGGTTTTTAATATGAACAAGCAATAAAATAAATTGTTATTCCCACATTAGTCTACAAAACATCTTTGAGGTAGAAGTGGCTATGATTGGTTAAACCCAATCCCTTAAAAAATTAAAACTTCTACATTGCGTGATTATTCAGGGCCTGAACACTAGTAAATTATCTTGTTCAATCCACTAACTAATTAATTGTGTATATTGAATTTCATTTATTAAAGTTTCAGTACAGTTTAAGTAACCACAAGAACTGAATAATCTAGTATAATTTAATAACTCAATGTTATCAATAATCAATTATTAATTTATGAGGTAGAGAGACAAAATCTATCAGGGTATTTTAACCTGAATAAGAGTGAAGAGTGAGTGTAATTATTTTGAGATTTAGTAATTATGTTGAGTATGTCATCCTCGAGTTTCACCATGCTTTGTTCATTAACAAGAAAAATATGAAGGTGTTCCCAGACTTTTTGAACAGGGTGTATTGTAAAACTGTTGATTTTAATATAAATTTGGCCCAGGGATCACAGCAGTATGGTTGAAACTTTATGCATATACAGTAGAAACTCGATTAACCGTCACCCTTTTAACCGTCAGTCTCTATTGACCGCCACCCCGTTAGCGCAAAAATAATTATGTTTCCGCGTCAGCGTTGAGCCGGATCATCTGTTGAGGCTCTATGAAGTGTAGTGACAACTGTACTGCACAACTGCAATGTGCATGAATCAATGGCGGCAAGGGTAGTAACCCAGCTGGTTAATCCCTTACACTGTATTCTGCATTCCACTGCCACTGTTTCATTTCAGTTCAGTATGGCGCGTGGCTACAGTGAACTGAAGTTATTGCCGATTTCCAGTGCAATGCCTACTAGAGTTTTACATGTTTTACCGTTTATTGTTGACAGTGCTGTTAGTGTGTAATGCTCTTCTGATACGGCTGAGAAACGTTAACGTGTAGTTTTGGGACTCGACAATAAACAATAAATTATTAAACGCCGGTGCTTCTTCTCAGAAAAATGAGAAACATGACCGCTTGAAAAGCTCGATGGGGAAAGAAACAAAAGAAAATGACGGATTATTTAAAAAACCAAATACCGGTAATGTAAGTTTTGAGAGTAAAAGTACGTACATGTACAGTTGATATTTCATTGTTTTCTTAATAAAATATTTTAATAAAGTATTTTTCACTTGAACTGGCATAGTTTTTTTCTCATTTAAAATAAATTCACATTAAGTACTGCAATCATGAAAATTAATTAGGACTTACAATGGCGCCGTTATAACATGTGAGGCAATGAATTGCGATGTTGCCACGCCAAACACTGTCTAGGTGCTAAGTTGTATCAGCGCTATTATTATTTCTGTTATCCGTCTATTCGGTTATCCGTTATGGTCTGGGTCCCGAGGGTGATGGTTAATCGAGGTTCTACTGTATATCTCTATGAACCCCGGACCCAAACAAATGTTGTCCTAAATTCCCAAACTAAGTTGCTAAGGTTATGCATAAATCCCCGGACTCAAAATGACTACTTTGTAGAGGTTTGTAAAAAATCAAAACTTCCTTAATACTCATGTTATATTTATATGTTATGCACCAAAATGTTTGCCATAAGATTTACAGTTGGAATATACCACTAAAGATAATTATCTATTTCAAGTAAAAAAATTACATCTTTAAAAAAAATTTAAAAAAAATTAATTAATAACTTTATAAAAAAATTTAAAAGGAATTTAACTGTGGAAAATAGATTTTTATTTCTCCAAATTTAATTCCCTACGATTAAAAAAAAGATTATATCTTTATCTATGACAATTTATATAAAAAAAACTGACTATACAAAGAAAAGGAGCGGCCTTCCATAGCGGCCATATTAACATAACCTCTACACCAAGGTAATAAAATCAAAATAGCTTCAGATAGGGACTCACAAAAATCAATAAACAATTAATAAAGATAATAAAGTCAATAACAAACAAAAGTCCACAGAAACACATTAACATAACCTATACACTTGCACTGTTGTAACCACAACAATAACATCACTCAGTAATCCCAGACGACAAGAAATACTTGGATAAATCAATCTTCCAAAGCATAACGAACAAATTTAAACCAGCAAAAACATTACTATAATATGTGTAAACAACATTATTTTTAATAAAACCTCATTAATTTGCCTTAGTATACATTATTAAGCATGATAGATATAGATATGTCGCCACCTGGGGAGTTTTGCGTGACTTTACGGCGACGAAACATTGTCTGGGGTCCAAGGGATATATATAGTTTCAAAAGATTTCTTTGATTAGAAATTTTTACAACAAACTATATCTATAATATTATAAAGAAGAGGTGGTTTCTGTATGTTTGTGGGTTTGTTTGTGTGTTTGTTTGTGGGTTTGTTGTGCAACAAATACTGAACCGACCGGTTTGAAATTTTACACAAAGGTAGATCTTAAACTCATGCAACAAATAGGCATATTAATTTCCTGAAACTCCCCTTGGGCTACGCCCCATGAACGTCCTAAGTTTCAATGTTTACATTTTCAAAGAATGAAAACATAAAATTACTTGAATGTCAACAGCTGCGAACACTAAAATTTTACAGTTCGGGAAGAAGAAGAAGAAAGAGCTGCCATGACCGTCCTAGGTTTCAATGTTTACATTTTCTAATGTCAACATTCGTTTATTATTTATTTTGACAGTTCGGGAAGAAGAAGAAATAAAGTTAATTTTTACACATAAACTGCTGGATCGAAATTAGTGAATTATTAGTTCGAAATAGTGGAATGGTAGATTTTTAATTTTCTCCCGATGCCTCTACGTTAATGCATATCCTCTCCCAATATTTGACAGATGTTACTTTGTCATGTTAAGACATGGACTTAAACACATGTTTTGCCATTTTGTAAACAATAAAGAATTAATTAACAATAACTTAAATGTATCAGTAGAGCCAACATCGATATGTTTTAAGAGGTATTTTTGCTATAATAGTCGTATTAAACGCAACAAATGCTACATCATTAGAAAGAAGAGATTCTAAGCTTTCATTAACATATATAAAACATTATCGGACCGCTTTTATGTTATGCAGTACCCGTTCTTTGAACGGGTACTTTGGCTAGTTTTACATAGTTTTGTAAATGAAGGTATTTTGGAAAAGTAAAACTAAATTACCAACTTTGAGAAAAAATGGATTGTGTTCAAATCTAGCCTTCTTATCTATAATTATAACTATGTTTTTTTTCTTTATCCTTCCTAACAAGATAATTTATAGCTAAGACGGGATACTGGAAGGGGTGAAGTGTCATCAATAATTTCCCTAACAAAAAAATGAGTCATACACAAAATTAGTTACAAATTATTCCACACCTAATACCTCTCAAATACAACCATAGAAACATAATTTATAAATAACTTGAGGTTTTTTATAATATTAACAATCATATATTTTTTTATGTCACTGAGTGATAAAAAATCAAAAACATAAGCAATCAAGAACTTTTGAACTTTTTTTTATATATATATATATATATCTTTTATTCAGAGTGATTTGAAGTTGGTGTGACAAATAGTTTTCAGGTCAACTATGTAATAATTCAAGCTCATATCCACAATCACAATGGTCATGCATGTTCATGTCTATTAAAATTGGAATAGGTTTTACAACTGTGAAATTCCAGTTACTTAAGCCCTCCTCAATAACACATTTAGAGACCAACCCATTAGTTCTATTTACTAAGTGACTTTGCAACCCAATTAGAGAAGGTCCTCTATCAACCTATCCTATATCAACACTTGGTTTAAAAACTTACAAATGTACAAAAAATAAGACGAGTTCACATGCAGTATGCTTGTGTGAGTAGAGCAAATTTCATAAAATTTATAGAATATAACAGTGTTTTAGTTACGTGTTTTCTTTTAAAACTAATTTATAAACAAAAAAATCATAATTTAACTAAACAAAACAAAGTATTTTTGTTGTATTCGTATTGGCCCTTATTGGTGGAGGCAACTGTTGTCAATTTAGTGAACTTGTTAGAAACCATTGCCTTTGTGACCGTGTTTCCCTCTGGGAGCTGATACATGAATTTGCTCATGCAGTTCACTATACTGACACTAGACTATGGCTTATAGCCAAGAAAGCGCTTTCTCCCACTATGCACTATGGCTGAACTGGTTAGGGCGTTACACTGACGAATAAAACGTTTGAAGCCATTTGGAAGTGCTAGGGTTTGAATCCTGACCATAAGCAATCCTTATTTGGCTTGCAAATGTGTGGTGTAATGGAGAGGGGGCCCACCTGGCAGACTTGGGTGGTTTATTTTCAAATGCAACAATACAGACGTAAGTCCAATTACATTGCAGCATTAATACAATTTTAAATACAAAATTAATATAAAATACAAAACTAGCATGCTACGTCCACTGACGCCAAACGAAAAAAATTATAATAATAATAAAAATTAGAACATAAAATAAAAATTCCAACAAATCAATACTAAAATGATAAACCTGACGCTCTAATTACAGCAAAGTTAAAGGCATTTGTAGGCTTAATTGGGATTGCATTAGACACCTCTTTTGCTTCTTTTACGGTTGTATGGTTAAGGGGGAGGGCAGGTTTTGTGGTTTTTTGTTTATACTTAATATTTTACGAGATACATTGTTAATTTGATGTTACAGGTAAAGGGAAAACACTTGCCAGTTCTAGGGTTAATTATTATTAAAACTGGGAATATGTACTTCCATTAGTTTCTCTATTTTATATTGTTATCCAATACTATAATACGAGCAAGGTTTGTATGTATATATATATATATATATATATATATATACTGTATATTTGCACACGGATCTCAAAAACGGCACTAAGGAATTTCTTTAAATTTTGGAAATAACTAATTTCCGAGTAGAAAATAAGTTCTAGATAGGTCCAATGTCCAGGAAAATTAGTGTTTTCATGTAATATTAAGTTAAAAATCTAAAAATTTAACATTACGCTTATGGAGAATAAAATGTAAACAATACAAACCAAAACAGCTGTTTATAACCGTTTGACAGTTCTTGGTTGAAGACGGCGGGGAACAATATAGAGGTTATGCGTTAATATTTATATTTATTTTATGAATTAAATAAATGCAAAATTATCAGGTTACTAAACAATTTGTAAAAACTTAAGGATAACATAACTGTGCGAAATAAAAGCAGAAAAAAGTATTTCCAAAATCTTCCGTGTTTTGATAGAAAACGTATTCGTTGTATTGCTTGAAGCCACTGTAACAAACCAATTGACCCTATATCTGGCAGGCGTCGTCTGCATGCCCCCAAGTGTGAGATGGCAGAGATTTTACGGATTTGTGGTAGTAGCTACATAATATGGTTTATAAATTGGTTTTACTGAGCGATATTACCATAAAACTATATATATTCTGTTTCTGCATAAAATGACGCATAAAATGAAAACAAAAAAATGTTTTTTTCTCAAAACTAATATTCAAAGTTTTATCAAATATTACAAGTTGATAACAATTTTTTTCCTAATGATGATATGCTGAAAAAAGATTAACAATATATTAGTATTTATCACCAAACAGTTATTTTTGAAATATTTCCAAACAGTAAGAACATTCTTACTATTTTATAAATACCGAACATTTTATCAAAAAAATCATATTTTTTTCCGGGTACTAGGAAAATTAGTAAAATTCCAAAAATAACCAAGAAAAGTAGGTTTTATTATACATGTTTACACTTATTTATATAAAAAAATGTTAAATTTTTATTTACCCCTAAGACAAAAAATTAGAAGACCCATAAAGTAAAATTAATAAAATATTTTTTTGCGATTTTCTAAAATTTGTTGAAGTTTGAACACTCATAAGTTTTTCACTAATTTTATGAGAAAGAATCCAAAATATACATTTTTTAGAAAATTTACTATACATTTAGAAAATATATACTTTTTACAACTTTTATAAAGGGAGACTTTGGATAATTAGAAAAGTATAAAAACAAAACGTAAAAACTAAACAAAATTTCAAATGTAGGAATATGAAATAAGACAGAAAAATATAATTCGTATGTTTTTTATACACCCTAAATATGTTTGATAGTTCACTAATGTAGTTTATTTGAAACAGTAAAGAGTTAAGTTAATACGAAAAGAAGATAAAAACTTATAATTTCATGTCTGCGCTCCGTTCGGCAGTTGAATGGCTGGCTAGCTTATGGTGCCGACGCGGTTGACAACACAACGAAAATGGCAAACTTCAGATGATCAGGAAAAATCAGCCGTATGACTCATAGGTTTCCAAGTTAGAACAGTCAAAAGAGTAACTTTCGTACTTTTCAGTGATATAAATATATTTATATAAAATTAAATGAATACATATTTTATCCCTCTGTTGGCAAACGTCTCAATTGAGACGAATTTTTCTGTAAAAAGACTTAGTTTTGTAATTTATTATAACTTCCAAACTACTGCTCGAATCAAAAAACGTACAACAGACGAGTTGTTCTGCGTGACATCAGCTGTTCAGGGATACCAACCACTATTTTCTGGGGCCTAAAATAAAATAAATAGAAGAGTTGGAATGTCAGTGATTTCGCATAAACAAAGAACCATCGTCTGCTCCAGTGTAAATCACCGAAAAGTCATCAGTTTTGAAAAATTATGCTTGGAGTCATAAAAGCGGTCCGATAATGTTTTATATATGGTAATGAAAGCTTAGAATCTCTTCTTTCTAATGATGTAGCATTTGTTGCGTTTAATATGACTATTATAGCAAAAATACCTCTTAAAACATATTGATGTAAAAATCGTCTCTGAGAGACGCTGCCATCTCAGGCTACATTTCAAAAATCGTCTCTCAGAGACGCTTGCCAGATAGAGGGTTAATTGATGTAAATTAAATTTCTCTTTTGCTTTTCAATCCTTATTCCGTTTATAACAAAATCAGTTGATCACAGACTAATAATAACGGTATGGATAATTAAACAGTAAATGATCGGCTTTGGCTAAAAGACATTAAACGGCATTGCTCATTTGACAGACGCCGTAGCCGAGTGGTGGCGTGTCGGCCTCAAGAACTATAGGTCGTGAGTTCCATCCCCACTACTAGGCGCGATACTTTTTGTTCAGTGCTATATTATTTATGGTGTATTTAATCGGTTTTATTTAAACCACATAAATTTTTTCATTGAGTAATAAATGTGTTTTAATTTTTCTAATTAATTTTTATAATGCATGTCTTATTCTATACGAGCGAAGCTCGGTCACCAGGTACTTATTATTAATGCTATAGTAGAATAGGCATTAGCTGTTCTGCATTAGAATTGTAAAAATTGAATAAATAAATAAAAACTACAAAAAAGTGTAGTTAATGTAGTCTGATTGTGTTGCCAAACGAAATTGCCTAATATATTGCAGAAAGGAACAACTCCACCAAATTTTATAATAATCAGACAATAATTGCAGCCGTTATCATGATGACAAATACACGTGTATATATATGTATACTTTTGAAAGACCCCTCTAAAAGTGTTCAGAAGGTTTATTTATGAACATCTATCATGGTCCTGGGCTTAGGCATTTAAAGTTTAATGTAAATTATTTTAGGACTTCTAGTTTCTACTATATGTCCAGTATTTGCACAAAGGCTCAGAGGTAACGAACTTACCGAGGGTCGCCAGTTCAATGTCACTAGCGTTGGACAAAAACAAAATACATCAAATCTCATGTTGAGTAATTATGGACTCACCAGCCGGTCAATGGAAGATTGCAACTGATGCTTGATGCCTGACTCTGGGATATTGCCCAGCAAGTGTATCAAACTGTCCTCTGTCTTGTTTCTCCTACAACAGGTTCTCACATTGTATTAATATAATTTTTCAACTTTGACTGCACATCTTTTGTTCCAAGAACATTTGTAAGGAATCAACAGTAAGGGAACGTAAAAATGGTAAACCAGGGATAACTAGTCTAAGAGAGTCATCTAGTCCTA
This sequence comes from Nephotettix cincticeps, assembly GCA_023375725.1. Lineage (NCBI taxonomy): Eukaryota > Metazoa > Arthropoda > Insecta > Hemiptera > Cicadellidae > Nephotettix > Nephotettix cincticeps. The sequence goes on from CM041791.1 coordinate 104,528,615, forward strand.
AATGACAGCTTAGTTATTACAACAATATTAAGATAAATAATAAGCCTATGTTGTAATTAGTTCAGAATTTTAAAAAAATAAAAAGTTCAGTAAAATTAATTGTAATAATAAAAGATATTACAATAAACATTTTATTTTTTTATTACTGTCTCGAAACCATATATATCATTAAATATAGTAATCCATTATAATTTAGTACCCATTGGTACTAAATTATAATGGATAATAGGATGTTGGTCAATTTTAACAGATATTCATCTGAATCTGAAAGTGATACTAATAACAAATAAATTTATACTAATCTTACAGTTCTTACAGTTTTCGTGTCTCTGCTTCCTTTGAAGCTTTTGCCTCCAGCTGTATGTTTAATTCAGTTTGCAATTGACTAACTGTCTGTAGTTCTCTCACTTCTTTATCCAAATCTGTCAGTTCATCTTCTAACCTTTAAATGTAACAAAATATTTTGTGTCTTAGTGTAGGTCTTAAGAGTTACATGCTGCATATTCAGAGTTATTTAGTATTTACTGTATATTTCATAGTTCTAAAAATAAAAAAACCCGTTGCAGCAGACCTGCACACTCGCGAATTTCCAAATCAATAATATAATAATAATGATATATGACAAGTTTTATCATTATCTGTCGATAAATATGAGAGTTAATTTGCCTATTCCTCGTAAGATTAACATGGGAAAGAGTATGCAGGTTTGCTGCTGTGAGGAACATTGAAAGTAGGCATTTCTAGCATAAACAATTTATATTTATACCATTTATACCAAGTTTCATAAACATCTGTCCATAAATAGCGAAGTTTTTAACGACTATTGTTTTTGGCCTCTGGGCACCTAAAGACGAAAAAATTACATGGTCCCGGGCTTAAGTCTTACCACGAGACCTACGGCAATTCGCTAATTAAAAAATTTTACTCAGATCAATTGCTCATCCAAGCAATCCATATTAAATGCCAACATTCAATCCAAGATGGATGTCTCACAGCTCAGCCCAAGAAAAACATATAAATAGAATTTTGAAGATAATAACCTTCTATGAAAGAACATATTTCCATTAGCAAAGAAAACCCAAACAACCACAAGAGTTGTTGAACTCATAACAAAAGAAGTTCAGTTTTCTCATTCTTTAAGAATGAGTTTTTTTATTCTTTGTTCCCCAGTGAGGAAACACAGCAGCTCCCAGGGGTTAAAGGGCTGAAAAACTCACATTGCCCAAAGTTTTTCTTCAATTTTTCACTGACAAACTTGTTTAACGTTTGGCTGAAATTTTCTTACCTTCACAATCAACCCTTACCCTGCCTACAATGTTAAGCAAATATTTGTGTCGGTATAGGAGAGATTTCATTCCATTCCCAGTATAACTGCTACCATAAAAAATTTCTTTAGGTAAAAATATAAGTCAACTGTGAAATAAGGTTCCTGATCTGACACTGGATCAAAAAAGACCTACTTGTCTCTACGGGTCTCGGAGGTTTTAATATCTTCCTCCAACTGGGCCAAGTCTACAGCTTTGCTGAGGTCATCGGCTGCCTTCTGCACTCCCTTCAACCTATCTTGCAGCCTGTCCAGCTTCTCTGTTGACTGATTTACCTATTTCAGATAAACCATTTACAGAAATGATCTGAATCCTAAAACTTATGATCTTGGTATTTTTAATATTTTCACCACTACTGTCCTCTGGTTACCCAGTTTTATTCATATCCAAAGTTTTCCCTTCAAAGTTTACAGTTAAACTAAATTTTATTTTTTTTAAATATATAAGTCCGCTTAAAAGTAATGTATTTTGTGATATTTATAGCAGCACAGTGCTATTTTGTTAGGCATTCCACAAATAAAAAATGAAATTCACACCATTTAATTTTCAATAATAATCCACTTCTGACGATAATATGTCAAGTATATATGAAAATATGGGTTTCTTTTTTCTGGTACTAGAAGCTGACAAAAAAGCTTACCTATAGCTCAGTTGCCTATTAAACTAATTTACAGAGAAATATAAAATACAATTGGTTCATAATAAGTACATATTAAGTCTTTATATAATTAACTTTCAGTCTGTATACTGACATGCGTTGGCATCGAATTTTAATGATTGAATCACTATATCAATACTCAGAATCAGTATTGAGAATCAATAAATCCATAATTTTGAGTATTAAGTAGTCGAGAATATATTGAATCCTAAAAGAATTAACATTGTAGAATGATAATAAATTGGTAATTTTGAAACTTGAAATTTTTTCCTTATAACTGAGCTAAAATTTTAATCGTTATCAAACTTCAGAATCGGAGACTGTAAATTCCAAAAATTTGGCCCATGAGTCCAGGTTCATTTGTGTAAGACCCTACACCAATTCTAATTAATTATAAGTAGATTAGGTAATGTTCGGGTATTCACCTCATCAATCTGCCTCTTGACTTTGCTCGTGTCCTCTTTATTTGTCTTGATCTGCTGATTCTTGAGCTGCGACTGTTGCTCCAGCCGTGTCTTCTCCTCCCTCACATTGTCGATCGTCCGCTGCAATATCATGTCTTCAGCATCCCCAGACTCACGCAGGGTCTCTAGTTGAGCCTCAGCGCTGTGTATGGCACGCTCCATGTTGCCAAGGGAACGGACCACATCACCTTCGGTGAGCATCGATGCTGGCCAAAGGATTAATGAATGTATCATGAGGTTGGTTCATGAATACAAGATATTTCACACTAAAATATCTTGTTAAATGTGTGTTCAGATTGAATACTGTTCGTTTTTCTGACTTACTAAGCTGTTTACCAAATAATAAATTTTACTGTTTGAATAAAATAGTACCATAATTTTAAATATAAACATTATGTTCTCCACAGAGAAATCTCAAGCACCCAGGCTCCATGACGAAATTAAATGATTTTGAAAAGGATGTTGTTCGGAATGTTGAACAGTGTACACATTTTACGACAAGAGAGAGTATACTACCGCAGAGTCCCGGTAATCTGAACAAATTGGGACTGAACCCTGTTCGGATAACCAAGTTATTCGGATTATCCGGAAATGCAGTGTTAAGTTGCATTAAAAGTACAGAACTAATCAAATCCATTACTTTAAAATTGAACAATGTATTTAGATCAATTACTTCTTCTCACAGTTTACATATAGGTTTGTTGACTACAGGAATTGCCTAAACTGCATTAAGTTTTCCTGCAGGGTCTTTCTAGCCCTTATAGACTCTTCATTAGATATATTAAACATGATGCTCACATTGACACATTAAAATGAAGAATGATACAACAGTGCTATCTGTGGGCCTACTTTTTATGTGATCGCGATTATGGTTGGAGATGAACTCAAATGTTCGAAAAGTAGTTTGAAGAAGCACCTCAGAGAACACACGCTACTGAACTGCGCTGGCGCCATGTAGTGACAGACTAGAGATGTCAATGTTGTGATTTATGAGCTTAGAGAGAGACATGTGATGGAACTGGTGAGGGGGAGGGGTATCATGTGACCAGTCAACGGCAGGTATACGTGCTGTGAGATGGGTAGGCGGAGAGTGGGTGTGTAGATTTAGCTAAAAATAGTCGGCAGAAGGGAAGCCCAAATGTCATTTCCTGGAAAATTGAGCAAAATGACTTGTTCTCTGTATAGATTTACACTGTAAAAATTTGAATTATCCAAACAACTATTAAAATTAAACAGGATATTTTAACATTGTTTTTATTTAAAATTCTAGGGACCAAGTCAAAATTTCGAAATAAAGAAGTTTTCGAATTACAGAAGTTCGAATTATCCACGTTCCACTGTAATATATACAGTGGAACGTGGATCATTCGAACTTGCACCCACCCCCCGCCAACCCTTCTCACAGCACGTACACCTGCTGTTGACTGGTCACATGATACCCCTCCACCTCACCAGTCCTCTACTGCTCATAAATCACAACATTGACATCTCTAGTCTGTCACTACACGGCGCCGGCGCAGTTCAGTACCGTGTGTATCATTGATGGTGGTTTGTTCCGATATTCGTCGTCTTTGTTTCGTGTTGGCATTTGTGACTTCGTCCTGCGTTCATGTGTATGTTCATAACACGTCGTGTGTATGAACTGGTTAGCTTCGTAAAAGCGAACCTACAAATCTTTGACGTCGCAAGAATAAATAGTGGCAATCAAGGAGGTAGAGAACGGATTTAAGAAAAAGTTTGAAATATCTAAATTTTTGGGATCCCTCCAAACACATTATCGATATTTTAAAAAAATTAGGATTTTTAATCAAGAATATCTTCATTAACCTATCTTTTTTTAATATACAATGTTAAAACATGACGTTTTACTGTTTATTTCAACCACTTGCAAAAACTTTTCTAATTCGAATTTTTTTCTGGTCCCTTGAGGTTCGAATTATCCAAGTTATGCTGTATATATATATATATATATACAGGGTGTTCATTAAAGTCGGGGACAAACTTCAAGGGGTGATAGTACTCATCAAAATAAACAAAAAATCACCTATAACCATTTGTCGAAAAATGCTTCGTTTAGCCACTAGCCACCATTTTGTATTTTTTACAAAAAACGTTATATATCACGAACTATTTAAGATACAGAAACCAAACTTTGCACACATATTTATTGGTCAAAGACAAAAATATTTTCAAAGTATCATTTAATTTGCTTTTATATTTTCAAAATGGCGGGGGTTAAAAATCTTTTAATTAAAATAACAAAAAACCCATTAATTTTGTAAAATTTTTACAAGATACAAAAAATATTGCAATTTTAATTTCCAATCGAACGGTACTTTTGAGAACGAAATCCGTCCACGGATAACCAAGAAAATGCACTTTTAATGTTAGACTACAGGCCCCGCGCGCCACCGCGGAGCGGCCGTGGCTAAGAAGCGGAGTTCAGCTGGCACAAGGCGGCTTGTTGGCAAAGTTTGGTTTCTGTATCTTAAATAGTTCGTGATATATAACGTTTTTTGTAAAAAATACAAAATGGCGGCTAGTGGCTAAACGAAGCATTTTTCGACAAATGGTTATAGGTGATTTTTTGTTTATTTTGATGAGTACTATCGTCCCTTGAAGTTTGTCCCCGACTTTAATGAACACCCTGTATATATATATTTGTTACTAAAGTAAAAAACATTTAAAAAGCAGCTCAGTTTTGTTAGATCAGTTGCCTCTTAAACTAATGTGCAGAGAAATATAAAATTTATTTATTTATTTTATTTTATTTTTTTATTTTATTTATCTATTTATTTATCTATTTATTTATATATTAAACAAGAAGATAAATATATATATATATATGTATGTGTGTGTGTGTGTGTGTGTGTCTAAACACAATAACTCTTGTAAAAAACTCGAATCTCGGTTAAACATTGTACAGATATGTACAACATATTAAGTATTTTGAATCTTTGCTCTAAGTCAAGCGGTTTCTGAGATATAGAAAATGGTAAGAACCTAGTGACTTGTCACTTTTGACCCACTACTTTGTCTTATGGAGCTTCAATGTTAATCTAATGGGGAAAAGGTTAACATTAATATCAACAGTGACACCATTACTAGAAAATTATGTTTATTACTGTGTCATGTTTATAATTTATAACTATGTTCATTCAAATTATATCTCAAATTCAGTAATTAATAATTTAAATTAACAATAAACCTTGTACCTTATCAATTTATTTCACATTTAAATACAATACTATGTTATAAAAACAAGTAAGATGGGTTGACTTTGTGCGACTTAGTGTTGCAAAATAAAACTCTGCATGCGCCCTCTCCCGTTTGAAAAGTGAAGCACCCGCTCATGGGTTAATGCACTTTAAAATTTACTTACAAGAGAATTCCAGCTTTTCCGACAGCTGACTAAGAGCTTTGTTACGAAATTCAATTTGTTCGTTGTTCTGTTCTTCATCCCTAGTCAGTTGCCCAAGTTTAATCTGCAAAGCATATTCAAACTTAGCAACCATATTTAAATGTACAGAAAGAAATTCAACTACATTAGAACCTCGATTATCGAGGGTAAGTTCCACCGGGCAGCAGATCAAAGAGAGTCAAAAGTTTTTTATAACATCAATTTAAAATATGTCCAGTTCTAGTTTAACTTTTAGTACATTATGGTGTTGTAATATAGAAACAACCAACATGTCAATAATTGTTTTCCACCAATGCAGTGTTTTCATGAAAATCCATTAGCTGGTATTGAGTCACAAGATGACCTACTGCTGCTATGAATAAATAAATATATATATATATACTCGCTTCGCACAGAAACTCAAACACATGTAAGCTTCAGTTTCAAACAATTCCCAACACCTATCAGCTACAAAAATCAAGAATGTAATGTAATGTAACCACCATAGTTAATTTGAATTTAACTTAAACAGCTGACATATTATACTATCTTTCAGCGAATTTCCCATAAGGAAGAAGCTATTACCGTAGGTCTCATGGCAAGAGTTAAGCCTGGGACCATGTTTTTTTGTCTTCTTTAGGTTGCCAGAGACCAAAATTACCCCCGTCGCAGCAAATCAGCGTACTCAGTGAATTTCCAAATCAATAATATAATAATAATAATAAAAGACAAGTTTGGACGAAATCTGTCGATAAACGTGAGAATTATTTGCCTATTCTCCATAAGATTAACATGGGAAAGAGTGTGCAAGTGTGCTGTTGTGAGGAACACTGCGAGTAGGCATTTCTACCATAAACAATTTTTATTTTTAACAATTATACCAACTTTCATCAACATCTGTCCATAAATAAAGGAGTTTGCCTATTCCTTATATGATTAACATGGGAAAGAGTATGCAGGTTTGCTGCCATGATAAACACGTAAACTATGATTTTTAAGAATAAATGGATGAACCTCAACAACATGAAGGTAAATACCAAGTTTCATCCAATAATATTGATTGATAAGTGAAATATTAATTTTTCATTATTCTCCATAAGATTAATATTAGAGCCCCAAAATACAACATACTGTGTTTAGATTTTATAATATCTCGCTAACCGCTGGAGATAGAGAAAAACTTTAAGGCATTGTAATTGTATAGTTTTTTAAGCTGATTTTAATAGTTAAAGATAAAATTTAAAAACTTTTTAAATTATAAATGAAAAACGCAAAAAACCCAATTTTTTAGTACAAAACTCCTCCAAATTACCCGTTCTGATTGACCGATATGTTTGGTTTACGAACTTGTCCAAGCAATTGTAGGAATACACATCTCTACCAAATTTGGTCTCAATCGGACCATTTTTACGAGAGTTATCGTGTTCACAGACAGACACACATACACACACACATATATATATATATATATATATACACACACACATGTATATATATATATATTTACATGTATATATATATATTTTAACGACAATTGATTTTGGGCAACTAAAGAAGAAAAAAAATATGGTCCCGGCTTAAGTATATGGCTTAAGTCTTGCCATGAGACCTACGGTAATAGCTTCTTCCCTATGGGAAATTCGCTAACAATAGTCGCTAAAATTTATATATACATATATATATATTATATTTAATTTACTTTATTGATTTATTTTATATATATACATATATGTATATTTACTCTTACTCCTGTGGCCATGTAAATCCAAAATGGTTTTTAGCCTCGCCAACGACTCGCCTCCATTCTTCTCTATCTTCTGCCAATTCCAATGTTGCTCCCAAAAATCTTGTGTCCTTTAACACTTGATCTCTCCATCACAGTCTCGGTCTTCCAAGAGGTCTTTCACCATCGGGCCTGCCGTTGTAAACCTGTTTTATCAAGCTGGAGTTGTCTCTTCTCAATATGTGGCCCAGCCACCTTAGGCGCTTGCTTTTTATCAACGCAACTATGTCCGGCTCATGATAGCTCTCTCTTAGTTCTCTATTTTTCCTGATTCTCCAAAATCCTGCTTCATAAATAGGTCCAAATATTTTTCTTAGAACTTTATTTTCAAAAGTTATAAGCTTTTTTTCTGAAGATTTTGTAAGTGCCCAAACTTCACAGCCATACAGAATTATCGGTTGTAATATGGTCTTATAAATTCTGATTTTTGTCGTCTTACTTAGTAGTTTGCTGCTCAGCAGTTTGTTCAAACCCCAATAGCACCTGTCAGCTGTTTTTATTCTATTAAGAATTTCATTTTCTTCCCTATTACTACTAACTATTGTTACTCCTAAGTATTTAAATTCTTTGGTTAAAATAAAGCTATAGTTCAGCACTTTTAATGGTGTTGCTTCATTCACCTCTTCCTTACCTATCTTCATATACTGAGTTTTATCTTCGTTTACTACCAGTCCAACTTTCCTGGCTTCTATAATTATTAGTTTCCGCTATTTGTTTTAAGTCTTCTCTATTCTCTGCAATAATTGCCACATCATCTGCATAGGCTAATATATTTATTTTTCCATCAATATAGGCACCACGTGCTGTCTCTTTCACTTTTCTTAGGGCTTCCTCTAAAACTAAATTGAATAATAGGGGAGATAAGCCATCTCCCTGCCTAACCCCTGTGCTAACTTCAAAACTGTCTGTGTAATCTCGTTCAACCCTTACTTTACATCTTGATCCCTCAACACACATTTTAATCAAATTTATTAACTTGTGTGGTATTTTGTATTTGTTAAGGAGAGACCACATTTTTTGCCTTATAATACTGTCATAGGCTTTACTGAAGTCAACAAATAATATATAAATATTCTTATTAAATTCCCAGTACGGTATTTACTTATAATATCTTTTAGAACAAATATTTGATCTGTGGTTGACCTTCCCTTCATGAAACCTGCTTGGTGGTCTCCAACTATTTCTTCAATATACTTCTTCAATCTGTTCAACAGGATTTTAGAGAGTATTTTGTACGCTGCTTCCAATAAAGATATTCCTCTATAATTCTTACAATCTAATTTATCTCCTTTCTTATGAACTGGTATAACCACTGCTTCTTTCCAGTCATCTGGCATCCTCTCTGTCCTCCAAATTTTGACTAATATTTTGTGCAAATATTGCTGTATTCTTCCGCCTCCATGTTTTACCATGTCCATTGTGATTGAACTCTCCCCTGGGCTTTGCCATTTTTAAACCTACTTTATACCTACTATAACTTCCTCGAAGGCTGGTTCAGGCACAAGCACATCTTCTGGTACTTCAACTGTTTCCATCCTACTATCTTCATCTTCATCAATTAAGTCCCCATTCCAGAGGTTACAAAAATAGTCTTTCCAAACATTCAGTACAGCCGTTCTTCCCCCCACCATCGACCCTGATTCATCTTTGATCCCGAAAGATTTCGGTTGGTAGCCTTTTCTTAAAAACCTTACTGACCTATAGAAATCTTTGGAGTTGTTTTTAGTTCTGTCTTCTCCTGCTATTAGCAATAGATTTTTTATGTACTTCCTCTTTTCTGATCTAAGAAATCTTGTGACTTCTCTATTCAGACTATTATAATTTTCTCTTGTTTCTTGTGTTTCATGTGTCAATAATTTTTGTTTCGCTTCTCTTCTCTGTTCTACGAGTTTCCTGCATTCCTCATAAAACCATGGTTTATTTGGTTTTCTTTTCTTACTAAAGACTTTAGTGGCTGATTCCTTTAATGCAGTTTTAAAATTTGTCCACATATTTTCTACTTCTTCTTCATCATCATTATTCTCTTCTTCCAGTATTGCAAATCTGTTTGACAGTTCTAACCTAAATTCTTTGGCCTTTTTTTCTTCGAACAGTAACTGAGTTTCAACCTCTTTATGCGTTTTCTTTTCAATCTTCAATCTTTGTCTCAATTTGACTAACACTAGGTTGTGATCCGTGCTGCAGCACGCTCCTCTAAGGCTTCTGACATCTGTCACTGTCGATAAGTGTCTTTTAGTGAATTTCGCAAAGGGAAGAAGCTATTACCGTAGGTCTCATGGTAAGACTTAAGACCGGGACCAGATTATTGCAGGATGCATATGAACATGAGTTGAACATTATTAAGAGTCTGGCTAAATTAAATGGCTATAAAGTAAATATGATTGATACACTTATAAAGAACATGGAAAAGAAAATGAATAACACCTCTACACATGAAAACACAAGAAATGAATATATTTGTATGCCATACAATACATTACTAAACAAGGCTATAAGGAAAACATTCACTGACACCAACATGAAAATCAGCTACAAAACAAAAAACAATACATTTAAAATTATCCAAAATCTTAGTCGATCCAAACATGAACAGAAAATTGACAAATTTGCAAAGAGTGGAATTTATAAAATTACTTGTGGTGAATGTTCAAAATTTTACATCGGACAAACAGGGAGAAATTTCAAATGCAGATACAAGGAACACATACAAGCAATTAAATCAAACAACAGAACAACCCAAAAATCAACATTTGCAGAACACATACTTAAAACACAACATGAATACAAAACATTTAAAGACAACACGAAAATTTTAAATATCTCCAAAAAGGGAGAAAAGATGAACGTTTTAGAAGAATTTGAAATATATTCACACCACAAACATGAACCAGAAAACATATTAAACATAATGCAATTAGATAAAATCAACCCCATATTTGAAAAAATTGAAGAATTGAAGAAACTATAACATTAATATACATATCATTCCTATCACACTGCATGAAAAAATCAACACATGTTTCTTAAACTAAAACTAAATTTAGTATGTAATTATATTTAGAGGTTACATTTTGAACACACTTGAAAATGGGATAATTCTCGAAACATGTTGTGTGAAATAAAATGAAATGATACAAGGGTACAATGGTATTCATTTACAAAATAATAATAATAGTAGCCCTAATAGTGAACATTCATAAAAAAAAATATATATATATATTTATGTATACATGTATATATATGTGTCTGTTAACACGATAACTCTCGTAAAAATGGTCCGATCGAGACCAAATTTGATAGAGACGTGTATTCCTACAAATGCTCAGACGAGTTCCTAAACCAGACGTATCGGTCAATGGGAACGGATAGTTTGGGGGGGTTTTGTACCCCAAAATGGGTTTTTTTACGTTTTTCACTTGTAATTTTAAAAAATTTCTAATTTTATATTTCATTATTGGAATCAGCTTAAAAAACTACACAATTAAGTTCCTATAGGTTTTCTCTATCTCCAACGGTTACCGAGATATTAAAAAATCTAAACACAGTACGTTGTATTGTGGGGCTCCAATGTTAATCTTATGGAGGATAGGGAAAAATTAATATTTCCCATACTAATTAATACTTTTGGATAAAACTTGATATTTAGCTTCATGTGGTTGAGGTCTATCCATTTATGCTTAGTTTATGTGTTTATCATGGCAGCAAACCTGCATACTCTTTTCCCATATTAATCATATAGGGAATAGGCAAACTCTTTTTTTATGGACAGATGTTGATGAAACTTGGTATAATTGGTTAAAATAAAAATTATTTATGGTATAAATGACTACTTTCAGTGTTCTTCACAGCAGCTAGCCTGCACACTCTTTCCCATGTTAATCTTATGGAGAATAGGCAAATAATTCTCATGTTTATGGACAGGTTTGTATAAAACTTGTCATATTTTATTATTATTATTATATTATTGATTTGGAAATTCGCTGAGTACGCAGATCTGCTGCGACGGGGGTATTATCTATAATAACATGGTCAATTTAGTTTTTTGTAATTCCATTTGGGGAATTCCATGTTTCTTTGTGAATGTCTTTGTGGGGATATTTTATACTCGCAACAAAAAGGTTTAGAGCATTAGCAAAACTCAATAGCAAAACACTTAAAATCACAGTACCCTTTTTTAAATTTAAACAAGAAACATAAATATATATATACACGTCTCTACCAAATTTGGCCTCGATCGGACCATTTTGACGAGAGTTATCATGTGTATATATATATGTGTGTGTGTGTGTGTGTGTGTGTGTGTGTGTGTGTGTGTCTGTGAACACGATAACTCTCGTCAAAATGGTCCGATCGAGGCCAAATTTGGTAGAGACGTGTATTCCTACATTTGCACACAGTATGTTGTATTTTGGGGCTCCAATGTTAATCTTATGGATATCAATTATCTTTATTTATCATGGCAGCTAATCTGCATACTCTTTTCCCATGTTAATCATATAAGTAATAGGTATTTATGTACAGATGTTGATGAAACTTGGTATAATTGGTCAAAATAAAAATTTTTTATGCTAGAAATTCCAAATGAATTAGGGCTCCAATCCAATCCAATACTATAATACGAGCAAGGTTTGTATATGTATATATTTGCACACAGATCTCGAAAACGGTACTAAGGATTTTCTTTAAATTTTGGAAATAACTAATTTCTGAGTAGAAAATAAGTTCTAGATAGGTCTAATGTCCAGTAAAATTCTTGTTTTCTTGTAATAGGCTATTAAGTTTAAAATCTAAAAATTTAACATTACGCTTATGGAGAATCAAATGTAATACAAACCAAAACATCTGTTTATAACCGTTTGACAGTAGTTGATTGAAGATGGTGGGAAACAATATGTGAATAGAGGTTTTTCATAAATATTTATTTTATGTATAACAAATGCATTATGGTATAAACGCAAAATTATCAGGTTACTAAACAATTTGTAAAAACTTAAGAGTAACATAACTGTGCGAAATAAAAGCAGAAAAAGTATTTCCAAAATCTTCCGTGTTTTGATAGAAAACGTATTCATTGTATTGCTTGAAGCCACTGTCACAAACCAATTTCTGTAATAGGTGTAAATTAAATTTCTCTTTTGCTTTTCAATCCTCATTCTGTTTCTAACAAAATCAGTTGATCACAGGCTAATAATATCTGTATGGATAATTAAACAGTAAATGATCTGCTAAAACGATTGAGGTTGGCTAAAAGACGATAAACGGTTTACTCATTTGGCAGACGCCGTAGTCTAGCGGTAGCGTGACGGCCTCGTGAACCGAAGGTCGCGAGTTCCATCCCCGTCAGGATCACTACTTTTTGTTCAATGCTATATTAATTATGGTGTATTAAATCGGTTTTATTTAACCCTAGAAATGGCAAAGTCGTAATTTACGACGCATTTACATATTCAATAGGAATTGGCAGGTGGAGGCATCTGTTGTCAGTTTTGTGGAATTGTTAGACACTATCGCCTACGCGACCGTGTTTCCTTCTGGGGGCCAACAACCGAAACTGCTCTTGTAGTACACGAGCCTGCCACCGGGCAGGTCTATAACCATGTAAGCGCTTTCTTTTCCTAGGCACTGGATGGCCGTGGTGGCTAAAGCGCTGCGCTGACGAGCGTAACGTTCTAGCCATTCGGAAGTGCTAGGGTTCGAATCCCGACCATGAGCAATCCCAATTTGGCTTGCAAATGTGTGGTGTAGCGGAGTGGAGGGCCCACCTTAAATAAACGGTGACCGGCTTGGGTGGAAGTTGACGGCATTTGTAGGCTTAATTGGGATTGCAGTGGACTCCTGTTTTGCTTTTGTGGTTAGTGGTTATAAGGGGGGGGGCATGTTTTAAGCTTTTTTTGTTTAAACTTTGATATTTCATGAAGATATTAGTAATTATATTTATGTTACAGTTAAGAGTAAAAAGCTTGCCACTTCTAGGGTTAAACCACATAAATGTTTTCATTGAGTAAAAAATGTGTTTTAATTTTTATAAACATGTCTTATTCTATACGAGCAAAGCTCGGTCACCAGGTACTTTATCATATAGGGAATAGGCAACCTCCTTTATTTATGGACAGATGTTGATGAAAGTTGGTATAAATGAAATGAAATGAAAAATTCTTTATTTTAACAGGCAAAGTTAGGGCCACATGGCCCTTTCTTACACTTAACCTGCATTAAAACATAAAAATATGAACATAAAAATAAACTTATCATAGATTACAAACAAAATATACTTAATAAAACATAAAACATAATAAATGTTAAGATAAAAATTATTTATGGTAGAAATTACTACTTTCAGTGTTCCTCACAGCAGCTAGCCTGCACACTCTTTCCCATGTTAATCTTATGGAGAATAGGCAAATAATTCTCATGTTTATGGAAAGATTTTTATAAAACTTGTCATATATTATTATTATTATATTATTGATTTGGAAATTCGTTGAGTACGCAGGTCTGCTGCGACGGGGGTATTTTATAATATTATGAAGAGTATGTATACAAAGTTTTATGGGATTTGGACATAAAATAAAAATAGCATAAAATAAACATAAGCTTGAGGGTGCTCGTTATGACTAGGCCTAGTGGCTAGAGGCACAGGTAGAGAAGGGCCTATACCTACATCAAATTCATCACTTGATGAGGAACTGGCATCAATATTCAAATACCTGAATTAATTTGAACTGTTGGAACCATCAGGATTAAAAGTAGGGTCATTATCAGTGTCATCTGAAAATAAATTACCTACTAGGTCTTCACTGAGACTATCATCAGACTCATCGCTTAGCAACAACTCCCTGTCTACTTCACTTGATCTCAAATTTTCAGCCATAACACTATACAACTAAAACACACAATCGTAAAGCTAAACACAAGAAATACGCCAAATAGTCCAATAAGTGCACATAACTTCAATAATAATGGTATAAACACGACTAGGTATAAACAGAGCGCCAATATCGTCGTCTATGCTCGTCACAAAGAGAGGCGGGTAAACTAACAGCAAAACTGGCTGTACTTAGTGAAAACAGAAATTCTTGTTTTCTTGTAATATTAAGTTTAAAATCTAAAAATTTAACATTATGCTTATGGAGAATCAAATGTAAACAATACGAATCAAAACAGCTGTTTATAACCGTTTAACAGTTGTTGTTGATTGAAGATGGTGGCAAACAATATGTTAATAGAGGTTTTGCATTAATATTTATTTTATGTATGTAATAAATGAAAAATTATCAAATTTACTAAACAATTTGTAAAAACTGAAGGGTAAAATAACTGTGCGAAATAAAAGCAGAGAAAATTATTTCCAAAATCTTTTGTGTTTTGAAAGAAAACGTATTCATTCTATTTCTTGAAGCCACTGTAACAAACCAATTAACTGGTGTAAATTAAATTTATCTTTTGCTTTTCAATTCTCATTCCTTTTCTAGCAAAATCAGTTGATCACAGGATAATAATAACAAACGGTATGGACATTTAAATTCAGTATAAGATTAGCTAAAACAATTGAGGTTGGCCAAAGACTCTTAAACGACGACTACAACTTGGCCGACGCCGTAGCTCAGTTAGTAGCGCTCAGGTCTCACATACGCAAGGTCGTGTGATCGATCCCTACCCGAGGGCTTTATTTTTGTTCAGTTTTTATGCCATATTAATTAAGGGGTATGAAAACGGTTTTATTTATACCACATAAATGTTTTCATTGATCAGTAAATTTGTTTTAAGTTTGCTAATTAACTTGTAAAAACAAGTCTTATTCCATCCGAGCAAAGCTCGGTCACCAGGTACTGTTAATACTTATAACGTAACATAATTTTTAAAACGCTAAGAGAAACATACGGTCAATTTGACCGTCACTGTGCTTTATTGGTGTTTAGTGTGTTTATTATTGTTTTTATGTATCATTTGGCAATCACATGAGTAACAAATGATGTTTTACAATATTTTATGACAAATCTTATTTATTATGCAAAGATCATGTGACAGAAAAAAAAAACTCCAAACTCCACGCTTCAAGACGACCAGCTCTGGCCTCGGGAAAAAATCTGTATAGGATTGTTGCCCAAGGCCATATTTGTGGTCTTATAGTGGGTAATATAGCTGTTATTTTACTTCTAGCAGGTGTCCTTTTGTTTGTTGCGTTTTACTACAGCCTTTTACCGACTATACAAGGTATAATCACAGGTATATTCGACCGACGATTGCCAGCCGGTCAGCGAAACACGCGGTAAATCTGACCGACCGTAATCACACAATTCGTCCAATATGTACGACAACGTCGCGCCAACTAGTTGGAAATGACCAAATATTACGGAGAGGGGTTTGAGGGGAAGGTACTGGGGGTGACAGCCGTCAAGGTGAAGCAGTTTAGCTACTATTACGTAGTAAAATTACCGATCGGTCAATTTGACCGATGTTTCGTTTTAAGTGTTAATCTTATGGAGGATAAAAAATTTAATATTTCACTTATCAAACTATATTTTTGGATGATACTTAGTATTTAGCTTCATGTGGTTGAAATCCATCCATTTATGCTTCAAAATTATAGTTTATGTGTTTATCATGGTAGCTAACCTGCATAATCTTTTCCCATGTTAATCATATATGGAATAGATAAACTCCTTTATGTATGGACAGATGTTGATAAAACCTGGTATAAATGGTAAAAATAAATTGATTTTTTAATTCGCTGAGTTCGCAGGTATGCTGTGACGGGGATATTTTAAGTTTATAGTTTTCCATTTTGAAAAACTGAACTGTAAATAACATTTCAGTTATCCACAACTCCTCTCCTGTTGATTCCCTCGGATAATCAAAGTTCTACTATATAGCCTGAAAATTCATTACAAGTTTTATATCCATACGTGGCTCAAGCTTAATGCTGACCATTTCTTTAATTTCAATCAACCGATTGCCAAAGAATTTGCAATATATAATACACTTTACTTCTAATATTGTTTAGAAATATCATTTCATTATGTCTTCTTTTTCAGCAATTTGTTGGCTTATGTACTTTGAACAACTCAACCAAGTTCCACTATACAAGAGTAATTTAGTGTCATATGATCAAATTAAAATGAGGACAATTTTCTGGAATTATTGATAGACAAATCATTTATCAAGGAACTTGCGTGTTGAAAAGGTACTGTCAAAATATCATCTGGAATTTATGCTTTATCAAGATGTTTCAATAATTTCATTTGGAATATCACTGATCTTACCACTTTAAACAATCTAGATGAAATATTAAAATTACAGAAAAAAACCATATGAATTAATTTAAATCTAAAACTGAGAACCTCAGTGAAGCAGTATTTTTCATCCCTAAATATAATGACTGTTTATGGAATTTATGTATTTGAAACCATTCTCTAAATTCAATCTAAATTCCAATGGATTGCAATTATATTAAAAAAATGTACATCTGATCAAAATGTTATAATAAACTTCCACAAAATCAACGAAATACAGATGCTCATACAGAATTCAAGAACGAACTGAAAAAATTCCTCATCAGCAAGGCTCTTTATTCTTTATAAGAACTGTTCAAAGCTGTGTTTATCTCAGATTTGGTTTTATGTTTTGCTTTACTGTACTACTTGCCGTATTTTCAAATGTGACACCATTCATGAATGTATAATAAATGAAGACGTTTCAAAAAATTAAAAATTTGGATTCCGGAATCTTATCCCAACCCATAGAAAAAACCTGCGAATGTATGTAAGCCATGGCTTATTCTAGCCACACGAAAGGAAAGTGAGTGCTCCGCCGCTCCCATTATCAAGTAGCCTCTAACAGGGCTATGTAATGGAAGAAAATGGATGGGTTAGTTGGATGAGGACGGGTGCAGTCTGACCATACCAAGTCTAGACCATACAATATTTTAATAAATGAGAGCTTAACTAAGGTATAATAGAGTCTGTGACTCCCGTAACAAGACAAGTACAGTTGACGCTATGAATTTTAACATTTCCTGTAAAGACCCTTCCTTGGCTGAAGAGGACATAACAGCCGCAGTGGGCCTTCAGCCCACTGAAACCTCACATCCTGATCCTGATCCTGTAAAGACCTGTAAAACACTTGGACAAAAACATTATCTATACCAATCTAAAGTCTATACCAATTACCCTATAGATTACCTAATAGGTTAGGAAATTGACGAAAGTAGCAGAAAATATTACCTGTTTACTGTTTAGCTTCTGTGTTATGCGTTGTTCTTCCGTCTCAGCTCTCGACACCTCAGATTCCAACGCCTTCAGCTTTGACTTTTGCTGGCTTAAATGAACATAACACATAAAAACTTGGTATTACCATCTATATAAATTACATTAGAGTTTTGTACATTTCCTAGAATTTATACTGTATTAAATTTCTCTCAGGGGTTAGTCAGCTTTTGGCTACACGGAAGGCCTCTTCCAGAAGAGGTTGGCAACCTCACGGTTGCCAGCAGAACTGCGAAACTATCTATCCAGCTCGCAGACCTTCCTCCTTCCAGAGTAACTGCTTTTCTTCCTCTTTTGGGCCTCAGCTCGCCACCTTTGTTCCTATCTGAGCTGATCTCACCCAACCTCTTCCTCTTTTGGACCCCTCATCATGGGTGTTTTTCTCTTTTATTATTCTACACACAAGTCAAGTTGGAACATCGTAGGTCGATCGCATGCGAAGGGGGTGCATGGTCTCAAGCTCAAGTATGCGGAGTCTGGATACCAGGCGACCTCCAGTTTTAAGTAGCATTTCCCAAGTAAACAGGCTCTGCCTGGTGTGACCTGCTTTCTCTAGCTACTCTTGGGACCAATTATGGACCCCCCTTAACCCTCACAGGTCCACCTGGTTGGGCTGGAAGCATTTTGACCAATCTCCATCTGCTAGGGTCAGGTGAAAATTTGTGGTTGGGAGGAGTATAAGAAGAGGGAGGCTTGGTCAGTCATCTCTGGTACGAGGCAGGCAAAGACACTGATAGAACCGCTCAGGAAGGAGCGGGCAGAACTGCTCAAGCTCTCCAAAGGGAATTATAGCCGATTGGTGGGGCTCCTGACAGAACACGGCCCACCAAGGGACTCAAAATTACCAAACTCACACAAACAGACTCCTGCAGATTCTGTGAGGAGAACATAGTCTACTACAATTTTTTGGCTCAATTGTCCGGCTTGAGCCAGAGAAGGTTAAAATTTCTTGGAAGGGCCTTTCTATCCCCCAAAGACTTTAGAGAGCTGGGTGTCACACAGATGTTGGGCTTAGTAAAAGGCCTTGAGCTGTAGGACTGATACAATTCAGAATGCTACAACAGATTTACAGGTTGAGGTAGCAAAGGGCAATCATATCCAAATGAATATGAATATGAGTTTGTTTACATTGATCATTGATTTTAATCTTACTTGATATTATACTACAGAGATGCCCGACTATCCAAGGTCTGGTTAACCGTGCTAGTCCTCAAAAATAAATATAAAAACAAAATCATAAAAAAAAGGCAAGAAGTGGAT
This sequence comes from Nephotettix cincticeps, assembly GCA_023375725.1. Classification (NCBI taxonomy): domain Eukaryota; kingdom Metazoa; phylum Arthropoda; class Insecta; order Hemiptera; family Cicadellidae; genus Nephotettix; species Nephotettix cincticeps. Next base: position 104,547,770 of record CM041791.1, read on the forward strand.
TTTATTTGTAGCACCTGCAATACTTTAAATTGGCAGATAGAGTTGTCGAGTAATGTGCCTCTACTGGTTGTTAAGTCAAGCAGTTTATTTCCAGAAGTATTATTTCAGCTAATTCTAGGAATCATTTGCTCTTATCTATGTAGATTGAAGTTGTATTTTGCAGTCTCGCGTGATCGCGAGATATTGAAACTTTGAGAACAATAGTAACATATCAATAGTTACTATTGATATGTTCGCTATCGAGAGGTTCTGCTGATAGATTGACACTTGCTTAGTGACAGGTTGTTACAATCGAAATGTTCTTCTCGATTCTTGCATTCGTTTATTGTAACTATCATGTCGCACACAAAACTTTGTCCTTATACTATGTTGTCATTAGCTCACATAAATAAATTTAAAATTGAAGGAATATTACTACTTGTCGCAAACGTCAAAATACTCAGACCATAGTTGACGAAGCTTTTAACTGACAGGCTAAATAACTAAATAACCTCATAAAAATTAGGCACATAGTTGAACTAAGTTATTTGTTTATTGTTTATTTTATTATTTCCAACTGTGCCATTCCCAGTAGTTGATTTTGCAATTTTTACTGGTAGCTTAACCTCAAATCCTACTACTACTGTAGTATTGCAAAGCCCGCAGCCACCGCTCAAGGTAAGGTTTGGCCTAAATCTTTTTATGACTTATTCTCTTTTGTATTTATGTGCACTGTGGAGGCATGTCACAATTGTCGATTTAAATTTTTTCTGTGTAATAAATAAGAACCCTACATAAAATATGTATTTTTACACCATTTTTTTACACCATAGTATATAACCTCCAGATTATGACCGGTCCCAATTTACCTTGGGTTATCGGGTGTTTACTGTAAATTAAATTGTTAACCTAACAGGACAAATTTGACTATTGGAAGAGAAAATCTATTTTATTATTGAAAAATAATATCTAATTCAAAAAATTACTACAAAATAAATTAGGAGTTTAGCCCTGACATTGCTTTTTTATATTTTTAGTTTTTTTTCAGTCCTCGGACTGTTAGGAATTGAAAGAACATTTTTGTTGAAATTTTATGAAAAACTGAAAAACACTTTAAAAATATACATTATATGTTCTAATCTAAAATTAAATACACCCGTTACAGCAGACCAGCAAATTTCCGAATTTATACCATAATAATAATAATATATAACAAGTTTTATCATTATCTGTCAAAAAATATGAGAGTTATTTGCCTATTCTCCATAAGATTAACATGGGAAAGAGTATGCAGGTTTGCTGCTGTGAAGAACACTGAAAGTAGGTGTTTCTAGCGTAAACAATTTTTATATTTGTCCACAAATAAAGGAGTTTTTCTGATCTCTATATGATTAACATGGGAAAAGAGTTAGCTACGATGATAAACAGAATAACTATGATTTTGAAGCATAATTGGATGGATCTCAACTACATTTAATACAAACACACACTTAATACAAAGTATCAAAAATAGTGCCCTGGATGGGGATCGATCCCACAATCTTTGACACGTGGAACCTAAGCGCTACTAACTGAGCTACGGTGTCGGTGTCGGCCAATTCATGGCCGTCATTTAAGGGTCTTTGGCCAACCTAAACTGTTTTAGCTGATCTTATACTGTATTTAATTATCTGTACAGTTATTATTAGCCTGCGATCAAGTGATTTGGTTAGAAAAGGAATGAGGATTGAAAAGCAAAAGAAAACTTTAGTTTACACAAATTAATTGGTTTGTTACAGTGGCTTCAAGCAATAGAATAAATACATGTTTTCTATCAAAACTAAAATGATTTTGAACATTTGTTAATAAAAAATTAACATTACGCTTATGGAGAATCAAATGTAAACAATACAAATCAACACATCTGTTTACAACCGTATGACAGTTGTTGATTGAAGATGGTGTTGAACAATATCTGAATAGAGGTTTTGCATACATATTTATTTTATGTATAATTGAAAAATTATTAAATTACTACACAATTTGAAAAACTAAAGGGTAAGATAACTGTGCAAAATAAAAGCAGAGAAAAGTATTTCCAAAATCGTTTGTGTTTTAATAGAAAACGTATTCATTCTCTTGCTTGAAGCCACTGTAACAAACCAATTAATTGGTGTAAATTAAATTTCTCTTCAGTTGATCACAGTTGATCACAGGCTAATAATAACTGGATAACTATATGGATAACTAATATGGATAACTAAATAATAATTTGGGGACATTACATTTTTGTTTAGTGTTTATGCTATATTAATTAAGGTGTATTAAATCGGTTTTATTTAAACTATTTAAATGTTTTAATTTTGATAATTAACTTGTATAATACATGTCTTATCCGAGCAAAGCTCGGTCACCAGGTGCTATATATATCTGTGAACACGATAACTCTCATAATAATGGTCTGATCAAGACCAAATTTGGTACAGACTTGTATTCCTACATTTGCTCGGACGAGTTTGTAAACCACAGATATCAGTCAATCGGAATGGGGGGGTTTTGTACCCCAAAATGAGTTTTTTTGCGTTTTTCACATGTAATTTATAAAAATGTCTAATTTTATATTTTACCATTAAAATAATTGTAAAAACTACACAAATTACTTCCTTAAAGTTTTTCTCTATCTCCAATGGTTACCGACATATTAAAAAATCTAAACACAGTACGTTGTATTTTGTGGCAGTGTTAATCTTATGGAGGATCAGGAAAAATTAATATTTCACTTATCAATCTATATTATTGTATAAAACTTTATATTAAGCTTCATGTGTTTGAGATCCATCCATTTATGCTTAAAAATCATAGTTTATGTGTTTATCATGACATCTAACCTTCATACCCTTTTCCCAAGTTAATCATATGGGGAATAGGCACACTCCTTTATTTATCGACAGATATTTATAAAACTTCATATATTATTATATAATTGATTTAGAAATTCCCTGAGTACGCAGGTCTGCTGTGACGGAGGGTATTATTTTATTCATATACGAGGGTCATTCAATAATTAAAGAGACAAACAGGTCTGGGGAGAAAACTGTTAGTAGGGTATTTTTGGTGCTTTTACAGCTTTAAGTTGGCAGCACTGGGATAGGTCCTGATCAGCTGATTAATCAACATTGTTGTGTTTATAATCTTAACAATACATTTAATGATGGCAAGTCTACTTGAAAACTCCACATTAATTGAACAATGTTCTGCTATTAATTTTTTTACTCGCTGAGGGTGAAAAACCTCTGAATATATACTCTAGAATGACTAAAGTGTATGGTGAACATTGTTTTAATCGTGCAAACTTTTACAAGTGGGTAGAACAGTTTAAAAATGGCTGAGACTCAGTAACAGATGAACACCGACCTGGCCGACCAGTTGAAGTTACAACTCCTTCACTTGAAAATCGAATTAATGACATAATTCTTGCTGACCGCCGAGTCACTGTGGAAATGATAGTTGAAAAAGTCCATGTGAGTGTGGATACAGTTCACAACATAAGTTGAAGTACCGCAAGATGGGTCCCAAAGGAGTTGACACGGCTACACAAGGTTTAGTGTGCACAGATCTGCTGGAACGTTATGAATGTGAAGATGAGGACTTCCTCAACAAAATTTTAATTTGTGATGAAACTTGCGTTCACTATTATGAGCAAAAATCAAAATGGCAAAGCACAGAGTGGAAGCACACCAGCTCTCCTGTGAGCAAAAAATTCAAAACACAAGCATCACACAAGCAGGGAAAGTCATGCTGACGGTGGTTTGGGACGCTGAAGGTCCAGTTTTTTTGTGGTTATGTTGAAGAGCAGCGCATATTCAACAGCCAGTATTTTTTGGATATGCTTATCAACAAAGTGAAGCCAGCCATGAGAGAGAAACGTTGTGGATCTCAGAGAGGAGGTGTGATTCTCTAACAAGACAATGCAAGCCCTCATACTGCTCAACTAACTCAAGAAACCATTGAAAAATAGGGTGGGAGGTACTGCCTAACCCCCCTTACAGTCCCAATTTAGCCCCCAGGGATTTCCACTTGTTTGGTCAATTCAATTCAATTGAAAAATCTTTATTTAAATGAACGTTAAGAACAGTAATGGTGTCACTACAAATATGGAATGTAGCTTATTACATAATCACAGAAAGATTATAAGTTCAAGAACTCATCCAAGGTATAGACTGGGTTGTCCTGCAGGTATGTTTGTAGTTTTTCTTCAGGGTTCTTCCTGTTAGACCTTGAAGACTGGTAGGTAGCAGGTTCTTCAGCTTACGCCCCATGTATGAGGGAGTTTTCTCAAATAGGGCTGTCCGGTGTCGAGGTAGGATGTATCTCAAAGCGTGTCTTGTGTTATAAGTGTGGATATCTTTGTTTGTTTCAAGCTTCAGGTTGTCCGCATGCAGTATTACTTGGAGGATGTATAGGCTAGTGACTATCAGAATGCTTAGTGTTTTAAATGCCTGCCTGCAGCTTTCTTCTTGTTGCAGGTCAGCTAGAGTTCTTAAAGCCTTTTTTTTTTGTAATGAGGACTCTTATTAAGATTTCCAGCTGATGATCCGCCCCATGCCGCAATCCTATATCTCATGTGGGGTCCACTAAAGGAGGCACTACGTGGAAAGAGGTTCCATGACAACGAGGACGTCAAGAAGTTTGTGGGAAATTGGCTCAAACGCCAAGATAAAGAGTTCTTTCCAACTGGCATAAAAAAGCTCGTAGTCCGTTGGAACAGATGCATAAATCTTCAAGGGGATTATGATGAAGGTAGTAGAAGTGTTGTTTCGTTACAACTAAATTTTTCCCTTCCACATCTGTTTGTCTCTTTAATTATTGAATGACCCTCATAGTAAACTTATATTATAATTAAATTTGTTGTTAGTTTGCCAATCACATTTCAGGGCTTTTCTTGGTCACATTAAGAGAAAGAAGTTCCTCAAGTAGCTGAAAACTAGTTTTAGCATGTTATTTCCACACAATTTTCTCCATTTTTCCCGGACCCAAGTGTACTAGTGGTTATTTCGTGCCCCCAAATAAACCCTCCCCCAAAAGTGATTACAAGTTGCCACTATTTGGGGCCCGGGGACAAATATTTTAAAAACCAATTGGCTCTTTAAGACATCCTAGTAAGGATCCCCGTTTTATACCCTCAAGAATCTAAAATGGGTCTTACTATTAGATAGGGTCTTAATTTGTTAATGACAAAATTATATCCAATTAAAAAATACAACAAAATAAATCAGCTGAGTTTCTATTTTTTTCATTTATTAGTAAATACTTTGCTCTTTGTCAATAGTTTGTCATATAATGTCTTGCTTCTTAACACTAAGTTATACAATCTGAACAAAGGACGGAATAACTGATTGTTATATAAATACAAACATAAATGGTAGACCTCCCATTTACTAAGGCCTCCTTCCATTTACTTTCAAATTTAAAAAAAAGAGAAATCGTTAAATTGTTTATTTGTACCCACTATACTGAAGGGAACCAAAACAAAATTTAAGTACCATTTAGTATGCCTAAATTTCGGCAATACTAAGGAAAAATTGTCTTAGTATATTTATACAGCAAACAATTAAACCCAAAATAATAATAATAATAAAGCTTTATTTCAAGAAATACAATTACTATGTTCAATAACACAAATTGAAAAAAAACTGAAATTTTCCCCACATGGGCTACTGCCTGTGTGTGGGGAAAGAGTCTACAGTCTATTGCTGCACCACTTGGTGGTACAATATAGTAAAACAAAGAAAAACTCAACAATAACGTACACAAAATAAAATATAAATTACACTGAAAACATTATGCATGCGCATACTAGGGGAGAAAGAATTGATAAAACGTCTGAGACCTGACTTCCAGCTCACACACACACTCACGCACACATACGCACAACTCGCGTACACACATCCGCACACTCACACACTCACACACTACACAGGTTCGAGCACACACATCCGCAACTCACACACTAAACACACTACTCAACCACACAAACACACACACGATACTCATTCACATAAACACAATTTCGCAAATACACACATTTATCCGCACGCACACATTCACACAACAGTAATCAAACATTTTAGCCTATCTATCTATATTGTGAATAAAAATAGTTTCGAATATCCCGACGACCAACACGATGAAGCCATTCATTGATGAGTTTTTTGTATCGCTCGAGGCTGCACGGGTGTGGATATTTTAAATTTTCAGGAATTTTCGGAAAGACCATACTAGCTATATAATGGGATGAAGTGGAAGTTATAGTTTTTACCAATCGAGGTGCGTTAAAACCAATTGTAGTTGCTGCTCGTGTTGAATACTGATGTGATATCGGGTTGAACAAATTATCTTTGTTTTTGAAAATATATATGAGAAGATTCCTCATATACAATTGAGGAATATTTAAAACCTGAAAATCTTCGAAAAGTTGTTCAGATGGGAAAAGACGATTTTTATGTAAGGCTGCTTTAATTATCGCTTTTTGAATTAATTTTAGAGGAGATAAATTGGTTTGAAAACAACCACCCCAAGCCAGTATTCCGTACTGTAACAACGATTGTATATACGAATAGTAAATCATTTTAAGTAAATGTGAAGGAAGAACTTTGTTAATTGATGAAAAAATAAAAATGAATTTCCGAAGTTTATTTCTCAAATATGTTATGTGACTGACCCATTTCATTCGGTTATCAAAAATAACACCCAAATATTTATAATCATTCACAATCTCCACAGATTCACACGTCGAGCAATCGCGCCGGCCGCCACATGTATGCAGTCGCAGGTTAACGTTGATCGGATCACGATCGGCTCTTATTGAGACTGGTAAGCATTTGGTTTTTGAAATATTACTGTGAGCCGACTTTGATCAAACCAACGCTTAGCAGCAAGTAGGCCGCACTCCGCCAAGTCAAAAGCCTCCTCCCAACTGTCGCCCTCGAAAAGCAGGGCCGTGTCGTCGGCATAAAGAAAGATTTGTCCACCCTCCATAACAATCCTCCCCAGGTTGTTGACAAAGATTAGAAAAAGTAGGGGCCCAAGTGTGCTACCCTGTAAAACTCCATAGTCAATTTTTCTGGGCAAGCTAGTCTGATCATACATCGAAACAATTTGATATCGATCACTCAAGTAGCTTCGAAACCAGTTCAAAGCTGTATTTCTTACACCGATACACTCAAGCTTCTCTATCAAAATGGTTCGATCAACGGTATCAAAAGCCTTGGCAAGATCTATAAATACTACAACAGGTTTTTTGTTACGTTCAATCGCACCGTGAATATTTTTCGTTAAGAGAAATAAATCATCATTTAAATTTTTATCCCTCCTAAATCCAAATTGGTTTTGAAATAAGATATTATGATCGTACAAATGCTTTTCAAGTTGAAATCGTATACATTTTTCCAGTAATTTTGACAAGACGCTAGCTAATGTAATTGGTCTGAAATTAATATATTCGTCTTTAGGTCCACCTTTGTATTTACAAAGGTAAAGTGATACCTATTTAGGTATCACTTTACCAAGTTTAAAACTATTAGGGAAAACACCTTGAGTTATACTTATATTCATTATATGTAATAAAGGTGCTTTCAATGTATTAAAATTATAACTTGATAATGCGGTGACTAAAATCCTAAACAACTTTGAGGCGAATGAATTCATGGGAGTGACCCTGTTGGATCTCAGCAAGGCTTTTGACCGAATTTCTCATAGCGTTCTTTTAAATAAGCTTCAATATTATGGGATAAATAATGAACAGTTAAATTTTTTCAAAACATATCTTTGTGGAAGGTTGCATATGGTGTCAGTTAGGAACTACTCCTCATCTTTTAAAGAGGTTCTTGCTGGGGTCCCTCAGGGTTCAGTCCTGGGCCCTTTGTTATTTATATTATACATTAATGACCTTCCTGTTAACTTAGATTGTGACACCATTCTATACGCAGACGACACATCGATGCTAGTAAAGGGGAGGTGTTTAAATGATGTGATATGCCATATTAACAGAGCAAATGCTTCTGCCAATCTGTGGTTTGATTCAAATTTTTTAAAAATAAATGAAAGTAAAACGGAAATGATAATATTTACCTTGAGACAAATTGTACAATACAACATGGCTAAATCAGTAAAGCTTCTCGGTGTTACTCTTGACCAAAAATTACTATGGGAGGAACATACCAATAACTTGATCAAACGATTGGCTAGAGTTTGTTATTTATTGAGAAAACTAAAGACTTCTGTAAGCCAAGAGCTAATGAAAATGTCATATTTTAGTTTCTTTCATTCAAATTTGTTATTTGGTAATATGTTGTGGGGAGGTAGTACTGGGGCAGAAAGAGTTTTTTTGTGGCAAAAGAAAGCAATACGAATTTTGTTTGGTTTAGGGTTTAGGGATAGCGTTAGGAGTTATTTCTCTACACAAAAAATTATGACTGTGCCATGTATTTTCATCTTTCAAAATTTAATTTATGTTAAGGAAAATATCAGAAACTTTGGTTGTTTTAGTGATGTTCATAATTATCAAACAAGAAATTCAAAAAAGTTAGTTTTACCAACCCCTAGATTAGAAAAATATGCCAAGAGCCACAAATATCAACAAATAAAATTCTTTAACAAAATACCAGAACCATTTAAATTGTTGGATTTAAAGTCATTTAAAATTAGGATTCGTGATTGGCTTACTAGTCGCGCATTCTACTCGATAAAGGATTTTTTAGACTGTGATATATAATGTTTTATGTACGGTAACTAAGTGTTGGGTCCTATATTTTACTGTCTGTCTTATTGTAACTTGTTTTTGCTGTTGTTGTTTAATTAATTTATGTTGTTTTTCCTACTTCAAATTTATATTGATTTTAATATTAATTTATTATTTTCCTGTTACAATGTACATGATGAAGCCTATTGTAAAACTGTATTACTCAATGGTGAATAAAGATTATTGAAGTATTGAAGTTAAAAAATTAGTTTTAATTAAAGAGGCCGGAATCTTGTCAACACCTGGAGAAGACCCGCCCTTCAAGTCTGTTACTATACGACACAACACCTCCTCAGAGACTGATTCCAGCCGGAAGTCGGCGTCCACCCGGAACTCCTGGTCATCCACCACGACTCCAGATACAGGGGGAACCGCACCGGCTAGTTTCGCACCAACACTAACATAATAATCGTTAAGTAAATTTGTTACATACTTTATATCATCAGATTCTATGGTTTCCTTGTCCTTGAAAAAATGTTCAATAGGAAAACTATCTTTTTTTTATAAGTGCCCATGGCTTCAACAATATTTTTCCACATTTTACGTTTGTCATGTTGAGATTCATTGATTTTCCTTTGGTAGTAAAGTTGTTTTGCAGATCTGATTGTTTTAGTTAACATATTACGGTATAATTTAAAATGACTTTAATTTTGTGTTAAAAGGTTGATTTTTTAAATTTTTGCTTATTACGTCCCTGGTTCGAATTGATTTCACCAAACCGGCAGTCATCTAGGCTTTCAATTGGGATACTTTAGCGGAGAATGTTTTTATTTTTGTAGACATGTCAATTATGTTTGTAAGGTTTTCAACAAAAACATTAAAACTACGATCAACATCTAATGTGTTAAGAACTGGAGACCAATCCCATTCAGAGATAAGGCAGCCAGCGGATTCCAAATCTAGATAAGAACATTTTTTGTTGGTTTTAAATTTATTATCTAAACAGGACTGGAACTGAGCAACGGTAAAGTAGTGATCAGTTAGTCCACATTCAATTACAGCAGATTTTATTAGATGAGTATCTTTAATGTCAGTGAAAATATGATCAATACAGCTGGCTGAGATGCCTGTTACTCTAGTCTGAGTGTTAATACAGCTGACAAAACCTGCACTGTATGAAACATCAAGATATCGCTGAGCTAGATAATCCGTAGATTGTGACAAAATACAACAATTAATATCACCGATCAACCAGTGAGTGACTCCCCTGCACCGACCCTACAGATAGGTCTCGAGATCGTCGATGAACATCCCAAGGCCCTCGGACGGACTCCTGTACACTGACAGCAACGACAGCCACTCACCGCCAAACCCGATGTCCGCTTTTATACATGTTGCGCCATGCAGACTCACCTCCTCCGCACTCACAGCTAGACATTTACTCACAAACACAATCATACCGTCATTCTGTATATGAATGTAATGTGGTTCACCTGAACTGGTCCTTGAAGTCCTTTATAGCCTGTTGTAGGTCCTCCAAGGTTCCTTTAAACTCTACAGATATGGTCTTCCGGTATTCCTGGATATTGTTCTGAACAACTTTCAGAGTAGCGCACTTCTTCTCTCTTTCCGTAATAAGCAATCCGATGTCCATCTCTCTACTTATTAGCTCATTCAATCTTTCTAACAGTCAAAATATTAAATGAGGTTAAGGAAATATTTCAAAACGACATCCATTACAATTATACATAATTTAAATTTAACTCCACAACTGGTGGTATATTAGTCTTAAACGATAAAATAACTATGCAACTCAGTATAAACAAATAATATGCCCCCTTTACCCATACTATAGTAAAAGAAGCAAAATAGGTGTCTACTGCAAAAATTAAGCCTGCATATGCCGTCTACTTCCACTCAATGGTGTGGACACCATTTACGAGGGGGTACCCAAAAGTAACCGGAATTTGTCTGCCGAAGGAGGAGCTTTGGTAGTCCGGTGAGCGTCACTAGGGCACGTCTAGCGCAACTCTTTGCCAGTGCAGTTCGTTGAGCTAGCACATTCTGTTCGTCTATAGCGTCATTTTTTGCTGTAGCTGTTTCACTGTTGCTTCGTTTTTTATGATGGCAAGTTTAAGTGAACAACGAGCCGCTGTAAAATTTTGTTTTTCCATGATTCATTTGAAACCATTATTCATCACCAGTAATTTGTAACCTTTGAAAGAAAATCTGGATCGATTCTAAGCTGTTCTTTCAGTTCATGACTTTTTTTGACTCAACGTGATGTTTGATTGTCAGTCAGAGCTCGAGGAACAAATTTGGCAGCAATGAGTCTCATTCCTAAATCCTCAGTTAAAATTCGCTGAACCGAGCTCCAAGTTATTGCACTAATTTCTGATAGTTGATCAATTGTCTGTCGACGGTCTGTGAGCACAAGCTCTCGCATTTTTTCGATATTTTCATCATTTCAACCAGTTAATGGACGTCTGGAACGAGGTTTGTCATCAATCGAAAGGTCGCCATTTTTAAATCGAGAAAACCAGTCATACACTTGAGTTTTCCCCAAAGCATCATCTCTGTAAGCAGTTTTCAACATTAAAACAGTTTCAGCATTGGTTTTACCGAGTAAAAACAAAATTTCACAGCGGCGCGTTGTTCTTGCCATCATATAAAACGAAGCAACAGTAAAAAGCTACAGCGAAAAATGATGCTACAGACGAACAGAATGTGCTAGTTCAACGACCCACACGCGACTGAACTGGGAAAGAGTTGCGCTAGACACGCCCTAGTGGCACTCGTCCGTACTACAAAAGCTCCGTCCTAGGCAGACAAATTCCGGTTACTTTTGGGTACCCCCTCGTATTTTAGGTGTACAACACTGTGCCCTCAACTGCACCACAAATTTGCAAGAAAAATTTGGATTGCTCATGGTGGGGATTCTAACCTTTTTACTTCTGTTTGTCTTCTCTGCAACGCTGGCTACTAGTACCACAATCTGAAAAAGCGTTTGTGGCTATAAAGCACACTCTAGCAGCAAAGCAGCAAATTGTAAGAGTTTTTTCCAGTATTAGCTCACAGGCGGTGGTGAGTTAGCTAAATGGCTCAGCAGCTTAAAAGTTTACTAGATTGATGACGGATGGCACTACCAGTCTCAAAAGCGACAGTCACCACTTGTTAGGTTAATTTATTTATTTTTGTATACCAACGCCAGTGCTAACTGAATGCACTCTTCTCTTTAGAACCGAACAGGGCAGGAGCCAGGAGACAACAGAATGCACTTTTCCTGTCTTACCTTGGGCTCTTTCCCCTTCACCTTTGTTGGCCAAGGGGGGATAACAGCTGTTTGGTGGTTGGTAACAGTGACGTCACAGTGTCTGCAGCCAACGACAGTACATTGCTAGTTTGGAGGTTATGTTCAACAATGTGTACTAACAATGTTGCTCCGGCCACCCTCGTAAAATACAAGTGTTTACAGTGCCTTTTCACCTCCCCAGTGGTAGTTAATCGGCCTCTCAGATGTCTCACCCAGTGTTTGTGTACTAGTTCTTATTGTGTATTTTATGTGTACACTAGGTTTGATCTGAATACTAGCGATGGAGCTCTAGCTAGCCTATGTGTGGGGTTATGTCTATACCAGGACGGAGATATTGTATAATTAAAATCCTTAGACATTAAGTCACCCCTCACAACCAATCACAATCAACCAAGGCTCTGTCTGGTATTAAATCAAACACCCCTTTCCTGTTGGAGCTGTCTGACCCAAACACTGAGGTCAACTTGGCGGTTTGATGCACCACGTTACTCGGACGCTCTCCGCCTCTCCTGACGGGAATCCTCTGCGGTCACTCTGGGGTTCTCCGACACCGTTCTGGGGCCCTCCGCCATCGCTCTGGAGTCCTTGGACACTGTTCTGGGGTCCTCTGCCGTCACTCTGGAGTCCTCCTCCGCTCCTGCCTTGGCCGCTGCTCCGGAGTCCTCCTCCGCTTCTGCTTTTGCCGCCGCTACGGAGTCCACCTCTGCCCCTGCCTTGGCCGTTGCTCCAGAGTTCTCCGACACTGTCTTGGCCGCTGCTCCGGAATCCCTCTGCGATGTATCAGGAGCCCGCCACCCCGATCCGGCCGCTCCAGTCTCCGCCGAGGCTCCCGTGGAGGGTTTGTCACCCTTGCCGCGAGGGGTTTCCCCACCCCTAATCTCTTCAGTGAAGATCTGTGTTCCAGCATTGAAGCTATAGGTTGCGCCGAGAACTCCGGGAGACGACACACCCTAGGGACGTGGTGTGTCGTTGGGGTTGTAGGACCAACCCCGTCCCCAAGTCGGACTCGCAGATGGCTTGCCACAAGCCATACACAGATTTTTGTTCAGTATCCTCTGGGGCTAGCTGGTGGGCCTCCCTTCCTCCATTGCCCCTGTGTCGATCTGCAGAATGGTCAAGCATTCGGCTGAGAGGGTTGGCCGAATGCACTTTTAAGGAAATGTTTTCAGTTCATATAAACAGCTATTTTAATGTTTCAAATTTTCATATTACAAATTGCCAACACCCCTCCCATTCAGAGCTAAGACCATGTCAAAAGCAAAATTCCCAATGAGTTAATTACAATGTGGAGCTATCTCTATATATAAAAATGAATGTATGTATGTAAGTCCTTTATGGATTGCCAAACTACTTCTTCCAATTGCCATGAAATTTTTGGAAGTTGCTCTATATGTGTCGGGGAAGGTTTTAGCGAACAAATTTTTAGAAAACTCCATAAGTTTCCATTTTTAGGCATTTTAAATGTCTAATGTTAACCTTAATGGTATTAAGTTTGTTTACAAATGTTCTACAATCAAAACATTTAATTTTTTAAGCTGCAGCTGTTTGGTTTTCTTTCCATTAACAATATGCTTTACTATCCAAGGCCATCTGAATCATTCATTAATTTAAAACTATTAAGTAAATATGTGCTGTACAAAATGAACAGCTTTATTCATCACATAAATAGTTTACGGTTTTGGGGGATTATGTATTTATATTTTTTATTTTCTGTCTTATTAAATGTCACGTGTTTTTATGTTGGCCAAATAAAAAATAGTTACAATGATTATACATATTACATTTATTATAATAATCAGCTGTTGAATATCTTTCCTATAAAAGCTGTATTACAGTTAGGGTTTGTTTGGTTTTAGGTTGGGTTAGAAAATTGTGAATCAATCCACTCAGATTTATTTGTTTTGTGAGAATCTTATTAATATATCTTATCATTTCAGTATTGTTTTCACTATGCTGTGACCCAGAATATCTACACAAAGAAGCCTAAATGCTATTCGTCTTCAGAACATGGCCAATCTTAAAATTAACATGTATTTACTGTTAGGTGTTACGAAGTTCGCCGGGTCAGCTAGTCATTAAATAAAAAATCATTAATAGAGTATTGCATTTTTTAAATAATGATATAAATACAATTAGATACATCTTGGATTTCTTTTATTATGGCAAGTAGACAATTGTTAAGTTTTAGGGTCATATAATATTGAGATAAACTTTATTCCTAATTAATTGTTGAAATTGGGATTCCATCTCATCCTTCCATATAATTTTTTAACTTCGGTAACAGAAGTTGTGAGAATTCAAAATTTAGATCTTCACTAATAATGATATTATTAATAGTCTTATTTTCAGCACTGAAAATTGATTTATCACAAATTTATTTTACTACAGCGTCAAATCTTCCATTAAAAATATTTACAGCTAATTTTTCAGAAATGTAATTTTATGATTAGGTGAGCTTATTGTTTCTATAATATATAATATGTCTATAATATAGACATTTGTCTATATTAAAATCCTGTTACAAAATTTAACCTTATTAAACAACTTAAGATTAAACGATTAAATAAAAATCAGCAGAAACATATTACTACACAATTACTTTTAAGAGGTGCCAGTTCGTTGTCAAATTCAGTAATTTTGTCCTGAATTCCATTCAATCGAGTTTCTTCCTCACTTAGTCGCATTTTCTTAGCAGCAGCTTCATTTTTCTGATACAATAAAGTAACCAATGTCTGTTTCCTGTTGACAATATCTGAAAGGTTAAAAAAAGCGTTTTGTAATTTCGTTTGAAAAGATAGTTTTTGTAGGAGGATAGAAACACAGAAAGAGAGCAAATGTCCCCTGAACAACAGAACACACATAGACACTTGTATTACCATAAGGATTAGAGGGAGTCCAAAAACAATAGTCGTTAAAATTTATATATCTATATATATATGTGTGTGTGTGTGTGTGTGTGTGTGCGTGTGTGTCTGTGAACACGATAACTCTCGTAAAAATGGTCCGATCGAGACCAAATTTGGTAGAGACGTGTATTCCTACAAATGCTCGGACTAGTTCGTAAACCAGACATATCGGTCAATGGAAACGGGTAGTTTGGGGGAGTTTTGTACCCCGAAATGAGTTTTTTTTACGTTTTTCACATGTAATTTATAAAAATGTCTAATTTTATATTTCACCATTAGAATCAGCTTAAAAAACTACACAATTAAGTTCATTAAAGTTTTTCTCTATCTCCAACGGTTAACGAGATATTAAAAAATCTAAACACAGTACGTTGTATTGTGGGGCTCCAATGTTAATCTTATGGAGGATAGGGAAAAATAATATTTCCCATATTAATCAATATTTTTTTATAAAGCTTGATATTTAGCTTCATGTGGTTGAGATCTATCCATTTTATGCTTAAAAATCATAGTTTATGTGTTTATCATGGCAGCAAACCTGTATACTCTTTTCCCATATCCAATACTAAAATACGAGCAAGGTTTGTATATATTTATTTGCACACGGATCTCGAAAACGGCACTAAGGATTTTCTTTAAATTTTGGAAATAACTAATTTCTGAGTAGAAAATAAGTTCTAGATAGGTCTAATGTCCAGTAAAATTCTTGTTTTCTTGTAATAGGCTATTAAGTTTAAAATCTAAAAATTTAACATTACGCTTATGGAGAATCAAATGTAAACAATACAAACCAAAACATCTGTTTATAACCGTTTGACAGTTGTTGATTGAAGATGGTGGGAAACAATATGTGAATAGAGGTTTTTCATAAATATTTATTTTATGTATAACAAATGCATTATGGTATAAATGCAAAATTATCAGGTTACTAAACAATTTGTAAAAACTTAAGGGTAACATAACTGTGCGAAATAAAAGCAGAAAAAGTATTTCCAAAATCTTCCGTGTTTTGATAGAAAACGTATTCATTGTATTGCTTGAAGCCACTGTCACAAACCAATTTCTGTAATAGGTGTAAATTAAATTCCTCTTTTGCTTTTCTATCCTCATTCTGTTTCTAACAAAATCAGTTGATCACAGGCTAATAATATCTGTATGGATAATAAAACAGTAAATAATCTGCTAAAACGATTGAGGTTGGCTAAAAGACGATAAACGGTTTACTCATTTGGCAGACGCCGTAGTCTAGCGGTAGCGTGACGGCCTCGTGAACCGAAGGTCGCGAGTTCCATCCCCGTCAGGATCACTACTTTTTGTTCAATGCTATATTAATTATGGTGTATTAAATCGGTTTTATTTAAACCACATAAATGTTTACATTGAGTAAAAAATGTGTTTTAATTTTTATAAACATGTCTTATTCTATACGAGCAAAGCTCGGTCACCAGGTACTTTATCATATAGGGAATAGGCAACCTCCTTTATTTATGGACAGATGTTGATGAAAGTTGGCATAAATGTTAAGATAAAAATTATTTATGGTAGAAATGACTACTTTCAGTGTTCCTCACAGCAGCTAACCTGCACACTCTTTCACATGTTAATCTTATGGAGAATAGGCAATCTTATGGAAAGATTTTTATAAAACTTGTCATATATTATTATTATTATTATATTATTGATTTGGAAATTTGCTGAGTACGCAGGTCTGCTGCGACGGGGGTATTTTATAATATTATGAAGAGTATGCATACAAAGTTTTATGGGATTTGGACATAAAATAAAAATAGCATAAAATAAACATAAGCTTTAGGGTGCTCGTTATGACTAGGCCTAGTGACTAGAGGCACCGGTAGAGAAGGGCCTATACCTACATCAAATTCATCACTTGATGAGGAACTGGCATCAATATTCAAATACCTGAATTAATTTGAACTGTTGGAACCATCAGGATTAACCCTAGAAGTGGCAAGCTTTTTACTCTTAGCTG
Source organism: Nephotettix cincticeps (assembly GCA_023375725.1). Taxonomy (NCBI): domain Eukaryota; kingdom Metazoa; phylum Arthropoda; class Insecta; order Hemiptera; family Cicadellidae; genus Nephotettix; species Nephotettix cincticeps. Next base: position 104,564,677 of record CM041791.1, read on the forward strand.
TAACATAAAAATAATTACTAATATCTTCTTGAAATATCAAAGTTTAAACAAAAAAAGCTTAAAACATGCCCCCCCCCTTATAACCACTAGCCACAAAAGCAATACAGGTGTCCACTGCAATCCCAATTAAGCCTACAAATGCCGTCAACTTCCACCCAAGCCGGTCACCGTTTATTTAAGGTGGGCCCTCCACTCCGCTTTACCACACATTTGCAAGCCAAATTGGGATTGCTCATGGTTGGGATTCGAACCCTAGCACTTCCGAATGGCTAGAACGTTACGCTCGTCAGCGTAGCGCGTTAGCCGGCTCGGACAATCAGTGCCTAGGAGTAGAAAGCGCTTACTTGGTTATAGACCTGCCCGGTGGCAGGCTCGTGTACTATGAGAGCAGTTTCGGTTGTTTGCCCCCAGAGGGCAAGACGGTCTCGTAGGCGATTGTGTCGAACAAGTACACTAAACTCACGACAGATGCCTCCACCTGCCAATTCTTATTGAATATGTAAATGCGTCGTAAATTACGACTTTGCCATTTCTAGGGTTAAAAGTAGGGTCATTATCAGTGTCATCTGAAAATAAATTACCTACTAGGTCTTCACTGAGACTATCATCAGACTCATCGCTTAGCAACAACTCCCTGTCTACTTCACTTGATCTCAAATTTTCAGCCATAACACTATACAACTAAAACACACAATCGTAAAGCTAAACACAAGAAATACGCCAAATAGTCCAATAAGTGCACATAACTTCAATAATAATGGTATAAACACGACTAGGTATAAACAGAGCGCCAATATCGTCGTCTGTGCTCGTCACAAAGAGAGGCGGGTAAACTAACAGCAAAACTGGCTGTACTTATTGAAAACACAAAACAAACTGTCCAGACAGTGAAGAAAAAACAACATATGGTAACATTCAAAGCGCCATAAAACACATATTACACAAAGTATTGCCAGCTGACGAAATATCATCAGCGGGGTTTTCCACAGTACTGGGCACTGAGGATATATCGTCAGTGCGGTATTTTTCGCTAATAATCTTGCTGACGATATATCGTCAGTTTGTTCTTAAAGGGTTAAGTCATTTCTAACATATAAGTTTTATTGTTGAAGTCTCAATATTTAAATTTCATTTGATTCAGCTACATTCCCTCAAATTAGTGTCTTGTATGGCTTTCTAAAAAAACAACTATCACAAACACTAAAATCACAACACAAATTCACAAGTTCTCCTGATAACATTTCACTGCAAGTGTGTTGATATTTAGTATAATACAAATACTGTTCAGTCACAGTTGGCGTAACATACATTCTAAAATGCCAAGAGCCAGAGGATCTGCACAACTAAAAATGGAAGATTATTATCACTTTCAAATTCAGTTGCAAAATATATTGTTTCCAATGGCTATTCATGTGATTTTTGATCTCCTTAAACTCATCAAATCAATCCTCTAAAAAGAAATTTCATCCACGTAACATAGCCACAGTTTGGTTTTACAAAAGCTGCTTCAATCGTGCTCAAATGGCGCCATAAATATGTTACTGAATATATATTGAAATATAAACTTAAGTTATGTTTTATAGGGAAAACGTTTGTAAAAAGAGTTTTATGTTATTTATTTACACTAATATTTTTCACTAACTATTTTCAATTCAGTTCCATGCATGTTCTTGTGAAAAATGGTTAACAATCAATTTATTGATTTTGCTGTGTTTATTACTAGAATATATAAGCATATTATTAGTTATGATTCACCAATTTAAAGTTACCATCAAGAAGTGTTTTTTTCTGGTTTTTTATGTTGTCCAGACATTTATTGTACTTCACAACGTCGAAGATAGAGTCAAACTTCTCCTTAAGTTTTTTACTTTCATCCAAGGGCCTAAAATAAAAATAAATAGGCTATGAGTCTAAATACAGTAATTTATACTAAATATATTCAGGAAACTAATCAATATAGATAGACACACACACACACACACACACACACACACACACACTAACAGTAGCCCGTCCTTTGTATGGGTTGTACGATTCAGTTTAAAGAAGAAAGATTGTCATACCAATATGTAATCCTGAAGTCCTAAACAAATCAATACAAAGAAAATAAATCAATACCCAGATTTATTATTTAGCATTACTTAGAACATTTATACTATTATTATAATTAGTTATAAGTTAAAATAACTTTTCAATATAGTGACAATATGATTTCGGAATGGGTTTAAAAATCAATGACCAATATAAACTAACTAATATTGATTTGACCACTGTTTGTTTTTATTTCTATTAAATCTTTAAACTACAAAGACAGCTGATTATTATCAATAGGTTGTTCATTGAAAACTGAATCAAAATGCGAGTAATATCGAGTAAATAGGTCTACAGAAAACAACTGGCAGTAAAAAATTACTTGAGACTGAAAATTAATGTCCTCATTCAATCCTGACATTAAATCTCTCATTGAGGACTAACAATACTGTGTATCATATTAGTGAACATCCTTTTTTAAGCCATTACTTTGTAGCTAATTGATATTTTACTATTTGTATACAGTAGAACTCCAATTATCCGAATTAATGGGGACTGGGACCCATTTGGATAATCAAATATTCGGATAATCGGAGTTTTTTTTAAACTGCCATTAGAGAGAAAAAAAGCTACGTTTTGATATTGCACTATTTTTTTTATTGAATTAAATGTAAGAAACATGATACAGTGGAACTTGGTTATAACGTCATTGAAGGGACCACACAATTAATGACGCTATATCAGAGTGACGCTATAAAAGAGGTTACATAATTTTAATTTAAAACCGAGGAAAAATAGAGAAACACATTTTTGCATGAAATTAAGACATTTGATGAAGGTAATTTGAAATACTCATAAAAGTTTATGTTTATGACTGACTGAACTACTCCATACTATATAAAAAATCGAATTTGAAAATATTACAATGAAGTTCGGCATGGTGAATTCAACTGTTGGTTCGATTTTAAAAAACAAGCCCGAACACACGTCTGCTGTTACGTCCCTCCTCACACGCTCTTATAACTCACACCTTTTCTTCGGCAAAACCTTTCTCTTAACATTTGCCATTATTTTTCAAGACTGTATTCGTAAATTAAAATAACGAAAAACAAACTGTAAAAGACGTACACTGAACTAACGTAGCTGCACGAACTGTAGGTACGTACGAACGGCATCACAGTGCATTGACGCGACGTGAGTCACTGACACTGACCTTGATGACGGCGACAGCGGATATAGGGTAGGGGTGGTTAGCGGTAAGACAGCAATAAAATGCCGTTTCTAAAAATAGAATGTAGCTAAACAATAGCCGCAGCCCTCACATTGCACCACCGACCGAACTTTCTCTATCCTTCATCTTCATCTTCGGGCCTTCATCTCGGCCCGATTTTCTTGACGTTATATACGAGGTTTTAGAATTTACTGACGATATATCCGAGGTTTTACCTATGTAAATACCTATAGTTTGGCGGGACCTAAAAATAAATGACGTTATATCCGAGTTGACGTTAAAGCCGAGGCCGCAATAACCAAGTTGCACTGTATTTTCACATGTTTTAAATATAAATAAAATGTACTTACATTTTACACGCAAACACTGGCTTCGCGGGGGGAAGAATAATGGCGCACTTCGACTTTATTTGGACAAATTTTTTTCTGAAAGTGATTCGGATAATCGGCGATTCGGATAGTCGGAGTTCGGATAATTGGAGTTCTACTATATAATAAAATGTTTGTATTTACTTCCCTGTGGTTTAGATCATGGATATGTCTAAAGGGAATGGGTCTCAGTTCATTTAAACAGCTGTTCTTATTATTTTATATAAAAAATTCAATACATTAGCTCTCATAGTTTCTATGGAAACCTGTTACATATTCTCCATCTTAAAAATCACCAACACCCCCTCCCCAGAGCTAAGACACATCCACGTCAAAAAACCCAGTAGGCCTAATGCTAATTTAGAAATGTATTGTATATATCCAGGTAAGGATTTGGATTAAACATATTATTAGTCTTCTTGCTATTATTTTCCATCCCACATCATCATTAATTTTTAGTTTGATATTAGTCCATTTATTGATATATTTTACTGAAATCAAATAAAACAATTCAATTCAACAAAAATATTGTGAAATTATTATGATTGTCATGAATTATTGTGTTCAATTTGTGAATACATGACTAATTTTTAGTTTTATCAAGCATAGAAGGGAATTAACTGGTTTTTGGAAGTATTTTAAATTATACTTTAATACTTTAATACTTTTAACTGAAATGGCGACCTACCCAGGTAGGTATAATGTTAGTATATTATGTTATATTTTATGTTAGTATTATTATATATTATGTTAGTATAAGTGGGTTGCAATATAATGTTTAAATTGGTAGTGGATCAAGGGTTAAAACAGTTTGGGAACCATTGACTTAGGATATTGGCCAATAAAGATTTTTTAAACTAATATACTATTTTTTTTTAAGTAATAACTGTTCCGAGTACCAATTAGATTCTTCTTGATGACAGAAGATGACATTATTCAAGATAGGTTTGGAGACACCAAGAGCTAGACACATCTCTGTATCTACATCTGCACATCTCCCACTGATACTGACAGCCTACAACATAAACCAAAGGGTCATCAAAAACTAATGATGTAACTTAAATAATTAGTAAATCTTAATATTACATTATTGGTATAACATATGTGAAACAAACCCCTGATACAAACTTTCCACAAGCAAAAAAATTATAAAACAAATTTTTTGAGACTTGGGAAATCAAAATAAAAAGAAGAGTAAATCTGGAAATTGCTTGACTTGGTTATTGGGATTAGTCAGAGTTTTGGGAGAAGTCAGCAGAGGTGGATCTAGGATGGGTAATTGTGGGGGGGAGACTAGTTTTGGTAGTTTATTCCCCAGATAGGGGGATTACAATATGTCCCACCGGAAGTAATTTGAAATTATGATTGCAGTCTTACGTGTTTTCAGCATTTATAATAGGTATATTTAAAGTTAGCATCACGATTAGATAAGAAATAGATACATACCAAATATTACAGGATAATATATCTACACATAAATATATCGACTTAAATTGAGGAAAAAAATTGTAAACTTAATAAAGCATATGTGAAATTATATTATAATCATAATATAGAAAATTCTTGCTAAATTCAGCTATTATTCAGCAGTATTGAAGTAATAATAGCTGTACCCTTGACTCGCAATAGTCTGATCCTTGATAGTCCCACATACTCAGTAATCAGACACCGTATCTAGCCGCATTTCGTGCCGAATAAGTCATCAGCCTAGACTTCTGTTAACAGTGTATTGTTCAGATTTTTGTGTTGTGACAGGAGTCTTATGTCTTCCTTTACTTAGTACAATAGGACCCTGCATATCCGCCCACCTCAGAACCGAGCCCTTGGCCAGATAGCAACCTATTTTCAAAACAATAATTCATATCCAATAATAATGCAGTTGATAAATAGTCATAATGAAGGTTTAAGTCTTTTCTTTGATAGTTATTACAAACGATATGTACACACGTTTATAAAATCACTAAAAAGCGTCATAAACCATGTGTTTTTTGAGAACAGAAATCTCAAAGTAAACCCATAAAAATCATATTGCATGATATTCGGAGGCAGCACCACTCTGAATTCATGCCACCCGACAGCAATGATAGATGATGTCGTCATCGAAGAAGTCAGGTGTACAAAATTTCTCGGAATGCTCGTTGATAACGAGCAGACGTGGACAGATCATGTTGATAGTGTCTGTAAGAAGATGTCTTCAGCCATTTACTTGCCATTTACATTTTTTTATTTACTTTTTTTGAAGAAAACTTTCTACACACTGTCCCACAGATTTTTGCTTATGGCATACTAAGGGTTGATTCAATGCCATCTGTCATATGGTATTGCTCTGTGGGGAAATTGCTCACAGAAAAATTACAACTATTTTTGTTCTTCAGAAGAAAGCCTTTCGAATTATTGCAAAACTTAAATTTAGAGAGTCGTGCTGGGATGCCTTCCAGAGTCTTGGGTTGCTAACACTGGCTGAGCTGTACATTCTAGAAATAGCCCTCTACTGCAAATTTAAAAGCAACCCGATCCAGGGCGTAGAGGTACATAGTTATGAAACAAGATCTATAAATGTGTACAGATCAGCACAACACAGGTTGGTTATTACGGCACGCCTATCATCTCAGGCGGAAGTTTCCTTGTTAAACAGAATTCAGGAAGGTATCCGATTCAAAAATTGCCAATTGAAATTCAAATCAAAATTAAGATGCTTTTTAGTGTCGAACGTGTTTTACTCTGTGGGTGAGTTCATAGATCACAAATCAAGGGAATCACTGGCTTTCAGTTTTGTGTCATATTTAAAAAATTTAATGTCACTTGAAATTTTACTGTTACTTGGTTGTGCCTATCTTTATTTGGTACTTTTATCAAATTGTGTTTTATAAAACTCAAATTTAGAGAGTTCCTTTTCATTGTTTGACACATTCTATGCAATATTTGTATTGTCTACAGCAATAAAGATTTTTTTATTATTACATATTTTTGCCTTTATCACAGCCTTTTTTTGCCCACTGATTTGCCTTCATCAATTTGTTTGATTGCATAAGCTTTTGTTAAGACTGTCACCATGTTAAGTTTTTGTTTTGACACACTCATTTTTTTTGTAAACGTAAACCGACACTGCAGTACTAATTACAAAGCCCTTGATGAAAAAAAATTAGAGTTCAGAGTAAATCGAGGTGGCAATTAACTGATATGAAATTGGGCGGATGTAAACAATAAACATAAACCAAAAATATTCCATTGTTTATGAGGAAAAAACTTTTACAAACAATCAATAATGGAATTTGATTATTTTAGTAGGAAAATCATTGCCGTAGTTGAATACAAAAAATACATATGCTCTCTCCGGGAGGGCTAAAAATAGTGAGTGGCCCTTAATCAAAAACAGTCTAACGTGATCATTGATCACATAACTAACGATATATCAGTATCACTACTAAAAACCTTGTATGATGTCCTCTTTTGGTTGTCTCTTTAGGTTAGGTCTGCGGTTTTTGGCTTTATTAAAATCCGATCTTGGTAAATTTAGCCCATCAACATACAGTATTGTCTCCCGGATGTACAGGGATGCTGCAGTCATTATGTGGAGTCCTTTAAAAGCCTCTCTGCACGAGTCAATAGGTCCAAGACCACTGAGTGTTCTTATTGCTTTCTTTTGGAGGAGCATTATACGATTTAGATTCTCTTGCGTTGTTCCTCCCCAGACAACTACACCATATCAGATGTGTGATTCAAAAAACGCAAAGTAAGTTGTTTTTACTAAATCTGAGTCAGCAATAGCCATGATTCATTTTAAAATGTACAGGCTTGTGTTTAATTTCTTGCACAGGATATCCAGATCCTTTGTCCATGACATATTTTCATCTATAGTGACTCCAAGGAAGTTGGTCTCAGGCTTCATGTCAACATCTGGCAAAGTCGTTACTAAGTCTCGCTTTCTACCAAAAGCTAGCTGGTTTGTCTTGGTCATGTTGACTACTAGATCATTTTGTGACAGTACTGATAAGCTGTGTGTAATGCAATGTAGAATGATACAGCAAGTTGGTCAGTGGAAGTTCCTGTGGAGATGAGAGTTGTATCGTCTGCATACATTCGAATATCACAGATACCATCCAGATGTTAAGACATGTTATTTGTGAACAAGATGAAAACCACAGGGCCTAGATCCCTGTGGTACGCCTCTGTTTACAGGTAGTGGAGTGTATCACATCATTTTAACCAACCCTTTGTCTTCTTCTTCTTGTCTTCTTCAACCAGATGACTCCGTTGTTCCAAGTAACTCGTGAACCAGCTTAGGGTTGTATTCCTAATACCTATGTTGTTGAGTTTTCTTAGGATTAGGTTGTGGCCAAGGCAATCAAATGCCTTGCTGAAACCCAGTATGATACTTGTGACTAGATTTCCTTCATCAAGGTGGTCAATGATGAGTTCTGTTAGGTTGATAATGGCCATGGTTGATGGGCCTTTAAAAAAAACCATGCTGATTTTCTGTTAAGAAAATCTGAAAATCTGTTGATGTTTCTGTTATGTCATTAAGTATACAGCGGTCTATAATCCTTTTGAGTACAACTCGTTCAAATACTTTAGAGAGGTTTGAGATCAATGAGGTAGATCTGTAGTTATTAGCCAGCGTTGAGACTCCACTTTAAAACTTTGGGACTATTTTGGCTATTTTTAGTGCTATGGGGAATATTCCTGACCTTAAAGACATGTTGATTATTGCTGCCAGATGAGGGGCTAGTGGTTGACAACATTGCTTTAATAACTTCAATGAGATGCCATCCACACCAATGGAGGTTTTGGATTTAAAACTCTGGATTATACAGGAGATTTCTTCTTTGTTAGTTTCTGCAAAATTACTAAGTAGGTGGTGTGCGAGATTTGTTTGCGAAATGTCTGGACTTTTTTTGTACTGACTGTTTAGAGTTATTGTTTTGTCGGCTATGTTAGCAAAAAACTGGTTGAAATGCTCGGCTATTTTGTATGGATCAAGAGTTTCTTCACCGTTAATTTTTATTTTCGATTGTGAATTTTTTTGTTTGTTACTACTTCTTTCTGAGTTTATTACCTGCCACACGCTTTCGCTGATTTGATTTGTTGATGTTTTTTTCGGTATTTTTTAGTCTAAGGTCGTAGTCTTTCTTGGGTTTTGCTGTTTCTGCCTTATCAATTTCATTTCCAGTTATTTGATGTTTATTTAGACACTTAAGGTACTTTGACTTTAGATCCAGAGTTTCTTTGTCGTCTTTAAAAACCTTCAGTATTTTCTTTTGTTTGATTTGTGTTCTGATTGTAGGGCAAGCAGCATCCATGATAGTTACTATTTGCAAAAATATCTGACATGCATCTTCAGTGTTATGGGAGCAATACACTCTATTCCAGTCTTCATTTTACAGTAGAACTTTCTGGTTATTGATGTTTTCATTTGTCTTTATGTAGTACTGTATGTAGCTATATGACCCCTTTGAAATGGATTGGAGACAACTTTAGCTGTGTGGTCAGGTATGCCGGCGTTGATGACTGAACAACTAAAACACTGAACAACACATTTTGCAAACCATAACATTCATTTTGTGTTTTAGTTTATAGTGGTGAGTTAAATTACGTTTGTTGGAAAGTGTGCTTCCAAAAGTCTTACAATTTATTCTCTTTATAGAAGAAAAACCTGTTTGATATGATGTAAAAGCTGTAGATGAGGTGGCAAGTTCATTATTGTTGGTCGTCAGTTTGTCTGAGATGTGTATAATATGGTCATCTCTAAAAGAATGAGGTTCCTACCTAGGTTCCTATCTAGGTGTGGGCTTTACAGTGGAGAATTTAAAAAATTCAAATTTTAAATATAAATTTTTTATTACAATTTTATTTTTAAATTTATTGTTACATAAATACATAAAATATTTTTATTGTTACATACTGAGTGAACAGCCTTTCAAGAAGTGTCAAATGTTCAATAATTAAAATTATATGTTCTGAAAAATGCTACATTGATGCTGTTTTTCTTTAAATGACGCAATGTTCTTCCACAAAAAAATATTCAATAGTGAGCTTCCCTACTCCCAATTATGCCCGGTTCTTTGACCTTGAAACAGTCTAAAGGCGCACAATAGACCGATTGCCCATCATAGCTCGTTTCAGCCGTTCCGCAACCTTGAAAAGCCGAACACACAAGTAATGTAAGCTAATGAGTGGCTTTCTGTCAGCTGTTGACTGTTGAGTTACAAGAACTGTTGAGTTATCTGGTGTCGAGTTATAGAGGTTTCAGGGTTTGATGGTTGAGGGGTTAGAGGGATTGTGGCAGTAATTTCTATAAGAAATAATTTTTGCCCTCACTATTCCATTTAAACTTCTTTCAAGGCTGAACAGGCTTCTTTGATTATTTTCTAGCATATGAACATTTAAAAAATAAACGGTATCAGTGGACTGACACATACTTTCTCCCTTAAGTAAATTTAAAAAAGACAATCTGTAATAAAACTATCATGTTCTTTAAAGTTTATCTAAGTATCATTTAATAATGTATTGTTTCAAAAATAATCATTCCAGTTTTGAAAATAAAAACAAGAGAGATAAAGTTAAAATGTTAAGGTTTCAATGGTGACAGTCAATTTTTAATTTACTTTAATTGTTTTTGCAAAAAATTTAAAAATTTGATTTTTTGACATTTAAAACCTCATAACTTTTGAACCGTCATTTTTACAGACATGCTTGGTGGTGTCAAATTATTTGGTACTCTGTGCACTATAAACTATTAAATTTTAATAAAAATCATTAACCCTAGAAGTGGCAAGCTTTTTACTCTTAACTGTAACATAAAAATAATTACTAATATCTTCTTGAAATATCAAAGTTTAAACAAAATAAGCTTAAAACATGCCCCCCCCCTTATAACCACTAGCCACAAAAGCAAAACAGGTGTCCACTGCAATCCCAATTAAGCCTACAAATGCCGTCAACTTCCACCCAAGCCGGTCACCGTTTATTTAAGGTGGGCCCTCCACTCCGCTTTACCACACATTTGCAAGCCAAATTGGGATTGCTTATGGTCGGGATTCGAACCCTAGCACTTCCGAATGGCTAGAACGTTACGCGCGTTAGCCGGCTCGGACAATCAGTGCCTAGGAGTAGAAAGCGCTTACTTGGTTATAGACCTGCCCGGTGGCAGGCTCGTGTACTACGAGAGCAGTTTCGGTTGTTTGCCCCCAGAGGGCAAGACGGTCACGTAGGCGATTGTGTCTAACAAGTACACTAAACTCACGACAGATGCCTCCACCTGCCAATTCTTATTGAATATGTAAATGCGTCGTAAATTACGCCTGCCATTTCTAGGGTTAAAAATCAAAAATAAAAAACACACGAATATATACACTCTCAACTCAAATTCGAAAATTTTGATGAAAACAATACTTTCTCCATATACTATTATATAGGGGAAAAAAGTAAAAACACATTTTTGTGTGTTAATAATGTTGTCTCAAAGGAGATGTAATATGTATTTAAAATATTCATTCCTATGTAAATGCTTACCTGTCCAGTTTGATCTTTTCTAGTAATAGTCTGGTCCAATGATTTAAACTGCAACTTGTTGGCTCTCTGAGTAGACTGCATTGTTCTAGAGACGAACATTTGTTTGCCCTTTACATCAGTAAGTTCCAACTTCACTTGAGCACGTACCTGTGATGATTATTCTGTTTTATAGAAATTAAATAATGCAGTTGTAATTTACAAACTTTTGTTGGGAAATGATTGTCATTCAAAATCAAATTTAAGAATTAAAAATCTGGCTGCTGGCAATATCTGTAAATGGTAGTTCATTTTCAGATATTGCCGGCAGCCAGGTTTTAAATTTTTTTAATTTGTTTATTTTGCCCCCAATTTGGGGAAAATCACAAATATCTAATACAAATACAAATACAGTAGAACTTGGATAATTCGAACCTCAAGGGACCAGAAAAAAATTCGAATTATCCAAAAATTTGAATTAGAAAAGTTTATACAAGTGGTTGAAATAAACAATCTAACATCATGTTTTAACATTGTATATTAAAAAAGTTAGGTTAATAAAGATATTATTGATTAAAAATCCTAATTTTTGTTAAATGTCAATAATGTGTTTGGAGGGATCCCGAAACTAGCTATTACAAACTTTTTCAAATCCCTTCTCTACCTCCTTGATCGCCGCTATTTATTCTTGCAACGTCAGAGATTTGTAGGTTCGCTTTGACGAAGCCATCATACACACGACGTGTTAACATGAAAGCAGACGACGAATATCGGAACAAACCACCACCGATGATACACACAGATGTCAATGTTGTGATTTATGAGCAGTAGTCTAGCTAAAAATAGTCTGAGGACAGGAAGCCTGAACGTCGTTTCCTGGAAAATCGCACACAATAACTTGTTCACTTATACACACACTATAGATTTCTCTGTAAAAACTTCGAATTACCCAAAATATTATTCGAATTAACCAAGATATTTTAACATTGTTTTTATATAAAATTCTAGGGACCAAGACAAAATTTCGAAATAAAGAAGTTTTTGAATTACAGAAGTTCGAATTATCCAAGTTCCACTGTAATACAAAGAAACAAATATGTTATGAAAGTAGAATAATTACTCCTGTTATCCAAAGGTCAGGTATCTGAATTGATCTTCAAGAATGTGAACAGGCATTTCCGCATGGATGCTTGTGACAACGTGATGACTGAGGATACAGCATAACGACGTAAAGAAAAAATTCACAATGGGTGTTTTTGCTATTATTATTGAAATATAACGTGTCTCATGCATATGATTTTAAATGAACGGTTTATAATCAATATATACATCTAAACATCCACATTTTCGATGATTTGAATGATGTTTCTAATATCTTGACCCAAATTAACCCTCTGATGGTCACTAAATTACTCTTGGGGGTTCAGGCCGATTCCCTGTATTTGCAAGCATATTTTAAAACATCTATAAAAAATTATTTTTTTAACCAAATTGTTACTATTATATATATATATATATATATATATATATATATATATATATAATTTTATTTAGAAAATAATACACTATCTAAACATGTAATAAAATCTTACTTACAAAGTACGAAGGGCACAGGGGAAAAACGATCAAAGTCCAAAAAATCGAAAATCTGGGTTAAAATATTTCTTTAAAGCTTGTTCTGAGCTCTACAAGATAGCACAATCAAAACCTGGGAAAAACGATCACAGTCCCAACAATAAATTGAATAAAATATCATTGACTGGGGAAAAACGATCATAGTCCACTTCAACATCTGAAAGAATGATCAGAGTCCACTTCAACATCTGGAACAACGATCAGAGTCCACCTCACAGCTCACAGCTGACTAGATATCATTATTAATATTTACTGTTCAGTGCGTAGTGTGACGTTAAACATTCTTATTTCATACTTTGAGGTTATATTACACCAGTTTCAAATAATATTAATTTATTATTCAATTCATAAGATCTAGTGTTGTGACAATATGGATATTGAAATAGAAGATTGTGACAGTGTAAGTGAAGATGAGCCTGTTTCTGAACTGAAGACAAGAAAAAGGAAGACTACAGGTAGACTGAAGGATGCTTCTAAACGTATAAGAAACCAGACTTTGACTACTGGAGACCCCTGCAACTGTAAACGTTTCAAATGCTTCGAAGTTATTTCTGCAGAAGAGAGGGATGTGATTATCAAAGAACTCAATCTACTTCCAAGTTTTGATGCACAAAATTCTCATCTAAGTGGACTCATTTCCATTCATGAAGTTCTCAGACGTAGGCCAAGGCTTGATCAAGTTGAGGCAAGTGGTAACGATAGCAGCTATTCCTATAAAGTTCGTGTGAAGAGGGAAGGAAAAGTTACTGAAATACCTGTCTGTCATAAAGGTTTCATTTCAATTCACGGCATAACAAACAGGCGAACTATAAGTTTGAAATATGCACTTGCAACTAGAGGCCAAGCTCCTATTGATGGGCGTGGGAAACATTCAAACAGGCCTCATAAAATAAAAATTGAGACTTTTAATAAGGTATGTGATCACATCAGGTCTTTTAAAAGCCGTAAAGCCCATTACAGCTTGCATGACAGTTCGAAAATCTACCTTGATGAAGATTTGAATGTGAAAAAAATGTATGATCTCTACATTCAAGACAACCAACAGTTCAAGGTTTCATATGAAAAATATCGAGAAATTTTCAACAATAACTTTAATATTGGCTTTGGATACCCAAGATCCGATACCTGCAGTCAGTGTGACGAGTATAAAGCTAAACTGAAACAGATTGAGTTGGAATTCAGTCAACCAGGTGTGTCAGATGAGACTTTGCAAAAATTGACTCAAGAAAAAAATGAATTGCAGGTTGTCAACAATGTACATTTGAGAAAGGCTGAGAAATTTTATGACATGAAACGACAAGCTAGAAAAATAAGCAGAAAAGATAGAGAGTTGATGTGTATAACAATGGACTTCCAGAAAAATCTACCACTCCCCAATCTTAGCACTAATGATGTCTATTACCGTCGGCAGCTGTCATTCTACATGTTCAATATCCATGAGCTACCGAGTAGAAAATCATTTTTCTTCACTTATGATGAAACTATCGCCAAAAAAGGATCCAATGATGTGGCATCAATGCTTTATTATTACTTGACCAATCTAATGCAGCCTGGAATTCGTCACTTGAAAATATTTTGCGACTCCTGTGGTGGGCAAAATAAGAATTATTGTGTGTTGAAATTTGCGTACACTGTTGTTCATCACTTGAATTTGTTGGACTCTGTAAACATTATCTACCCAGTACGAGGACACTCTTATTTGGAGTGCGATAAAAATATGGCATTGATAAACTGCAAATCTCCATGCGAAATACCAGAAGATTGGAGGGATGAAATAAGAAAAGCCAGATCGAAACCTGAGCCATTTGTTGTGATTGACTGCCCACAAGATATGTTTCTCTCTTGGAATGAACACTTGAAACCATATTTCTCTACAAATTGTCCGTTTTTCACTCGACCTATTCGTGTTTTTCAAGTGAGTAGGGAAAAACCTGGAATGTTTCTACATAAAGACTCTTTTTCTGGAGGTTTTACAGAGAGTAAAATTTTTGGAAGAAAACAAGGAAAACAACTGAAAAAGAAACTTGAAGCAAGAAATGTTGCACCTGCTTACAATGGACAGATGCAACCTCAACCAATGTATGGACGACCTCTGCCAGTGAGTGAAGGGAAGAAAGAAGATCTGAATCATCTCAAAAAATTCTGTGGACCTGCTGGAAAATTATTCATTGAAAAAGTCACATCTTATTCTGTTGAAGAAAGTGATCCTTCAGAAAGTGAGAATGAGAATGAATAAAAATAGACCATTATCGTTTTTCATGTAGGCTAATGATTGTTTTTCATTGTTTTTTCTTTTATCATGATAGTTTTTAATATTGACAATGGAATTACTTTTTTATATCTTTGAATGAGGTGATTTGAACTATTTCAAAAAAATCTTATTACTCTATTAGATTATGTTATCTTGGTGTATTTTATGCACTGGAAAAATATTCAGAAGACATTATTCAATCAATAAACTCAATCAACTCTATAGGAACAACAAGGACCATGATCGTTTTTTCATACAGGTTAGTGTAGTATGAGAATTAAATTGTTTTTTTCTACCTTCAATTAAGATGATTTCAATTTTTTTCAACGAATTCACATTATTAAATCTGATTATGTAATTTTGGTGTATTTCTTGCACTGGGAAAAAATATTGACAAGACATTATCAATCAATAAACTCTATATTTCGATTTTCTCAAAAAAGTTATTTTGTGACTTTGATCGTTTTTCCCCTGTGCCCTTTTCTGAAGAACCCTGGTTAATAATTCAAAAATTTTAAAAATCCAAATTTTTTAGTTATTTTTACTCATATAAAAAAAACTAAATGTGACTAAATACGAATTTTGAAATACACATTTTGTCTGTTTTTTATAATAATTCAAAAATTTTAAAAATCCAAATTTTTTAGTTATTTTTACTCATATAAAAAAAACTAAATGTGACTAAATACGAATTTTGAAATACACATTTTGTCTGTTTTTTATACTGAATAAGAAAATACTATATGTTATAAACTTATCTTGAAAAAAAGAAAATATAGTTACAAAAATGTACATTAACACGGAAGAATCAATCCCTCAATCTGAATCACTTTCATTGCTTGGTGATTTGCCTGTTCTACCCTTCTTGGGCCTCCTGAAAAGTGTAGTAATCAATAATAATAATAATGTAATACACTAATTAATATATATATATATATATATATATATATATAATTGATGTATTAATGTAGAGTTTAATTAACAATAACCTGGAACGCAACAATTTGATGTGAACGTAAACAAACAAGCCTCGCGATTTGTTTTTTATGAGTAATATTTCTGTTCAGTCACAGTCTTGCAATATAGTAGTACGTTCTTAAAAATAAAGAGTGAAATCTGCTGTTTCTAATAATACCAAATATACTATGTTTAGCGAAAGATTTCAGCCAAAAATCAATGAAAGTAATTAAAGATACATCGGTAAAGATACACCGCAACTAAGTAAATGCTGCCGACACGTCGTCAATAAACTATCAGAAGGTTAATTTGGATAATCAGAGTTCTACTGTGCAAAAAATTGGAGTAAGCCACATTGGGTAGGTAAACTTATTTTTCAGAAAAGTTTAGGAAAATTAAAAAAAATAATTATTTGGATAAATAAAAGCAGACAAATAAAAACATTATTAATACATATAAAGACTGCAACAGATAACGGACTTACCTCAGTACACCCGCAGACTTTAGGATCATGTACAAACCCAGAGCCTTGACCACAGTTACCAGGCAAGTCTCCACATGTAGCATACTTGAGGGCTTCAATAATAGTTGTCTTACCACAACCGTTTTGACCAAGAATTATTGTTAAAGGTTTGTCAAATTTGATTTTAGCTGCATCATCATCATCTGGGCCAAAACTTCTAATGCCTTGACATAAAATTCTTTTAACAGATGCCATCTGAAATTAAAAAAAAACATTAAATCATTTCTATACCAAAATTAAGGCATAATAGCAAGGCATGTTACCATAATATGGTATCAACATTTCAAGCAGAAAGACAAATCTAGAGTATATATTATGCTTTAAGATTCTTCTACTGTATTTCTAAAATTTACCATCAAACTATTATTTCAGTCTTTTCTATCATACTACATTATGAATAAATAAATCTTTATGTAAAGGTTAATTAGTCACTGAAATGGAAACCTGTCCAGGTATTTTAAGCCAAGTATGAATGAGAAATAATTTTAAGATGATTGAGGCACCGTCTTTTAGTCTTGTTACTGACTAAGGCTGGCATGTTCCTTAGACAGAACTTTTAATTAATAGTCCAACAGTCAATGGCATATCTAAGGGACCTACAGTTGAATGTGGAGTCCGAACCAATGCCTCTGAATTACAAACTGGTCTATTGCCTTATTATTGCCTTTGTTTCTGCATGTTAATATTGCCAAGTATTATGTATTTTAAAACCTCCTTCTTAAATTGACTCTTTAGTCACAGTCAAGTTATAGACAAACATCTTTATTCAATTTCTCGTACAATGTGATACAAAGAATAGTGTCATACAAAAAACAAATATAGCCTATTATAGGTTACTTTAAATGTAATTTTAAATCAATGAGGGACATTATGATAACTTACTGCTAAGAATAATTCATTAATGTATACTATTGAAAAATAAAAACAGAAAACATGTCACCAACAGTAGGAAAACAAAATTAACTTTTAAAAGAAATGAAAAATTATTCAAAAGAATAAAAAGCATGATTAATTAAGTATTCTTTTAAAACTCTTTTTAGTTTGTTGAGCTGAGGTTCATTTTTGATGTAATCCGGAATGTATTTATTCCCGATATAAGTGGATTTTTTCTCAAAAAACTTGAGCTTGTGTGCCTGGATTGTCTCACTTATGTTTCTGGTATTGTAGGGGTGTGATGGTAATAGCAAATTCTTTGTTTGAAAATCATTATTGGTGATGGTGGATTGATATGATTTAGATTCATTTAGATATTATTTAGAATCGTGATGGAAAATATCCGCAATAAAAATCTAAATAATAGCAAATTTTTCTTACACAATTCAAGCTTTGCTATTAGTATCAAAGATGTATTGCCCGTAAACCGTGAGAATTTTTATATTTTTACAATGTTGTTTGGCAGAATCGTCAAATTTTAACTTAAGCATAACTTTAATAGCTCTTTTTTGTTGCTTTAAAATATTGTCCATATTTACTTTTTTAGTTGAACCATAAATAGCCTACTTAAAACAAAATTAAATATGAGAATGTACATGGGCAAAATATATATTCTATCCGAGCAAAGCTCGGTCACCAGGTACTATATTCTTTATAGTTGGCAAATTACAATAAAAACTCATTTTTGATAGTGTGTATATACCAGAATTAATTTTTATCAAGACTTTATGTACATATTCATTGCTGGAAAGGTGTTGATCTAAGGTTATGCCCAAAAAATTTATACAGTTGGTATTTTTGATGAATTTGTCATCTTAAGTTATGACTGTTTCCAAAAGACTTTTATTTTGCTTAGATTTAAAATTGATAAATTTGGTTTTCTTTGAGTTTAAAAGTAAGTTTAGATTGTGTAAATAACTACCTATATTTTCAAGTTCAACATAGGCTTGATTTTCGGCTTCTTCTAAAGAGTTTGATGACATAATAAGATTAGAATCATCTGCGTACAGGCAGATTTAGGTGGATAATTTATTTACTAGTGCAGAATTTATACCTCTGGTATAGCACAAAAAGAGTAGAGACCCCAGTATGGACCCCTGAAACACTCCAAATCTAAGCAATTTGCGGTTTGAGGAAAAAATCTTTTAAGCTTATTTTTATTATTTGTGTGGGTTACTTCTACGTACAGTATTGGTACCAGTAAGAAATATATGACTGGAACCAATTTAGAGCAACTTTAGATATTCCAAGATCTATTAATTTTTGCAAAAGTACTGGGTGTTTAACAACATCAAAATCTTTAGTTATATCCATAAATATTCCGGTTGTGTGATTTCCTTTGTCTACTGATTCAATAATGGATTCTTTAAAAGAGGTTGCAGCACTTAAAACTGATTTTCCATGTCCGAACCCATCCTGGTTTTCTTCCAAAAGGTTAAGATTTTGTAATTATTCAGTCAATTGTATACAAACTGCTGGGAGGATTGATATGGGTCTGTAGTTTTGAACTGTTGTTGGATCTTCTTTTTACATAAAGGTATTATTTTTGCAAGTTTAATCAATAAAGTTCTAAATAAAAAAAAATACTTTTACTAAATAAAAGCTGGGGTCAGTCGCTAGCTCTGAGGGTGGTGGGAGGTGGCAAACTCGTTTAATATTTTTTTCGAGTGTAGTTAGAAATCTAGTGAGGGAGTTTCCGTCTCGCGTTGCCCCTGTGTTGGTCGATAAGGCCGCATATAGAGTCGAGCACGAGTTCCGTCTTAGGCTGGTCACCGACAGCCAGGTCGTTGAGTGCGTCAAAAAATATGTGGTGGTTCTGCTCCAGGGTGTGATGCATTTTCCCCGAAAATCTTTAAAGATCATTTACAATCATTATTACTACCCCTGAAACATCTAATAAGTCTTAGTATCAGTACTGGAACTTTCCCAGAACAATTTTTAATTGCCAAGGTTAAACCGCTTTACAAATCCGGGACTAAAGAGGATAAAAATAATTATAGGCCCATTTCATTACTAAGTGTTCTATCTAAGGTTCTAGAGAAATGTGTTAAACTTCAACTTCAAGCAATCTTCGTGGATAGTAGTATTCTATCGGGTTTAGAAAGAGGATGGGAACTTAAGATGCTCTTTTTGTTATTCACAAATTTTTGACTGATTCAATTAACCCTAGAAGTCTTAATGTCATAATTCACGTCACATTTACAAATTTGATAAGAAATGGAAGGTGGAGGCATCTGTCGTCAATTTCAGTGAACTTATCACCTTTGTGACCGTGTTGCCCTCTGGGGAAAAGCAACCAAACCTGCTCAGGAAGTGCACTAGACTTCCACCGGGCATGTCTTATAACCAAGTAAGCTTTCTACTCCTATGCACTGGTGGCTGAAGCGGCAGTTGACGGCAGTTGTAGGCTTAATTGGAATTACAATGGACACCTGTTTTACTTTTGTGGTTAATGGTTATAAGGGGGGGGCATTTTTTATGCTTTTAGCGAATTTCCCATAGGGAAGAAGCTATTACCGTAGGTCTCATGGCGAGACTTAAGCCCGGACCATGTTATTTTTTCTTCTTTAGGTGCCCAGAGACCAAAAACAATAGTCGTTAAAATTTATATATATATATATATATATATATATATATATATATACATATATATAGACTGGGATGGTGGCGTCATCCTGTAATCCAGCTACTTGAAGGTCACGAATTGTGGATAGTTGTGAGCGATGGTCGTAGGTGTGGTGTTCTCTAGTGTGGTTTAACGTCCGCACTATTGAATACTACGTTAATCCACAAAGACAATCATCATAGTTAGACCAATTCATAATTTAGAGGCCGTGGTTCGGATTCCACGTTTTAGGTCCCTTAGTTGCCATCGGCTGTTGGGCTATTAATTAACAGTCCTGTCTAAGGAACATGTCAGCCTTAGTCAGTAACAAGACTACATGATCGCGCCACAATCATCTTACATTCAATTCTCATTCATACTTGGCTTAAAATACCTACCTTGTGGTATGGTCGCCATTTCAAATAATCTAATCTAACCTATATGTGTGTGTGTGTGTCTGTGAACACGCTAACTCCAGTAAAAATGGTCCGATCGAGACCAAATTTGGTAGAAAAGTGTATTCCTAAACTTGCTCGGACGAGTTTATAATCCAGACTTATCGGTCAATCGGAAGAGGTAGTTTGGAGGGGTTTTGTACCCCAAAAATGGGTTTTTTGCATTTTTCCCATGTAATTTTTAAAAATTTCAAATTGTATCTTTTACCATTAAAATCAGCTTAAAAAACTACACAATTAAGTACCTTAAAGTTTTTCTCTATCTCCAACGGTTACCGAGATATTAAAAAATCTAAACACAGTGCGTTGTATTTTGGGGCTCCAATGTTAATCTTATGGAGGATAGGGAAAAATTAATATTTCCCATAATAATCAATATTTTTGGATAAAACTTGATATTTAGCTTCATGTGGTTGAGATCTATCCATTTATGCTTAAAAATCATATTTTATGTGTTTATCATGGCAGCAAACCTGCATACTCTTTTCCCATATTAATCATGTAGGGAATAGGCAAACTCCTATATTTATGGACAGATGTTGATGAAACTTGGTATAATTGGGTAAAATAAAAATTATTTATGGTATAAATGACTACTTTCAGTGTTCTTCACAGCAGCTAACCTGCACACTCTTTCCCATGTTAATCTTATGGAGAATTGGCAAATAATTTACATGTTTATGGACAGATTTTTATAAAGCTTGTCATATTTTATCATTATTATTATTTTACTGATTTGGAAATTCGCTGAGTACGCAGGTCTGCTGCGACGGGGGTATTTTGCATTTTTCCCATGTAATTTTTAAAAATTTCAAATTATTTTTAACAGTTAAAAGTAAATGTTCTTTAGTTTTTAATGATAAAATTTTATTAACATATATTGATCTTGGTAAAGCGTTTGATTCAAAAGAAATGTTAAATGGGGGTTATTCGAAGTAGATAAACTGGTTTAAAAGCTTTTTAATTCAGGAGGCAAGTATTTAATTAACGGTCTCATGAGTGATAATGATTATGAGATAAACAGGAAGTTATCTTATTTTTATTCAATTATAATATAGGCAAACTCAACATTTCTTAGGATGTTTCTTTTATGCTGATGGCACTGTAGTTTATTTAAGGTTTTGATGGAATGATGTTTATGAAACGTTCTCAAGGGTCTAAAGATCTTGAAAATGTTACTGAAAACATTTTGACTATGAACTCTTAAACAAAGTTTCCAGTTAATTACATTAGTGAGCGACACTAACATTATAATTGTCAGATTATTGAAATCAAGCAGTATCTTGATAGTATATTTATTCAAAAATTAAGAGGGAAAAATTATTTTATCAAATAAAACTTTTAAACACGATTTTTTTTTAATTAAATTAATTAATTTCTAAATGATGATCTTGTAACTATTTATTCCATGAAATCTTCTGTATTTTGATAAATTAGTTGTTTTATTCTATTAAACGATAAAACGTAAACGATTCCCCATATTACAATTATTTAAAGATTCTGAGCTTTTGACGATTAGGCAATTGTATATAAGGACTATTGGTATTTCTATATAATCATGTACACTTGGTTGCGGCTTCGGTGACACACTCCTATTGTACCTGGTATGCGGTGGGGTTTTTTTTACTTAGAAATTTCTTTTAGAACAGGCCTCTATAAATAATTGTAATTATTTAAGGTTAAATCTATTTTTTAAGGTTTTCAAACTGTGCAATGGTTTTATTTAATTGCTAATATTTTTGGTTTTATATTATTTTTTATGGAAAGATTGTTTGTAGTTTGATTTTTGGTTAAATGTAAGCAGCCAGGGCGGAACATAGCCCACGCACAGGTATTTTACCCACATGAGGTTTTTTTAATTTATTGTAAACTGTATGTCTTTGTTTTTATCAATAAAAATTATTTGATTTGATTTGAAGTGTAGCTTATCCTAAACGAATAATATTTCAAAAACCACTTAGAATACTATAAAAAAATACTTATATCTATTAAGAAATCAATATCATTAGGGCCTACCTTATGACAGAATTATTATAGAAAATTCATCTACAACTACGAACATATTCAATAACGTTTTCGCTTATGTCGGTGGACAAGACAAATAAATTTTCCACTTTTCACACTTAATACTTACTTACTTGATACTTGAATCCTATATCTTTGACGATTAGGAATAAGGACTATTTTTTACACTTACACTATACTTAACACTTATTCCTAACTGGCTGTGCGGGGTCCTTAGAAATTATTTTACAAGAGGCCTCTAAATTTTAAAGGTTTTAGTAGAAACTGTGCATTTTTATTTAATTGCTAATTTTTGGTTTTAGATTTATTTTTTATGGAATGTTGTTGAAGATTTGAGCCGAGCGGGAGCATAGTATGACAGACCCACGAGAGGATGTCTAGGTTTTTTTTTTTACGTACTGTATGTTTTTTATCATATCTGTCAAGGTCTCTTATCAAACGAATAATATTTCAAACTGAAGACTGTTAGAATCTGTAAAAATACTGTTCTTAAGATCAATATCAAGGATGAATTATTAAATTCATCTACAACTACGAACATATTCAATAACGTTTTCGCTTATGTCGGTGGACAAGACAAATAAATTTTCCACTTTTCACACTTAATATTCAATGCTGTTAGAACCTGCTACATCAACAGAAGTAGAGTAGCCTATATATTCAATTCATTGAAACCAAAAAGAACCATAGACGCACAAGAAATGACTATATGGCTTATCAAACAATGCTTAACCTGTTAAAACTAAACCATTGACAAATGCCAATAAACCAAAAACTAGAAGGGTAGTATTATATTAATGAGAAAATAAATAAAAATGAGAAAGATAATGTAACTTTAATTCATAATGTCACATGTAATGTAGAGGGATTTGGGGACTGGGATCTTATCCTGACTAACAGGAAACATTCTGCGGGTGCACGTCAACTGAGATTTTTTGAAATAGCTACCTAATAAAAAGCAAAATATATTTAGGCCTACTTAACACCTCTACTAACCTAAGGTACACAAAATAAAAAAAATTATTATTGTGAATGAATCTACTTTGATCCATTCATAGTAAATGAAAAGGCAGTAAAATGTGTAAGGCAAATAAAACGCCAAGAATAAAAACCAGGCCTTCAAACAAAATCGAAATCAGGCCTTGCTTATGTATTAGCATTGCAGACCATGTCAGAGTACCTTATGATGTATCAGTCACTCATCAACTCTTACTGGGTATAGAGAAAACAATCTCTTCTGATTTTTCAGTCATTGAATAACTTATCTACACTAATCCATTTCAACACTCCTGCTCTATAAATATAATTTTATTCAATGTTTGCAGGTCAGAAAAATATAGGCCTAAATTTAATATTATTATATCTCTATTTGAAATTCATTCAATAGCTCTGAAAAACGTTAATTATATGAGCTTAGCTAAATAATCTGCAAATAAATCATGATAATAATATAATCATGAATAAAACAGTTTCTTCAAAAAGATAAATCTATTTTACCGGAATTTCTACTCGATATGTGTTTTAGGTTAACTTCAGCTTCAGGTTTCTTTTGGTGACGGTGACTAGATTCTTCCTTGTGTTTTGTGTTTATGTTTCTTCATGCTTCCCGCGCACGAAGAAAATATCGGACTTTTATTTTATTTCCCTACGGTGATGGGCAGGCTTTAACATAGAGGAACGGATTATAAAGGATTTTTCGTTACATCAAAATGAAAAATCAATAGTTTAGTACTCATTGATAAACATGTTACATTGAGTATGGTCAAAGAATGGCATGCTGGAGTAAACAGTTGTCAGTTCATCAGCAGCTAAATAAATAGCTAAAATACATATAAAAGATAAATCTAATAAATACTTTTAGCCAATAATCAACAAGAGACGTTTGACAAAAAAGCCACAATTTTGCGTCGTAAAATAAGGGTTATAAAGAATGGTTTGATAGATTTTTAAATATTATATCATCAAAGTATGAAATCAAAGACGAAGATTAAAAAGACTGAAAATGGATTGGGGTTAATTGAAAATAAAATAAAAAAACGCTTGACTGCTAGATATTCTATGCTGTTGTTCTATCGATAGAACAAATTTACTATAACGTCAAAAAATACATTAAGGCTCAGGGCATAATCAATGCTCAGGGATACTAAACGTGCTCATCTTTGTTTTTTATTAGACGTCATATACAACTGATTAATCAGCTGTCTTTGTTCTACCAACCCAACTCCAATTTTCCCGTCTGCTTTTGCCAAAATGCATGCCCTACCTTGGAGTCCTTGGGGCAGTGGTCAGTGGTGACAACTATTGGTGACAGGCTTGATACTATAAGTTAAAGGCCTTGTTTACCCAACCTACCTCAATCAATTGTATGTTTTATACCATTGATTATTAATAGAAGGTTTATAAAGGCTATTCTAGAAGGTTCTTCTATCATCTATGGTTATACTGATCCAGGTTACCAATGTAGTGTAATTTGCTAATTCTTTAAAATATATCAACTAGTGAGATTAACCTAATACCAAGAAAATGGGTGGTTTGATTTAGTTTTTGCTGGTGTTTGAATGTTATAAGAATTTGTAAAGTATGAGGTGGCAAGGAGTCTCGTCTGATCAGCTCTAAACAGCACTTTTAAAGTGCACACTTAGTTTTATTATTAATGTTAATCATGTTAAGTCAATGTAGAAGTCTCATCAGCCCTCAAAATAATATCAAGAGGAAATATTTTGAATTATTATGTTGGAGTCCTAATATCAAAGCCAGGTAGGAATGATTATGCTATGAATAGATGTGTTATGTACTGTAGGGTCTCCTTAATCAGGCCATGTATCACGATTAGAAGGGTTGGAGTTTCAAAAATTCAAGATTAAACTTACTAGAGGTGAATTAAAAAATAAATACATTTAATAATAGCATACTAAATCAATAATTAGCTGCTGTTAATGGGGCATAAATTACCTCCCTGTGTGAAAAAAGTTATATCATGGATATGTCAAAGGGAATGTTTTTCTCTAAATATCCATCATTACAGCCATATGACATCACTGTTTTAGCCTAAAATCGTTCGAAACGTCGAAATTGGGTTCTTCCGCGGACAGGAACATTGTTAAAAGTTTGTTAGAAAGTGTAAAAAGTAAGTCTAAGATCGATTTCATATAGATTGATAGGATACTGTAATCGGAACATTTACCAGCTTGGCTTTAGGGGGGGGGGTGTTGGCAATTTTTGAGACCAAAATTTGGTAAATGTTCTGATTACAGTATCCTATCGATCTTAGACTTACTTTTTACACTTTCTAATAAACTTTTAACAATGTTCCTGTCCGCGGAAGAACCCAATTTCGACGTTTCGTACGATTTTAGGCTGTATTATGACCCTCTGAAACCATACCGTCTAGCTAGGGGATCGGCGTGAATCGGGGTTCTGGGCGGGAAAACAAATTACTCAAATATACTTATTTCACTCTCTAATAACATAAATAACAATAAAAACACCAAGGAACACAGTTTTCCCGACGTTTTTTGGACCGAAATACGACACTCTATAACGTCCAGTCA
This sequence comes from Nephotettix cincticeps, assembly GCA_023375725.1. NCBI lineage: Eukaryota > Metazoa > Arthropoda > Insecta > Hemiptera > Cicadellidae > Nephotettix > Nephotettix cincticeps. The sequence goes on from CM041791.1 coordinate 104,590,730, forward strand.
ACAGTGAGGTCGGCAGGCATCTGGCTACTGGGCCGGGTAAATGGGAAATATTGAAGAATCGGGGATTTTTTTGTCTACGATTATGGGTTCTAGGTACAGAGAAACGGGATATTTTAATAGAATCCGGGTTTTAATAGGATTATTTTAGCAGAGGTTTTAACAACGTTGGTAACAGCTGACTAGGTGAGGACTGAGGAGTAATAATGAAACATTATTCCACAGAGCACCAATCCTCATGTCACTTCACTATGCCGATGCAATAATGGGATTCATATATATTTATTATGAATATATATACTGTATATATATAATGATTACTATTATTATATTCTTATTATTAAATTATCATTATTATAATATTTTGACATGATTTTACTGTAGTTATACGTATATATCACATGATGATATAGGTGAAATTGCCGACATAGTCCTCTATGCGGTTAAGATAGGTTTTTTATTGATATTTTTATGTCGTTAAATATGTTTTATACTATAAAAACCCTAACTTAACTGCGCAGAGCGCTGTATGTCGGCGACTAATACACGTAGCGTTTTGTCGTAATATCCGAGATATTGCCGACATACAGCGTTGCCAACATACAGCGCTCTGCGGAGTTAAGTTAGGTTTTTTATTGATATTTTCATGTCGTTAAATATATTTTATACTATCAATAAAAAACCTAACTTAATTCCGCAGAGCGCTGTATGTCGGCGACTAATACACGTAGCGATAGTATAAAATATATTTAACGACATGAAAATATCAATAAAAAACCTATCTTAACTCCGCAGAGCCCTGTATTTCGGCAATATCTCGTCTATTACGATGTAACGCAACGTGTATTGGTCGCCTTTAAATAATTTAAATGTGTTAAATTTTTTAAAGGCGACCAATACACGTGTTGCATTACATCGTAATTTCACAATTAGTTATATTTTTCAACGGTACGGCAAAAACCCAATGTATTTTAATTGACAGTCTAAAACATAACAACTAGTCATTTTACGATATCTAAACACGTTAATTACAAGAAAGAAGAATTGTTATATTTTATAAATCAAACCAATTATAAAATAAACATCCTTCAATTATTTTTGTAGATAAACAAAATATGTCACTGGTTAGAAGTAGTTTCTGTACTTGCCGTATCTCTTTGTGTATTTCAATTACATTGTGCTTAAGGAATAACGGATTTGTAATCAGCTGATTGACAATGAAATGAACTAATATTAAATATAGTTGAGCTCAGTTAATGATTTGTTGCGCCATTTTCTTTGTTTGAGTATATTCCCAACTAATTAATTTTTAATTCAGTTTGATGAAATTAAGTTAAATTAATCTATAATATGATAAAGAAGAGGTGGTTTCTGTAAGTTTGTTTGTGGGTTTGTGTGTTTGTGGGTTTGTTTTGGCAAGTGAACGCAAAAAATACTGAACCAAACAGTTTGAAATTTTACACAAAGACAGATCTTAAACTCATGCAACTCATAGGCATACTCATTTCCTTAAAATCCTTTCGGGCTACGCCCTGTGAACGTCCTAAGTTTCAATGTTTACATTTTTAGAAAATGAAAACATAAAATTACTTGAATATCAACAGCTGTGAACACTAAAATTTGACAGTTCGAGAAGCAGAAGACATGGTTGCTGTAAATACCCTGGGATTCAATGTTTACAGTTTTTAATGTCAACATCCGTTTACTTTACATTTTGACAGTTCGGTAAGAAAAAGAAATAAAGTTAATTTTTACACATAAACTGCTGGATCGAAATTAGTGAATTATTAGTTCGAAATAGTGGAATGGTAGATTTTTAATTTTCTCCCGATGCCTGCCTCTATTACCTTAGTGCTTATCTTCTCCCAATATATGACATATGTTACTTTGTCATGTTTAGATATATACTTAGACACGTGTTTTGTCATTTTGTAAACAATAAAGAATTAATTATCAATAACTTAAATGTATCTGTAGAGCCTACACCTCTCAGCCTTTTTTACCCGTGCGAAGAACGGGTACTTTGGCTAGTTTAAAGTAAATAACAAATCTTTAACATAAACTTAACCTTACGCTTTAAATCTACAATCAAACAAGCTTTTCCAGTTCAAAATTGTAAATCACGAGAATCTCCCGTTTACCCTAAAATTATCCCAAATTCCCTAAAATATCCCCGATTCCCAAATATTTCTCGTTTCTCCCAGCTCAGAACGTCGATTGTTGTGGACAACAAGGTTGACTGGTGTTTGAAGGGTGCCTTATTTTGGCCAGAAAACGTTAGAAAACGTCTGGAAAACTGTGTTCCTTGGTGTTTTTATTGTTAATTATGTTATTAGAGAGTGAAATAAGTGTATTTGAGTGATTTGTTTTCCCGCCCAGAACCCCGATTCACGCCAATCCCCTAGCTAGACGGTATGGTTTCAGAGGGTCATAATACAGCCTAAAATCGTACGAAACGTCGAAATTGGGTTCTTCCGCAGACAGGAACATTGTTAAAAGTTTATTAGAAAGTGTAAAAAGTAAGTCTAAGGTCGATTTCATATAGATTTGTAGGATACTGTAATCGGAATATTTACCGCCAAGTCATATCCTGGTCAATAACACAATTTGGTTTCAGTGCAAAAGTAATAACAATTAATTAATTTGTAATTAAAAAGTACTATGAGAGTACTATGTAATTTTAAAAATATAACAGAAGTTTAGAGTTCTGAAAAATCTATCATAACCTAAGTACTGCACAGGCACAGTCAAGAAAACCAATCAGTTAATAGGGATGAAGGCAATGGGTGAATAATGTGACCTTGGAACTATACTACTCTCAGACTTTGCGCTGACAGAGATTTTGGTAAAAGTAGCCTACAGAAAACAGTATCCTTTTTTTCAAATCAACTTTTTTCACTTTCAAACAAACTAATCCACTCTGCAGAAGAACCATTTTCAAACATTTACTTATGATTTAAAGTTAATAGGACACCCCTAATAATAAGGCTAATAAGACAAGGTGTTGTTCTTCTTGATAAGAGAGTAAGACGAGGTGTTGTTCTTGATAAGAGAGTGAAATAAATGCATTTGAGTAATTTTTCCCAACTTTGAACCCCGATCCCTTAGCTATACAGGATGGTGTCCGTGTTATATTTTAGCCTAAAATCGTACAAAGACATTGGAAAACCGTTCTTCTGCAGAGCGGATATTTTTAAAATTAGGTTGTCAGAAAGTGAAAAAGTTCTTTCGAATTTGATTTGAAAAAATAGAGGATACTGTGTTCTGTACTTTTACTGAGTTTTTATATCTGTATCATGTAGGCCTATTATACAGTCACAATTCACGTAATTTTGGATCCAATGGCTTGGTTTTTGAAAGTTGCATTTTTTGAAAAAAATTAAAATACAGTAATCCTAATTAACAATTAGCTTAACAAGTAACAGTACCATATAAGTAGGCAAGTGATAAAATAATAATAAACATCAACATTTATTACCAATTTCAATGGATTTTTTTTAGCTTATAAATAATATAAATAAATATATTGTATATACATTTAAAAAACAAACATTGATCCAGCTCGTGCAGGCTCATCATGACCATCTAATGGACCGGGCCTCTAGGGCCCAACTTCCTCACTGTGTCACATTGCTCTTTTATTGTGATTCTTCCTCAGATAGTGGAGAAAGGTATCCAGTACCTGGGCACTAAAATAAGCTCTTCACCCAAGTACATTTCCTAGACAAAAAAGAATCAGGGGTAAGTCTTCAAGGCAATTACCCAGAGTTGTAATGCTTCCTCGATGAGATCTGGGACAGACCTTATGTTCCCTAACTTAGATTGGTTAAAAAACACTTTATTACAAAATAATACTGTCACAACATTTATAACATAGCTATGAGTTTTCTTGGACACCACCATGTTATTAAGGTAAAGAGGAATAAGATAGGGTACTTTTCCGTTATACCGACCACACCTATAAATTGACTGTCTAGTTACATTGGGGTTCTTGGAAGTAGCAGATTATTGTTGAGCAGTCTTTAAAGGATAAATATCAGGTAATTTCTAACGACAAAAATTATTTAAAAAACCCTAACTTAATTCCGCAGAGCGCTGTATGTCAGCAATATATTGTATATTAGGACGTAATGCAACATGTATTAATTACAGACATACAGCGCTCTGCGGGGTTAAGTTAGGTTTTTTTATAGTATAAAATATTATTAAAAAGATAAAAATATCAATAAAGAACCCACCAAACACGTATTCCACTTTTTATTACCGTATACCTGTTCAGCTGTGGTCGGTATAACGGAAAATTATCTAAGAAAGGGCCAAGTTAAGATTGCTCCGGCAACTGCTATTTCATTAGTTAATAGGCCTCCAAATTAATTTATTAGAATTAAAAGTAGTATAAAAAATGGTTAAAAGTGGTAATATTCAGAGAACTTCTTGAATGCCTAGTATATTTTTTGTTGGGTATAACTTATTTGAACATTCATTCTTAGTTTGTAAATTTTCAGTTCTAGCCCCAAAAATCATTATGAGACTCTCAACTTATCAAGAACTTGTACAACAAAAGATATCAGGGAAGCTTTCATTATGCTTTCAAAACAGGTATATAGTATAGTGGTCTTTAACCCTTAATAGGTCGCGCGGTGTACAAACCTCCGCGGCAAATGCTTTTAGTATTGTATAAGATGTTTTTCGGTAGCCTTGTCACTAATCTCTCACCTTATCTCCCCTCACTACCCCTCTACACAACCATGAGAGAGAGAACCAGTTAGTTAACTGGTTCTCTCTCTAAAGAATGCAGTTGCATTCTTTAGTCAATGTTAACCATTTTCGCAAGTTGTGTTGTCTTTTGTGCGCCCTATTGTGTCAGTATTTTGGCGGCCAACTTGTAGTGTTTTAAAACATTTCGGGTATTAGTTTAAGTGAAATCGTCTTGTTTTGAGTCGCAGTGTGGCTGTTATTTACTATAATAATTATATTTAAATTATTTCAATACATAAACAGAACCATTTTTTAATTTTTATTACGTATATTTACGTTTCAATGGAAAGTAAAGAACAAAAATGTTAGCTTTCTTTGATCGACAATGTCAAAATATCAATTCAAGAAGAGGAAGTAATTCCTAAGTCTGATATAGAGACCTTGAGAAGACAATTGTTTGCTCATAGCGAAGATGCAAGTAAAAATAGTGAACCTACTCAAGAAGATGCAATTGAACGGGAAGGATTGGATCAGTCCATAGATGAATTGCTATAGGATGATCAAAATTTCTTTATTTATTGCTAGTTATAAAGCCATTGTCCATTTTGCCAACTTAACAACAATTTTAGACTAAAAAGTCAAAGTATAGAATTTATAGACCAAATTTGTGTATGCGGAACTTTGTATGCCACACGACCTATTACGTAAAATAAATTGTGCGACGTATTAAGGGTTAATATAGTATAGTGGTATAAATAGTGGAGTATTAGGATGAATTTTTTTAAACCCCATCTCAGCAAACTTGCATACTCTTTCTCATGTTAATAATAATAATAAATGCCTTTATTGCTCAAGCGATTTTCTGTAAATACAGGTTTTCAAAATAACTTTCGTCAACACAATTAAAAACAAAAAAATACAAGTTTGGTCTTAATCTTGTCATTCAAAATACATTTTATTTTAATTTTAAAAGACGAAACACAAAGGTCTTTGAGGCTCGCGGAGAGTTCATTATTATACAACTTACATACTGCTGTGGCCACTGGTACCCTAGGTGGTACTTGGCCTCTCAAACACACTGCCTCCATAGATCTCTGCTTCTCGAATCTTCCTTCCTTCTGCCTAGCTTCCTTAGGTCTTTCTCCACTTGGTTGAACCATCTAAGTTTTGGTCTTCCAAGGGGTCTTCTACCTTCTGGGTTGTTCTTTAAACCGTTCTTCGATAGGGAGTTGTCGTCTTTCCTTAGAATGTGCCCTGCCCATCTCAACCTTCTGCTCCGTACTTCAGCGACAATATCCGGATCCTTAAATAATTCTCTTAGTTCCCTTAGTTATTATACAACACCGGACCGAAATAGACAAAGCCCTTCCTGCAACCTCACGACTTCGGAAAATGAAGGAGCCTGTCCTGCTGGGTGCCATGCAAAGCAACATCACGCCAAAGGGAGAGTTTCTCACAGAGGTACTGAGGCTATCCAACAATGAGAACTTTGTGGACCAAATAACATGTCAGCACCCTGCATACGACATCCATGGGGGGTAGGTGCAGGGCCTCCCTGAAAGGTGATACATGGTCACAGCGTCTAAGGCGGAAAACAAACCTGATGGCGCTGTTCTGAACCTTCTATTTCCTCCCCATATTCTCCTTCGAGATACTATTGCCATATGCAGGATAGCAGTATTGAAATACTGATAGAATCAGTGACTGTACAAGCTGAATTTTCGCTGCCTCTGGCAACAACTTTCTAAATCGGTACAGACCCCTTAATCTACCAACTGCACTTTGGATAGTCTGAATAATATGGTCAAAAAAGGAAAAATCACGATCCAATATGACACCAAGAGTTTTGACCTTGTTACTTGTCATGAGTACCTCAGCATTTAATATAATGGCCATATTCAACAATGCAGTGCATGTACTATGGTTTTTTCTAAACCCAGACTATAATTTAGGCAGAGTATTTTCTGAATTTAAGAAAGTCATCATTTGAGGAATGGCAGCTTTCTCTAATATCTTTGAAAAGGCAGGCAGTATTGATATTGGTCTTAATTGTTGCACACTTTTCTGATTCACAGTTTTAGGGAGTGGATGCACAATACTTTTCTTCCATCTCTCAGGAAATATCCCTTCTCTCAGTGATTCGTTCACTAGGTGTGTAACGGCTGAAATTGCAAATTGGCTCATAGATCTAATCATGTCTTCAACTATCATCACTATCCAATGCTTTTGATTTAATTTCTTTCATTATTTTCATCACCTCGTTTTCTGTTACATCTGTAAAACTGAAGCTGTTCTCAGATGGGTTTAATCTGTTATTTCTGAAAAAAACTTAAGTTTTCATCAGAGGTGTTTGCATTATATAGCCCATCTTCTGAAAGTAGAATTTCATCTGGGATAATTTCATTCGGTAAATCGTCATTATGGCTTTTCCCCAACACATCACACTGCTTAAAGCAAGACCAGAATTCTTTTTGATTCTTGCTTTTCTAAAGTTTTTCTTAGTAATACTCTTTCCTTTCAATCCATATCAATCTGTTAAGCTCATTTCTTACTTTTTTGTAGTTTTGCCATTTGCCATCCCCCCTGGTCTTCCAATATTTGTTTCTTAACTTATTTTTAACCTTAGTTAGTCTTTTGATCTCATTTGTTCTCCAGAATGCTCTTTTCTAAGTTACTTTCTTACAGACTATTGGTGTGTGCTCATCATATATTTTTCTAATATTTGAGGTGATAAAGTCTACGTTTTCAGCCCCTTGTATCACTAGTGCATCATTCCAGCCAAATTCTGAAATCCCAGTAACAACACGATCCGGTTCAAACTAGCAAAAATCTCTGTAAGTTATAAACTTGGCTTTCTTCTTATCTTTTTGACAGGCTAGCTCACAAAACTTAAACTTAAATACATGTTAAGTTTAAGATTGGCCACGTTCTGAAGTCAAATAGTATTACGGCTTCGTTGTGAAAAGTTTACATATATAACAGCTGATAATTATAATAAACGTAATATGTATAAACATTATTTGTAATTAATCATTTTAAAAAATAAATTAATAAATATGTAATTATTTTTTATTAGGCCTTAAACACGTGACTTTGAATAAGACAGAAAATAAAAAATATAAATACATAATCCCTAAAAACCATAAACTATTAACGTGGTGAGGAAATCTATTCATATTGTACAGCACATATTTACTTCATAGTTTTACATTAGTGAATGATTAAGATGGCGTTGGATAGTAAAGCATTTTGCTAATGGAAGGAAAACCAACAGCTATAGCTTAAGAAATCAAATGTTTTGATTGTAGAAAATTTATATTTATTTATATTATAACCTATATATTTATTTACCATAAAATAGAAACTTATGGAGTTTAAAAAAATTCACTACAATCTTCTCGGGCACATAACTTATAGAGAAACTTCCTAAAATATCATGGCGATCGGATGAGTAGTTTGGTAACGCATAAAGGACAAACATAATTCATTTTTATATAATACCTGGTGACTGAGCTTTGCTTGTATAGAATAAGACATTAAAACACATTTATTACTCAATGAAAACATTTAAGTGGGTTAAATAAAACCGATTTAATACACTATAATTAATATAGCACTGAACAAAAAGTAGTGCCCCTGACGGGGATGGAAGAGGTTGACAATTTCAGCTTCTTGGGAGTGAAATTGGACAGTGGGCTAAATTGGGGTAGTCAAATTGACGTTTTGGAAAACAGGATGGCTCGCGGTGTTTTTATGCTTAAAAGACTAAGCGGTCTAAAAAACATCCCTCTTCTCAAAACAGTTTATCATAGCCATATCCAGTCGCATATAGCCTACTCTATTTTGCTGTGGGGAGCAGGTAGGAGCAATCTCCAGAAAATCCTTGTTTGGCAAAAAAAAAGCAATCCGTGCCATGCTCCAAATGCCACCCGATGCCAGCTGTAGAGAGGCTTTTGCGCGGCTCCAAATTCTTACAGTTCCAAGCCTTTACATACTTATAGCAGTCACTTACATTAAACAACATAATTTAACCACAATCCCATCTTGCCATAGTTACAACACCAGATTCAACAATAGATTTTCACAGCAACACAGATTAGCACTTTTTGAAACCAAACCAAGTTACAGTGGCATAAAATTATTCGAAAATTTACCAGAAAACTTCAGAAATATTGCACAAATTGAAAAATTCAAAAGAGCCGTAAAATCATTTCTTATAAGTGCCTGCTTCTACAACCTGGAAGACTTCCGCAAAACCTAAAACCTAAATCCATAGCATACCTTACCTAATCTAACCGCATCAAAAGCCTTGCCTGTCGAACCCTGTTCCTAGCGCGTGGCTCGCTATTTTTAATGTGTGGGCCTGTTACAAGGCAGGACACTTGACGCCTCCAGCACCCTCAGAAGAAGGACATGGAAAAGAGGATATGTATGTATGTAACTCGCGACCTTCAATTAATGAGGCCGACACGCTACCGCTAGACCATGGCGTCTGCCAAATGAGAATCACCGTTTAAGGTCTTTTAGCCAATCTCAATTGTTTTAGCCGATCATTTACTGTTTAATTATCCATACAATTATTATTAGCCTGTGACCAACTGATTTTGTTAGAAACAGAATGAGGATTGAAAAGCATAAGAGAAATTTTATTTACACCTATTAATTAATTGGTTTGTGACAGTGGCTTCAAGCAATACAATGAATACGTGTTCTATCAAAACACGGAAGATTTTGGAAATACTTTTTCTGCTTTTATTTCGCACAGTTATGTTACCCTTAAGTTTTTACAAATCAAAACATCTGTTTATAACCGTTTGACAGTAACAACTGTTAAACTGTCTTCAATCAACTGACTGAAGACGGTGGTAAACAATATGGTGGCGACTAAAGACTGGGATGGTGGCGACATCCTGTAATCCAGCTACTTGGAGGTCACGAATTGTGGATAGTTGTGAGAGATGGCGGTGGTTGTGGTGTTCTCTTGTGTGGATTAACGTCCGCACTATTGAATACTACGTTAATCCACAAAGACCATCCTCATAATTAGACCAATTCGTAATTCAGAGGGTGTGGTTCGGATTCCACGTTAAACAGTAGGTCCCTTATTTGCCATCGGCTGTTGGGCTATTAATTAACAGTCCTGTCTAAGGAACATGTCGGCCTTAGTCAGTAACAAGACTACAAGATCGCGCCACAATCATCCTACATTCATTCCTCATTCATACTTGGCTTAAAATACCTACCTGGGTAGGTCGCCATTTCAGTTAAAAGTATAAAGTATAAAGTATGTGAATAGAGGTTTTTCATAAATATTTTATGTATAAATGAAAAATTATCAAATTACTAAACAATTTGTAAAAACTAAAGGATAAAATAACTGTGCGAAATAAAAAGCAGAGAAATGCATTTCCAAAATCTTTCGTGTTTTGATAGAAAACGCACTTAGTATATTGCTTAAAGCCACTGTAACAAACCAATTAACTGGTGTAAATTAAATTTCTCTTTTGCATTTCAACCCTCATTCCTTTTCTAACAAAATCAGTTGATCACAGGCTAATAATAACTGTGTGGATAATTAAATACAGTATAAGATCATCTAAAGCAATTGAGGTTGGCCTAAAACCCTTTAACCACGGCCCGAATTTGGCCGACGCTGTAGCACAATGACTAGCGGTCTTGTTTCACATGCCGGAGTGTGAGATCGATCCTCCTCTGGGGACTATATTTTTGTTCAGTGTTTATGCTATGATAATTAAGGTGTATGAAATCGGTTTTATTTAAGCCACATAAATGTTTTCATTAAGTAATAAATTTGTTTTAATTTTTCGAATTAACTTGTATAATACATATCTTATTCTCTCCGAGCAAAGCTTGGTCACCAGGTACTATATATACAGACCTTGCTTGTATTATAGTATTGGATAGAGATAATGTTATTATATTATTATTATGATATTATATTATGTCTTGACTATCTGCTCCAATATGAGTACATGTATTTTTAAAGATTCACTTGCGCATCTTACATTTTTTGTGTTTAAATTTGTTTATGTTTTTTGTGTTGCATTGCTCAAGATGTTTAGTTTGTCATGATTATGAATGGTTAAGAAGAATTCTCTTTGAGATAAGTATTCCCTTGTCATAAAATGATAACCCATCCGTTGAAATGTACTGTTTATTCCCTAATTAATTTATACCCTTAATTTATAGTTTCTGAGTAATCGTATATTGGTTAAATGCAATGACAAAATTTGTTTCAGTACCACCCTGACAAAAACAAAGGAAACCCCAAGGCTCAGGATGAGTTTGTGAGAGTAAAAGAAGCTTATAACATCCTAATCAAGCCAGAGAGTCGGAGAGAGTATGACTTCAGTTTGAAAAGTTTTTCTGGTCCAAGCCGAGTCTACAAGTCAACCAGCAAAGATGATTTTTATGAAGTCCATCGTTATGATTCACAATATAGAGAGTAAGATTTGATTGAGTTGTTAAGGCATATTAATTTTTGTATTCCAGTTCAGTTGTCAAAATTACGTACAGTTGTATAGCTCCCAACAACTGTGAGTGTAATAATCAGATGTTCTTTTAATATTTTTTAAAATCTTATTTTATCTTTATTTTTTTTTATTACTTTCTTTTTTAATTTCTTTAGGAATTATTTTTTTAAATCTCTGGCCAATGTAGGAAGGTGTCTTTTCAAAAACCGTGTTTTATGTTTATTTTTTATTATGGAGCCTTTATGTCTGTTATTGATTTGAGAATCAGCTTCCTTAACTGCCATTAAAATGGAGTTAAAAATTAAGTGTCCGTAGACTGTTAAAATATTGAGATCAAACAAAGTGTGTTTTCACCTAGGCATCATGTTTAATTTTAGCATTATTCTAATTGCATATTTTTTTCTTTAATATATTGTCAAGATTAATTTTTGAAGTTGTTCGAAATAATCAAATCCCAAAGGAAATGTGGGAATGGATGGATGCAAAGTAGATTTTATGCAGTGTTTCACTATTAAGGACATTTCACAATAAAAGGACATTTTCTTTAAAGCAAATAGACCAGAGCTAATTTTAGTTAAAATGTTGCCCACATAATCATTCTAATCTAAATGCTGATAATCGTTAAGGCAAGAAACTGAGCACTGGATTTTATTATAATTTGCTGAGAATTGAAATCTATCACTGGTTCTCTCTTGTTTCTGTTTTGTTTTGTATTAAAATTAATATAATTAGTTTTTTCTACATTCAACAATAGATTAATTTTCCAGTTCTGTTCTTAAATTATAGTTTGTGGTGCAACATACCAAGTTGCATAATAGGTTCATTTAAGCAATAAACAAATTAGCTTGAGTATTCTCATTTTAAGTATAAAACTACCAACAGGATTGCAATTTTTCGGTACTGACCATAGTAGTAAAGGATATTTTCATAAAGTTCAACTGTATGATCGTTTAAAAATTATTTCTGTAGGTATATAAGGCTGCACTTGCTTCATTCCTACTTCTGTAATATTTCGATATGTCAATAAGTATATATTGCCTACAGATCAATTTTGGACTAGAAAATACCTATTATTTTAACTGTTTAAATTTGGTGAAAGAAGAAAATACAAAAATGGATTTCAGTATATGATGATTTTCCTGAAATATTCTTGAATCTGTACACAATAATCGATAGGATTGTTTTAAAATACTTACTCCTAGGGCCATTTATATCTCAGGTGATATTTAGCCGACCTGAGCGTTTTAAAATATACTATTTAAATTTTTAAGAGGTTTGCAGCCTTATTTCTAGCACCAAACCTGTCCACTTAGACTGCAGTTCCGTGTGTATCAAGCAATGTTAGGAGGCAAAGAGAAGCAATAGACATTTGATAACTGTACGGCATGATCGGTTTGTAATATAACCAAATTTATTTGTTATAGTCCATGGAAAGATCCTTCATTTTACAAAAATAGAAATTTTGATGGAGAAGACATTAGTGATCAGTACTATGGAATAAAAGGCATAAAGAAGATGACAAATCGTGAACTTTTGTTTTGGATTTTTGTTTTTGCAGGTGTAGGTATATTTCTTCAGATTTTGGTCATAAGGTTTGTTACTTTTTTTACTTATTATTAGTCATCTAGGGTGAGGGTCTATTGATATATTATTGTTAATGTATGTAAGGTTTATTTACTGTAATTTACCTTTGAAAATTTTGTGAAAAACAATGTTAGATATGGTTCAAAATAGAGGTATGGTACAGTAAAGTCCAGGCTATCTGGATTAATGTGACGGGATCCCAATCCGGATAGCTGAAAATCCGAATTATGTATTTTGAAACTATACTAAAAATATACCATTATAGACATTACGTCGCATAGACAGTGATCGTGAATAGCGTCTGCAATATTAGTGCTACAGACTGCATATAACCTTTGTATAACGACATAGCTGCAAAATATCCCAAGCATTTAACATGTTAACAATTTGTTTTTAATTTTATTAACAGTTAAAAATTTATCATTATCATTTTTAGGTAGGAAATAAAAAAACTTCTGACGTTAAAACAACATTCTCCCTTTAACAATCACACTTGACAACAGATTCAGTATCCACTTTGTCTGTAAAAATAATTCCGAAACAAACAACCACTGTACATCTACACACTGTAATCTCAAACACCTACACTTTCATAGTTCAGTATTGAATTGTCAAATAGTGATAGCTCGCTCATGCGTTAAGTTCTTGTACATCTAACCTCAAAATCAAACAGCTACGTTTCAACAGTTGAGTACTGAAATGTCAAACGGTGACCTACCCCGCAAGTGCTAAGTGCTAGTAACGCTCCGCTTGGAAACACCCCCAATATACAGAGTCTGCGTTCATCATGGTATTCATTCATCATTAGTAACAACTAACAATTGCTGTGTCCGGCCAGGTATTGTGATTGTGTCTGAAATTTTTAAGAAGCTTGAGATGATCTTATCATCTTATCTGTCATTTATATAATTTTTTTAAACCTTGAAATGTGCTTGCTGCTATAGTCGGTTAAATATTAAATTGCAGCCGAAGTATGGGGTTGTTTACGGTCCCCCCTCCACTACCAATCGCAGCTGATGAGCTGGATCATGACTAATTTTACGTCACCTGTCAAAAACTGTAAAACTTGTCAAAACTGTCAAAAACCTCCTTACATTATTTTGTTTTAGTATAGGCTTGAATAATTTTAGAAAGGATTGTGTTTAAATTACGGAAAAGTGTTAAAGCTGTTAGACCATACAATTATATAGCTCTACCACAGTAACATTTGATGGGAAAATCATACAAGGCATATACGCTAAAGTCTTTCCTACAAAGTATAAATTAGAATAGGTGTTTAAGGACAATTATATCAAAGATTTATTAAAAAAGTAAATTTTAACTATCTTCAATGGAACCAACGATAATAAATCGTTTCAGTAGCTTTATACTGTAGTGAAACGATTTCTGAACCCCGCATAACTGTGATGTAAAGAAAAGTGGTTACTTGTGAAATTTGTGTTGTTTGCAAATCTCGCTTGGAGTGCTGCCAATGCTCTGCGGACAACTGATTTTTTTGTAGAACAGATGAAAAAGTAGGAAGAGAAAGATTGTCCGAACTGTCTACTTGCACACCAAAATGTACATACAGATACTCGGGTTAGGTTAGTCTCTTTGTAGTTATAAAAGATATCATCGACAATTAAAAAAACTATGAACTTGTACTGTTCCTGGAATCCTGGATGAAAGAAGGGGCTTTTCTAAGATTTATTAACCTCATGTAAACCGGGCGGATAAGTGTTGTTATTGCACACTAGAATAACCTCTGCTATGATTTTCATGGTAGTCGGAGTGCTATCGTTTGTTTATATTCGACTGCACATTTATAGTGAACAGACTATTGTAGTACAATATATATATATATATAATTTGTTATTTTATTTGCAAATAATTTTGATAAAAAATTTATATTTTTCTGAAATAATAACATATTTATTTTATTATAGGTTTGCAAACGCAAATACAAAAATGTCAAGAGACAGACAAAGCGAAGAAAATATGAGACATTTAGACTATGTCAAAGCTAGAGCTGAATTTTATGGGACACGAGAGCGTCAAATGGAAGAGTTCCTGCGTCGTACCGGGATGTCGGATCTAACTCAATCTGAAACTGCCCAGCCAAATAAAGATATATCTGATTAAAGATTAATATAAATTTATTATTGTAAATTGTATTTTATTACAAAATTTTGAACAGATATATTGTTTTTTATTTATTTTGATATTAATTCTCTTACCATTTTATATTAAATCAATTTATTTCAAGATACCTTAGACTATAATATTTTAGTCAAATTATGAGAATAAATATAATAATTTTGAACTGTAAAATTCCTAAAATGTGAATGTCAAAAGGCAAAAAATGTGATATGCCATAGGATGCAGCATAAGATACTAATTTATACTGTTGGTGGTTTTTAAACCATTACTATAAATTTATTCTTTAGTCAAATGTGGTTTATTTTGAACGCATAAAATTGCCCTACCTTATCCAATACCCAGTGGTGTAGTGCTAAAAAAAGCTGTGCCGGAGCGGTGTGTGGCGTAGCGGTCCTTCCCAGGATGGCCATTACTCTTTGGGGGGGGGGGGTGTAATGGTTAGTCAAAGTCTGCAAGTTCCTTAGGAAGGTCATTGCGTGGTCAAACGCGAGGGATTTTGTGTACAATGATTTTATCCATTTAAAAAAGAATTACATAAACCGAAGTTTAATTTTGCTAAAGCGACTAATGATGCTACTGGTGTATCTTGTATTCATGCAAAGTATTGCAGTCAACGGTCCCTTTTTAGTAAGGGTTCTCCTTCTTTTTCAACTCAAACTGGTGAGTGCAAGTCAAGGAAGAAGAACATATTTGTAGATGAGTTTACCCACCACATAATACTGAGGAAAATGCTCAAATTTTATTTTGTAAAAAACACTGCAACTTCATCGAAATTAAAGGTTGTTCTGTAGGAAGAGGGTGTGTTGAAATAAAT
Organism: Nephotettix cincticeps; assembly: GCA_023375725.1. Lineage (NCBI taxonomy): Eukaryota > Metazoa > Arthropoda > Insecta > Hemiptera > Cicadellidae > Nephotettix > Nephotettix cincticeps. The sequence continues at coordinate 104,606,456 of CM041791.1, forward strand.
AAATACAAATAATCTCAACAATAATTCTTAATCAGCCTCAAGTTTGTTGTGAAAATATATATATTTTTTAATTAAAAAACTAGATACTATAAAAATATATACATGATCTTCAAGTAAGCTCTAGTGTCTGATTCTGGTGTTGCAATGTTGTTAGGTTAGGGTTAATGTAAAACGCCTAAAATTGCCTTGCCTGATACTGCGTGTTGATCATGAATTGATGCGAGCGACTCGTTTACCTACCACTCTCTATAAAAAGGCAAAGTACAAGTATACAAATCTGAGTTTCGGCTGCACGAGCTGTGCCGGAGCGCCGCCGCTCCGGCTCTAAAAGCTGTGCCGGAGCAGGGCTCCGGACCGCTCCAGCTCCACTATACCACTGCCAATACCTTAACAAGAGGTATAAAGAATCAAATTATCTCAAAAACTGTTTTATCGATTTTGATTAAAATTAGTGTTTAAGGTCCCATAACTGACACCACTCTCTAAAAAACATTGGTTTAAATAACATGACTCTAAATGTATTTTTTTTTTATTTACTGGAAAAACAATAATTTGTAAAATAATTTGCTACAGTAATACTGTTAAAACGAGCTCAATTTATTTTTTAAAGTTGACTGGTCAGAGTATACATAATACTCCATATAGTATAGAATAGAATAGATTTTATTTTTCTGAGAAATAAAGTACACTTGGTCACAGTTACAAAGATGGTAAATTACTACTAAAATAAATTATGTGTGACTATTTCATAGTGATAATTGTTGACAATACTTTAACCTAAAAATATAGTTACACAAAAATTAATACCTTAAGAGATAATTTATATAAAACAATCTTATCTCTTTACTCCAACAAAATCTTCTACCTTTATTTCCAGAACATTTTAACCTTTAGCGTTCACATCCCCCTACAGAGTTGCACAAAGTTCACACAGGGGTCCCACAGACCCCAGTTGTTTTTTTTTTAATACCAACGTGTATTTGATTTATTAGCCATTATCACTGTTTTTTGACTTAGTACTTTATTAGTAAAGCAATCTAGCCCATTATAATTAGTTAAAACCTTTTAAAATTATTTTAGTGGCTGTTTTTGAGTTGCATGTAGTTTGATTAACAAAATACCCCCGTCGCAGCAGACCTGCGTACTCAGCGAATTTCCAAATCAATAATATAATAATAATATATGACAAGTTTGGTCAAAATCTGTCGATAAACATGAGAATTTTTGCCTATTCTCCATAAGATTAAAATGGGAAAGAGTGAGTAGGTTTGCTGCTGTGAGGAACACTGAAAGTAGCCATTTATACCATCAAAAATTTTATTTTTAACATTTATACCAACTTTCATCAACATCTGTCCATAAATATAGGAGTTTGCCTAATCTCCATATGATTAACATGGGAAAAGAGTATGCAGGTTTGCTGCCATGATAAACACATAAACTATAATTTTTTAGCACAAATGTATGGATCTCAACCACATGAAGCTAAATATCAAGTTTCATCCAAAAATATTAGATAATAAGTGAAAAATTAATTTTTTTTTATCCTCCATAAGATTAACATTGGAGCCTCAAAAATACAACGTACTGTGTTTAGATTTTTTTATATCTCGGTAACCGTTGAAGATAGAGAAAAACTTTAAGGAACTTAATTGTGTAGTTTTTTAAGCTGATTCCAATGGTGAAATATAAAATTAGAAATTTTTAGAAATTACATGTGAAAAACGCAAAAAAACCCCATTTTGGGGTACAAAACCCCCCCAAACTACCTGTTTCCATTGACCGATATGTCTGGTTTACGAACTCGTCCGAGCATTTGTAGGAATACACGTCTCTACCAAATTTGGTCTCGATCGGACCTTTTTTACGAGAGTTATCGTGTTCACAGACACATATATATATATATATATATACATATATATATATAAATTTTAACGACTATTGTTTTTGGTCTCTGGGCACCTAAAGAAGAAAAAATAACATGGTCTCGGGCTTAACTCTTGCCATGAGACCTACGGTAATAGCTTCTTCCCTATGGGAAATTCGCTAAAACAAGCATTTTTTATTTTTTTTTTAATTATATTTCAACGCATAAATTGTAAACTCTACATATTGTTTTATACACATTTAAGGTTATATTAATTAATGATATAACTAACATACCAAAAAAATCATATTTACATGGAAAAAATGACACCTTTTTGTGGTATTTTACTGCCTAGCAACGTTTTAGTGGAACACTTATTGAGCGCAATCTAAACATAAAAAAGCTCTGTGCTCTTCACATATAGCACGACTACAGTTAGTACACACATTTTTGGTTTTTCTGTCTTTATTCCGTGGACAAAAGGCACATCTCTGCTTCCGGGCTGACTCATTTCTTTGTGGAGGAGGAGGTGGAACTTGCAGAATGTCCTGAATTAGTGTTTGTAGGTTTCGTCTTATTCCTGAGGTCTTATCATCATTTTATAGCAAACTCATTTTACAAAATCAATATTGATATGTAATAAAAAAGGAGGAAACAAAACCAGAACATCCATTAAAAGTGAGCTTAAAGTTCACACCGGGGTTTGTAGGACCCCAAATAGTAAACAATACCTATTCACTCAGTGTCTAGTGAGCAAACAGTAGCTTAACTTACAGTAGCTATAGCGGGAAAAGTTAGCCAGGCTGGCCACCTTAATTTAAACAGAGAGCAAAAATTACCCACGCTAATTTTTCACAGAGAAAATTGAAAAATGATTTTTGCTGGGGTCCTGTAGACCCCACAGTGAACTTTAAGGGTTTTAAGACGTTCAATGGCAAAGCCTGCAAGGAGGTCCCAACAATGACAAATTTCATGCAAACACTCTTAGAGTTGCACTTGAATTAATGACAGTTTTTATCTTATTTGACTTAAATAAGAAAAAATAGCTGTCACACTCAATTTATATGACACCTATTGTTTCACCCAATGTATTTCTTAGTAAGAATAAAAATATTTTCATTCTCGTTTAACCAGTTCAAAAAAGTTAAAGCTATCTCCCTCAACATCTTAAAACAGATTCATATTAAAGCAAGCGGAATTTTAATTGTTTTTGCCAACGGCAAGCTCAGCTTAAGCTATGTAGTTTTTAAGTACACTACTATTTAATGAATATTCTTCTCTAAATTTTGTGGACTCCCGGGGATCAAACCCGTCACCTCTTGCACCGAAGTCCAATAAGCTAACTGTTAGGCGAGTGGATGCCTTTGCAAGATGGTTTTAAATAAATGTTATTGGGTTTTATCTCTATATATAAATAGCCCCGTCGCAGCAGACCTGCGTACTCAGCGAATTTCCACCTCATTAATATAAAAATAATAATACAAGTATATAACAAGATTGATCAATCAATACCTGGTGATAAATTAGAGTATTTGCCTATTATCCGTAACCTTAACATGGGAAAGAGTATGCAGGTTTGCTGCTTTGAGGAACACTGAAAGTAGGCATTATTACTATAAACTATTTTTATTTTTTACCATACTGTTTTATCATTATATGGACATAAATAAAGGAGTTTGCCTATTCTCCATAAGATAAATATAGGAAAGAGTTGTAGGGTATAGGAAAAAACCCGCTTTCCGCCAGCTGAACTCCGCGTCTTCGACACGGCCGCGCCCCGGTGGCGCGTGGGCCCTGTAATCTAACATTAAAAGTGCATTTTCTCGCTTATCCGTGGACGGATTTCGTTCACCAATGTACCGTTCGATTTAAAATTGCAATCTTTTTTATATCTTGTAAAAATTTTTATAAAGTTAATGTTTTTATACCATTTAAATTAAAATATTTTTAACTACTGCCATTTTGAAACTATGAAAGCAAACTAAATAATACTATGAGAGTATTTTTTCTTTGGCTATTAAATATGTGTGCAAAGATGGTTTCTTTAATTCACCTCATTATTTGATACTGCACTATGGTCATTCGTTGCTGATGGATTGGGTGTGGCCCGAGAATAGAGCTGAGGTCCTGCAGGGTCATTGTTACATTACAACAGATCATTGTTAAATATTGGGAAGTGAGCATACCCCGAAGCTACCTCAACAGGCACAGGACTCTTGACAGTTTCCTGGTTTCCTGGAGACCAAGTCAATGCGGCTATTCCAAGACAATTTACGATCCAAAGAGAAACCCAACAGTCTGCGGAACCTGCCGTGAGACTGTTGGATTTCTCGCTTTTTTTCTCGGATTTTTTGCAGACCGCCTGTGCCAACTAAGTTCAAGTTTAATAAATTTTAACTTTAAGGTTTTTATTCTTTTTACATAAATTGACGCGAAAAATCCAGGATTACGTGGTAAAAGTTCTAGATGGAACATTCAAGATTAAAGAGAGTTTAGTTGCTTGGCCACAGGACTTAATGGGATATGATGGAAATTGCGATGTCGATTCTTGATCTTGTTGCGTAGATTCAGAAAATACATGGATGGGATTTTTAGATATTTTGATTTTTGATTAACGATGGGTAGGTCAAGTATCGTCTTTTTTGTTTTTAATTTTGAAGTCTTGATAGTACTTGCAGCCTTGTAAATTGACTGTGTGATTATCACCACAGTTGATATAGACAGGAGTTTCAGTCTTCTTTTTAGGGCAGGCATAGTAAAGGTGTTGACCCGTACATCTAACACACCTTGAATCAAGTTTGCAAAATTTTCTGGTGTGGCCGTATCCTTGGCAACGTGTGCATTGAGGGACTTTAGGCGATTTCCTTGGGCTCAACATGGAATAAAAAATAGTATAATTTGTTTAGCTGAAAAATATTTTTACCTGATTCATTGCGTTCTCCAGAGAAACTGTGCATATGGGATATGGCATTTTGTCTTTATTTAACAATCTGGACACTCGAATGACAGGATAGTTTTGTGCCTCGAGTTATTCTTTTATTTCATCGGGAGTTAGAGAAAAGGGGACGTTATCACCACTTCTAACTTTTTATCGATTTTTGCTTGAAAAGTATGATATTTGACATTAATTTCGTCATAGAATTTAGTTAGTTAACGGGAGTCGTCAATGGTCGAAAAGTTAATCTTTAAAGTCATGCCCTTGACTTTAGTTGAAAATTCACCCTCAATTATTATTTTTTTACGTCTTTTACAATTTCCTGATGGCTATTTACGTCATGCACGAAAATTGGAGATGGTTTTACTGCTTTCGTTACGTCATTCGACACAGTATCTTCATCCATATTATTTGAGTCAATGGAGACGTTAGCTCATGCATATGATCTGTCAATGGTTGGAATTTGTTATTTTCAAGAAGCTGATCAGAGTCCAGAACATACTTCTTTGGTTGGCTGTTGACTGCAGAACTGACAGTTTTTTGTTTTTTTTACGGCCTAAGAAAATAATTTATTATTTAATAGTAATATAGTAGGCGGTAGTAATATAATATAATAAAATATATATATATATATATATATATATATATATATATATATATACAATTTTAACACATATTTATTATTTAACAGGTGCGGCGCGGGAACTTACTTATTTGAATTACGCGCCGCGTGGCGGCCATTAGTCCTAGGAAGGCGGGGCCATGCACAATCTGGCGGGCGGGCTATGAAGTTTTTCGTCCACTCAGTTCAGTTCTTCTTCAGTTGCAACCATGCAGTGGTCGAGAGAGGAGCGCGCGTTCGCAGTCTCTGTGTACTTTTCTAGTGGCCGGTCTATCGTTGCAACCCAGCGTGCGTTTAGGAAGCAGTTTAATGTCGCACCCACTGGTCGTGTTCCTGGTCGAACATCAATCGTTCAGTGGGTGAATACTTTTATGAATACAGGCAGTGTGTGGAAACAAAAACCAGGTCCTTCCAAAACCACTAGAACGCCAGAAAATGTCGAGAGAGTAAGGCAGGCGGTTTTGCAATCACCTAAGCGATCCGCACGCAAACATGCATCTGCGCTTAGAATTTCAGATCGCACAGTTAGGCGAATTCTGCACCAAGACTTAAAATTCCACCCTTACAAACTGGCAGTGGTGCAAAAACTAAATCCACGTGATTTTGTTTCACGACAAAGGGCATGTGAAGCCATCGTTGAAAACTTGCCTAACAACGCACTTGTGTTTTTTAGTGATGAAGCACATTTTCATCTGTCAGGGTGTGTGAATAAGCAAAACATGCGATATTGGAGTGGTGTGAACCCCCGAGAACTTCATGAGAAGCCCCTTCATGCAGAACGAGTGACTGTTTGGTGTGCCTTATCCAGGACTGGCATCATAGGCCCATGGTTTTTTGAAGAGAACGATAGGGCAGTTACAGTCACTTCTGAACGGTACATTCAGATGATTCAAGAGTTTTTCCTTCCAAAACTATATATTTATTTACTCAAATTATTTTCTTAGGCCGTAAAAAAAAAATCTGTCAGTTCTGCAGTCAACAGCCAACCAAAGAAGTATGTTCTGGACTCTGATATATATATATGAAAGTTTCTAAACTTTAAAAAGTGATATGTTACTGCGTTAATATTTAGATTACCACAACGTAAAGTACCCCCATAGTTGCGGACCAGCGTACACTGATAAAATATTATGCTGATATAATATACTAATAGTAGTAATATAATACTAATACTAAATAGTATGATAGTTTACTGATAGTAGATTCTACTGACTTATTATAATTTTGATAGGTACATTTAACAAGGAAAATTTTGGAAATCCAGTTAATTTGAATTAAGTGGGGGTTTTTGTACCCCCAAATTGTGGTTTTTACATAAAAAGTTAAATTTTATGATAATTAAGGGAATCAATTTAAAAAAAGCAATTATGTAGTTTAAATCTTATCTCTGTTAAGCAGGTTACTGAAACATAGAAACTGCCAACACAGCACGTTGTCTTTTAGAAACCAAATGATAATATTATGAAGTCAATCTAGAAATTGATTCGTACCTCGCTTTAGTATTGGAAACTTTGTTATAAAACTTGGTAGATAAAACAACTTGACACACGAGTAGTTAAGATCTAATAACGTAAATGCTAAAAATAAAAATTCTTTTTCCACGTGTTAGCCAACCTACTTACTCATTCTCTATGTTATTCTTGTGCAGAATAAGCAAATTGGTATGGAAATTTCCTTCTTACTCATTCAAGAATTAAGAACTTTATTCGTGTAAACATTACAAAAAAAAGTATTGACAACGTCATGGTAAATCAATATCCAATCCATCCAATACTATAATACGAGCAAGGTTTGTATATATATGTATATACTATCAGTAAGCCCGTCCTTTGTACGGTACGGGTTGTAGGTTTCAGTTTAAAGAAGAATGATCATCATACCAAAATGTAAACCTGAAATCCTAAACAAATCAATACAAAGAAAATAAATCAATACCCAGCATTATTATTTAGCTCTACTTTACAATTAAATAGATTCGAATATTTACACCACAATTATACTGTAATAAGCTATACATTACACTAACTTTTTAATATAGTATGATTTCAAAATGGGTTTAAAATCAATGACCAATACGAACTAATATTGATTTGACAGCTGTTTTTTTTTATTTCTATTAAATCTTTCAACTACAAAGGCAGCTGATTATTACCAGTAGGTTATTCATTGAAAACTGGATCAAAATGCGAGTAATATCGCGTAAAAGTGGGTTTTTAAATGCTCATTATTTACTTTTCAAGGGGCAGCGGGCGATTTCAAGCATTTATAAACCTTCTCTGGAATGTAGAGAATACATGAAATAAGTTTCATTGTAATCAGTTCTCCGTTTTTTTTTCGGAGAAGACGGCGTAAAATGCCTCCTGGAGCGTCACAGACAAACAGACAAAAATTGAGATAAGACCGGTTTCGGCTTCTCTAATGCACGAAGAGTAATAACTAAAAAATGAATAATTCTGAACAATGTACGGACAAGACGATTTTAAATATTTCTGAAGAATTGTAAGAGCTTACTTTCTGCACGATTGGAAACCCTTAAATTTCTACAAGATTGGAAACCCTCATTTTCTACGAAATAGGATTCTACAGGATGGTATCGCACCGGTGGGGAGCAACATGTGAATAGAGGTTTTTCATGAAAATGTATTATATGTATGTAAAATTATCATGTTACCAAACAATTTGTAAAAACTTAAGGGTAACATAACTGTGCGAAATAAAAGCAGAAAATGTATTTCCAAAATCTTCCGTGTTTTGATAGAAAACGTATTCATTGTATTGCTTGAAGCCACTTTAACAAACCAATTAATTGGTGTAAATTAAATTTCTCTTTTGCTTTTCAATCCTCATTCCGTTTCTAACAAAACCAGTTGATCACAGTCTAATAATAACTGTATGGATAGTTAAACAAAATGATCGGCTAAAACAATTGAGTTGGTTAAAACAAGATAAATGGCGTCGCTCATTTGACTGACGCCGCGGCCGAGTGGTAGCGTGTCGGCCTAAAGAATTTCCGATTTCCATCCCCATCAGGTGCGATACTTTTTGTTCAGTGCTATATTAATTATTGTGTATTAAATTGGTTTTATTTAACCACATAAATGTTTTCATTGAGTAATAAATGTGTTTTAATTTTTCTAATTCATTTTTATAATACATGTCTTATTCTACATGTACGAGCAAAGCTCGGTCACCAGGTACTAAATATATATATTTGCACACGGATCTCGAAAACGGCTGTAAGGAATTTTTGAAATTTTGGAAATAACTAATTTCCAAATCTCTATATATAAAATTGAATGTATGTCCTTTATGCGTTGCCAAACTACTCATCCGATCGCCATGAAATTTTAGGAAGTTGCTCTACATGTGTCCGGGAAGGTTTTAGTGAAAAAAATATTTTCGAAAACCCCATAAGTTTCCATTTTATGGCGTTTTAAATTTCTAATGTTAACCTTATGGAGAGTAAGTTTGTTTGCAAAACGTCTACAATGAAAACATTTGATTTCTTAGCTACAGCTGATTGGTTTACTTTCAAAGCATTTTACCATTAGCAATATGCTTTACTCTCCAATGCCATCTGAATCATTCTTTAATATAAAACTATGAAGTAAATATGTACTATACAAAATGAACAGTTTTATTTGCCACGTTAATAGTTTACAGTTTCGGGTATTATGCATTTATATTTTTTATTTTCCGTCCGATTAAAAGTCACGTGTTTATATGTTGGCAAAATAAAAAATAATTACAATGTCTATACATATTACGTTTACTTTAATAATCACCTGTTGAATATCTTTCCTGTAAAAGCCGTATTACAGTTATTAGTTTTGTTTTGGGTTTTGATTGGATTTAAAAATTGTGAATTAATCCACTCAGATTTATTTGTTTTATGGGGATGTTATTAATATGTCTTATCGTTTCAGTATTGTTATTCACTATGCCACCACCCAGAATATATAACCTTTCACAATGAAGCCGTAATGGTATTCGACTTCAGAACATGGCCAATCTTAAAGTTAACATGTATTTACTGTCAGGCGTTACGAAGTTTGCCGGGTCAGCTAGTAGAAATTAAGTTCTAGATAGGTTAATGTCCAGGAAAATTCCGGGTTTCTTGTAATATTAAGTTTAAAATCTAAAAAGTTAACATTACGCTTATGGAGAATCAAATGTAAACAATACAAATCTAAACATCTGTTTATAACCGTTTGACAGTTGTTGATTGAATATGGTGGTGAACAATAATATGTGAATAGAGGTTTTGCATAAATATTTATTTTATGTATAAAGGGAATAAAATTATCAAATTATAAAACAATTTGTAAAAACTAAAGAGTAAAATAACTGTGCGAAATAAAAGCAGAGAAAAGTAGGTACTTCCAAAATCCTTCGTGTTTTGATAGAAAACATTCATTCTATTGCAATAACAAACCAATTAACTAGTGTAAATTAAATTTCTCTTTTGCTTTTCAATCCTAATTCCTTTTCTAACAAGATCAGTTGATGACAGGATAATAATAACCGTACGTATGGATAATTAAATACAGTAAAATATCAGCTTAAACAATTGAGATTGGTCTAAAACCCCAAAAAACGACGACTTGGAACTTGGCCGACACCCTAGCTCAGGGGCTAGTGTTTAGGTTTCACATGTCGGAGGATATGAGGTCGATCCCCTCCCGGGCACTATATTTTTGTTCAGTGTTTATGCTATATTAATTAAGGTGTATGAAATCGGTTTTATTTAAACCACATAAATGTTTTCATAAGCAATAAATTGGTTTTAATTTTGCTTATTAACTTGTATAATACATATAATATCTTATTCGCTATCCGAGCAAAGCTCGGTCACCAGGTACTCACAAAATAAAATATATCTCAACATAAAAATAAAATATGACCTAGCCTAATTATATATAGTTCACCGTTTTAACAAGAAAACAAACAGAAAATTTCAGGTGCCTACAGACGAGTAGACATGTTGACTGTATGTGTTATTGTGTGTTTTTATTGTTTCTTCTATAATCATTCCATTTAACACTGAAAAAGTCATTTTCATGATAGAAGCACTCATTAATTAAAATTTCCTTCATTTTGGATTTGAACGACCGGGAGGAAGTATTTTCAACCAAGCTGGACGATTTCTAAAAAGTTTAATTTACATATAATGATATTGTTCTTTTGTGATGAGGTAAAGCGATATTAATGTACCCTATTGATGTTTATATTCCTCGTATTGCGCTCATGAAAATCACTATTTGTGAGAAAGGTACTAATATTGCTATGAACATTACAAATAAATGATAGAATGTAAAGAGACGGAAGTGTCAATATTTTTAATTTTAAAAAAATAAGTTATTTGCAGTGAGTGCGATAAAGAACGTTTCATATAATTCCAACCGCTCTCATTTGAAGAATCAATATTTTATTACAAGAAGAACTGTTTTCCCAAAGAATGAAACCATAATTAATGATACTGTGTATTCGAGCAAAATAAACATTCAAAAGAACATCCTGGTTAAAACATGAACTAAGCCTTCTATGTAAAAACAGCCCCGCCTTAGACAACTTTTTAATTACCAATTCAACATGGCTAGTCCAACTTAAACTAAATTCATCATGTTATTCTGTTGTTATGAAGCATATGTAAATTGATATAAATCTGTATTCATAAATATAATGCTGGTACGGTAACATTTGGTATATGGCTTAACCTATGGTCAATCTTAGTTTGAATAACTTCAAGTAAATCGTAAATTAATAATTGGAAATTCACTGAGTACACAGGTCTGCTGCTACGGGGGTAGTCATACTGTTGGCTTCATTTTAAGTCTTCTGTTTACAGAACCCTAATATTCAGTGTAAAATTACCAGGCCTTAATTATTATGTTAATTATGAATATGAAATGAATGATTATATTTATGTTTAATGAAATTTACTTAAAATAATATAAACGCATTAGTATTCTATGGGAACCATCTCCCGAAAGCTGTCAGATCCGCTCTTATCCAGTTTGTTGGTCTTTGGTTTTGTTGCAGGTTGCAGGTGGAGGTGCATAGGTGCAGCCTGAAATTGATAGTTTCACTGTGGGGAATAAATTTTATTCCACAATTACTTTTCTCTTGTAAATAAATTACAAATAAATTTACACATTTTTTTTGATAAGTAAGTACTTAAACCGATGATATTAGTTTTTATTTAATACTATTTAGCCAGTATTATAGGAATACACATGGTACATCTAGTTTATAAAGGTCTGATATTCTGTTGTTTATTCACCTAGTGAAATTATTTAAAATTGTTTATTTTCTGCAGAAAGGCCTTAAGTATTTCCTACACTAATGATGGCTGATACTGGAAGTGCAAGTGAAAGTGACTCCAGCTCCATTGATGGAGGACCAATCATGATGCCACCTTCTCCAGTCACCAGAGAACAACTTCAGAAAAGGATTGAATCTCTTCAGCAACAAAACCGAGTTTTGAAAGTTGAAGTTGAAACTTATAAGTTAAAAGTTAAAGCTTTAGAAGAACAAAATCGCAATCTTCGACAGGCATCAGTAATCATAGTAAGTACTTATTTCCATCATGTATTGAGGACTATTATTATTCAGTTTTATTAGAAAATTAATATTCATAATTCATATTTAGAAAAATATGAGTTTAAAGGGTGAAATAGAGCTATCTACATGTTTTTTAAGAGCTTACCAATGGACCGTACAATGATCTTATAGGGTTGGATAGTTAAGAATTGGTTAAAACTATACAACGAAACATCAGTCAAATTGACCGATCAGTAATTTTACTACGTAATAGTGGCTAAACTGCTTGACCCTGATTGCTGTTACCCCTAGTACCTTCCCCCCAAACCCCTATCTATAATATTTGGTCATTTCCAATTAGTTGGCCCGACGTTGTCGTACTTATCAGATGCATTGTGTGAATATGGTCGGTCAGATTTACTACGTGTTTGGCTTACCGGCTGGCAATGTTTGGTCAAATATACCTTGTGTTTCGTAACTGGTTGTGGTAAAACGTGTTGTGATTTGCTATTCTTCCACGGAACTTAACACCTAGTGACTCAATATGGCTAGTGGTGGCCCTAGGCAGGGCGTACGAACTGATGGTTCAGATTTTAGTCATCAGATACGTAGATTGATGACAGACGATGGTAAATATTCCGATTACAGTATCCTACAAATCTATATGAAATCGACCTTAGACTTACTTTTTACACTTTCTAATAAACTTTTAACAATGTTCCTGTCTGCGGAAGAACCCAATTTCGACGTTTCGTAGGATTTTAGGCTGTATTATGACCCTCTCAAACCATACCGTCTAGCTAGGGGATCGGCGTGAATCGGGGTTCTGGGCGGGAAAACAAATCACTCAAATACACTTATTTCACTCTCTAATAACATAATTAACAATAAAAACACCAAGAAACACAGTTTTCCAGACGTTTTCTAACGTTTTCTGGCCAAAATAAGGCACCCTTCAAACACCAGTCAACCTTGTTGTCTACAACAATCGACGTTCTGAGCTGGGAGAAACGAGAAATATTTGGGAATCGGGGATATTTTAGGGAATTTGGGGTAATTTTAGGGTAAACGGGAGATTCTCGTGATTTACAATTTTGAACTGGAAAAGCTTGTTTGATTGTAGATTTAAGGCGTAAGGTTAAGTTTATGTTAAAGATTTGTTATTTACTTTAAATTAATTAAACTTAATTTCATCAAACTGAATTAAAAATTAATTAGTTGGGAATGTACTCAAACAAAAAAAATCAACAAATCATTAACTGAGCTCAACTATATTTAGTATTAGTTCATTTCATTGTCAATCAGCTGATTACAAATCCGTTATTCCTTAAGCACAATGTAATTGAAATACACAAAGAGGTACGGCAAGTACAGAAACTACTTCTAACCAGTGACATATTTGTTTATCTACAAAAATAATTGAAGGATGTTTATTTTATAATTCGTTTGATTTATAAAATATAACAATTCTTCTTTCTTGTAATTAACGTTGAAAAATATAACTAATTGTGAAAGTAGTATAAAGGCGACCAATACACGTTGCGTTGCATCGTAATAGACGAGATATTGCCGAAATACAGGGCTCTGCAGAGTTAAGTTAGGTTTTTTATTGATATTTTCATGTCGTTAAATATATTTTATACTATCGCTACGTGTATTAGTCGCCGACATACAGCGCTCTGCGGAGTTAAGTTAGGTTTTTTATAGTATAAAATATATCTAACGACATGAAAATATCAATAAAAAACTTAACTTAACTCCTCAGAGCGTTGTATGTCGGCAATATCTCGGATATTACGATAAAACGCTACGTGTATTAGTCGCCGACATACAGCGCTCTGCGGAGTTAAGTTAGGTTTTTTATTGATAGTATAAAATATATTTAACGACATAAAAATATCAATAAAAACCCATCTTAACTGCACAGAGGACTATGTCGGCAATTTCACCTATAGCATCATGAGATATATACGTATAACTACAGTAAAATCATGTCAAAATATTATAATAATCATAATAATAATGATAATTTAATAATAAGAATATTATAATAGTAATCATTTATATATATATATATATATATATATATATATATATATGAATCCCATTATTGCATCGGCATAGTGAAGTGACATGAGGATTGGTGCTCTGTGGAATAATGTTTCATTATTACCCCTCAGTCCTCACCTAGTCAGCTGTTACCAACTTTGTTAAAACCTCTGCTAAAATAAGCCTATTAAAACCCGGATTCTATTAAAATATCCTGTTTCCCTGTACCTAAAACCCATAATCGTAGACAAAAAATCCCTGATTCTTCAATATTTCCCATTTCCCCGGCCCAGTAGCCAGATGCCTGCCGACCTCACTGTTGACTGGACGTTATAGAGTGTCGTATTTCGGTCCAAAAAACGTCGGGAAAACTGTGTTCCTTGGTGTTTTTATTGTTAATTATGTTATTAGAGAGTGAAATAAGTGCATTTGAGTGATTTGTTTTCCCGCCGAGAACCCCGATTCACGCCGATCCCCTAGCTAGACGGTATGGTTTGAGAGGGTCATAATACAGCCTAAAATCGTACGAAACGTCGAAATTGGGTTCTTCCGCGGACAGGAACATTGTTAAAAGTTTACTAGAAAGTGTAAAAAGTAAGTCTAAGATCGTTTTCATATAGATTGATAGGATACTGTAATCGGAACATTTACCCAGACGATAGTGAAAATGATGTTGATGCTGATGGTGATCCGGACTATGTTTTGTCTAATGATGAAGGTCGTCAAATTTTTAGTTTATCAGACGATGCTGACCTACTCGGTGTTGAAAATAATGTAGGGAATATAATGAATGCAGTTGCTGACGGTGTCAAACTACCTGAGTATTTTTGAAAAATTTAAGGGAAGAAAGAAATTGGACCTCCTAACGCATAGCAAAGCAAACCGTGTACAACAAACAAAAGAACACCTGCTAGAAATATAATAACAACCAGATTACCTGCTATGAGAAGACTGGCTCTGGCCGTGGGCAACGATTCTATACAGATTTTTTCTCAAGGCCAGAGCTGGTCGTCTTGGAGCGTGAATTTTGAAGTTTCATTTTTTTCTGTCCCATGATTTTTGCGTAATAAATATGATTTGTTATAAAATGTTGTAAAATATCATTGGCTACTCACATGAGTGCCAAGTGATATATAAAATACAATAATAAACACAAAACATCAATAATACACAGTAACGGTAAAATTGACCTTATATTTCTCTTAGCTTTTTAAAAATTATGTTTCGTTATAAGTGTTAAAGAAAATCAAGAAATGTCTACCCCATCAAAACCAATAACTTTAATACTAAAGAGTTCTCAAATCAACACCTTAAAAATATTATAAATATTGTGGGAACTAAAGTAGATAAAGTATATGATACAAAGTAGATATACAGTAGATGATAGAAATAGGTAATTTTTAAGTTGATGGTAAGATTAACACCTGTACCGTAACATAAATATTTTTGTAAAATAAGACATAAGGTCAAACTATCCGTACTTATAATTCTTAATTTATTTCAATGTTTGATGGTAAACGTTAAGAAGAAGACCTTAAACCTTAGATGTAACATTAAGATGACAAAACAATTTATTTTAACTTAGTTCTTAATATAAAAAAGATAAAAAGATACACTGAAATTTTTCTGGGAGACCAGTTCCCATTCAAATCAATAACAACCCTTAAAGCACTACTTAAAATCACGGTCCCTGCTCATTCAATGTAAAAAATCAAAGTACTATTTTTCCAAGGTTCTTTTTGGATTTCAGGAGCTTGAATAACCCTTTGAGTGCTGCAGCGTCGATCACATCAACTCTATGCTATGAGTTTTTGACATTTTGATCCTAAAACACATTACTAATTAACTATATTTACTCCATTTTGCAATGTAATTTAGTGAAAATTAAAAAAAAAATTTTCTTTGCTCTTTCTAGGTGTGTTTTGGGTTTTCACCCTTACTCTTTAATGAAAAATGATGACGTTTTAAAACGTTGTTACTCCTTAAAGGGTTAATACTAGTTTGTATACAATAAAAGTTTTTTCCCATGAGTAACAACAAATCATAGCTTCAAAGTATATAAAAATGTACCTTTGATTGATAAACGACAATCATTGCTACGTACAAAACTTTTATTTTTGTGATTTTTTAATTTCAAATAAACTTGATATATTATATATGAATTTTACTTGAAATTTCTTGCTCTTTTTAACTATAGTATTGAAAAAAATGTAAAATATTGTTTTATATGATTAATTGAATTAAAAACACAAAACCAAAATTTTTTAGTTTTATAGTTTTTACTTTATTTTACGTTGAGAAAAAGAATTTTTTGTAGTGAAACAGGACGTCTAAAAATAAAATTTAATTGTCTACAATTATAAATAACATTACATTAATATCCATAAAATTAAATTTTCTATGACCTTTCTTGGCAAACATGGAAACACCGCGGCACTTCATACGCGAGAATCATGGAAATGGCTGCAGTACTCAAAGGGTTAAAGTAGAAAACAGAAGTTTGCTTCATTTAAAATTATTTTTAGGTATTAACCCTAGAAGTGGCAAGCTTTTTACTTTTAAATGTATCATAAAAATAATTACTAATATCTGCTTGAAATTCTAAGTATGAACAAAAAAGCATAAAACACGCCCCCCCTTATAACCACTGACGACTAAAGCAAAACAGGTGTCCACTGCAATCCCAACTAAGCCTACAAATACCGTCAACTTCCACCCAAGCCGGCAACCGTTTATTAAAGGTGGGCCCCCCACTCCATTATACCACACATTTGCAAGCCAAGTTGGGATTGCTCATGGTTGGGATTCAAACCCTAGCACTTCTGAATGGCTAAACGTTATATTCGTCAGCGCAGTGCATTAGCCGGTTTTCAGCCATCAGTGCATAGGAGTAGAAAGCGCTTACTTGGTTATGAGACATGCCCGGTGGCAGTCTAGTGCACTTCGTGGGCAAGTTCGGTTGCTTGCCCCTAGTGGGCAACAGGGTCAAGTTCACTAAATTGACGACATATGCCTCCACCTGCCACTTCTTATTGAATTTGTAAATGCGCCGTAAATTACGACTTTGCCAGTTCTAGGGTTGAAAATTTTTTTTGTCTGGACGAGCCATTTCAGTTAATTATTTATTTATTATTTAATATTATTGATATTATTTAATAGTTAATAATAATTAGTTAATAAATCCTAAACAATAAAAATTTACACATTATACAATAAAATGTATTGCATTTTTCATTACAGCCAGCTTTTTGACTTTCTCCCCTTATACATAGTATATGGAAAAGTATTGTTTTCGTCAAAATTTTCGAATTTGAGTTAAGAGTGGATATATCCGTTTTGGGGTCCCCTGAATCCAAAAAAGTGGGTTTTGACGTGATGTCTTTCCGTGTGTGTGTGCGTACGTGCGTGCATGTCGTGTGTGTGTGTGTGTGTGTGTGTGTGTGTGTGTGTGTGTGTGTGTGTGTGTGAGAGCGCGGGCGTGTGTCTGTGTGTCTGGATGTGTACAGAGCCACAGCCTATGCCGTTGGTCCGATTTAAATGAAATTTGGCCGTGAAATTCACCGTATCTCCAGGCGTTTTTTCATTTTTTATTTTAAAGGGTTGTTCATTCCTAAAAACCCTTAAAAAACATGAAGAATCAACATTTCTCAAAATTGGCTCCAACGATTTTGATTACAATTTGATAGTTTATAGAGCACAGAGTACTAAATAATTTTACACCACCCGCATGTCTCTAAAAATGACGGTTCAAAAGTTATGGGCTTTTAAATGTAAAAAAAATAAAATTTTTAAATTTTCAACAAAAATAATAAAAAGTAAAGTTTAACTTGACTGGCACCATTGAAACCAGCTTAAAAAACATAACAAATTAGTATTAGGAATTATTTGTCTACGACTAACAGTTCCAGAGAAAAGTTAAATTTAATGTCCATGATAAATGCAGGACCTTGTCTGAAAGTGTCCAATGTTATTCTTATGGAGAGAATACAAAAATCAATTTCTTCCTTATTTTCCAACCGTTTTCCGTGAAACCTGCGCAAGGTCAAATCACCCAACAAAACCAACTTGGTATTACTGAGGGGGGGGGAGTTTCCCCCCCCAAAAACCAACTCAGAAATGGATTTCGCCAGACCTTAAATTGCAAAATATGTTATTACATACAGTTTTTAAAATCCTTCCCCAGATCTAAACCCTTCAATAAGCATATATAGAATGAAGTTAATCGATACAAGTCAAAATTAAATGAGGCAAAAATGTCTTTTTATGATTATACCATCACAAACTCTGAAAACCACACTAAACAATTTGAAATATTGTAAATGAAAACAAAACTCTAAGCCTCAAAGTAAAAATCTTCAATCTTTTCTTTGAAAAATATTGCGAACCTTTTCAATAAATATTTTACCGATTCGGCATCCATCCCAGTCACTGATGGCGGCCCCTCCCAATTCTGTTTTTCACACATTACTCCAGTTTCTCGCATTATCTTTTTGTCGGAAGTGACAGTCTCGGAGGTTGAGGAAAAGGTGAGGGGACTAATGGGTACTAGAGCTGCCGGTATTGACGAAATTCCATGTTTTCTTTTGAAAAAATTTTTTATGCCGTAAGCAGAGTTTTTACCCATATTTGCAACACTATTATCAAGACTGCCACATTCCACAATATTTTCAAAATTAGTAAAGTTCTCCAATATTCAAGTCTGGTAATGCGAGCATCCCTGGAAATTACTGGCCAATTTCAATTCTTCTAGCCTTTTTAAAGATTATTGAGGTCATAATTTGTAAAAAATTAGTAAATTTTATTGAATTGAATAATGTCTTTTCTCTAAAGCAGCGTGGATTTTGCCAAGGGAAATCCGCAGTCAGCGCAGTATTTAACTTTCTAAACAACATTACAGAATCTTTAGACCAAAGACTTTACACTCTTGGAATTTTTTTTGTGATTTGATTAAAGTCTTTGACACCGTAAATCATTATGTTCTTGTCCCAAAGTTTGAATGGTATGGAGTAAGAGGTCATACTTTAAATTTGTTTAAGGTATATCTATCCGTTAGACAACAAATCATTTGTTTGAATAGTACTGAAAATCCAATATTCTCGGAAAGTAGGCCTGTTGTCAAAGGTGTTCGCCAAGGTTCAATTCTTGGTCCTGTTTTATTTTTACTATATATAAATGACCTTCCTGATTTTTCCAAAAAGACTGACTTAGTTATGTTTCCGGATGACTGCTCTTTGGGATTTTCTTGTGAAACTGGAGAGCAAGTCATTTTTGATATCAAGAATCAACTTTCAAAACTTAACTCGTGGTTTATGTTAAATAACTTGAAATTAAATACAGTAGAGTCTCGCAAACTCGGCCTAATGTGGACCCAATGGCGGCCGACTTAGCGAAATGCCGAGATATGGGGAAAAGTAGGTTTAAATGAATAAAAGTCCTTTGGGTTATATGTACTGTATCATGTTATTATTCGTCAAATACACCGCAGAAGGCATTACATTTGAAGTTAAATCGATTCAAACACTACATAGGAACATTGCAAACATAATACGAAAAACAAATACAGTTCTGTACCCTGTAAATTATTTTTTTGTAAAAAAGTTGGTTATTGTTTGTTTTTTGCACCTGGCCAACAACAGTACATAAACGTTGTGCGATGCACTGAATTGTATGTAGCAGACCACTGTGAAGCGCACTCTACACTGGTTTGCGCTCGACTGAGGACTGGACTGGACTGAGAATGCATGAGCGAGACTGACTCAGGAATATGGCGGCCAGCAGCCCGCTCGCATGGAGAATACCCTCGTTGATTCAATATTATCGCATTCGCGTAGTATTTTGGTTTTACAAGGTCAAAATAATATAATTTTGTACATTTAAATTTTTTTCCATTTTAATCCTCTGTGCGGCCGAGTTATCCGGACTGCCGAGTTATCGAGGGCCGAGTTTGCAAGACTCTACTGTATAAGCAAAACTAACTTCATTGATTTTTCCTGTGGAAAAAATAAAAACATTTCTGATGAAATAACATTAGACAATAATGAAATAGTTGAAGTCACATCTCAAAAATTTCTTGGAATGCATGTTTACAGTGGATTGTGGTGCTCCCACATGGACCACGTTTGCAATATATTAAAGCCAATGTGTTAAGCTTTTGGCCATCTTGCTAAGGTTTGCAGTGTCGAGATAATCTGTGTAGTTTATTTTTCACATGTAGAATCAATTCTTAGATTCGGTGTTATATTTTGGGGTTTCTCGAGTGTTCATAATTTCCATAGGGTTTGTTCTTTAAAAATGGTGTCTGAGGGTGATCTGGGGTGTCTGGTGGTCTTAAAATATATAATAAACTACCCCTCCAGATAAGAAAAATAAAAAATATGAATAAATTCAAACAAAAAGTCAAAGACTTTTAAATTAATATTACTGTATTTGTTAAATATAATAAGAAAACAACACCATTAATACAAATTGTTCAATAAAAAATCATAAGCAGCTGATTCATTACGTTGACATAGAGTGGACTGAAAGCAGCTGATTAATAATCTGCAATCTCATATGTGCAGTTTAGTGGGCATGTGGAAATTACAATGATTTGGGAAACTTGTCATAACTTGGTTAATTTTTATTCTATTTTAGCAAATATGGTGTCATTTGATGCGCCTATTTAAAGGCAAATGTACTCAATAAATGTTTAGTATTGCTGCACGCCTCTCGCATAAACAGAAAAATTACTTGATTGTGAAAGAAAAATGATTATTATCTTAACCCATTAAGGAATGAGTATACTTGGTTTTAAATAGGCCAATAAGCCTTCAGGTAGTAGGGAAATTCAACTGTTTTACAGGTAATTGATAAAACATTTGTTAAACAATTATTAGTGTTGAACCAACATTTTTTTTTGTAGAAAATTTTCTGTCTAAATATATAAAACAAAGTCGTGTTAGTTACACGCATTATAACCCGAGAACGGCTAGACCGATTTTAATAATCTTTGATTTTTTTTATTCGTCTCTGCTCCCAATGCTAAGGCAATACAATAAATTAATTAGTTATTTTAAACTTTTAAATATAAAATACTAAATTTTTAACAAAGTTCTACAAATAAAAACATTTGATTTCTTAAGCTGCAGCTGATCTGTTTTACTTTATAAAAATAGTTTACTATCCAATGCCATCTGATCTTCATTTGTAAAACTATATTTTACTGTACAAAAAGCATATTTATTACCGTTAAATTTCTTTTAAAAACTGTATTTTATATTCTTTATTTCTGTAATTAAAAGTCATGTGTTTATATGTCAAATAAAAAATAATCAATGTTTAGAGATATTGAGTTTAATTAATTAATTTGTATATAATTTACAAAAGCCGCATACTAATTGATTAAATAATTTAAATAAATGTATTTTTATTGGCACTATCACAAAGTTTGCCGGGTCGTGATTTTGTTTTTAATAAAAACTGATGATAAAAATGATGATTAATATTAGTAATTGTAATGTAGTAATTGTGTTGTCTAAATAATAGAACATAGGCAACTAACAAAGGTATTATAATATATAATTACTGTTTATAAAAAAATCATAAAAAAAAAATCATGGTTGTGATTTTTTTTTTATAATTTTTAAATTCTGAAATTTGTTTAAAAAAAATATTTTTCTTGGTAACCACGAAAACTGTATTTTTTGTTCATATGTGTTTTTTTTTCAAGTTTGTTTAAGGATAACAAGAAAAATAAAAATAAACATGTGATAAAAGTTTTAATAAATACAGTAAATCTCTCTTAACAGAGTTCTGCTTAACCGAGGCTATCCTTGGACGAATTTTATACATTTTAAAGCAAAGGCTACATACACTAACTATACGTCTTCAGCGTACCTTCAACACGCACGCTGATCTGCTGCTTTGTGTTATAAACTACTGTGAATGTAGTTTCTCCTGTAAATTTTGTACTTTTTTACGGCAAAAAAACTTCATATTTCTTTAGTAAAAAGCATAATTATTTACCGTTTTCAGTTTTGTAATAAATGAGTTTTATATTAAAAACTATGTATTACCTTTGTTAGTTGCCTATGTTCTTGAGTTGTTGGAGGTCTTGATGTACATTTCGCCACCCTTGTGGCTTCATCAGAATTTTTAAAACTTAATTAAGAAAAACACATAAAGCACAGCATTTAAGCAGCATTAATTAATTGATAAAAATAAAATGATTTATATTATTTCATTTGCGCACTATCACTGAATACTCTCGCAGTGTTCGTGATTCTTGTTTTTAATATTCTGATGATGCCACAAAGATGATGATTAATATTCTGATGATGGCGAAATGTACCTATATCATGGTAACCAACAACTCAAGAACATAGGCAACTAACAAAGGTAATATATAATTACTGTTCTTGAAACTGGGCAAACATAAATAAAAAACAATTGGTTGTGTGATTTTGCTCTCATGTTAAATTGCAGCTTGAATTTAATTTAAAAAAGTAAGCAATAATTTTCTTATAGGTCTAACCACGAAGGCTATTTTTTGTTGACATTTTTGTGGATGTGTGTTTATTTTCATTGTGTTTAAGGAGTAAAACAAAATGTAGTTTTAGTGTATATTGTATAAATTTTTATCGTATAGGATTTATTAACTAAGGTTAGTTATTATTAACTGGAATGGCTCTCCAGACAAAAAACTTTTTTTAACCCTAGAACTGGCAAAGTCGTAATTCACGGCTCATTTACAAATTCAATAAGAAGTGGCAGGTGGAGGCATCTGTCGTCAATTGAGTGAACTTGTCAGACACTAGTTCCTTTGTGACCCTGTTGCCCTCTGAGGGAAAGCAACCGAACCTGCTCACGAAGTGCACTAGACTGCCACCGAGCATGTCTTACAACTAAGTAAGTGCTTTCTACTCCTATGCACTGGTGGCTGATGCGGCAGTTGACGACGGTTGTAGGCTGAATTGGAATTTCAATAGACACCTGTTTTACTTTTGTGATTAGTGGTTATAAGTGGCATGTTTAAGGGCATGTTTTTTGCTTTTTAGTTTATACTTAATACTTCAAGAAAATATAAATAATTATTTTTATGTTACAGTTAAAAGTAAAAAGCTTGCCTCTTCTAGGGTTAAACATCGCTAGTGGCTTCGTTCTATGACTACCAGTCATAGCTAAAGAATTGAGCTAATTGAGTTAGCTCAATTCAGTTAAATAATTACTTATATTAAGTAATTATTAAATTTTCAAGTAAGAAAAGGTTGTGTCAGTTCACTGATACTGTTAGTTTATTTCATTCTCATACTTTTTTTAATTTCAGCAAGCTAAAGCAGAACAAGAGGAGGAGTTCATTAGTAATACGTTACTGAAGAAAATTCAAGCCTTGAAAAAGGAAAAAGAAACTCTAGCCCACCATTATGAACAGGAAGAAGAATGCCTTACAAATGATTTGTCTCGCAAATTGACTCAGGTATTTGAATTATTTTCATCAAACTCTAAAAAACTGAGGAATATTTTGTCATCAAAATTTATACTTAATGTTAAGACAGCTAACAGAGATATAAGGTGAGTTGTAAAAATTTGTGTAAAATAAACGTAAATGAGTTACAAAAATTCTGTCTAAATCATTATCAGAAGTTAAATGCTCTTTATTCACTCTTAAAACTGAATTTTATTTCATCAAAGCATTTTCCTGGTACACCAGGTTTTTAGAACAACTAATCTCAAATCATTATGTCAAATTTGTTAGTGGTAATTTTAATTTTAAATTTTAGTTACAGGTCGAAATATCATAATTAGAATAGCTTTAGATCTTAAATAATATGACATAACCTCCATGTCTGTAAATACCCCCACGCAGCAGACCTGCGTACTGAGGGAATTTCCAAAGCAATTATATAATAATAATAATATTACAAGTTTTATCAACATAAATGATAAATATGATGATTATTTGCCTATTCTCCATAAGATTAACATGGGAAACAGTATGCAGGTTTGCTTCTGTGAGGAACACTAAAAATAGGCATTTATACCATAAACAATTTTTATTTTGACCATTTATAACAAGTTTTATCAACATCTGTCCATAAATAAAGGAGTTTACCTATTTCCTATATGATTAACATGGGAAAGAGTATGCAGGTTAGCTGTGATGATAACACATAAACTATGATTTTTAAACAGAAATGCTTGGATCTCAACCACGTGAAGCTGAATACCAAGTTTCATCCAAAAGTATGGATTAATAGGTGAAATATTATTTTTTTTCTTATTCTCCATAAACATGAGATTAACATTGGACCTTTAAAACTTGGTACATTGTTTAGATTTTTTAATATCTCGGTAACTGTTGGAGACAGAGCAAAACTTTAAAGAACTAAATTGTGTAGTTTTGAGCTAATTCTAATTTTAAAAGATACAATTTGAAAAAAAACTATTTTGGGTACAAAACCCCTCCAAAATACCCCCTTCTGATTAACCAATGTGTCTGGATTACAAACTCAATCGTATAAATTTAGGAATACACATCTTATAATACACACACGCAAAAACACACACACACACACACACACACACATATATATATATAAAACTACTTCAAAAATTGTATAGTTGTGTACTGAATGAATGAGTGTTGGTTTTGCAAATTTTCGTTTTAATTCAGAAAACGTTTTCAAGCAAATAGAAATAGTTTTTTCAAGCACGTTGTCAAGCAAATAATTTACCATTGACAATGGTAAATTAAAAAGTAAAATTCACATTAAAAACACTAATAAAATGCAATATTTGCATTACCAGAGTTGTCATCCTATTTACATGAAAAAATCAATCCCAAAAAAGCTTTTCGATACACGCGAAATCCCTTTTTAGTGATAACTCTGATTTTGAAAAATATATATCAAAGTTGAATACTGCTTTCATTGAATGAGGCGACCCACAAAAGTTACTATCAAACCAATTGAAGAACCCAAAAAATATGAATCAAGGCAAACAATTTTCAAGTGACCCTTGAAATTAATCACAAACTACTACCCAGGACTCCATAAAGTTAACAGCCTCATGAAAGTAGCATTCAATATTTTAAAATCCTCTCCCACAGCAAAAAACTTATTTTCCAGACCACCTCGTGTTATTTTTAAAAGGCCTTAAAGTTAACAGCCTCATGAAAGTAGCATTCAATATTTTAAAATCCTCTCCCACAGCAAAAAACTTATTTTCCAGACCACCTCGTGTTATTTTTAAAAGGCCACAAAATTTAAAAAATATGTTGGTGAGACCCAAAATTCAAAATTATAGGCTTAATAAACTTTGTAATGTCAAGAATAGTTATAAACCATGCCACAAACCTCGATGTGGTATTTGCAAAATTATATGTGAATCTACTGAATTTAAAAGTAGAGTGACAAATAAAGTTTACCCGATAGTTGGTGGATCAAATTGTGAAACCCATAATGTGGTTTACCAACTATCGTGCAAACATTGTCAAAAAGAATATATAGGCCAAACATCTAACTCCTTACGAGTAAGAATGACAGGCTACTGTTTTGATGTGGTTCATAAAGATTTACGAAAGCCAATTTTCAATCAAGCAGCTCACCATAACCAACATTTTGAGGGCTGTTATGAACTTAAAGCCATCCACAAAATTCCATCACACCAAAACCTTAAAAGAAACCAACTTATTTTAAGAAATTCAGAATTGGCACACCAGTTGGTTTTAAAATCAAAATTTCCTACAGGATTAAATCTCAAATAGTTTATTACTTATATAAATAAATGATTCAACTCAACTGCCTAAAACCATATGATTTCAAAATTTGTATTGTAAACTTTTCCTTGAATTAATTTATTTATGTTTTGTTTTGTTTTGATGTTATACACAGTTACTATTTCTTCTATTTCTATTTGCTTGAAAACGTTTTTTAAATTAAAATGAAAATTTGCAAAACCAACACTCATTCAGTACACAACTATACAATTTTTAAAGTAGTTATAAAAGTCATTTGGCACTTATCTTTATATAAAATGAATTTTTCATTAACAAATGACAGAAATTTTGATTGTTATAAAGTTTAAAAAAGCATTTACAATATAACACCAACATTTTGAGTTGTTATTTTAAGCATCCACAAAATTCCATCTTTTAAAATCAAATTTCCTATTATTAATCAACATTTCTTCTTATGAAATTCATCTGCAAAACCAGTTTTTTAAAATTAAAATTGCCTACATACTTTTTTTTCTTTATTTTTATTTATATATATTAATGATTATTTAAAGTAATTTTATTTTTATTTAAATTTTATTGATTTTTATGAATTTATATATTATTTATTTTTAGTTTTTTTTTAAATTTAGTATTTTTATTTTGCAACAATCACACAAATAACAATTGTAGTTATACATAGATCTTCTTGTATTTTATTTGCCAAACTACTCATCCGATCGCCATGAAATTTTAGGAAGTTGCTCTATATGTGTCCGGGAAGGTTGTAGTGAAAAAATATTTTTGAAAACCCCATAAGTTTACATTTTGTGGCGTTTTAAATTTCTAATGTTAACCTTATGGAGAGTAAGTTTGTTTACAAATTTTCTACAATGATAACATTTGATTCCTTAGCTACAGCTGATTGGTTTACTTTCCATTAGCAACATGCTTTACTATCTAATGCCATCTGAACCATTCATTAATGTAAAACTAAGTAAATTTACATATTAAGTAAATATGTGCTGTACAAAATGAACGCTTTATTCACCACGTTAACAGTTTACAGTTTTGGGGGATTATATATTTGATTTTTATTTTCTGTCTGATTAAAAGTCACGTGTTTATATGTTGGCCAAATAATAAAATAAGTACAATGTTTATGCATATTACGTTTATTATAACAATCAGCTGTTGTATATCTTACCTATAAAATCTGTATTACAGTTAGGTTTAGTTTGAGTTTGGATTTTATTTAAAAATTGTGAATTAACCCTCAGATTTATTCGTTTTATGGGAATGTTGTTAGTAATACTTTTAGTAATAGTTCAGAGTTAGTAATACGTTTCAGAATTGTTATTCACTATGCCGCGACCCAGAAAATATAACCTTTCACAATAAAGCCGTAATGCTAATCTACTTCAGAACATGGCCATTTATGCCATTTTAAGCCTATTTTACCTACAGGATGTTAAAGTTGCCGGGTCAGGTTTTATTATATATATATATATATATATATATATATATATAGTAAATAATAAAACAATTATACTTTTTTAAACTATGAATGGTTGTGGCATTTAGTCTTTTCAAGCATATTTTAGACTTTTAATGTTGCCAACAAACATGTTCCTACAGTTTAAAAAAAGGGTCTAATTGTTTTATTATTTTTTTATTAACGTAAAAGTGCACGTATAGTGTGAATAATCAATTTACTAATTCGTGACCTATAGCTGGATTAATATGTATTTATATATACATTAATCATTTATATCGTCTATTGTTTTTGGCCTCCGGGTACCTCAAAAGGAAAAAGTAACATGGTCCTGGGCTTAAGTCTTGCGATGAGACCTACTGTAATAGTTTCTACTCAATGTTAAATTCGCTAAAATGACGGATCAAAAATTATAGGTTATTAAATGTCAAAACATCTTTTTTTACCGGGAAAGCAATAAATTTATAATATAACTTGACCATTAATTCCAGCTGAAAAACAATACAAATTAGTATTTTTAATTATTAGTCTAGGAATACCGGTAGTCGTTAAAAAAATAGATTATTTTTTCTGTCCGCTGTAAACAGAGTACATGCATATCTTAAAAAATAAATTTCTTTCTTATTTACCTATTGTTTCTATTGAATCTTGTTATGCTGCGTAAGGTTACACCTAAAAAACCAAAATAATCACTATCTCTAACCCCCCCCCCCCACGGGTTGAGTGAGTTTGGTATCTTCCCACAAAGATTGGAATTTGTATTTTGGGGATGAATGAAGTGAATTTGATGATTACTTTTGAAACACGAAATGTTGAAATGTTTTTTTTTACATTCTCCCCTTAAAGATAGTATATGGAGAAAGTATTGTTTTCGTCAAAATTTTCGAATTTGAGTTGAGAGTGGATATATCATTTTGGGGTCCCCTGAATCCTAAAAAGTGGGTTTCGACGTGATGTCTGTCCTTCCATGTGTCTGTGTGTGTGTGTGTCTGGATGTGTACAGAGCCACAGCCTACCCCGTTGGTCCGATTTTGATGAAATTTGGCATGTATGTGTATATATTCACCAAATCTCCAGGTGTTATTTATAATTTTTTTCTTTTAAGGGTAGTTCATCCCTAAAACCCCAAAAAACCTATAAAATCTAAATTTCTCAGAAATGGCTAACGATTTTGATTCAAATTGGATTGTTTGTAGTACACAGAGTACTAAATAATATGACACCACCCGAATGTCTGTAAAAATAACGGTTCAAAAGTCATGGGCATTTAAATGTCGAAAAAATCAATTTTTTAAATTTTCAGCAAAAACATTTAAGGTAAAGTACAATTTGCGAGTGCCCAATGTTATTCTTATGGAGAATATAAACAATCAATTTCTTCCTTATTAGCGAGTTTCCCATAGGGAAGAAGCTATTACTGTAGGTCTCATGGCAAGACTTAAACCCCGGAACCATGTTATTTTTTCTTCTTTAGGTGTCCAGATGTCCAGAGACCAAAAACAATAGTCGTTAAAATTTATATATATATATATATATATATATATATATATATGTGTGTGTGTGTGTCTGTGAACACAATAACTCTCATAAAATGGTCCGATCGAGACCAAATTCGGTAGAAACGTGCATCCCTACAATTGCTCGGACGAGTTCATAATCCAGACATTTCGGTCAATCGGAAGGGGTGGTTTAGGGGGGGTTTTGTACCCCAAAAATGGGTTTTTTGCATTTTGTCACAAACTTGTCACATATTTTTATTATTATATTATTGATTTGGAAATTCGCTGAGTACGCAGGTCTGCTGCAACGGGAGTATTTTCCTACCGTTTTCCATTAAACTTGATATGAAGCGTGAGGTAAAATCACCCAACAAAGCCCACTCAAAAAAGCGTGGTATTACTGAGAAGGGGAAGGAGGTTCCCCTACAAAATTCTAAAAATTATTTAACTATGTCTCTCTTGTTATTATTTTCAGAAATTGGATGATTATTTTTGAAACAATAAATTGTTAAATAATATTTAGAAAAACTTTTAAGAATATGATAGTTCTATTACAGATTGTTGTTTTAGCGAATTTCCCATAGGGAAGAAGCTATCACCGTAGGTCTCATGTTAAGACTTAAGTCCGGAACCATGTTTTTTTTTCTTTAGGTGCCTAGATACCAAAAACAATAGACGTTAAAATTGATATATATATACAGTGCAACTCGGTTATTGCGGCCTCGGCCATAACGTCAACTCGGATATAACATCATTTATTTTTAGGTCCCGCCAAACTATATGTATTTACATAGGAAAAAACCTCGGATATATCGTCAGTAAATTCTCAAACCTTATATATAACGTCAAGAAAATCGGGCCGAGATGAAGGCAACATATAGCTAAATAGAGAAAGTTCGGTCGGTGGTGCAACGTGAGGGGAGGGCTGCGGCTATTGTTTAGCTACATTCTATTTTTAGAAACCGCATTTTATTGCTGTCTTACCACTAACCACCCCAACCCCCTCCCCTACCCTATATCTGCTGTCGCCGGTCATCAAGGTCAGTGTCAGTGACTCACGTCGCATCAAAGCACTGTGATGCCGATCGTACGTACCTACAGTTCATGCAGATATCGTTAGTTCAGTGTATGTCTTTTACAGTTTGTTTTTCGTTATTTTAATTTACGAATACAGTATTGAAAAATAATGGCAAGTGTTAAGAGAAAGGTTTTGCTGAAGAAAAGGTGTGAGTTATAAGAGCGTTTGAAGAGGGACGTAAGATAGCAGACGTGTGTTCGGGCTTGTTTTTTAAAATCGAAAATTTTTAAAACAGTTGAATTCACCAAGCCGAACTTCATTGCAATATTTTCAAATTCGATTTTTTATATAGTAGAGTAGTTCAGTCAGTCATAAATAAACTTACGGTGTATTTCAAATTACCTTCATTAAATGTCTTAATTTCATGTAAAAAATGTGTTTCCCTATTTTTCCTCGGTTTTAAATTAAAATTATGTAACCTCTTTTATAGCGTCACTCTGATATAGCGTCATTAATTGTGTGGTCCCTTCAATGACGTTATAACCAAGTTCCACTGTATATATATATATATATATATATATATATATATATATATGTGTGTGTGTGTGTGTCTTGTGAACACGATAACTCTCATAAAAATGGTCCGATCGAGACCAAATTTGGTAGAGCCGTGTATTCTTGTATTTGCTCGGACGAGTTCGTAAACCAGACATATCGGTCAATCGGAAGGAGTAGTTTGGGGGAGGTTTTGTACCCCAAAAATGGGGTTTTTGCGTTTTTTCCATGTAATTTTAAAAAATTTCAAATTTTATCTTTCACTATTAGAATCACCTTAAAAACTACACAATTTAGGTCCTTAAAGTTTTTCTCTATCTCCAACGGTTACCGAGACATTAAAAAATCTAAACACAGTACGTTGTATTTCGGGGCTCCAATGTTAATCTTATGGAAGATAAGGGAAATTTAATGTTTCACTTATTATCTAATATTTTTGGATGAAACTTGATATTTAGCTTCATGTGGTTGAGATCCAAACATTTATGCTTAAAAATCATAGTTTATGGGTTTATCATGGCAGCTAACCTGCATACTCTTAGGTTTAGGTAATCTCCTTTATTTGTGGATAGATGTTGATGAAACTTTATATAAATGGTCAAAATATAAATTGTTTACGCTAGAAACACCCACTTTCAGCGGTCCTCACAGCAGCAAACCTGCTTACTCTTTCCCATGTTAATCTTATTGAGAGTAGACAAATAATACTCATATTTATTGATAGATTATGATAAAACTTGTCATATGTTATTGATTTAGAAATTCGCTGAGTACACAGTTCTGCTGGGACGGGGATATTTAAATTTACTTAAGGGAGAAAGTATGTGTCAGTCGACTGATACTGTTTATTTAAACTAGCATTTGATAATAAGATAGTACTATCTATCAAAGATACATATTTTTTTAAATTTAAATGAGGGAGAATGTATGTGTCAGTTCACTGATACCATTTATCTCAACCACAAGAGAGTTTTATTTTTAATTATCCCATATATTTAAGCCTACAGAGTGACCACCATAGCTAGATAATTTTCATGTACACAGCACAAGTGATGATATTGAACCTTTTTATTTAATTATACGTAACGTATTTAATTATACGATAATTTAACGTTTTCAGTGTTAATATGACACGTTAGAAAATCTGGTGTCAAAGGATTTTGTAATACCAAACAAGGCTCCCGGGCACTTTTGGCGGAATTTCTTCACAATCAACTGTGAATGCCAGATGAATATGAAAAGAGTCTTTGGAGCTATTTCTCCTCAACACGTTAATTGTGATGACTGTGACTAAGTCAGAATTGAAGTGCTATTATTCCAAATTATAGAAAACATGAAAATCTTTTGTTGTTGAACACATTTTATTTTCAAGTTGCATTGCAAAGTTTGTTCAAACATAAAATAAGAAGGTTTTGTGTCTTATACTAAAAGAGTTTATGCTGAAATTGCCTTATTGATGTAGCTGCGACAAGAGAAGTGTCGATTGGAGCAGACTTTGGAGCAGGAGCAAGAATGCCTAGTCAACAAATTAATGAGGAAAATAGAAAAATTGGAAGCGGAAACCCTTGCCAAACAAACCAATTTGGAACAGTTGAGAAGGGAGAAGGTATCTGTTATCTTTTTTTCAGTTTAATAGTTTTTTTTGATAAAGTTATTATATTAAAGTTTGTCTTGTTTTAACCAAATGGAAATAATATCAGCAATGAAAATAATAATGATGATCAGAAAACTTGTTTGTGCAATGTCAGATCTACTGCAATTTCTGTTACTATTTTTTATAAATTTTATAGATTCAAGCTATGATTTCTTCAATTTGATAATAGTATGCCTGTTTTTTCTCAGTATTTCTCATTAACTTAACAAATGATGTTAGTAGTCACCTTTGTGTGTTTTTGGATTGTACCCAGGTATGAGGTTGATTTTTGATCGGTGATTTTAACTTTTAATTGGGAATCCCAATGCATTTTCATTGAAGAATTTGGTAGTGCCTTGGACTTTGATCAATCACATTACCCCTCTATAAACCCAATAATGACTGAGTTTCAAGATCAAAAATTGCGGCCTGGGGCCGACTTTTTTGCTCTAGTCCCCTAGCCCTAGGAGCCGGTTCAGGTCCTGTTTCACAATCACTTTCATCGTCACTTTCCTAATTAACAATTAATTTTCAATAAATTCAATAAACTTTGTTTTCAATAAATTCTGCATTCCCTACATTTTCATTGTCATCAGTTTCTCTGCCACTTTTGTTGAGAATATTTCCAATAAAACCATTAAAACTAGCACTCGTTAAAAAATGCTTCATCTTGCAATACTATGACAAAATAGGTGCTGTGTTGCACTTGTATAACATTTTTATGTTTGTACAGACCGAAGGCACTAGTGGTGCTATCTGTGGAGAAACAATGTTACTATTAGGGCAAAAGTGAGAGTTTCAAGTATATGCTGCTGCTTAAAAAAAACCGTGAAACTGCTGAACGAGTACTGTCCATCTTTAGTTTTTGAATTGAATTGAATTAATGAGTTTATTCCTGTAATATCATAGCCACAAATACAATAGATAATAAATTATAATTAATAACGAACGTTACCAAACTCCCGATCTGAGACGAATATAGTCCGTCATTAGACCCGAATGGGTTAACAGTGGATAAAAGGTCTTATGAGAGTAAACAAAGATTTGAAATTAGTTTGTTTAAATCAAAAAAGGGAAAAGTCCATTAGAGATCTGGGTCTCAAAGATATGTCTTTACAGTATGCTTTAAGGTGGTGCGAGCAAAAAATCTACTATCTTACAAAAAAAATCATAATTTTAACCTTTATTTCTTGATTGTATCATAAATATACTTAATTTTTTCAAATTTTTAGTGAAAACTTTTCGATTTACATGGTCTTTAATTTGGAAATTTTGCGTTTTTTGTGCAAGGAGTGTGGAAAAACTGCTTATGTTTTTGAGCTGAAATGTTGGGAACATAGATGAATAACAGACCGTTTTCACATAACCTATGTTAAATTTTGAAATAAGAAAAAAGATATCATTCTATTATTAGAGGTGTGCGGATATCCGAAAAGTTGGATCGGTTTCGGATCGGATCGGATATCCGGCTCCGATCCGAATGCAAAACAAGTATCCGAAAAAGTCCTATAAATATCCGAACTTTCGGATAGACTGTGTAAAATGAGGTTAAAACCGAAAGATAAATGATAAACTTTCCGTTTGAGACACGTCAGCTATACGGATCAACAGAAATGTTTAAGCAGATGATGAAATTACGCAATTCATAACCTATTGGAATGTAAGAACGTCTTTGGGCGGTCCAAGGATGCGGTATGATTATTCGATTCTTCAACTATGTATTTAAGTTAACAATTTCGTTCAACACGATATCGCATTTTGAAATACAAAGCATAGCGTCATCGATAGTTGCACCGAAGATCAGATTGCGGTTTGATATTATTTCGCATAAAATATGATTTCGGCTACGAAAAACCGTGAATTGTCGATTAATATGGTAACAAAGCTCAACCATCATAATAGCTCTGGTATTTGCAGCAAATATAAATACTATTTAATTTTGATAGTCTACGTAATTCGATTGTCAGATCGAATTAAACTTGGAATATTTTGACATAATGGACTATTTTTTGTTATCGCGTTCTCGGGGTTGGTGCAATGCGATAAAGTGTTGTCAAATTTACATTTGGCCTATTTCGTCTTTCAGTGTTTACATAACCAACAAATCTTCCACTCGTTTTCATTCTACATTTTCTCTTTGTTGAATGATTTTACGCGTCATTAGTTTCTAAATGGAACATTTTAGATAATTTTAAGATGAATAATTAACTAGATTACAACAAGATGCTGTAATTTCACGTATTTAAACATTATTCTGCCCGATTAGTCGGATACTCCAACTCTGTGCCTGCGCAGAGTCCTTTGTCCAATAGTCGGCGGCAGCGCTGTAACTGCTTTCCTTGTCACAGATATATCAGTGACAGAACCATATCGTTGACTTTGTCACTGGTACAAAAATATCGCACGTCCCTACCGATACTGTCCGATTCGAAGATAGCCAATGGCAACGAGCCAACGTCGTCTGTCAAATCTTGGTGCTTTGTTTATGGGGATTTGTTTTTGTCATTGTAATAAATAAAATAGTTGAATCATGAAATAAAATTGAGAATTATTATTTATCAATCTATCCATGGTTTTTTATAACTAACTTTTAAGAGCTGTTTATGTAATTTATTGGCGAATTATAAGGTTTCTGTTGATTTCATTCCATGAATGAAATGGCGTATTTTAAAATTTGTTACTTTTCAATGCAGTGAAGTAAAATTTTAGTTTTGTTGTTGAGCCTACGACGAATTTATGATTTTTTTATGTCCAATCTACTTTGATAACATTTTATCGATTTTTTTCTCATTTATTCTTAGATAAGCGTGATTCCACTGTATTATTGCGAGTGTATCCGAATCCGAAAATTATCCAATCCGAACTTAAGCTATCCGATCTGAAAAAAATTCACTATCCACACACCTCTAATTATTATGTATGTTTGCCCAGTTTCAAGAACAGTAATTATATTTTACCTTTGTTAGTTGCCTATGTTCTTTCATTTTCAAGTGAGTTGGTATACAAAAAGAAGGCAGATTTACACAATACAATAAAACATCTAAAAATCACACTAAAAACTCACTTGAAAATGAAGAATACCAGAGAATGCCAAACCAAATTAAGTAAAGAGTTAATAAAGAAAAAATATCTAAACAAACAGTCCAAAAGCAAAAGATCAAAGAATTCAGGCAAACAATACCCAAACTAACCACACAACTACAGACCTTGTATTTTATCCTAAAATAATAAATTTAACCGATATCACCCTTGAAGATAATGAAGCTAAATTACTGGAGAAAACCCTAAAATTCCACCCAAAATCCAAAGAAAAAGAAAACCAAAATATAATACAAGCATTAATCAACACAGAAGAAGCTCTACAAAAAATAAATCCAAAAGACCGAGACAAAATAAGATACAATACAGTAGATATCATAGAAAAGGAAATCAAACTATTAAAAACAAAGAAAAAAGAACCAATCCCATATTAAATTAAATCCATCCAGAACATAAAACATCAATTGATAGAAAACCAAGCACAAATCATACCAGCCGATTAGTCAAACTCTTCTGTTAAAATTAAAGAAAATTATCTGAAGTCCAAAAATAATTACAAAAAATATCTGCTTGAGATAAAAGACAATACAAAAACTTACAACAATGAAATCAAAGAATTCTTAGAAAACAATTCGATAATCAATCCAGACAGAACAAAGACCCTTCACTACAAAAATCCCACACCGCCAATATTTAAACCACTGATAAAAACCTATAAAGAAGGCAACCTAATTAGACCTGTCATAAATGCTGTTCCTTCGCCGTCCTACAAACTGGCAAAATACCTAAATACTCTCATAAAAAACAACATACCCATGACCTCTGAAGCCTCATGTCAGAATACTAAAGATTTCATCCGAAAAATTCAACAACAAAATATCCCAGAAAAACACACCAAAGTATCTATAGACGTTGATAACATGTATGGAATCATCCCAAGAAAGGAAACAATAGAAGCCCTTAAAAACACACTAATCACATCAGAAAATTTCCCAGACACCGAAATTAATGATATCTAAAAATTACAACAATTATAACGAAACAAAGCTACTTCATTTTTGGCGACAAAATATACTATGATCCAGAGGGACTACCTATGGGCAGCCCACTATCTGCCACATTAGCTGAACTATTCATGCAGGATTTTGAAGAAAAACATATTCTATCCGATTCAAACCCTCACACTAGCAAAATCACATTCTATGCACGTTATGTCGACGATACTTTATTAGTACTAAACTGCAACAAACGTCAATCCGATATACTTCTTAAATACATAAATAAAATACACCATAAAATTAGCTTTAAAATGGAAACAGAAAATGACAGCAAAAGTAAACTTCCTCGATGTAACATTAACAAAAAACAGCAGAGGAAAAGTAAATGTTGGCATTTACAGAAAACCAACCCAAACTGATTTAGTCATACCAGCAGACTCCAACCACCCCTCAACCAAAAAATGGCAGCTTTCCGTTCACTAACGTACCAACTTCTAAATTATAATTTAAACAACATGGAATATGAAAAAGAAAAATGTGTCATAAAAACAATAGCAAAGAACAATGGATACAATCCTTCTATCATAAATACAATAATAAACAAAATGTCCAAGAAAATTTACAAAAAACTACTCAGAAAACAAAAACCCTGAATCCTCTCCACAAAAATACGTATCCATCAAATACACAGACAAAATAACTGAAAAAATCGGTAAAGCCTTCAAAAAATTAGGATACACACCCGCATACCATGTAAAATGCAACCCCATTCTGAATTACAACCTATCAAACTATACCAAAAAAAAGGGTGTATACAAGATAACCTGCTCTTCACCCTGGCCAAAGAATATATTGGCTACACCAACAGATCCTTCAGACAATGTTTTTAAGAACACAATACCAGCCCTTATACCAATCCAACTTCAATAGTGGCAAACCATCTGAAACAAAACTCCAGTCATTCCATAAAATTTCCAGACTCCCTTGTAATTTTAAACCAAACAAACACCAAAACTACAGCTAAAACACAGGAAAGTTACCAAATTTTCAAACACATTAATGAATTTGGACCCAACAATTTACTCAACAAGAAAGAAGAATTTTATAACTCAATAATATTTCAAACAATCTACAAAATAGAGACCGCCCAATATTACAACAGTGTAAAACCCAATTAAAACCGGCAACACCGCACACAGAACTTGAAAAACCCCACCCCCTACCTCTAATCACACTGCGCAGCCAACAGTGAAAGCACCAGTCTTCTTCAACAAAACAAACCTCCACAGCGCGAACGCACAGCACGCGCCGGCTGCCGTTGTGCCGCGCAATCACGAACAATGCGGGAGTGATCAGTGATAGTGTGCAAATGTAAATAATTTATTTTTATCAATTAATTATTGTGCTTTATATATTAAGGGTGGCAAAATGTACATCAAGACGTTCAAAAACTCAAGAACATAGGCAACTAACAAAGGTAAAAAAAAGATTTCATATACTACAGGAAATTATTCCTGTAGCCATATATGTGTCATGCCCTTTTTTAATCTGGTAATCTTACAAAATATGTCATTTGGAGGGCTAAACCTTTTTAAAAGTGTACAAAAAAAACAGAATTGTTATCTTAAACAAGTCACTCAGGAAGCTTGCACGAAATAATCACGTATGTGTAACGAATAAGTGACACTAGCGCCTACCAATCGGATTTTAGTTGTTCCTATGGCCGCTCGCACCACCTTAATTGAACACAATTGCATAAAAATGCATGTTAATTGATAAATACAAATGACATATATTCAATTGAAGGTATTTAGATATCATGACCGGTGCCTGCAATATTAGTGCTGCAAACTGCATATATAACTACTGTACAACAGTATAGTTGCAAATGTAAAAGTAGTTCTTTTTATTAATTTTAAGTAAGAAATAAAACACTCTGAAAATAAAACCATTTTTTCATACCAATTTCTTGTTCAAGTGTTGGATCTAGTAAAACTTAAAAATTACATTAATTATGTTTTGTATTGTTTTTCTGACTCCTGTTTTACGTAATTTCCCCATGTAATATCAGCTGTTGTTCTCTCATCAGTATACAGGATGTGCTTTTATATGTAATGCAATCATCATTAGTGATATTTGCCATGTACTGCAGTTACGTCTGAAATTTAGTAGGTGCACAAGATGAAACTCACATTTAAAATGTCATTAATGTTTTTAAACCTGGTCCAGATGATTTGGATCCGAATAAACAGGACTTTACTGTATCCTTATAATTTTATTATTAAAAAAGATACAACCGTCTCAATCTGAGTTATGTCAAGATAGTAATCACTATCTTATTTTAGAAAATTGTTCAAGTTAATGACAATCAATCATGGAAGATACACTAATAATGATAAAGTTTAAGACAGATCAGATGTAATGTGTAAAATTAGATAAAAATTAACTTCAGTAGTTTAAAGTTAAAACACACCATTTAACAAGGTTAACCTGTAATATTAGAATGATTAGTATTGGTGTTCATGATGAATTTGAGTAGGGGTGTGCGAATATTTGAACTTCAAGTAGTCGAATCTTGAATATCGCGGATATTCAAGTCAGATATCTGACTCGAGATATCTGACGATGTCGGTTGAATATTCAAAGACGATAAATAATATAAAAGTGGCGTCCCTCAAAACAAAGCTATATCGGAGTGGTTCGCGTACAACAATGTTGTGTTTAACTAGTAATCTGTTTGTGTGGCCCAATCCCGTAAGGATCGGGAAAATTTTTAGATTTTTAAAGTATTCTTTTGTCGAATCATCAGATTTAAGATTACATATAATTCTTATAGCCTTTTTTTTGAAGTTTTAAGATTTTATCTAGATTTAATTTTGTTGTTGCTCCATACAAACAAATCCTATATGATATGTGAATCTATGAGAGCAAAATATATATATTTTAAGAGTTCTAAAATTGGGCCATTTGTTTAATGACATACAAACCGGAACTAATTTTATTAGTTATGTGTTCTATAAGGTGATCCCAGCTAAGGTTTTCATCAATATTCAACCCTTTTTGTATATTGTAAGAATTTAAGTAATTTTGTTCAATAAATTATAAACATTTTTATTTTTTTTTGTTAAAAAAAAACATAACATTTTTTTTTTTTTTTAGCTGTTTGGTTTTAAAAAAAAATTAGAACCAAAGCTTAAAAATTCAATTAGATCCTGATTTGATGCTGAGATTTTTAAGTTTGCGTCATTAGCATGTTAGAAGCGTGAAGTTTCGGCAGTCGTCCGTAGTTTGTGTCAACAATTTTTTTTTGCATTTTTTCTCGTAATTTTTAAAACCTTTTATTTTTATACCAGACAACATTTCAGATAAGCAAATTTTATAAACGTTTTTGGAAGAAAAAGCTAAATAAACGCCTTCAGTTTTTCCTATACCGTACCCGTAATACTGGAGAGCATTATGATTGTGTTTCTTTGATTACAGTGTTTTTTGATGATCAAATGTATTTGTGAGATTACAGGCTAATATAGTTAAGTGCAGTACATGGCGAACCTGCAGTACCCCCGAGTAACATATGAGATTGCAAACCCTATATATGACAGATGTATGAAATGCAGTATACAATGTTAAAAATTGAGTAAAAACGCCTTGCAGCCGCACAAAAACCGCCAAAACGCCATTTAACAAAAAGTGGCCAAACGCATGCAGTGCGGCAAAAAAACGCTGTGCAAACAAAAAGGAAGAAAAAGTCGCAGTCAGTACGGTAGTTGTACAATTTAGTAATTTTGTCCAGCTATTTTAACAATTATCATAGGGGATATTTTTTATGGTTTTGTTTTGTTGAAAAAAACCTCAACATTTTTTCCTTTTTGGAATTTAGCAAAAGGCTGTTTGAGTTTAAAAATTACTTGACATTAGCCAAAGCTTAAAAATTCAATTAGATCCTGATTTGATGCTGAGATTTTTAAGTTTGCGTCATTAGCATGTTAGAAGTGTGAAGTTTCGGCAGTCGTCAGACGTCCTTCACGGGGTGTGTCAACAATTGACATTTCGCCATTTTTAAAACGTGAAAACCACTCGTATATACTAAAACCTCATTTATTCGGTTTTGATGGGACCAGGGACATTTCGGATAAGCAAATTTTCAGATAAACCATTTTATCGATTTTTGGAAGAAAAAGCTAAATAAACGCCTTCAGTTTTTCCTATACCGTACCCGTAATACTGGAGAGCATTATGATTGTGTTTCTTTGATTACAGTGTTTATATACAGTTGACTTTTTCAATCAAAAGTATTGTGAACAGTCGGCCGAATATGACATGCAGTACAGGCCGAATATGACACGCAGTACCAGCTGAAAACGCTGCGCGGTATCGTTCGAAAATGCCGTGCAGTACCGACTAAATTGGCCGCGCAGTGCCGGCCAAAAACGCCTTGCAATGCCGGCCGAATATGACATGCAGTACCAGCCGAAAACGCCGTGCAGTACCGTCCAAAAACGCCGTGCAGTACCAACTGAATTCGCCGCACAGTGCCGGCCAAAAACGCCTTGCAGTTCCGGCCGAAAATGCCTTGCAGGACCGGCTGAATAAGCCGTGCAGTACCAACTGAATTCACCGCGCAGTGCCGGCCAAAAATGCCATGCAGTGCCGGCCAAAAACACCTTGCAGTGTCAGCCAAAAACACCTTGCAGTACCAGCTGAATACACCACATAGCACCGGCCAAAAACGCCATGCAGTGCTGGCCAAAATTGCAACGCAGTGCCGGCCGAAAACGCCATGCAGTGCCGGACAAAAACGCCATGCAGTGCTGGCCAAAATTGCCACGCAGTGCCGGCCGAAAACGCCATGCAGTGCCGGACAAAAACGCTGTGCAGTGCTGGCCAAAATCGCCGCGTAGATCTGGATCAGAATACAGTCCGCGTCGTTTAGGTTGTGGCAAATCACGCTGTACATTTCCAACAATTTTTTTATTTTTCTCTTGGAACCATTTCAGATAAACCGGAATTTCGGATAAGCAAGTACCGGATAAACGAGATTTTAGTGTAATTGAGTTTTACCTAAAGCTTCATCTTTGTAAACAGTTTTCAACATAACAATGGTATCTGTAGTACTTTTCCCAAACAAAAACAAAACTTCAGGGCTGTGCGCTGTTACGTCCGCCAAAACTAAAAAAACTGATGAAATGGCGAAACAGTGTTCACTAAAAAACTCACTGCAGACGAACACTTCCACCTACGGCGACGGCATTAGCGGCACTGAACTCCGGATGACCTGCGCTATACACACATAGCGGCAGACATGCGTACTACACAGGCCATGCCTTCGGCACTTTTGGGTTCTTCTGGTTACACTCCTAATTCCCGTTACTTTTGGGTACCCCCTCGTAGTTATGTTACAGTTAAAAGTAAAAAGCTTACCACTTCTAGAGTTAAATTTTGGAGTAAACCGTTGTTACAAACAGTGATTCAAAGTCTTAGTAAGTTTCTAATGTTGTATCTTAAATAAATTTTATAAACATGTGAACTTGATAAGAAACTACTCATAATCATACTTTAACTATTCGTAATTTGGCTTTATAAATTTAAAAAAAGTATGCTATGTAACTGTTGTAAATTGTAAATGTAATAAATTATTAATTTTATCTATGTTATGGTACAAAATTTTAATTTTAGCGAATTTCCCATAGGGAAGAAGCTATTACCGTAGGTCTCATGGCGAGACTTAAGCCCGGGACCATGTTATTTTTAGCGAATTTCCCATAGGGAAGAAGCTATTACCGTAGGTCTCATGGCAAGAGTTAAGCCCGAGACCATGTTATTTTTTCTTCTTTAGGTGCCCAGAGTCCAAAAACAATAGTCGTTAAAATTTATATATATATATATATATATATATATATATTTATATATATATATATATATATATATATATGTGTCTGTGAACACGATAACTCTCGTAAAAATGGTCCGATCGAGACCAAATTTGGTAGAGACGTGTATTCCTACAAATGCTCGGACGAGTTCGTAAACCAGACATATCGGTCAATGAGAACGGGTAGTTTGGGGGGGTTTTGTACCCCAAAATGGGGTTTTTTGCGTTTTTCACATGTAATTTTTAAACATTTCTGATTTTATATTACACCATTGGAATCAGCTTAAAAAACTACACAATTAAGTTCCTTAAAGGTTTTCTCTATCTTCAACGGTTACCGAGATATAAAAAAATCTAAACACAGTACGTTGTATTTTGAGGCTCCAATGTTAATCTTATGGAGGATTAGGAAAAATTAATTTTTCACTTATTATCTAATATTTTTGGATGAAACTTGATATTTAGCTTCATGTGGTTGAGATCCATACATTTGTGCTAAAAAATCATAGTTTATGTGCTTATCATGGCAGCAAACCTGCATACTCTTTTCCCATGTTAATCATATGGAGATTAGGCAAACTCCTTTATTTATGGACAGATGTTGATGAGAGTTGGTATAAATGTTAAAAATAAAATTTTTGATGGTATAAATGGCTACTTTCAGTGTTCCTCACAGCAGCAAACCTACTCACTCTTTCCCATTTTAATCTTATGGAGAATAGGCAAAAAATTCTCATTCTTTATCAACAGATTTTGACCAAACTTGTCATATATTATTATTATTATATTATTGATTTGGAAATTCGCTGAGTACGCAGGTCTGCTGCGACGGGGGTATTTCTTCTTTAGGTGCCCAGAGTCCAAAAACAATAGTCGTTAAAATTTATATATATATATGTGTCTGTGAACACGATAACTCTCGTAAAAATGGTCCGATCGAGACCAAATTTGGTAGAGATGTGTATTCCTACAAATGCTCGGACGAGTTCGTAAACCAGACATATCGGTCAATGGGAACTGGTAGTTTGGGGGGGGTTTTGAACCCCAAACGGGGTTTTTTGCGTTTTTCACATGTAATTTTAAAAAATTTATAATTTTATATTTCACCATTGGAATCGTATTAAAAAACTACACAATTATGTTCCTTAACGTTTTTCTTTATCTCCAAAGGTTACCGAGATATTAAGAAATCTAAACACAGTATGTTGTTTTGAGGGGCTCCAATGTTAATCTTATGGAGGATAGGGAAAAATCAATATTTCCTATGCTAATCAATATTGTTGGATAAAACTTGATATTTAGCTTCATGTGGTTGAGGTCTATCCATTTATGCTTAAAAATCATAGTTTATCTGTTTATCATGGCAGCAAACCTGCATACTCTTTTCCCATGTTATTCATATAGGGAATAGGCAAACTACTTTATTTATGGACAGATGTTCATGAAAGTTGGTATAAATGTTAAAAATAAAAATTATTTATGGTAGAAACACCTACTTTCAATATTCCTCACAGTAGCAAACCTGCACACTCTTTCCCATGTCAATGTTATGGAGAATAGGCAAATAATTCTTATGTTTATGGACAGATTTTTATAAAACTTGTCATATATTATTATTATTATGTTATTGATTTGGAAAATCGCTGAGTACGCAGGTCTGCTGTGACGGGGGTATTTACTTCTGTATTTATATTCCAATTTTTATTACTTCATCAATTTATTATATTTATAGTTAGGGCACAATAAAAAATCATCCATAAGTAATATGTCAAATTTTACTTATTTTTCAGAATGTATTATTGACATGGGTATGTCTTAGCTCTGGGTGGGGGTATTGGCAATTTGTAAGATGAAAATTTGTTTTCGGGTTTCCATAGATATTACTAAAGCTATTGTATTGAATTTTTAATGTATAAGAATAAGAACAGCTGTTTAGAAGAACTAAAAACATTCCCTTTAGACATATCCCCAATCTAACCTATTTCCCACAGGGAAGTAAATACAATAATTTTTTTAAGAGATTGATTGTTTAGTTGTAAAAATGGTTAAAACTTGTATCTTTAATTGAGAGGATTAAATAGCAAATTGTATATACAGGCCATACATAATTTAAGCCATGCAATTACTATATTTTTTAATTAGCCGTTTACACGCCCAAATTTTGAAGGTCATCTAAATGGATGAAAATAAACACTTATGCTAATATTTGATTTGAAAATATACAATATTCGGAATAGTAAATAAATATTCTGTTCGATTCGAACCCAAAAATCACTATTCGCACATCCCTAATATTGAGTCAGACTTCAATAACTCCGATTTTAAATTTCTTGCTGGTTGTTTAGAAATGTAATGTATCTTATATTCACTTAGACTTACATGATTTACTCAATGATAATTATACCTATTTTAGGTTGAATTGGAAAACACTTTAGAACAAGAACAGGAAGCTCTTG
Organism: Nephotettix cincticeps; assembly: GCA_023375725.1. Classification (NCBI taxonomy): domain Eukaryota; kingdom Metazoa; phylum Arthropoda; class Insecta; order Hemiptera; family Cicadellidae; genus Nephotettix; species Nephotettix cincticeps. Next base: position 104,650,726 of record CM041791.1, read on the forward strand.
TAAATAAACTGTGGAAACGTATGGATAAGTTGGAAACCGAAAAAAGGTACAATAATAAGAAGGACTTTTTAAGACTATACTTTATATTAATTATTTTGAAAATCACTTTGGCATAAAAATGAAAGAAATTTATTCTGTGTTGAATTGGATGAGAGTTGAAAGGAATATGTTATAAATACTATTTTGGTTATATTTTACCCTTGAACTAACCATTAAAAGAGTATTATCTGTATAAAAGTATATATATATATGTATATAAATATATATAAAAGAATACAAATTTAACTATTTTTGTTTATGCTTCAATAACCTTATTTTTGCGACAATTCCTGCAAATTAACCAAAAATTTGTTAAGCTGGATTAGTGCCAAATTCAGTTTAGGTCTCTTTGTTTGAAGTAAAAAATAGAGTATGTTTTATCATAGCATAAGATCACTAATAGTAATAACGACTAATCTGTAGTAATTGACTTGTATGATTGCAGACTTCTCCAGATCAAGTTGGACCAGCCGGTGTCGGATCCTGCATCACCACGTGACATCAGCAATGGAGACACAGCCAGCAATCTGAGCGCTCACATACAGAATCTGCGTGGGGAAGTAAACAGGCTGCGGAACCAGCTGGCCAATGCGCAACAGGAACGTGAGTGATCTCTAGGTTCAAAATCAACATTTTGATCAGAGTGGGGTGTCACATGGAACACACATGAAGTAGGTGTCCTGTCTTTTTGGTGCCCTTTTCTTGGTGTTCTTCCAAACATGACACCTTCTTCGTAGCTGTGGATTCCCAGGAATTGCTGGTATAGGCTCCAAAGGCTCCAAGAAGTGCCGTTGTGTCAGACGAAGTGGTGTTTCTCTGGGGGATGGTCGACCGCTATGAGGATTGTTTCTTGTAGGAGAATACACTTCAAGGATTTCCCGCACAAGATCTTTTCTGAATCTGACAGATGAGTGTTCTGACCAGTTTTTATTTTTTTTAATATAGTGTTAATTCCTTATTGAAACATCCATTAAATAGAAAACAGCTTTTTATACCATTTGATGGTTTTTCTTGCTGTGACATTGAAGGACAATTCCATGTTACCAATATTAACAGCCCCTATATTGTTATTGTAATCTAAAACATTTTTTGGCTTTTTTAAGTTAACCCCGGTTTCCCAGTTAGTTTTGCCTGTTTCTTCGAGTTTAGAAGTGCATGGTAGTCAGCATTTTTACCAGCCGTTTGTCCTGCCATCTTTCATACATCATGACATCCGTGTAATGTACATCAACCTCACCCATTACACTTGGAAGCGTTTAGGAAAGCCTAGCCTATCCGGCAGAACAGTGCCACACATGTTAATGTTGTGTTTATGTAGCTCCATGGCCAAACTGGGGCTCACATACCAATCATCAAGGTATTCCTTGTGACCAAGGCCGAAGTAAGGCTCCAGAAGAGTAAGCACAACCCTCCTTGTTATTCCTATCCCTTCTATACCAGGAAAATTTAAGAGCGTTTCAGCTCCAGCATATGGTATAATATGTAAGACCATAACTGTAGCGCAGTCAGACAAAAGAAGTAGTTTTATCCCAAATCGTGCTTTTTTTTCAGGAACACATTGTTTGAAGGCCAACTTTCCTTTGTACAAAAATGGTTAAAATACCTGTAGTAATGTCGGTGATCTTCAATTATTATGGTGCTGACGACCAATGGTTTTTCGGACTTAAAAGTTCATTATCAAGTCAGAACACCACTCAGAACGGTGAGTCATTGTTGCTCGACCAGTCATGACTCATCGTTCGCTACGCTCTCGCCCTAAATTTATTATTTGGCCAAATTAAAAGTATTTTGTGTATCAATTTTTCCGTATGTATAAGTGTTTTGAAGACGACTCATCACTACGCTAGTGTTGAGGATAACTTTTATTACTTACTATTGGTATTCTGACTTGATAATTGACTTTTAAGTCCGAAACCATTGGTTGTCTCAGCACCATAATAATTGAAGATCACCTACAGTACTACAGGTATTTTAAACTTTAATTTTAGTAAAATCAGTGATCTGGAGGCTACAATAGTCAAACAAAAGAAGGGTTTCATCAATAGCTAGCTTCTCGGATAGGGAGAATGTGTTTACAAACTGTTTATTTACAGTACACAAAATAGGATTGATTTTGTGTACTCTAAATATTTGTGTAATCTGCCTTGTGACATCTGGTTATTGGGCTCGTTGTTGACAATTTCATTCACCAAAATGCAAAATGCGCAAAAAGTTTGCAACCTATATCTAGGCATTACATCTGTAAATATTTTAGTTTCTATCAGTTTGTTTGATGACCAATAATCCCTCATTTCATTTTTACACACGAGACATCAGTACACATAGGGCCAGAAAAGTTAAAATTTCATTATGGTTATTTCGTTGCCAATTGGTAATTTCATTTTGTGGCATGTTTGGTAAACGGGATACAACTCAAATTCTTGCTTAACAAATAACAAATAAAATACGTATTTGTTTGATCAACATTATGATCAATCAGATCCAAAGTGAACAATTTAAGGAAAAAATTTAGGTTGGATGATGTTTCATCAAGATCACAATCATCCTTTATTCCTCTAATGGAATTGTCAAAGTCAGAAATATTGGGGGGAAATTATTTTATCATTTACCCAAGGAAATGTTACAGGAGGTTTTTTTGGATGTTTTAGTCCTTTTTTTTAGAAGGGACCAGGAATGGTTTAATTTTTCCTCTTTTGGATAGGCCTAGACCTAGGTCTGGAATTATGGGGTGCATCCCCACTTGGGCCAGGAAGACTGTCAATAATATTAGGCCTAGCAGTGGAAGTACTAGGCACACTAAGATTATGTTCTAATTCAGTTTCTTCATCTGATACATTTGCTGGTTTGGCACTAGTAATACCAAAAGAACTCACTGGTGTATTTGAGTGAGAGGGAACAAAAGCCACCTGAACTGATGGACTGATGCACTACACAATAAATCCACTTCATCGTCCAAGTCCTCACTGAACTCCACTCCCGAAATATCACTTAAGTTGTCATTGTCTAAATATTCACCTATTTCATCTTCTCTAACGGAAATAAATGCCTGATTTGACATTGTTTACAAACTTCACATAAACAGAATGACGCAAGATGGGTAAACAGGGGAGAATAAGACAACTGACTTTGGTCGTTCACTGCAGGGATGTCGTTGGGATTATAGCAAAACAAAAAATTCCCCGTGAAAGAGCAGGTTATCCCCAACACAACAGTACCAAATAACTCAATATTACTTCTTCAAGTGGCTTACTAGCGTGGCAAATTAAAACTACACTTGGATGCATCACTGGGCTAGCAGCTGGGCTGCCTCTCGAACGCGGGGGTGCATTCGTGGGATGCAAGAGGTTAAAGGTCGCATATAAATGGTGATATCAGGCGCCTAGAGCAACTTCCACGTTGGCCCGATGCTCGGCCGCCTTGACCGCCACCAACACTTTTTTCTTACGTGCTGGTAAACTGAACAGAAAAATTGAAAGAATTCCCATTTCTAAATGTAAAGTATAACTTAGTACGTTTTTTGGCAAGGGGAATAATTTCTAAATAAACTTTCGCAGAACTCCCTCAATTTTGTCACCTTTGCTAATCCTCTATACTTGACAACCATAGCACAGAATTGATCCAATGACTGAGAAAAAACAATTGAATTTTGAATTAAAAGTTATACCACTGTCTCCAGAAACACTTTTGCCAAACTTGATTAATAGCCAATTTCGCAGTTACGGCTTTGACTTAAATGCTTTTCCCATGACAACATAGAAGTTAGTTCCACGCCTAAATGTTAATTATATGTTTAATTATAACTGTTCACTATCTCAATCTTAGTATTTAAAAAAAATACAAATTTCGTTATCCTTTAATTTTTTACCATTTCTAAAAACAACTGAACCTTTCGCGAAGATATTTAAGTCTTCAAATATTCGAGGTTTGAATATTCAATGTTCGAAAATTTGCACACACGTATTAAATTTAAAGAGTATATAAAAGTAATCTTAGTACAACTACATTAAAACCACACTAACTCTGACTAACCTCACTCAAGTTACATAGTTGTCGAGTTACCAAGAATATTGCGATTTTTCATGGGTTTCAATTAATTAATACATAACAGACTCAAGTTTCATATATAAATTTATTACAGTACATGAGTATATATATCAAGTAAACAGGCTTTGAATAAATTTCAAATATTCAATAACTAAAACTACATGTTCCAAAAATAAACGGTACCAGTGGACTGACACATACTTTCTCCCTTAAGTAAATTTAAAAAAGACAATCTGTAATAAAACTATCATGTTCTACAAAGTAATTCTAAATATCATTTAATAATTGATTGTTCAAATTGTATGGGGGAACCACCCCCCCCCCCCCGTAATACCAAGATTTTTTGAGCTGGTTTTGTTCGGTGATTTGACCTTACACTTCTACCAAGTTTCATGGAAAACGGGTGGAAAGTAAGGAAGAAATTGATTTTTTTATATTTTCCATAAGAATAACATTGGGCGCTTTCAGACAACGTACTGCGTTTATCGTAGACAGTAAATTTAACTTTTCTCTGGAACCGTTAGTCGTAGACAAATAATTCAAAATACTAATTTATTTAGTTTTTTAAGCTGGTTTCAATGGTACCAGTCAAGTTATACTTTACTTTTATTGTTTTCGCTGAAAATATAAAAATTTGATTTTTTGATATTTAAAAACCCATAACTTTTGAACCGTCATTTTTACAGATATGCTGGTGGTGTCAAATTATTTAGTACTCTGTACACTATAAACTGTCAAATTTTAATCAAAATCGTTAGAGCCGTTTTTGAGAAAATTGGATTTTTCACGTTTTTTAAGGGGTTTTAGGGGTGAACTACCCTTAAAAATAATAAATTCAAAAAAATGAAAAAAACTCCTGGAGATACGGTGACTATATATATACATGCCAAATTTCATCGGACAAACGGGGTAGGCTGTGGCACTGTACACATCCAGACAGACACAAGGACGGACAGACATCACGCCAAAACTCACTTTTTTGGATTCAGGGGACCCCAAAACGGATATATCCACCCTCAACTCAAATTCGAAAATTTTGACGAAAACAATACTTTCTCCATATACTATGTATAAGGGGAGAAAGTAAAAATGATTACTTGATAATGAATGGTTTTTCTTTCAATCATGCAATGTTCTTACATGAATAAGTAAACAATAGCGAGCTACCCCACCCCCAACTATGCGAGAGATGTTTACAAGAGAAAATCTTTGAGAGAGAAAAAGGCAGATTCAGTCAAAAATATTTTAAGTAATTTCAAACACTTATTTATGGTCTTTCTCCAATTTAATATTTTGCAGGACATCAAAAAATTTATTTTTAACAAATGTTATTTTCTTTTTGAAAAATTACAAATCACATATGTGATTCTACTAGACGATGGGCTCTTATATTGTACATATGTGTTGTGTTGTCAATTTAAATTCTATTGCTGAGTAAAGTAAGTTTTATTTTCATAAATGTATAAACTGTAAACTATGAATATTTTTAAGTCTTTGAAAATGTGTTTGACTGAACTTTTGATTTTAAATTGAACATTATCCTTAGTGCGCTTTTTGTTGAGTGAGCAGTTTATCTATATTCTTTTTTGTTACTGACCCAAAAATGCAAACGCCGTAGTCAATAAAAATTTTTTATCTATAATTAAACCTAAAAACTTTGTTTCATTTGCATGATTTAATATTTTATCTTCAATGAATATTGTTGGATTGATCCTATTTATTGATTTTTTTTGTTGGAAAGACACAAAACCTAATTTACTAGGGTTTAACAGAAGATTTTTACTGTTTAAAAAGTCTTTTACAAATGATGAACCAATGAAAGATGAGATTTCAATGATCTCCTCTGTGTCAGCAGAGAAAATTACATTAGTGTCTTCTTCATAGAGTCACATTTTGCTAATTTATCCATGTCTTTTCGGGTAAACCCTTTAGATAACAGAGTAATAGCAAAAAAACCCAGAATAGATGCCTGCAGGGCACCATATTATGTTGACAGTGAGCGAGAGAAAAAATCCTTTATACCTAAATTTGGAGTCCTTTACACAATGTTGTATTTCAACAAACTGTGTTCTCTCGGAAACATGCGATTGAAACCAGGCCAATTCTGTGCTTTTAACACCAAAAGAGCTGAGGACTTCAATTAACTTGTGTTCACCTCTATCAAAGGTTTGGGACAAATCCAAGTAATTGCTGATAACTTTTTCACCCCTATCGACAGATTCAATTACAGACTCAACAACCCTATATAGCTGACCACAGCTAAAGTGGCACCTGACCTACAGATAGAAATTCTCTACTAGCCATGGTTAAAATGTTAGCTGCAGTCATGCTGGTTGCATCAACTGACCGTACGGTCCGCGTGAAGGCGCTGGAATTGTTTGAAAACGAAATGCCAACTAGTGATGTCTGTATCAATATAAGTTAGTTTGTTGAACATTTGCACTTGTAAAAAATCTCGGCTATCAAAACAAATTATACTGGGTGTTCATTAAAGTTGGGGACAAACTTCATGGGATGATAGTACTCATCAAAATAAAAATATCCAATTAACATACAGTAGAGCGTCGAAAATCCAGACATCAAAAATCTGGAATGTCAAAAATCCGAACTACTCCACAGCACTATATTTTAAAATTTTGTGGGAGAAACTGCCAGCGTGGGGCGGGGGATGAGGGGTGCGCCGAGCAAGGGAATGACCATCTATTTTTAATTCGGTGACTCGGCCCCTATCCCCCGCTCCCAATATTATTGTTCCGTCATTGTCACTGCCAGTAGTGTTCAGTTATCAGTGTGCTTAATAGCGTTACATCTTGTAGTTTGATTAGTTTACTGTGCGTTGGTTTACATTATGGCCTTTTCATCGGGTACACTGAAAAGGAAACATATATTTCTCCCCATTCAAACCAAAATTGAAATTTTGAATAGGCTGCAAACAGGTGAAAGTGGTTTGTTTCTTGCAAAAGAGTATTGAGTGGGTAAGACCACCATTTCAGAAATTTTGAACATATCTTTAATTTCAGTATCATTTAATTTCCTTTTATATTTATAAATGGCGCTGGTTAAAAATCTTTTACAGTAATTTCAATAACAAAAAACAATAAATTTATACAAATTTGGATAAGCGAGAAAATGCATTTTTATGCGCGGCGGTGGCTCATGGGCCCTGTAAGCTAACATTAAAAGTGCATTATCTTGCTTATTGGTGGATGGATTTCGTTCAACAAAATGTCGTTAGATAGGGAATTAAAATTACAATCTTTTTATGTCTTGTAAAAATTGTATAAAGTTATTTTGTTATTTAAATTAAAAGATTGTTAACCACCGCCATTATGAAAATATAAAAGCAAAATATATGATACTTTGAAAATATTTTACTCTTTGTCCAATCAATATGTGAACATAGTTCTGTAGCTTAAATAGTTCTGGAGATAACAATTTTTGAAACAAATACAAAATTGCGGCTAGCGGCTAAAAAAAGGATTTTTCGACATATGTTTATTGAATTTTTTTTCCCTTGAAGTTTTTCCTTGATTTCACCCTGTATATTAATGGTTAGCTTGCCTTTATGTTCCAAAATGAGTATCTTGACTGAATCTACAAAGATTGTATTCCCTACTTGTAAAACTGTGATGAGTTGGTCGCTTTAATATGGAATGAATTGTCTAATTAATACCAAAGACCAATCAAACAATATTTATAGCGGTCTTATAGCTTTTTCATATTTTTTGAAAATATGATTCGAATTTAATTGCAACAATACAAAACTTATATTACTGCATTATCTATTACCAATACTGATCGGGGTTGCAGATTGGGAATTAACTGTTTAGTGACCCACTGGATGTAGTTGTTGTTCATTGTCGTGGTAATATCTGGTTCTCTTCTCAACTTTCCACATTGTGAAAGCATTGGGGAGAAACCCTTCTTCCCCATCGTTTTGGCCTTTGCGCACCCAACCCCATGAGTCAGCGGCAGAATGTTTGCAGAAAGGTCTTCGCCCGGCTGTCACCCACCCACTGCCTACACCGCCGCACCAGGCCCAAGTGCCATCTTAGCTGTGATCAGCTGTACCAGCTGTTTTAGTTGATTTATTTGGTCTAAAATAATGTTTTTGAACATCCAACAACAGATTGGAAAAGTTCTTTTAAGGGAAATTCACAGTCTAATGTTGAATGTATGGGAAGAAGAAACCATACCAGAGGAGTGGACTGAAGCAGTGATAATTCCCCTGCATAAAAAAGGTGATAAGCAAGTGTGCTCCAACTACAGAGGTATATCCCTTCTAAACACAGTCTATAAAATTTTTTCAAAAATTTTATTATCAAGGCTAAATCCATACACAGAAGCCATAATTGAAGAGCAACAAACGGGGTTCATGAAAGGCAGATCAACAATTGACCAAATTTTTTTGCTTAAACAGGGAATTTCAAAATACTGGGAATTTAATAAGAATTTTTATGGAATATTTATAGACTTTAAGAAAGCATATGACAGCATAGACAGGAAATCATTATTCAAGAACATGGAAAAACATGGTGTACCAGAAAAATTGATAAGATTAACAAAAATATGCATAAACGAGTCCAAAGCTAAAGTGAAAATAGACGGAGAAATATCGGACAGTTTCCTTATAAACACGGGAGTAAGACAAGGAGATGGAATTTCCCCCACTCTCTTTAATATAGCTGTAGAGGAAGCCTTACAAAAAACAAAGAACCTCCAAAGAGGTATTAAACTGGGAGTAGACCTAAACATAATGGCATTCGCCGACGGTGTAGTGATCCTAGCAGAAAATTCTGAAAGCCTCTGCCTGTTAGCTGAAAGCCTAGTAAAAGAATGTAAGAAAGTAGGATTAGAATTAAATGAAGATAAAACTAAAATTATTCACTTTGGCCGAAACACTCAAAATAGAAACGTAAATTTCAACATTGCCGATTATTCAATAAATTGTGTAGACAACTTCAAATATTTAGGAGTTACAGTAAGTAGTTCAAATTCTGAAGACTTAGAGATACAATGCAAACTATCAAATGCCAATAAGAGCTTAGGAGCCTGTACAAAACTTCTATCATCCAAACTGCTATCAAGATGTACAAAGTTAAGACTATACAAGACCATCATACAGCCGGTGTTATTGTATGGCAGTGAGACATGGGTCCTTTCCAAAAGAAATGTTTTTGAGAACAAGGTTCTGCGGAAAATCTTTGGACCAGTATGTGAAGATGGAGTTTGGCGCATAAGAAAAAACAGAGAATTACGTGCCCTATACCAAGAACCAGACATAATAGCCCTCATAAAAGCCAAAAGAATTAGCTGGTTAGGTCATGTACTTCGCAGAGGGGAGGGTACAAGGCTGAAGGAGGTATGCAAGACCGTACCGGAAGAAAGGCGACCGTTAGGAAGGCCTAAATTAAGGTGGCTTGACCAAGTTGGGAAACAATTGAACAATTGAGGAACAATTGAAATGGCAGAGGACAGAGAAGAATGGAGGAGGCTAATCTACGAGGCAAAAAATCGACTGAGATTTGTGATGCCCCAGCAGTAATAGTAATAGTAACAACAGATTAGATTCAAGATAATTTGAAAATTGATTAAAAACAATTTTCAAAAAGGATCTTTTAAAATACAGTAAAGTCTGGTTTATCCGGATTAATGTGGTGCTGTCCCGATCCGAATAGCTGAAAATCGGATGATCCGAAACTATACCATTATAGACATCCACGTCGCATAGACAACGATCGTGAATAGCGCCTGCAATATTAGTACCGCAGACTGCATATATACTATGTACAACATAGCAGCGAAATACTGCTCTTTTTACATTAAAGTAACCTTCTTCCTTTTACAACTTCCTTACTACTTCTTTTTTACTGTCCACAGATTCAGTCTGCACTTTGACTGTAAAAATAATTTTGAAACTAACAACCACTGCACATCTAACCTTAAACATCTACTGTTCACTTTGACAGTTGATTATTGAAATGTCAAATAGTGATTGTGCTAAGTGATTGTATTGCTCTGCTTGGAAACACCACTAATTTACAGAGGGTGCATTCATCATTTTACACATTCATTGTTAGTTACACTTTCTGCATCCAGCAAGGTACTGCGGTCACGTCTGAAATTTTGAAGAAGCTTGAGATAAAATTCACATCTTAACTGTTATTTATGTAATTTTTTTAAACTATCCAGATAATTTGAATCTGGATAAACCAGACTTTATTATACTCTCAAAATTATATTGGTCTATTGTCTATTGCATTTTATATCTTAACCTTTTTCCATGTTCCTTACTTTCTGAATAGCCCTTATATTTACGAAATCATATGATCTTGTTAAACAGTCTTTATATAGCAAAGGTTCAGTAAAAATGAATTGTATATTACATATGTTCTGCATGAGGTTCTGAAGTGTGTAGTTCAGAACCATATATGTTCTGTTTAAAATCTTAAATTTAATTATACATCCAAATTTAAGAAATTGTTAAAATAAATTAAACAATATATTCATAATCTTCTATTAGTCCAGCTTTTCCTCTGTTACACTAATCCATTAGGCAATGAACATTGGTACAATGAATTATTTTTTTTATCAATTCTGAAATATGATCAAACATCAGTTCTGTATGTTATAGACACAGAGAAGATGGAGAGATATGTCAAGGAGGAAAGGAACATCAGAGAGGAGAACCTAAGGTTGCAGAGGAAGCTACAGATGGAAGTGGAACGAAGGGAGGCGCTCTGTCGTCACCTGTCCGAGTCTGAGAGCAGGTGACAGCAAGAGTTACAATGTTACAATGATGTAAACGACAAACATTATAGTCTGTTCAATATTAATGTGCGGTACAATATAAACAAACCATACCCCCACTCTGACTACCATGACAATCTTTCTCTCCCTACTTTGTCATTTTACCTTTGGCAAAAAAACAGTCAGTTCACTACACTAACAAGCTACTGGAACAATTTATCGTTGTTTTTTATTGTAGAATTAAAATTTACCTTTTTAATGAATTTAAAAAAATAGTTTTCCGTAGTATGAATAATACAACTATTGTAATTTATATCTTGTTGGAAAGATTTTCCCATCAAATATTAATGGTTCATTTGTCACAGAAAATCAAATTTAAAATGGTATTTTAATGGTACAACAAGGGTTAGGTCCGGAGAAAAAATTATGAAGGCAAATATACATTTTAAGTGTACAGTACTTCCTTTTTATTAATTTTAAGAAGATAATAACAAATACAGGATAGGCCTAATATTTACGAATCTTTAACCCATTCCCGTCGGACAGACCGGTCGAAGGCTGAAGCCCTCCGGTCTGACCTAGATTAGATTATTGAAATGGCAACCATACCACAAGGTAGGTATTTTGAGCCAAGTGTGAATGAGGATTGAGTGTAAGATGATTGTGGTGCGATCTTGTAGTCTTGTTACTGACTAAGGCTGACAAGGGGTTTAATGTGGAATCCGAACCACGGCCTCTGAATTATGAATTGGTCTAATTATGAGGATGGTCTTAGCGGGTTAACTTAGTATTCAATAGTGCGGATGTTAATCCACACAAGAGAACCCTACACCCACCGACCATCGCTCACAACTATCCACAATTTGTGACTTCCAAGTAGCTGGATTACAGGACGTCGCCACCGTCCCAGTCAAATTGAGATAAAATCGAGCTGATAGATTTAACAGTAACTTCATGAATTATATGTTTTGATTTCTTTACCCTGTTACGTATACCCTTTAACTACGTATACAATCACTTTTAGTAGGAAAAAAATTACTGTACTTTTTCACCAGTTCCAAGCGGTAGGCTTAGAAACAAGTAGGTACATGTGACAGGAAAAAATGAAACTCCAAACTCCACGCTTCAAGACGGCCAGCTCTGGCCTAGGGAAAAATCCGTATAGGATTGTTGCCCAAGGCCAGAGCTGGTTGTCTCATAGTGGGTAATATAGCTGTTATTTTATTTCTAGCAGGTGTTCTTTTGTTTGTTGCGTTTTACCACAGCATTTTACCGATTATACAAGGTATATGTACAGGTATAATTCAAGGTATATTTGACCGACGATTGCCAGCCGGTAAGCGAAACAAGCGGTAAATCTGACCGACCGTATTCGCACAATTCGTCTAATACGTTCGACAACGTCACGCCAACTAGTTGGAAATTACTAGAGGTGTGCAGATAGTGAATTATTTTTTCGGATCGGATAGCTCAGATTCGGATCGGATCCGGATCGGATAGTTTGGGTTCGGATCGGATAGTTTTCGGATTCGGATACTCGCAATAAAAAAGTGATATCAGACTTACCTAGAATAAATTAGGAAAAAATCAATAAAATGTTATCAAAAATATTAAATGGTAAGCTTACATAAAAAATCATAAAATCTTCATAGGATGAACAACAAAACTAAAATTGTTACTTCACTGCATTTAAAATTAATAATAATAATAAGTTTATTCCATCAATAAATACAAATGTACAAAATAACAATTACCAGTAACAAATTTTAATATGGCGTAATTCACAAATTAAATCAACAGAAACCTTATAATTCGCCATTAAATGACATCAACTTTCTACTAATTCATCAATTCATTCTACTAATAATCAACTAATTCTCAATTTTATTTCACGATTCAATTATTTTATTTATTACAATGATAAAAACAAATCACCATTAACAAAGAATTAAGATTTGACAGACGCCGATAGATGTTTGATAGCAGCTGCTATCAAACAAAGGCCTGTGCGCAGGCGCAGAGTTGGAATATTTGGCAGATAAAATACCCCGATCGGCTGTGTAACAATATTGAAACCCGTGAAATTATGGTACCTCGTCGTAATCTAGTTAGTTATTCATCTTAAAATTATCTAAAAATGTAAAACTAATAACGCTTAAATTCATTTAACAAAGATAAAATGTAGATTGAAAACAAGTGGAAAATTTGTTGGTTATGTGAACACTGAACGACAAAATAGGCCAAATGTAAATTTGGCAACACTTAATCGTATTGCTCAAACCCGGAGTAGTTGAGAATGCGATAACTAAACAATTGAATAGTTGTAAACCCGAAGCCTTAGATAGTGAACTTTCTTGTACATTTAGACTTAAGCATGTTGATGAGAAAGATGTAAATAGTATTTTAAGTAGTCTGAAAAACTCTTTTGCTACTGGTTATGATGAACTTCCTGTGACACTCCTAAAAAAATCAAGCACTCTCTTATCTAAACCTTTAGCTCATATAATTAACTCTTCATTTATAACTGGGATATTTCCCGATAAATTAAAAATTTCTAAATTAATACCACTTCATAAGAATGGGGACCGAAGTGATGTAAATAATTACCGTCCAATAGCACTCCTTCCAGCAATATCTAAAGTTTTTGAGAAGGCAGTCTATAATCAATTAGTAGAGTATTTAGAAAAACACAATCTTTTAGAAAATTGCCAACACGGTTTCAGGCAAGGGCGGTCAGTTATAACGGCAGTTACAAATTTCACTGAATCAATAATTGACTCCTTGGATTGTAAAGAAAAAGTAATAGGTATTTTCATGGATTTAACCAAAGCATTTGATTCTCTGAATCACGAAATGCTTTTATCAACATTATTTGATCTTGGAATTCATAAAACAGCACTTAATTGGTTAAAAACATATTTACTTGATAGAAAACAATATGTAGAAGTAGTTTATTACAATAAACATAATATAAAAATTTTTCAACAATCTAAAATTAGAACAGTTAAACATGGAGTGCCCCAGGGTTCTATTCTTGGACCATTACTTTACATTTGTTACACAAGAAATTTACCAAAATTATCAACCAATAGCCAATTATGTCTCTATGCAGATGACACAAATCTTAAAATTTCAGGGTCTTCAGAATATGAATTAGAATCAAAGTCTCAATCTGACTTACATCTTTTGACAAAATATTTCAATGGTAGGCAGTTATTATTCAATCCGAGTAAGACAAAATTCATTACTTTTAGGACTAGGCAATCAAAAACATCATATGATCTTTCTATAAAAATTAATAAGCAAAATGTGTTTGAAGTAGACCACTTAACATTTTTAGGGTTAGAGATAGATAACAAACTTTCTTGGAATTTACACTCTGAGAAAGTTATATCCAAAATATCATCAGGGCTCTTCGCGTTATCACGACTAAAAAAGTTTTTTGACATTGATTCTTTAAAAGCAGTTTATTTTGCGTATATTCATTCTACTATTTCTTTTGGAATATCACTCTATGGGGCAACATCAATTAAAAACCTAGATGCAATTTTAAAATTACAAAAGAAGGCAATAAGAATAATCCTGAATCTAAAACCGCGAACCTCGGTAAAAGAACATTTCTCAACGATGAAAATAATGACTGTCTATGGGGTATATATTTTTGAAACAATTTTATCATTACAAAATAAATTAAATGATCTAGTTTTAGTAGGGGACAATCACTATTACAACACTAGAACCAGGGGGGAAATTGCTCTAAATTTTCATAGGTTGGATTTATATACTAAAAAACCAACATATGCAGGTTCAAAATTTTTTAACAAAATCCCAGACGAAATTAAGTCCTCTGAGAGTCAATCCATATTTAAAAAAAAATTAAAGATCTTTCTCATCAACAAAGCATTGTATTCCTTTGATGAGCTCTAAGATGATTACAAATACCATATTTCATTCCATACACATACAAATGCTATCAACGTTATTTAGTTTTAAACAATTTTGTATAATTAGAATAATAATAATTTTTGTATAATTTTGAAATTAGTATAATTTTTGTCAATTAGAATAGTTTTAACAGTGACACCATTCCTGTATATTGTATATGCTGAAGAATAAAGATGTTTTGAATTGAATTGAATTGAGTGTGACCGCGCGCCATTGCAAAAGTTATAGTATTTTAATTTATTTAGAGGAGAAAGTATACTGATACCATTTATTTTGTGTACTTAAGTATAATACATCTACATTATTGAAGTTTTTTTCTTGAAACGAATATGTATGGAAATAAACAAAATACTGTACAACTGAACTAGTACTAATAAAATAACGGTTACACTCTAACTGTAAAAAACCATTTACAGTAATCATTTTATTTTAGATCAAATAGCGCTAACCTTTTTTGATAAAGGTTTTGTGTCAGCCAAGTCCTTTATTCGTTTAAGCAGCAAGAGCTAACCTTGATTACAGTCAGGCTGTGTTTTGTGTCAAGACAACACTGTTTCCAACGCTGTAATAGCTTCAGAATGCGAGGGACTGAGTTGTTGATCTACTATATAACTAATAATAATAATAATATCTTTATTGTAGTTGACAATATAAATTGCATTACAAAAGTCATTTCATTAAGATTATATATAATATTTGTATAAATTAAAAACAAAACAAGGTTTGACACCAAAACAAGGTTTGACACCAGTGCTGAAATTTAATTTGCGGAAATCCCTAAAATTTAGTTTTCCCAGCGGTTCATCGTGAATTCATCAACAGAGTACACAACTTTAGACACCAAGAGGCGATTCAAACGAGCTTTGAATTTAATTTGGTTGCCAGACTGCTTTATGCCTTCAGGAAGCTTATTAAGGAATTTGATCCCTAGCTGAGATGGCAATTGCTCAAAAGCTACAGTTCTGTGTTGCTGGGATCGATAAGTATCCCTTCCTCTCGTTTCATACTGATGAATTTGGTTGCCTTGGACGAGGGGACATCTATATTTACATTAGGTGGTTACCTCCATAATATAGAGACTGGGTACTGTAAGCAAACCAAGCTCCCTGAAGGCGTTCCTACAAGATGATTCTCTGGCCTGCAATTTTGAAATTATTCTGACTGCTTTTTTTTTGCAGTCTAAAAACCCTTTCCTGTCTAAATTTTGCACAACTACCCCAAAGTCTTATTCCATAGGAAATGTGAGGGTAGATTAGGCCAAAATAGGCCAAGTACTTCTTTGGAACAGAATTTTGAAAGGTTACGTAATGTGAAAATTCCAGATGTAACCTTGGTGCAGATGTTATCAATGTGATCCTCCCAAGTCAGCCCTTTATGGAGGTGCATTCCTAGGAATTTCACGGAATCAGAGTCCTATAAGAGGTCATCGTCCACCATTACTGCAGGTGGCAGGTCCAGCTCCTGACGCCGTAAGCAGAATGAAATAACGTTTGATTTGGAATTGTTAGTTTTCAAATCGATCTCGGAAAATTTCTGAATGCAAGAGTTGACGTTAATAATAAAAAAATATTATCTCTAAGTCTTCTTTTGTTTGAGCGCTAAGACATATGGTGGTGTCATCTGCATATTGGATGATTTTTCCATCCTGAATTGATAAATTTATGTCGTTTACGTACAGCAAAAAAAGAATAGGTCCCAAAATTGGTCCCTGAGGGACTCTTTGGGCCAGCTTGACTCTTTGAGAGAGTGAATTTTCTATTTTGACACTTCTGTTGGAATCTGTTGGATAAGTAGGATTCAATCCACTTGTGTGGCAATCCTCGTATGCCGTACGTCTCTAACTGGAGCAACAGTGTCTCATGATGCACACAGTCAAAAGCTTTCGAAAGGTCAAGAAATATGCTGAGCACATGTTCTCGCCTCTCAAGGCCATCGACAACCAATTCTATGAGGTTTGTGATTGCATCGATTGTGGAGTAATTTTTCCTAAAACCAAACTGATCTGAGGTGAGAATTTTGAAGCGCTCAAGGTACATCATAAGCCTTTCGAGGAACAGCTTTTCGAATACCTTACTAAAAACAGGCAAAATTGAAATTGGCCGATAGTTGCTGGATAAAAGAGGGTTGTTCTTTTTGAACAGTGGAATTACTTTGGCCCATTTCAGTTTGGAAGAAAAAACTCCAGTTTGAAAGGAAAAATTTATTATTGTTGTGAGTGGTTGCAAAATGTGCCTAAATCAACGTTTGATCAACCAAACGCTGCTGCTTTCATTATCTATCGCTCTATGTCACTCACTCATTCCCCACCACGCACCAGCAGTTTCTCCTACAAAATTTAAAACAACAGTTGTTTCAGTGCTAATTCAATATACATATTTCAAAACCCTATGGAGTGGTTTAGATTTTCAACATTCAGATTTTCGACACTCTTGTACATAAATAGTATATGACCCTAAACATAAACAACAAAAATTTAATTTGTATTCATTTACTTCTTCATAAAAACTGAACATAAATATTTATTTATCTATTTATATACTTATATTTACATTTATAGGGTTATAAAAGGCATTAAAACTAAAGATGGATTTATTTTTTATAAGCTTGGAGATGGAAGAGGAGAGGCACTACAATGAAATAGCTTCGGTGCGTTCTAGAGCAGTTTCCAGTCCTATCCCTTACAACCCTTCACCCAGTGTATCTAGGCCTCTCAGCCCTGGAGGTAGGTTTTGGTTGATGTGTTATGTTTGTAAATTATTGTGTCTTACATTGTTTATTTAAATGGGGCTCTATAGTGTTGTGGTTTTTAACTCTACTCATCACTATAACAAAGGCAACTGATGTAAATAAACTAATAAGTTAAGTGTTGGCATTAACTATAACGTGGGCTTTCATTTCCTCTGTCAGTTTTTTCTTCCAGTTTCGATCAGTAATGGTTAGATTAGAGGTTTTATCTATTTAAGTGATGTGCAAATGAATAATGAACATTTACTGCTTTGCAACATGTTTAAAGTGTCGGAAAAAGTGAGTGAAATTTGTGAAAAATACAGGAATTTAGGAAAGCCCATTCGCTGGACACCCTGAACCACTAACCACAAAAACAAAACAGGTGTCCACTTCAATCTCAATCAAGCCTAAAAATGCTGTCAACTTTCACCCAAGCCAGCCACTTTTTATTTAAGGTGGGCTCCCCTCTACTATACCATAGATTTGCAAGCCAAATTAGAATTGCTCATGGTCGGGATTCAAACCGTAGCACTTCCGAATGGCTTGAACATTACACTCGTCAGTGTAGCACTCAAACCAGTTCAGCGAACGTGCATAGTCGTAGAATTTCTACTGTGATTAGTTATTCTGGTTACTGGAAGTAGACTTGGCTGGCTCCAAAAATTAGCAGCATGTCCTTGAGTTGGTCGCTGTGTGTGTTTGTAGTTGATTAACTACAAACACACACAACGATGGATGATATTAATATAAACCGATTGGTTTATGTTAACATCACCCATTAAAATAAAGTTTTTAGTTTCACCTTGGAATGAGGAAAGTATGTCTGAAACAGCATAAATGGTTAACTTGGCTTTTCCCCCTGGTGGCCGATAAATCCCCAGGACGCACAGGTTTTTTTTTGATAGTTATTTTTCTCTTATGTCTTAAGTTTTGAAGTTTATATATTAAATATTGATAATCAACCTTTGGACCAGAGGGATTATACTGTATTTCCAATTCCACACTAGCAAAGAGTAATAAAGTACTAATTACTGGTGCATTAGACTATCTTAGTCCTGTAATTTAATGAGGTTTAAAAAATTCTTCCTAGAAAAATAACATAACTAAAGCCCCTGATAAACCCCTTTGGTCTAATTTTCATGGTGCAACATACTGTAGATTATGATAGTGACTAATAAGCCTGAACATAATTATAGCCTCATTTTAAAATCCGGGTTAAGTGCCAAATTTCAAAGAAACAATTTTAATCACAAAATTTGGGCTATATGACGACCACGTGCAACAACAGGTCTGTGATGTATTTCTTGTGGTAGTAATTATAGCAGTCGCCACCAGCTGGTACTGTTTATTTTGTTTCTTTCCCATAACTTTCATTTTGGTACTTAGGCTGGCTTTTATAATGAGGCAAATTTAGCAATCTTAAGTGCAGTCATTAGGGATTGATGAAATGGGATATTTTTAATGTTCGAGTCCTCTGATTGCAGCTGGACTATCAGCCTTAGGGGCTCCCGTGCCCACCACCCGAGACAGCCTGGGAGGAGTTGTACCCTCCGTTGTGCCCCGGTGTTACGCCTGTGGGCTGGGAACGTCACATCCTGTGCCCCCAATTGGCCACTCTTCGCCCCCAGCACCACCTCATGGGGTCAGTTCACATATATAGTCCACATGTTCTATCAAACTCATATTTGATCCTTACAAATTACCTAGATTGTTTGCCTTTCTAAAATCTCCTACAACAGTCTGTAACCCAATTTTATCAATGCTCAAACAAATTACAGTAGTATCTCGTTAATCCAGCCCTGCATTGGTATTAGAAAGGCCAGTTCACCAAAAGTGCTGGATCGGCAGAGGTGAATTAGAGCTAATTGAAAAAAATATGATTTAACCTTTTTAAGACCAACTTCCGATATATCGGAAGTCAGTTTTTTGACGTTCCCGGCGAAACCAGCATAATCGGAAGTCAACTCTTAAAACTCTTTATTTGTTGATTTATCACGTCAAAATCAAATATTACACGTCAAAACGTTTTCGCTAGTAACCAATTAATCAAAAACAATCACTGATTATAAAAAAAAAATCCAGCTAGTGGCGATAACTTTGTCTTTGCTTTTGCCGGACGCTAGCTCTAACAGCTGGGAGCTGCCAGTGTCTGTTTCGTGTTGCTAGTTGCCATGGTAGTTCTGTTGATTGTTGTCATAACCTTCCGCCATTTATTGAATTGTGAGTTTATTTGATATTTTCATAATTAATTCAAGAGATAATATACCTTCAAGTGAAGTACTGTAGATAGGCTCTTATTGTGTTCGGACGACAGTGATGTAGATGATATATGTTGCGTAGTATATAAACGAATATAACTCAGTTATTTGATTTCTTTTCCTAAGTCTATATTTTTATTTTGTTTATTATAAAATTCTGACTGACAAAAACATTCTCTTGTGCCCTCCTTATTTTTTAATATAATGTACAAATTCAAAGTAAATTTTTTTTAATTTTTTCAAATATGTTATTAAAAAATACCTGTAATGCATGTTTTTTTAAATTTGTCAACAAGTTATTATAGAGGAAGTATTATGTTTTCTAACAACTCTTTGTTAATAGCTTTGTGACTATTGGTTTGTAAATTGCAAAGGTTTTTGTAAACCTTTACAAAAAGACTCAAAATAGCCTAGTATTTCTAAATTAGGCTCAAATTAATGACCGGTCTTAAAAAGGTTAAGTAATTGTCTCTAACAATTATGTAAAATAATTCAGTTAAATTTTCAGTGCAAAAAATGAATAATTACAAAGTAATATAAAATTAGCAATTGATCTTTAAAATACAACAGAAGTTGATGAGAAATTGTCAAAACAATGAGCAGGTATAATAACCTTGAGAAAAGTGCACTAAAATATGCACCAGAAGTCAAGAAAACCGAACACGATGAAGGGTGAAAGGATACCTTAAATGGTGTTTATCAAACTGGAGTAGTTGGGGAATTTTACCCAATATTTATAGGCCAAGGAATTTTGTAAAGTCAGGGAATATCCTAACACTCCTTTCACACAGCACCGTTTTGCCCGTATGGCGGACATTCTAATAGTGGTACATTGGATTGCATAAGACCTTCAATAGTGACATGGCAACGGTTCTTCATGGCACTATTGGAATATCCGCCGTACAGCTGTTTTGCCATACGGGCTAAACTGTGCTGTGTGAAAGAGATGCAAGGTTCAATAAAATGCTTGTGTTGGGCTAGCAAAAAAAAATACTTGAAAATTTTTATACTTATTGTGCTTTTTGCTTTTGTTCATAAAAAAATCATTTAGATAATTTTTTTTGTATTTTTTTAATCAGGGGTATTTAAAAAATGCGTAAGAACCGATGTGGTGCTTTATGTCACTAACCTCGACTTTTATCAAATACTGGTATGCAAAACCTTTGATTTTGGTAGACACCATGTTAGAGCTACACTATTCTCAGACCTTATGCTGACAATGTTCTGGGAATAACAGAAATAACATATCATTGTTTTAGGGATTTATCTTTTTTGGTGCTGATAGTTTGAAAAAAAATAAATGGTATCAGTGTCAGTGTACTATCTATTAATTATAGAGGCTGTACTGTAAGCATGGATCAAACGGTTATAGTAAGGAGAAAGGAAATAAATTATAGTACTAACAACTATAAATCTAACCAAAGCACATATGTTTCGTTGTTGCCAGGTTCACCACCTGAGGCCGGGTCAGCGACCATCAGACCGGTTCATCAAGCCAGCTATTCCCCCCTCCCCCTACTCTGTGCCCTCACCTCAGGCGCCCACTTCCCCTTCCCCTGCAAGCCCAATGGATACCTCCAAGTCCTAGTCTGCAGCTGATAATGTATTTGGCCAACTTATCGACTCGTTTTTAATGTGATAGATTTTTGTGTGCAAGAATTTTCTGGGATATCACCTTTAATAGGCAATTGAGTTGTTTGTATTCTTAATCGATCGCTATAACATGTATTGGACGTAAAAAATGTTCGATCTCATTGAAGGTTATTTTGAAGGTTACAGCACCACGTTCTGTCAAATTGTGCTTGCACACCTTAACTACTGAATGTTATTAATGTGACATAGACGGATATATGTGTTGTTTCTCAAGATATTTAAGTACTGCAAGATTTGTTAAAGTTTTTATGCAGTGGTGAGATTAATCAGCATTATGAACCGAGTGTTGGATTCATTTTACATCACAGGAGTATTATAGGTTGGTTTTTTCTAATTATCCATACTACAGTTATTAATCTTGAAAACACGCTTTTTTACAGCTTTAGGATGTATAGTCAATGCTTCTCATATTCCATAAGCTTGTTTATAATTATTGTAAATGTAAATATGTTTACTTTGATACACTGATTATTTGACTTATTAACCATATTTTTAGGTTAAGGTAGTTAAAATAGATTAATTGTGGGCAATAGGTTTGGAGGTAGTGCACATGATTGTTGATTTTAATGTAAAATATGACCTGTGATCGGTATGTGTGGGATTTATCATAAAGAGGAAAACCTTGTAAAATGTTACCGCTGCCTTAGCTAAGGTTTTGAATATTTTCTTAATTATTCTGAGAAGAAATAAGTTTATAGACAGTGACTAAACCAGATTAACATGGTATTAACTTGATTGATTGAATAACTTGTATACACTTGATTATTTTTAGGAATTGTAAGTATTGCTAGGTTATTTCTCAAATTACGTTGTTTTTAGTTTCTATCAAAAACAAGGATAGGCGATTCTCTTCAGCTCCTCTTTTTTAAATTAATGGCAATTTGTATAATATAATGATACCGATAGAAAAATACCTTCCGGTTTGAATTTATCGTTACATTAAAAGCAATAAAGGATAATACGCAGTTAAACATTTTACTTGGTTTTTTATTTTTGTATGGTAATAATGAAGCAGTAAATAGTTTGTGTGATCATGAAAACTCTTTATTTTTTTATAAGCGAATGTTAGAAAGCTAGGCAAACATCAGCAAATAGGTGCCTTGAGGCAGGATAGTTTTCCTTAATAATTCTTATGTTCATGTCAGTTGAAAATTAAGTGTAATCATTTTGTTATCAGAATATAAAATAATATCTTGGCATGGTCCTACTCTTTCACTTGGCCAGTTTTCTCATTTCAAACTTTGTTTGCTATTTGAAACATAGGAATTGTTAACAGCTTGACTGTTTTATTTTAGCTTTAGACATTGAAAACTTTTGTTTTGTTGAAGTTTTTGTTGATATTTAGGAGTTGTTACTGGATTTAATCTTTTCCCTATTTCTTTTTATATATTACAAATATTAAGTCTGAAATGTGTTTTATGTATAAACCTTAATTCAGTAGCTGTCTTGCCGATAGTATTTTGAACTATGATATATTCATTGAATAGTATTGCTAAACTGATATATTTTCTTCTTTTAAAAGTAGATTATTTATATAAAAAATCATTCTATTTCTATTAAAATCGTCAAAAACAGTTTTCCTTCAAAATATTTACAATATTTCTTTCATTCACCTTCTTTTTTAAAAAGAATATTATATTTACTAACATTTATGTATTTTATTTTATTGACATACAAAATCATGTTCAAAATGGTTTCGGTATTGGGGAACCTGCATGGTGAAACCAAGACTTATCAGTCTATATATGCTAAAAAATCATAGTTTATGTGTTTATGATCGCAGCTTACGTGCATACTCTTTTTTCTATGTTAATAATAATAAATAATTTATTGTATTCAACATAATCATCAGGTTATAGACGAAAGTCAAGGAGTATCTTAAATGATGATACAAATCATCCAATAAGTACAAAACAAAACAATAAATAACTGTATAGTGTTACAAATTCTATATTACAATAATGTAAGTATAACTTATTGAGTTCCCTGCCTCGAACTTCAAAAACAATGTTATTAGTGTTGTAATTTAATAATTCAGAAATGGTGTAGTAAGGAATTTGAGTCAGCCAGCTATAAAATCTGGTTTTGAATACATTCAATGAAAGACATAGAGTTGAAGCAGGCAACTTGTTATATAGTTTCGTGCCTAAAATTATGTGACTATTTAGAGTTTTTGATATTCTGCAGTAGGCAATATTGATTTTTAGCTGATTTCTTGTGGAATATGAATGAATGTTTTCTCTAAGCCTGAAACTATCGATAATTTTGAAAATTGAAAATATAAATAATTAAGTCAAAAATGTAAAGATTAAAAACTGTTAAGGTTTTAAGAAGGTCACGAAATAAGGGTCTGCAATGTAAATCTCTTGGAGAATTTGTCAAAATTTGAATTTTTTAAAATTATAAATATCTTTTGTTCTATTTGAGTGACCATAAAAAATTAAACCATATCTTATAACTGACTGGAAAAAAGGCAGAATAGGAGAAAATTACATACTTAAATGACACAATGACTTGTGATATCTTTTTAGTCACCATATCATTATGTGGTGCCCAACCGAGCTTATGATCCAACAGTCCAACAATACTCCCAAATACTTTGCAGGTTTAGTATCAGGTGCTTTCTCAGAGACATTTTTTTAAGAGAAAATTACTGTATTAATTTTTCCACTGTTCGAAAGAAAATTACTAGCACTACTTCTTTCACTGTATCTTCATGTCTCAGTTCAAGTATAGAATGATATTTATATTTTTATTGCGCACATTTTCCATCACAATTTAATGTAAAACAAAGTTTCACAACGTTTCGGAATCTGATCCCGCCCTCAGGTGAACTAATATATAAAACATAGCACAATTAACGTATAATCTGGACCAAACCAGTATAAAGCTGAAAACATAAAAGTTTAAAGCAGTAAAAAAAAACTTACAAACAAACCATTCACTAAACAAACATTACACACATAAGAAACCAAACTCGTCACGGAGACTCAAAGACAACTGAAAGGAGTGGGTGTGTCCCACCGGAACCGGAAACAAAATGGCCGCCGCAAAAACCTGAAGTCAAGGTGAAATATGTCTAACAGATTTATTTATTATTATTATTTTTAGTTAAAATGCAAATCCTTCCTAATATACATGAACAATTTCAGTACAAAGTTAACTTTACAGAGCAAAAAACACATTATTTTTACAATTTTATATTTAAAACAAAAATCTAATGCTCTACGAGCTTTACTACGAGTTAGGACAGCATAAGAATTTTGTTTAGGATTTATATAGTTAAAATAGACAATTCTTTATTCCGTTAGGCAAAATGCATTGCAATAGGACATGTCAATTACATAAATTGTGTGAAATAATACGTAAGATCACAAGTGTACTAACTTAAAAATACAACACATTTAAAATTACTGTTGTCAAAGAATAAGCATTAAAAAGTTGTACAATCTAAAAAGTTTTTGGTAGAGTAAAAGGCATGGTTTTTAAGGAGTACAGTAGAACCTCGATTAACCGACACCCTCGGGACCGTGACCATGACGGATAACAGAAATAGTAATAGCGCCGATACAACTTAGAACCTACACAGTGTTTGGCGTGGCAACATCGAAATTCGCTGCCTTGCATTTTATAACGGCGCCATTGTAAGTCCTAATTAATTTTCATGATTACTGCGCAGTACTTAATGTGAATTTATTTTAAATAAAAAAAAAACTACGTCAGTTCAAGTGAAAAATACTTTATTAAAATATTTTATAAAGAAAACAATGAAATATCAACTGTACATGTACGTACTTTTACTCTCAAAATGTATGTTACCGGTATTTAGTTTTTAAAATAATCTGTCATTTACTTTTGTTTCTTTCCCCGTCGAGCTTTTCAGGTGGTCATGTTTCTAATTTTTCTGAGATGAAGCACCAGCGTTTAATAATTTATTACACGTTTAACTACACGTTTCCGTTTCTCAGCCATAACAGAAGAGCATTTACACACTACGTATCAACAATAAACGGTAAAGCATGTAAAACACTAGTAGGCAGTGCACTCGAAATCGGCTATAACTTCAGTTCACTGTAGCCAAGCACCATATGAAAGAGTAGCAGTAGAATGCAGAAGACAGTGTAAGGGCTTAACCAGCTGGGTCACTACCCTTGCCGCCAATGATTCACGCACATTGCAGGTGTACAGTTCAGTTGTCACTACTCATCATAGAGCCTCAACATATGATCCGGCTTGGCGCTGACGCGGGAACATAACTTTTTTGCGCGGGGTGGCGGTTAATAGAGACTGACGGTTAATCGAGTTTCTACTCTATGGAGATGGCTGACTCGAACTTAACAAGGTTTAAATTTCTTATTTCTAGTGGTAACTTATTGTACAATTTAAATCACAGGTACATATGACAATCCAAGGTTTTACTTAACCTAATATAGTTGACCAGTTAATATAATGGAGTTGACCAGTTACTTCTATTTCTAGTTAAGTGTACATGACAGGCTGATTGTGATGAAAATGAGTTGAGTTGATGTTTCACTTTACATGAAGGAGGTTACAAAAATATACAGTGAAGGCACAGTCATAATATTAAGTTTTATAAAACTAGTTTTACAAGAATCCCTAGAAGTAAGGTTAGCCAGGACTCCGATGGCTTTTGCCATATAAAAACTTTTGTTACGTGGGGCACATTTCTTCAGAGTCGGATACCATACCAAATAAGTGAGTGAAAAAAACCATAATATGTGATAATCAAGGTATCCAGGCTGACAGACAATTTAAGTTTACGTAGTAGAAAAACTACATGAGACAGTTTTTTACACAAGTTAACAATATGTGGTTCCCAGCTTAACCTTGAGTCCAATGTGAAACCCAGCAGTTTTACATTACTACTTACATGATCAGGTACCTCTTTGTTAGAGAAACCGAAGGGATCAGTTCCGTTTTTTTCTTCATTTACAGATAAGTTATTGGGTTTGAACCAAGATTTGGCACAGACAAGAGCCTGAGACAAGTTCAGCTTTACATTGTCAATATCTGGATCAGAAAAAATTAAGGTTGTGTCGTCTGCATAAAATACTGAAAAGATTGGAATATATTACAATACAAGTCATTTACATAAATAAGATACAAAAAAGGTCCAAGAACGGAACCTTGTGGTACACCAGTTGAAACATCTAGAAAAGTGGAATATTTGTTATCAACAACAACTTACGGTAACGATTCCACAAGTATGATATGATCAGATTTATAACACCATAAAAAGCTAAATTATCATATAATATTTCAAATGTGATACAATCAAAAGCCTTAGAGAGGTCAATTATGTTGGCGGCTACAACATGTTTATTTTCAAAGCTATTTACAATATAGTTAACTAGAGCTTCCAAAGCAAGAACTATGTTGTGATTAGGACGAAACCCATACTGATGTTTACAAAGCAGATTGTTTACATTAATAAAGTTGTGAAAACAGACATGATTCAATTATCTTACCTAAAATTGGTACAATTGCAATAGGACGGTAGCATTCAGGTTTTGTACTATCTCATTTTTTGTAAATTAGTATTACATTGGTAATTTTTAAACAGTCTGGAAAAATACCTTGAGAAAGAACCAATTGAGAAGGTCAAAGCATTAATAATAGCATCATCAGTAGATTTATTTGCTAAGTTGGATAGGCCAAAAACATCTTCACTTTTTGAATTACTTAAGTTTGAAAGAACTTTGGAGACAGTCTTGTTGTCAACAGGTTTCCATCTGAAGAAAGAATCAGGTAAAGGCTTGTCAAAGTTTTCAAGCAGATTGCAGTGGTTAATGTCTCTTATGTCTGGACCAGAGATCACCCGAGCAGCTCCCACCGTGGTTGAAACATTGACAAAGTAATTATTTAAATTATCAGGGGCAATAGGTATTTCTTTTTTGGTTTTGGCAAATCCAGTTTCACTTCTGATGATTTTCCAGGCCATTTTACACTTGTTATTGGCACTCGATATAAGATTATCATTGGCAGCTATTTTGGCATTACTAATTTCATTGTTATAATTTGTTCTAAATTCAGTATAACTATATTTACTTTCCATGTTGTTAGTATGTTTCCAATTGTCATACATTGCAAGTAAAAACCTCCGCATCAGATGTAGTTGTGGTGTAAACCATTTAATAGATACTGTACCACGACTAGGTTTAGTACTGGCTTTGTTGAGTAAAACATTTATCAAAGGGCACATATCATTGAAACAGGAGGACAACAAATTTACAAAGAACAGAAAGGCAATATTTACATCCGTTAGTTTATACAAGCTAGACCAGTCATATTGAGATAAACAGTTAACAAAGTTTCCTAGCCTATCACCCCTGAGCAGGCGAACAGTTTTTTTTTGTATTTGGACTTGAGAATTAGTTTTACAATTGTTTAAGTCACTGTAGTTAACCTTGATCCAAACACCTGCGTGATCCGAGATGATGTCCTCGCCTAGTAGCGAAACTTCAATGAGTTCTGAAGTTAAGTTAGTGTAAATGTTGTCAAGGCAAGCCTTGAAACGTGTTGGACTTAGGTCGGTTTGATAGAGGTCAAAGGATCTCAATAAATTTAAAAGCTCAGAGGTTTACATTTAAGTCACCAGCCAGAAACCAGCACTCAACAGAGCTGATATGTTTATTAGTGACATGGAGCAGAAGTTGTTCAATGTTTTCAATAAAAACTTCTGGTTCACATCAGGTGTACGGTAGACACATAGAACTACCATGTTAAAATTGGAGAGTCTAATTGCAGCTGAATACATGTCTGTAAACACGATAACTCTCGTAAAAATGGTCCGATCAAGACCAAATTTGGTATAGATGTGTATTCCTGTATTTGCTCGGACGAGTTCGTAAACCAGACATATCGGTCAATCAGAAAGGGTAGTTTGGGGGGTTTTGTACTGAAAAATTGGGTTTTTGCGTTTTTCATATGTATTTTAAAGTTTTTAAATTTTATCTACAGCCATTAAAAAATTTAAAAAAAATTAAAAACTACACAATTTAGTTCCTTAAAGTTTTTCTCTATCTCCAACGGTTACTGAGATATTAAAAAATCTAAACACAGTACGTTGTATTTTGAGGCTCCAATGTTAATCTTATGGAGGATAAGGAAAAATTAATATTTCACTTATCAATCAATATTTTTGGATAAAACTCGATATTTAGGTAGCTTCACGTGGTTGAGATCCATCCATTTATGCTTAAAAATCATAGTTGATCTATTTATCATGGGAGCTAACCTGCATACTCTTTTCCCATGTTAATCATATAGGGAATAGGAAAACTCCTTTATTTAAGGACAGATGTTAATGAAACATGGTATAAATGGTCAAAAATAAAAATTGTTTATGCTAGAAATTCCTACTTTCAGTGTTCCTTACAGCAGCTAACCTGCATACTCTTGTCCCTTGTTAATCATATGGAAAATAGGAAAACTCCTTTATTTATGGACAGATGATGATGAAACCTGGTATAATTGGTCAAAAATAAAAATTGTTTATGCTAGAAATTCCTACTTTCAGTGTTCCTTACAGCAGCTAACCTGCATACTCTTTTCCCATGTTAATCGTATGGAAAATAGGAAAACTCCTTTAATTATAGACAGATGTTGATGAAAATTTGTACAAATTGTCAAAATAAAAACACATACCATACACATTGCCATACCTTGCCCTGCGCCCCCCGCAAGCTTGCGCCCTAGGCCATGGCCTAGGTTGGCCTTATGGGTGATCCGAGCCTGCTTATTACTGCAAACCTGTTATCAGAGCAAGTTCTGAAACAATTGACTCCAAACAGCTGGGATGAACTAGCTGTCAAGCATGCTAGAACAGAAAACTTCAGTACATGATAACTCCTTGTAGAGTGCTTATCACAAAAATAGTTCATATACCATCACTTGATTTATTCGTTTTATAAATTATCATTTGAACCACTGACTGCACTATTGAACCTTGAGAAATTTTAATTTTAATATAAAATCTCCTGTCAATAAAGCCAAATTTAGAGGAACCAAGAACTTATTAGTGTGTGATTTTTGCGAATCAAATGTAAGTACAGTTTAATTTCAAACTATTAGAATTTATTATAGTGTAATTTTGACAACATTTGTGTTCATAGTATGAAAAAAATACACCAGTTTGCTCTAAAGTCACTAATAGCAGTGAGTATATAGGGTTCCCATAGAGGAGACATGCTTAGGACCAAGGCGTTCAAATAACTCTGGCGGGAAGATAGGTGAAATAAGCATTGGGACTGTCGTCGGTAACCTCAATTCAGTGCTGCGCTCAAGCGGCGAAGCGAAAACATGTAGTTGCCGTTCCGTTCTAACTGCTCATTCCCGACTGAATTGACTGTCGCTTACGATCAAATCGCAATCTTGAGATGCGCTGCTTTCTTGATTGTTTTCAAGTAACCATAAAAGAATAAGGATATTTATGATCGTCTAATAGATAATATGCGATTAATATGTTGGTAAATAAATTCATTAAATCTTTCAAAGAGCAATGGCATTAAGCAAAAACATATGTGTTCAAAGAACGTTATGTACAATAAATATCTTTGTGCCACTGGTTTTCGAGAATGTCCTCCTAGAACTAATCAGAATAAAAAATACCTGAAATTTTGTAAATTATTAAAATAATTATTGCTAAACAATTAAATAATTTTAGATTATGATGAAGATGTAAATTTAATTTATTTAATAATGTAATTTGATTAATTTAAAGCCTTCAAAATTTGTTGTATTTGAATTTTATCTTTATATTTTCTTGGATTTGATTGTTAAAAAGAAAATGTATTTGTATAGTTGCATTAGATAAGCAAGGGTTTTAACATTCCCCTCAATAAATTAATCAATCAATCTCTGTCGCTTAATGTGTTCCTGCCTTCCAACCACCCTCTTCCCGACCTCTAAAAACGCGTAAACAACAAGAGTTGCTACATGTAAGTTGTTATGGCACCTGTTCTATTTTCCAATTACAAATCTATACGTCATTGAGTTGTCAAAAGTATGGTGGAACTTATTTATTAGCTTTGTGGTTACGAATATGTATGCACATAGCCAAAAAAGAAAGCGATAGGTTTAAAGCTCACTACAGAAGACAAACTACTGTATCGGTTAGCTCGTATGGTAAAAGCTGGTATTGAATTTATTGTTGAATTTAAGTAGACACATGGCTGTATTCAATTATATTTGATTATTACAAATTAACATGCAAAGCAACGCTGAACCAGTAAATATTAACAATACCACTGACATTATGTTACTGTTTATTTTTTATGTTAATGTTATGTTTAATTGTAAAATGTCATTATCACATTACACTTCGTAGTGCATTTTTAAACGAGGGACCAAGCCAGTACGGCTTGGGTATCAAAGGCGGGCTGCTATGGGCTTCGCACGGGCGCTGAAATAACTGTTAGACTATGACAACTGAGACAACATCTTGTTTTCCATGCCACCTGCTACCCTTCTCACCTCCACTCCCTTTTAGCACCCCCCTCCTTCTCCCGTCCCGCTTCCGAATCGACGTCGAATGGTTCCTGATTGCTGATATTACAACCAGTGTCTAGAGAGCCGTCACATCGTGTTGACATCTTTTAGCGAATTTCCCATAGGGAAGAAGCTATTACCGTAGGTCTCATGGCAAGAGTTAAGCCCGAGACCATGTTATTTTTTCTTCTTTAGTTGCCTAGAGACCAAAAACAATAGCCGTTAAAATTTATATATATATATAAATATATATGTATATATTATATATGTATATATTATATATATGTGTCTGTGAACACGATAACTCTCGTAAAAATGGTCTGATCGAGACCAAATTCGGTAGAGACGTGTATTCCTACAAATGCTTGGACGAGTTTGTAAACCAGACATATCGGTCAATGGGAACGGGTAGTTTGGGGGGGTTTTGTACCCCAAAATGGGGTTTTTTGAGTTTTTCACATGTAATTTTTATAAACTTCTAATTTTATATTCCACCATTGGAATCAGCTTAAAAAACTACACAATTAAGTTCCTTAAAGTTTTTCTCTATCTTCAACGGTTACCGAGATATAAAAAAATCTAAACACAGTACGTTGTATTTTGAGGCTCCTATGTTAATCTTGTGGAGGATTAGGAAAAATTAATTTTTCACTTATTATCTAATATTTTTGGATGAAACTTGATATTTAGCTTCATGTGGTTGAGATCCATACATTTGTGCTAAAAAATCATAGTATATGTGTTTATCATGGCAGCAAACCTGCATAGTCTTTTCCCATGTTAATCATATGGAGATTAGGCAAACTCCTTTATTTATGGACAGATGTTGATGAAAGTTGGTATAAATGTTAAAAATAAAATTTTTGATGGTATAAATGGTTACTTTCAGTGTTCCTCACAGCAGCAAACCTACTCACTCTTTCCCATTTTAATCTTATGGAGAATAGGCAAATAATTCTCATGTTTATCGACAGATTTTGACCAAACTTGTCATATATTATTATTATTATATTTTTTTTTAATTGGAAATTCGCTGAGTACGCAG
The DNA here is from genome assembly GCA_023375725.1 of Nephotettix cincticeps. Lineage (NCBI taxonomy): Eukaryota > Metazoa > Arthropoda > Insecta > Hemiptera > Cicadellidae > Nephotettix > Nephotettix cincticeps. Next base: position 104,682,697 of record CM041791.1, read on the forward strand.
GTCTGCTGCGACGGGGGTTATTTATGATGTGTTAGTTGTGTGCGGACCTTTCCCGATTTTACTTTAACCTCAGTGATAATTTCTATAGAATTTACCGTGATTTAGCTTTAATGAACTCCGTATTGAACAACGTGTGTTATTTTTATTTAAATTAGATTAGAAATCAGTTAATAAACTATGTCTTCGGGTTACAAACCAATAGGTGCCAAATGCTCCTTTACTTGGTGCAACGCCAACAAGCGGGACAATCCTGAAAGGATATTTATGGGTAACCCTTTATACTCACTGCTAATAGCTTAATACTGTATATTGAATAATTCCATAAAAAAATCTAACTTTTATTAAGACAATGAGAATCAACTGTAAACCACTAAGGTGTAGGGATACTATGATGTATAATCATATAGAAAATATTTATTTGTGGACAGCAGACATTGATGATACTTGGTATAAATAGTCAAAATAAAAATTGAATATGCTAGATATGTGTATTTTCAGTGTTCCTCACAGCAGAAAATCTGCATACTCTTTCCACTGTTAATCTTAAGGAGAATAAGCAAATAACTCTCATATTTATCAAAAGATATTAATAAAACCTGTAATAATTTTTATTATTATTATATTATTGATATGGAAATTCGCTGAGTATACAGGTCTGCTGCCACGGTGGTATTTAGTAATAACAATTGTTGTAATTAAAAAACAAGATTAACCAAGAGTATGTTTAATAAAATAAATCCAGCCATACCATGATTAGTAAACACATTTTATGTGATTTAGAAAATATCTTTACTTCACTATAACAGTTATAGTAAAAAATGTTATTTCTGGGCGAGGGAAGAGTTCATGAGGTTTTGCAAATCAGCTAGCCAACCCAACTCAGCAGCCAGGAGCTCAATCTGTTCAACAATATCACCAAGCATGGCCCCGTCATATGGTCGCACCCCGACTGATCCTACTTCATCTCTATTGATGAGGAGTCTTGGAACAGAGTGTTCTACCATATCTGCCAACCCAGCAAATGGATACACCTGAAACATTACAACAAAATTAGGGATCAATGCACGATTCCAAGCATTGATTGGCCCGCTAAAAAAGGGTACTAAGTTATGAATAATTATTTTATATATATATATATATATATATATATATATATATATATATTTCACTATTTAGTTCATCAAGTAGGGCTACTAATATAATTACCTTTAAATAAGTCAACCGAGTACCCTTAGTAAACATTTTAATTATTTCTTCTGAAGAAATTATTTATGAAGAAATAATTAAAATGTTTACTAAGGGTACTCGGTTGACTTATTTAAAGGTAAATATATATATATATATATATAAGTTTTATTAGACCTGTTATTTATTAGAACTGAAGGTTCAGCGGGTAATGAAAGTGTTCTACACACCCTATTATTGACGCCTGTATCTCAGTAGCTGAGGGTTATTCATTTGCTAAACATCACTCAGTGCTTGCTTCAGTTACTTTGATTGAAGATTTGAAAATTAAAAAATTGATTGAAAAATCTCAAAAATGTTACTTACTTACTTACTTGTTACTTGTGTATTCCGTCCGTAGTCCGGGCAGGCCAGGAGTTGGACAGGTCAAAAGGTACAGAGTACCAGTAAAACATTAACCTAACTATGCTACTTGTTAATAAAACTGTTGAGGTCATAAAAAACCTTTTCTAAGAGGAATTTTTAAGTTTCAATTTTGAATTTAGAGAAATCATCGATATTGCGCAAATTTTCTGGTAGTGCCTGGAAAAGTTTGAGGCCAAAGTATTTTGGCTTATGTTCACATAAAGTTAGTCTATGTTGTTCGGCATGGATGCCTTTTTTTCTTGTATTGTAATTATGGTTTATAAAATTGGGTTTTATATTTTGATTTTTTATATAGCAAACTGCCTCCAGGATGAAAAGACTAGGAACAGTCAAAAGGCCAAGCTGAATGAAATATTCTTTGCAGCTAGTTTGAGGTGGTAATCCTAAAATGATTCGAATGGCTTTTTTTTGCCAGACGAATATTTTAACTAAATTACCCTTGACAGATCCCCAGAGAACAATGGAATAAGATATATGTTGTTCGAACAGTCCATAGTAGACCAGCTTAGAAAGAGAGATGCTGCCGTAAGCTCTCATCCGTCTCAGGATAAAGAGCCCCTTAGCAAGTGATCCCTCCAACTTAGCAAGCTGGCCCGCCCATCCCAGCCCATCGTCCAATCTCACCCCCAAGAAGTCTGCAGAATTTGAAAATTCAGCTTCTTCCTCTCCTATTAATATTTTCGGAGACATATTATTTTTAGAATTTTGCCTTTGAGAAGTCTGCAAGATAAGAAGTCTGTGTTTATTTTAGGGCACGTTTCTAACTATATTTACTCCATGTTGCAAAGTAATTTAGTGAAAATTAAAAAAAAATTATTTTTTTGAGGTGTTTTGAGTTTCACCCTTACTCCTTAACAGCTCTCAAATAATGGCGTTTTAAAATTTCGTTACTCCTTTAACGATTTTATGTTTCTTTTCTTATTGTGAGGCCATGGATTGACCTGGGATTTCTGGGCAGGTTATAAACTACCCTTGTTACATTGTCGTCATTAGGTGTTCAGATAAGTGTTGGTTGAGATGCATTTGTTCAAGAGTGGTTGACAATATTGTTTAAACAAGTTTTGTGCTGGAATGTAGAGCGATGGCATGGCGGAGAAGAAGAGGAAACAAGTGTCAGTGTCAACGGAAGCAAAGTTTGGTGCCATAAAAAGACTTGAGTGTGATGGAAGGGTAAATAAAATAGCGTTTGACTTGAACATAGGTAGGAAAAAAGTTGGAAAAAAAAGAAACTGAAATTGAATTGTGGTGTTCAAAAACACAGTGTACTGAATTTGCTGTGGAACGAAAAAAATGAGAAGTGCAGAGTTTGAAAAAGTCGGAAAAACCCATTACCAATGGTTCGAAGGACGAAGGAGAGCCTGTAATTACAGCGAGCAATGGTTGGTTGTCAAGGCGGAAACAGCGACATGGAATCAAGATCTCAGTATCTGCAGAGAAAAACTATCAGCTGACCCTGACAATAAGAGTGACTTCAAGACCAAACTACACAAGTTTATTGTAAAAGAAGGACTGTCAGATGATCAAATCTACAATGAAGATGAGACAGGACTAAACTTTCAAATGCTTCCTACTTAAAGTTTAGCTCTGAAACTTTTTTTACAAAAATGGTTGGTATACCTAGATACAAATAATTTAGGTGATTTACTACAGTGATAATAACGGTAATGAGTTCAGCTCATAGTCCTGTTCAACCCAGTGAGGCCATTTTTTCAGACTTTATATACTGCTCTTATTTATTTTGCCATTTCATCTCGGTTAGCCATTGTGTCTCCATATCAACAACAAAATGAAATATTCATAGGTGACAGACGATCGGCAAAGACACGGGTTATAATGGACTATGGACCACTGAAAGTACAGTAAAAAATGTTTGTATTTACTTCCCTGTGGGAAACAGGTTAGATCATGGATATGTCTAAAAAAAAAATGTTTTCAGTTTATCTAAACAGCTGTACTTAATCTTTTATATTAAAAATTTAATATAATAGCTCTGGTAGTTTCTATGGAAACCTGTTACATATTTTTCATCTTAACCCTTAACGTCCTTGGTAAACTTTTTGTTACACTCAGTCCTGGGTGCGGTCTCACAGACTGCCTTTTATGAAAAAAAATATTTAAAATTATTTTTTACTGTTGGGAATCATTTTATCAACCTAATAAGTTATTTGAAATTTTAACTATGTGAATAATATTAAATTAAGTTTATTGAGTACGTATAATAGATGTATAAAATTAAAAAAAACTTGGACATGGAGAAATCTGATGAAAAATGTAAAAATTTTCTAAAACGATAAAAACGTAATGATAAATATGACAAAATGTTTAGTTATTGGTATTTTTCAATTCCATAGCATTTGATGAATAAATAAACAGTACGGTACCAGTGGACTGTCACATACTTTCTCCCTTAAGTAAATTTAAAAAAGACATCTATATAAATAAAATTAGAGTTTTGTCTGTACATTGCTCAGAATTATTCATTTTTTTTGTTATTTTTACTTTTCGTGCGTTAGAGAAGCCAAAACCGGTCTTATCTCAATTTTTGTCTGTGACGCTCCAGGAGGCATTTTACGCTGTCCTCTCCGAAAAAACAGGAGAACAGATTACAATGATACTTTCATGTATTCTCTATCTCTACTTTTCATAGAAAGTTTATAAATGCTTGAAATCGCCCGCCGCCTCATGAAAAGTAAATAACGAGCATTTAAAAACCCACTTTTACGCGACATTACTAGCATTTAGATACAGTTTTCAATGAATAACCTTCTGATAATAATCAGCTGTCTTTGTAGTTTGAAGATTAAATAGAAATAAAAACATCAGCTGTCAAATCAATATAAGTTAGTTTATATTGGTCATTGATTTTAAACCCATTTCGAAATCATACTATGTTAAAACGTTATTTTAACGTAAAACTAATTATAATAAATTGTATAAATGTTCTAATCTATTTAACTGTAAAGTAATTCTAAATTATAAGGGTGGGTATTGATTTATTTTCTTTGTATTGATTTGTTTAGGATTTCAGGTTTACATTTTGGTATGATTATCTTTCTTCGTTAAACTGAATCCTACAACCCGTACAAAGGATGGGCTTATTACTAGTCTGTAATAAAACTATAATGTTCTACAAACTTAATCTAAATATCATTTAATAATTTATTGTTTCAAAAATAATCATCCAATTTCTAAAAATAAAAACAAGAGAGACTAAGTTAAATTAATTGCTCAAATTGTATGGGGGGAACCCCCCCGGTAATACAAAGTTTTTTTGAGCTGGTTTTGTTCGGCGATTTGATCTTACGCTTCATACCAAGTTTCATGGAAAACGGTTGGAAAGTAAGGAAGAAATTGATTTTTTTATATTCTCCATAAGAATAACATTGGGCGCTATCGTGGACAGTAAATTTAACATTTTTTCTGAACCCGTTAGTCGTAGACAAATAATTCAAAATACTAATTTGTTTAGTTTTTTAAGCTGGTTTCAATGGTACCAGTCAAGTTATACTTTACTTTTATTGTTTTCGCTGAAAATTTAAAAATTTGATTTTTTTTACATTTAAAAGCCCATAACTTTTGAACCATCATTTTTACAGACATGCGGGTGGTGTCAAATTATTTAGTACTCTGTGCACTATAAACTCTCAAATTTTATTCAAAATCGTTAAAGCCGTTTTTGAGAAAATTTGATTTTTCACGTATTTTAAGGGTTTTTAGGGGTGAACTACCCTTATAAATCAAAAATTCAAAAAAACACCTGGAGATGCGGTGATTATATATATACATGCCAAATTTCATCTAAATCGGACCAACGGGGTAGGCTGTGGCACTGTACACATCCAGACACACACACACAGACACAGGGACGGACAGACATCACGTCAATACCCCCGTCGCAGCAGACCTGCGTACTCAGTGAATTTCCAAATCAATAATATAATAATAATAATAATATTTGACAAGTTTGGTCAAAAACTGTCGATAAAAGTGAGAATCATTTGCCTATTCTCCATAACATTAACATGGGAAAGAGTGAGCAGGTTTGCCGCTATGAGGAACACTAAAAGTAGGCATTTGTACAGAGGAGATTTATGAAATCACAGAGACCCCAAAATGGGGTTTTTTGCGTTTTTCACGTGTAATTTTTAAAGATTTCTAATTTTATATTTCACCATTGGAATCAGCTTAAAAAACTACACAATTAAGTACCTTAAAGTTTTTCTTTATCTTCAATGGTTACCGAGATATAAAAAAATCTAAACACAGTACGTTGTATTTTTGAGGCTCCTATGTTAATCTTATGGATGTTATATATATGTTATCTCACTCTTTTTTTTTTGGGGTACAAAACCCCCAAACTACCCGTTCCCATTGACCAATATGTCTGGTTTACGAACTCGTCCGAGCATTTGTAGGAATACACGTCTCTACCAAATTTGGTCTCGATCGGACCATTTCTACGAGAGTTATCGTGTTCACAGACATATATATATATATATATATTTTAACGACTATTGTTTTTGGTCTCTAGGCACCTAAAGAAGAAAAAATAACATGGTCCCGGGCTTAAGTCTTACCATGAGACCTACGGTAATAGCTTCTTCCCTATGGGAAATTCGCTAAAACTATTATTATCAAATTGAGTCAGTTGCTTTAAAGCTAATTTCAGCTTATAACATTTTTAGATCTACATTCATTGCAAAATTTTGTTGTACACTCGAGGCAAACATGTTTTTTACATCAATAGCAAATGTAGGTGGTTTTTCTTCTCTTCTTCGGATCACATGTGTAGTATGTATTTCTTTTATTCAGCTTATCACCAAGAGTGTCAGGTTTAGGTTCTTCTACTCCCAGTACTCGACGGATGCATGCTCGAAAGTTGATACGTCAGCCTCGTATTCTGAAAACTTCGCTACAATTGTGGTTTCACCATCAAAGTGAATCCAATTCACTTATAAAAGCATCCTCATACTAGGTTTCTAAAATCTCATCGAAATCCGAGTCCAAAACACACACACAAGACAATGGGCCGGCTCGTGAATCTATCGCGTACCGACCTGGGTCCGGTCTCACAGACTGCTGACGACAAACAAATCCATAAATATTATGACCGAAAGACATGTGACAATAGGGATCGCTTTTGGTGGTGGGGCGGGACAACTACCTGGGATGGCTGGAGTCATCGTCTTTTGAAACCTTTAAATTAAAAAAATAACTCAAGAGTCTGTGAGACCGCACCCAGGACGTTAAGGGTTAAAAATCACCAACACCCCCCACAGCCAAGACATATCCATGACAAAAACTCATGGATATGTCATGAGTTTTTATTTGAAGCAGTTTACTGTATGAAATAATCAGGTTTCAATTTACAACACTGAGAACGAGTGGTGTCCATATTTGGTCATAACATAATTGATTTACTAGGGCGGACTATATTCCTCTTTGGTCAGCAATGGGTTTAGGTGATATTACATTGAATAACAGAATAGTATTTCAAATTTACCACTAAGGAAGTTCCAATGACAATAAGGAAGTCGGCTGCTGATGTGTCTGCCTCAGACAACTCACTGAATCTCTGTGGAAGCATTTCACCAAAAAATGTGATGTCTGGCTTGACTAGACTCTGGAAATCAGTTCATTATATGTTAGTCGTGGCATTAAGAATAAATACCCCCTTGGCAGTAGACCTGCATACTCAACAAATAAAACCAAATACTATCAAAGGTTATATATAGGAGGTTCAGCCAATTGTATGAAAATAAGCCTGAAAACCAAAAAATTAAAGTGGGAAATATAAACATGTGTCCAATTGAACATGTCGTGTAGATGTAAAGAATACAAGTTCTAGAGGAAGAATTATTAAAGAGTAATTAAACAGAAAGGAGAGTTGTATGTTAAGTGGTAAGGATTTATAAGTAGGTCATGGAGCAATGCTAATAATGTATTGAGATAGCAAAAATTAATAATCATGTTAGGTGTAGGTGTCGATGATGTTGTGAGTCTTGTGGTAGCGCGTTGCGCGGTACAGTGCATTCAAGTTAGAAAATTTTCGATATCTCGGAAACTAAGAACTTTTTTATATCAATACCTCCTAATTATGTCCGATCTCACCAAGGCGCATCGATTGGCATAATTTTTTTTGAAAAATTTTCAGCCAAAATTATTGTGCAAAAATCTGGTCGTTTTATAACAGTGGGACTTGGTGCATGGCGGGTCTAGGTTATGAGCATAGTGAACGAATGATATACTAGGGATAGGGGGGCTTTGTAGACATAAATGCTACCATGTAATTTTCAAGTTAGAAAATTGCCGATATCTCGAAAACTAAGAACTTTTTGATATCAACACCTTCTAATTATGTCCGATCTCACTAAGGCGCATCGATTGGCACACTTTTTTCTGAAAAATTTTCAGCCAAAATTATTGTGCAAAAAATCTGGTCGTTTTATAACAATGGGACTTGGCACATGGCGGGTCTATGTTATGACGATAGTGAACAAACGAAATATGAAACACTTATTACAAGGACAGGGGCTCTAGAGACATAAATGATACCATGTAATTTTCAAGTTAGAAAATTTGCTGATATCTCGGAAACTAAGAATCTTTTGACATCAACACTTCCTAATAATGTCCGATCTCACCAAGGCGCATCGATTGGCACATTTTTTTCTGAAAAATAGTAAGCCAAAATTATTTTGAAAAAAACCTGGCCGTTCTTTAATAGGCGTACTGGGGCTTAGGTCTTGTGTATGTGGTTTTATTTTTCATAAAATGATGTTTTATAATATCAGGCAGTAGATTGGATATGAATAAGGGCGAGAGTTTTACTTGTAGTGTGTGTGTCTGTGTTATGAACCATTGCGCAGGGGTCTAAGATTTTGGACCCTGTAAGGTGTGTGCTTTGTGAAATTTTGTTTATTTTTAATGAAAATGATGTTGGATAGGATCAGACAGTAGATTGGTAATGAATAAAGGTGGAATTTTTACCAATTGTTTGCTCTTGTAGTGTGTGTTAGATTGTGCAGGGGTCTAGGATTTCGGACCCTGTAAGGTGCGTGCTTTGTGAAATATTTGTTTATTTTTAATGAAAATAATGTTGTATAGCATCATACAGTACATTGGTAATGAATAAAGGCGGGATTTTTATAAATTGTTTGCTCTGCGCAAAAATGCTCCCCATAAGAATAACATGGGAAAAACGTGTCGATTCGGACTTATGTTTCTGGTTTTTATCTACTAGTATCTCAGTATGTACAAGCTACATTTCATTAATAATCAATATGACTATCTTGACAAACAGCTCCTGAAAGCTGGTGCTTCTAGGAATGTGGAGATCCACAAGGGCAAGGATATCAGCACAGCAGATGCTACCATTGAGAAGTTCACATAAAAACGTCTAAATGTCTTCTTCTTGATTCCAAAGCCGGAAATCAACGACTCCCCTGCAATTCTAGTACAGGCACATTTATGTAATTGATACTCATTCGGACACAAACCGCTTTAATATTTTTGAGCTTTGTACTTTTATCCTATCAATGAGCTCACAATGATTCTGGAAAAGATGACAAAATGTACTTCTTTATCATATTCCAATGTTTACTTATAACATTTTTAAGTATGTGGATTTGATCCGTTGTAGGTCTGCCTTTTATGAATCGTGCCTGGTGATCCTCTATCATTATATTTTTCAAGCAGTTTTCTTAATTATTTTGGAAACTACTTTGATTCCTTGACTAAGTGATTAAATACCTCTATAGTTAACACATGTTGGTTTGTCACCCTTCTTGTAAATTGGTACTATAATTGAGTCATTATTCTATCTCCATGTATAAAATATCTGTATTATTATCAACAGTAACATTTTAAGAAAAATCTTATAATTTTTTCCATGGTTAAATAAAAAATAACAAATATAAGAACAAAGGTTTAAAAAATATAAATATAAAACTAATTTTGTAAAGAGATTTAGATCGTCTGGCTAGTGGCTACCTCACATTCCTTACACCTTGGTTCTTTTCCTTCCATGATCTTATTTTTCACAAATTCTACATCTTGTTTGGCATAACACTTAATACATGATGCTGTAGAAAAATTTCCATGTGCCTCAACAAGGTGGTCTTCACTTAGGCCAGTTACTGTAACAAGCAAAGTACAGGTCCATTAGTCCATTTTACAGCCTTTTAAGGTTTAGAAATATGGAAGCTTTTATAGCTAAGCGTTATGAAAAAGTTTTACGATGGCACAGTTGTACTGAAAGTCGCCTATGATAAAGTAGAAGAATCAGGGCCACACCTGAGCCGTCCTATTTCATAAAGTTGGTTCAATAAATCTCTTCAGCAGTAACCGGTCCATATCTATAATATTATAAAGAAGAGGTGGTTTCTGTATGTTTGTTTGTGGGTTTGTTGTGGCAAGTAAATGCGAAAAATACTGAACCGACCGGTTTGAAATTTTACACAAAGGTAGATCTTAAATCATTTCCTCTCATTTCCTTAAAATCCTCTCGGGCTACGCCCTGTGAACATTCTAAGTTTCAATGTTTACATTTTTAGAGAATGACAACATAAAATTACTTGAATGTCAACAGCTGTGAATACTAAAATTTGACAGTTCGAGAAGAAGGAGAAGAAGAAGAAAGAGCTGCCGTGACCATCCTAGGTTTCAATGTTTACATTTTCTAATGACAACATCCGTTTGCACTATATTTTGACAGTTCGGGAAGAAGAAGAAATAAAGTTGATTTTTCAGATAAACTGCTGGATCGAAATTAGTGAATTATTTGAAATAGCGGAATGGTAGATTTTAAGTTTTTTTCCGACGACTCTCTATATTACATTTATCGTTATCCTTTCTCAATATTTGACATATGTTACTTTGAAATGTTGTAGACACTCCTGTTTTGTCATTTTGTAAACAATGAAGAATTAATTAACAATGCCTTAAATGTATCAGTAGAGCCTACACCTTTTAGCCTTTTTAGCCCGTGCGAAGAACGGGTACTTTGGCTAGTTTTTAATAAACCATAAGTCTTCTAAAAATGTTGTGTATATTGCTATGATTTGGTGTTACATTAGTGAATATTGGATGGATGAATTTTTCCACTAGAGCACACATGAGGAGTTTGTTTTACTCTAACTAAACCATGCTTTAATTCATGTACACTTGAATTTTGTTCAAGCCCAATAAGCAACATATATCTTTATGTAAGAACTAGATTTTTAAGAACTTTTAATTTTAAAGCATTGTGATTTCATACCAACTTCAAAAACTTGTGAAAATAGTGATACCTTTAAACCATTTTCTTTATATTTTTATTTCTTTTTCATTTATTAATAAAATTGGTTTATAAAACTTGAGTAAATCTACATATCAAATTGTTGGTCAGTCCATTCACTCAAGCTTGATATATAAAATCTTTTACTGATAATCCATAAGCTGCAGTTGCAAATAAAGAAGTTGAAATACAAGAATCTTTTGATTAACTTTGTAATTAAGATTTATTTGTTGCCTTGTCTTGATGTTAAAATTTTAACTCTTAATAAAGTTAAGATCTTTTTCCTAAATAATGATGTAATTTTTCTCTGGACATGTATGTTTGATATGTTGGACATAAATGTGATTATGGTTTTACATTACACCAGTGTCATAGTCAGAACATGCAAGTTTCACACAAAATACCTGAAGACTGTCATGAAAATAGATGTTCATTGTTCGAGTCTTTACCAAAACATTTTGCGTACTTATTATGAATAGATAGTTTCAAACTTCTTAGATAGAAGAATCTTCAAATTTAGAGGCATAATCATTTTTGTGTCAATATCATCAGAGATTGTCTCTATTCAAATAATTATATCAACCGTATTAAATTATTGTGAATTGAAAAAAGCAATGAAAGTTTTGAAATTTAACTTACAAAATATTATAATTAATTACATCTTTCAAGGCCATCAATATTTTGTGTATACATTCTAAGAAGTTTTCTTTTCGATTCTAGAAGGCGCACAAAATAATGTCCAATATTTGGTTTAATGTTCCCTGCTCCTGGGTATATGGCTTTAGCCAAGTGGAGAAATGGTCTTGGATTCTCATTGTAGAAATGCAGATCAAAAATAGCTTCTGGATATGGAAGTTTATATTTTTGCAACTGACTATACAACCCCGAATCAGGAGACCTGAAAAAAAATCACAGCAACAAAACATAAACAGTGTAAGTGACAAGTACTTTCTCCCTTTTAAGTATTAAATCAATAATACAGTTAATATAATAGTATATTATAGTCGTTCAAACATTAAAAAGAGACAAATTGGCCAATTGGAAAAAAATCACTAAACCTATTACCTTTCTGAGATAGTGACCTACCCAGGTAGGTATTGTAAGCCAAGTATGAATAATAAATGAGTGTAAGGTGATTGTGGCGCGATCTTGTAGTCTTGTCACTAAGGCCGACATGTTCCTTAGACATGACTGTTAATCAATAGTCCAACCCCCCTCCACTTAATTTTTTAAGCTTCATCTGCTCGCATGGCTCCGTGAAACACGAGCGCTCACATGGCGGCAATTTGATGCCTATTGCATTTTGTATGTTTTGAAAGTTTTTTTAAAAATTAATTATATTAATTAATTAAAGATGGGACCTTAAACATAGGATATAAAAACTAATGTTTCAAAGATTTTTTCAACCTATAACGTTAATTATTTTACAAGAGATTAGGATGTCAAAGCAAAATACGTTATCTTAAGAAATACATATTTTGTAAATTTACAGATTGTTTTGTGGGCTTAAGTCCCCCTTATAAAAACATTTTTATCTAATTTTTCGTGATAGATGTTACATCCAACACTGCAGTGAGCTTTGCAAACATATTTTCCCGTTATTCTCTTGCTAACGTTACGTCTAGACTGCTTGATCTTCAGGTATCGCGTCATAGGTTCCTTATCACTCGCCGCCGGTTCCATAGGCATGTCCGTCCCTCCTCTCTCCCTCCAGTATTCCAATAGCGGTGTTATAAATTATATTTGATTGAAAAAGGAGTTGATCGTTCAGTATATTGTTCCTGTCAGATTTAAAAGCTCTGTAGATCTCGAATTCTTCGTGTGTTAAATAAATAATTTATCCTGTGAAAAGTGAAGTAGTTCCATATTTTGATTAATACTATTGTAACTATGGTTGTGTGAAATTAAATGTTCTGCAAATGTTGACATCTGCTTAGATGTTGTTTTCCTTGGTATATGTTCCTTAAAACATCCTTGTGCCTGATGATGGCCTAATGTAGGCCGAAACTATAGTTGCCAATACAACGAAATAGGATTGCTACAGGTAGAGGTATTTAAACCATTTAATTTATTCTCAGCAATCCGGAGACTTCATAATATTATAATGATATTTTCCCGCTTGAGTATAGCCGCAATTCAGGACACGGTGAACTAATTGCCATCTCTGAGGCCGAGATAAAAACGATAAAATACTACCCGCTTGTTGTAGTGATAGTGGGTGAGGAATACGTTTAGGGCTGAAGCTTCTGTTGACCTTGACTGACCTGAATACACACTAAAACTTGAAAAACCTGCAATCTGCCGCCTGCACGAGCGGATGAAGGTTACCTGTTAATTAATGGACATCTATGGGACCTTCAGTTTAACTATTTTACTGAGCAATACTTTTTCTACTTTTCAACATAATCCTCTTGAAAATTCAAAAACAAAAAGATCTTTTAATGGTTTTACTATTTCGTTACTTCAACCAATTTTATACAAATTATTACCCAAATATAGTTTTATTCTCTGAAAAATCTTTTGCAACATAGCCAGTTTCATTAGACTAGACTTAAAACTTGTAAATCACTAGATGCTAAATCTGTACTATAAGGGGATGGGTACAAAATTATAAAACTTCAATTTTATCAAAACGGGACTGTTGCTATAGTCTATACACAAACCTACACACACACAGACAGGCTTTTGCTAGTTTTGGTTGCGCCCTGGGCATATGAAGTCACCACCCTAGAATCGCCTTCCCTAGAATACCTATACCGCCCATTTTTAGCATCTAGTATAGTAAAATATTGTTCTGTACCACTAAAGGAGTTTAAAAAGTAGCAAAATACATATTTTACTACCGTGTAATTGATATAAATACTTCAATTTCTGACAAATAACAGCATTCTTTGTGATTTTCATGAGGTAAATTATTACATTTATTTATTTATTATTATTATGCTACTAGAAGCATTTTTAAAGTAAGGTTCCCTATACCGCCATGACAGAATGCGATGTTCTTGGAGAAATCTGGCAACACTGTCTTACTCATCAGCTCTCCATCTCTTTATCTCGCTTACCACTCTTATCTCGCTATGTTGAATGATGCAAGTCTGGCATGCATTTGCAGTAGAGCCTGCAGTCAAAGTCACTGCCTGATATGAATTTTGTGTAATAATCTGATTTTGCACGCTAAAACATTACCACCAATTGAAATTCACAGGAAGTTGAAAGTGCTGAGTTCATGGGGAAGCATGTATGACATATGTAAAATATCCAAAAATTGGGTAGTTCTCTGAGGGGCGTACCAGCATGCACGAAGAGCAAAGAGCAGAAACCATCGATCTGCAAAAAATGGTGACGAAGATTGAGCAACAACTGCATGAAAATCAAATGATAAGTTTCAGGGCTTTACAAAAATTTGATGCACACAATTTTAATAATAATAATGTATTTATAGCAGTTAACAATGTTAACACATCGTATAGCAAACGTCAAACATAACTAAGGATAAATATAGCGTAAAATATAAATATTAACAATACAAAAAACACAAAAAAAACAAATACAATACAATAATACAAAACTATTTCTACCCCTAGGGAATATATGACAAAAATAGAATACAATCAAACACCCCAAAAAAACTCAAACTCAGCTCCAACGGTGTGATGTGAACTCGTCCACCGCGTAGAACACAAGGCTTGTCAACTTTTGGCAGAAAGGTTAGAGTTATCTTACCATGTGTGTATCACACCGCGGGTTCCACCTATGCATTCTGAAAATGTCAAGGTAACCAGAAGTTCAATTGCAATAATGGGCCTAGTATGTAAAATTTCTTAGACTCAAATCAAATCAAATCAAATTCTTTATTAACACAAAGACGTTACAAGGATGCTACACTAGCAGTAACTGGTGTCTTGTCTTTATTTTCTTAAATCTAATACTATATATATATATATATATATATAATAAACGGTACCAGTGGACTGACACATACTTTCTCCCTTAAGTAAATTTGAAAAAGAAAATCTGTAATAAAACTATCATGTTCTTCAAAGTTGATCTAAATATCATTTAATAATCTATTGTTTCAAAAATAATCATCCAATTTCTAAAAAAAAACAAGAGAGACAAAGTTAAATTAATTTTGTTCAAATTGTATGGGGGGGGGACATCCCCCCCCCCCCGGTAACACCAAGCTTTTTTGAGCTGGTTTTGTTCGGTGATTTGACCTTACGCTTCATACCAAGTTTCATGGAAAACGGTTGGAAAGTAAGGAAGAAATTGATTTTTTTATATTCTCCATAAGAATAACATTGGGCGCTTTCAAACAACGTACTGCGTTTATCGTAGACAGTAAATTTAACTTTTCTCAGGAACCGTTAGTCGTAGACAAATAATTCCAGATACTAATTTATTTAGTTTTTTAAGCTGGTTTCAATGGTACCAGTCAAGTTATACTTTACTTTTATTGTTTTCGCTGAAAATATAAAAATTTGATTTTTTTGATATTTAAAAACCCATAACTTTTGAACCGTCATTTTTACAGATATGCGGGTGGTGTCAAATTATTTAGTACTCTGTACACTATAAACTGTCAAATTTTAATCAAAATCGTTAGAGCCGTTTTTGAGAAAATTGGATTTTTCACGTTTTTTAAGGGTTTTTAGGGGTGAACTACCCTTAAAAATCAAAAATTCAAAAAAATGAAAAAAACGCCTGGAGATATGGTGACTATATATATACATGCCAAATTTCATCTAAATCGGACCAACGGGGTAGGCTGTGGCACTGTACACATCCAGACACACACACACAGACACACGGACGGACAGACATCACGTCAAAACCCACTTTTTTGGATTCAGGGGACCCCAAAATGGATATATCCACCCTCAACTCAAATTCGAAAATTTTGACGAAAATAATACTTTCTCCATATACTATGTATAAGGGGAGAAAGTAAAAGATAGATATAATGAACATAATAACTATATAAAAATACAATGAATTGAAATGAATTAGTGACCCATACAATGAATTGGTATGCAATACCAATTCACCAAATTGGCTAGTTTGGGTCATTTAAAAGCTCAGTTGGTGAGTAGTAGCTTTTTGCTAAAAGAAGGGTTCGAATAATTTGTGTCCTAAAATTTGAGCTGCTGAGACATTTATATTTTTCTGGTAATTTGTTATAAAATTTTAGGCAAGTGTAAAAGGGGCTTTTTTCTATTGCTGAGGTTCTATGGATTGGATAATTCAAAATATGTTTGTTTCTCGTACAGTACTTGTGACGAGGAAAATATATTAAAAAATTATTGATATTGTTGTGGACGTGAAGCAAAATTTCAAAGATATTGAGAGAAGGAAAAGTTAAAATACCAAGCTTTCTGAAGAGAGCTTTACAAGAGGCTCATCATCATCATCATTCATCATTCGAAGGGGCGGATTTCCCAAGGCCGTTGCAGCTTTTTGCGCACCCCTAAAATTCTCTTTCCTGGAGAATCAGGAATCTTCTAGATGAAGAGACCTGTAAAACTGCAGCATCCTGTCAACGAGCTCGTCAGGAGGCAGAAAACTACCCCTTACCAAGTTGCCCAGAGTGGAGGACCTTACCTCTACCAGCTCTGTGCAATCAAAGAGTAGATGATCTGCAGTTTCCTCCTGCAGATAACATTTCCTACACAGGGGGTCGCCTTTGAAGACCCCCATACGTAGTTGGTGCTTCCTCAGATTACCGTGACCAGTCACGATACCTGTGACAAGTTTGGCATCCTTCCTGCCAAGTTTCAGGAACCTCTTTGCAACTTGACTAGAAGGAGAACGAAGATTAAGCTTACTAACTCTATGCAGGGAAAGTTCAGCCCATCTTTTCTTATGACAATCCCTAGCTCAGGAATTGATAGTCTGAAAAACCGCAGCGCGGGAAACACCACAGAAGGGTTGAGGACCACAAAGGGGGGATGATGCAGCCCTATTGGCCAGCCCGTCTGCCACTTCGTTACCATCCACCCCTGAGTGCCCTGGAACCCAACAAAGGGTGACTTCATTGTGTCTGCCTACACAGGACACAAGCCTAAAACAGTCCCACACAACCCTAGAGTTGAACTCTACCGAGTCCAAAGCTTTAAGGGCCGCCTGACTGTCAGAGAAAATATTGATAGAAAGGCCCTCATGACCCAGCATCAAGATGTCTCTGGCACATTCCATAATGGCAGTGATCTCGGCCTGGAAAACAGTGGGGAAGGTCCCCATGGAAATACCTGACCGTACGTTGTCCTGCACCCCGTAGATGCCTGCTCCTGCGCCCCGACTGCTCTTGGACCCATCAGTGTACCACTCCTGATCACAGGGTGGTAGTGGGCAGGCTCCATCCTTCCATTCGTCCCGTTGCGGAAAAAGAACTCGAAAAGACCTGCCAAAAGAAAAAGTTCTCGGAAGATAATCAGAGGGCATACCTAAAATGTCGCTCTGAACTATCCCCGAAATTCTGGTATGACCACGTAATTCACCTGGCCTATTCCAGAGGCCTTCTCCACAGAGGCGGTATGCACCCATTCTGGCAGTCATCCTACAAGAGGCTCTGTATGAAGCATTTGTAAGAATTCTGATGATTCGTTTCTGAACCGTGAAAACCCTCTTACTTTTAGAAGCACTTCCCCACATCGTAATCCCATAGCGGAGAATCGATTCCACAAATGCAAAGTAAAAAGATTTACACGTTTCAATAGTTGTACATTGGGACAGAACTGATATTGCGAATGCAAAAGATCTGAGTTTTTTTGTAACAAAGTCTATGTGGTCACTCCAATTCAATTTACTGTCAATAAAAATTCCGAGAAATTTATGACTCGGGATATCTAATGATGATTTGAAGAAAATAGTTTTTGTTTTAGTGCTGTTCAAAAGAAGGCCGTTTAACGAAAACCATGAATCTAATTGTGACAATGTCTCAGCTACAGTTTTTTCTAATTCTGCTAAAGTCTGAGCCTTTATTAGAGCAGTGGTATCATCCGCGAAGAGAATTAATTCTGAATGAACAAAGTTGGGGAGGTCATTTACATAAATTAAGAATAACAGTGGCCCCAAGATTGAACCTTGAGGGATACCACATTGTGTGGCTCTCCACTCAGAGTAATACCTAGAGCCATTTTCGGAAACTATACATGTTCTTTGATTTCGGCCGGTTAGATAAGATTTAATCCACTGCAAATAATTACCTTTTATGCCAATCTTAAACATTTTATGAACCAATAAATCATGATTTACACAATCAAATGCCTTGGATAGGTCACAGAATACACCCGCTGCATTCTGCGATCCATCCAATGCAATCAGGCTACTATTAATAAAACTTTCTAGGGCTGCCTTGGTATTCATATTTTTCCTGAATCCAAATTGAGATCTATGGAAAAAATTATTAACTTCAAGAAAATTTGTGAGATTATCACAGAAAACTCTTTCGAAAACTTTAGAAATGGTTGAAAGGAGTGCGACTGGTCTATAGTTATTTATATCTAATTTTGAGCCTTTTTTATGGATGGGGATTATGTGAGTATATTTTAATTTTGAAGGAAAGACGCCCTGCTCCAGAGAAAGGCTCACTATTTTTCTAAACATGGGGGCCAAAATATGAGCGTTGAACTTTAGAATTTTGATTGGAATACCATCCCATCCAACTGAGTTTTTATTTCTCAAATTCATGATTATATCATAGATATAACTGTCAGTCAGTTTTGGGATTTTGAATTCTGGGAAATTGCAACATGGCACATTGGTGAGAGCATTAGGAATATTGACAGCGGGTAAGTTAAGACTATCAGCAACCAAGCTAAAGTGCTGATTAAAGTAATTAGCTATTATTTTGGGGTCAGAGACATTTACACCATTTCTTGAAAGCTCTATGTTATTGATTTTTCTGTTCCCAATCCCTAACTGATCTTTTACAACTATCCAAGTTGCTTTGGACTTATTTTGTGACTTCTTAACGTAATTACTATTTGCCAGTTTTTTTGCTGCCCTAACAACCTTATTGAAAATGAGTTTGTATCTTTTTACATATTTAATAAAACTTAAATCGCTGCTCAACTTAGCCTGTGAGTGCAACTCTCCCTTCCTTTTTGAAGATATCTTTATTCCTAATGTGATCCAATTTTTGTTTGGCCTACCTAGACTATTTACAACAGTTTTTAACGGAAAGTATTCATTAAACCTAAGAGTTAATTCTGCAATAAAGTTATTATACATACATTCAACACCCTGATCCTCAAACATTGGCAAATCAGAAATGCCTAGTAAGAATTGCATCATTGAGTTATCATCTAATATTCTCTGTTTGTACATTTGTTTGGGATTGGTGGGTTTTAAATCCGGGATACTTATAAGTAGATAGTTGAGATCAGAAAATCCAACATTTTCATTTTTTGTTTCAACCATTCCAGTTACAAAATTAGTGACAATATTATCTATACAAGTCTCAGAGATCGCAGTAATTCTAGTTGGGGAGTTAAAATTTAATTTGAAACCATTACTCTCCATAATCTCAATAAACATTGAGCAATAACAATTATTTTGCAATATGTCTAAATTGAAATCAGCACATAAAACAATTTTTTCCCCTCTTTTTTCCTTTTTTAATATCTTCAAAAGGCATTCAAGTTTTTTAAGAAATGTTTTTATATTTGTATACTCCGGCACCCTATAAAGTGATATAAAAAGAATATTATATACTAAGATTTCAATAAATGACCCCTCAAATACACATTCTTCATTGAAAGTACACAGATCAGGTCTTTTTTTAAATTGTAATCCTTTTTTCAACAAAATACATGATCCACCTCTAGACTCCAATTCCTTTGCAAAACAATCTCCCACTGTAAAACCACTTAAACTATTAAGTATGTTGAAATCATCTATTGATATCCAATGCTCATTGAGAGAGATAACTGAAATCTGTCTATTATCAAGAAAAATTTCCAAATCATGAAATTTATTTTGATTTTTTGTGATTAATCCTTGAATGTTTAAATGCATAAACCAGATATTCTTAAAACCTGTTTGTTTCTTATTTCTATTAACATTTAAGCAAACTCCATTGTTGCTGGAGATGAAACTCTGTGTCATTATGTTAACTGGAACTAAACCTGAATTCTGTGATGGTTTGTTACCATTGGTAAATTTTTTGCAAACAAAATCGGATGATTGCACACATTTCATATCTGGTGGTGACGTCGGCAACGGGCTTCATTGCGTATGGGTGATAGGCCGACACCATTCGACCTAGCGAGGCGCGAGTAATGGGGATAGAGATAGAGAGAGCTTATGAGTAAAAAACCTGTTGCCAGATTTTTTCCAGCTTATTGCATTCTATCTCGGCATAGGGAAAATTAATTTTAAAATGCTCCATGTATTTTGCAAGGTTAGTTCTTTCTTGAGCATATACTCTCTTATCTTAGGGTCTACTCTACAAATATTATACTTTGATAACTAATATTTCTCTATTACTGATAGCATGTCTAGTAGTGGGTCTATACTATTTTGGTATAACAATCTTTCTTCTTTAAACTGAATCCTACAACCCGTACAAAGGACAGGATTACTGCTAGTATTCTTTAAATTTTATCTAAGAATCATTTAAAATTTATTGTTTCAAAAATAATCATCCAAATTCTGAAAATAACAACAAAAGAAACAAAGTTTAATTAATTGTTAGAATTTTATTGGGGAACCCCCCCAGTAATACCAAGCTTTTTTGAGTGGGTTTTGTTGGATAATTTGACCTTACGCTTCATACCAGGTTTCATGGAAAAAAGGTTGGAAAATAAGGAAGAAATTTATTTTTAGCGAATTTCCCATAGGGAAGAAGCTATTACCGTAGGTCTCATGGTAAGACATAAGCCCGGGACCATGTTATTTTTTCTTCTTTAGGTGCCCAGAGTCCAAAAACAATAGTCGTTAAAATTTATATATATAGTAGTTTATATACAAGTAGTGAGTATGCAGCAAACCTGCATACTCTTTTCCCATGTTAATCATATGGAGAATAGGCAAACTCCTTTATTTATGGACAAATGTTGATGAAAATTGGTATAAATGTTAAAAATAAATGTTTTTGAAGGTATAAATGCCCACTCTCAGTGTTCCTCACAGCAGCAAACCTGCACACGCTTTCCCATGTTAATCTTATGGAGAATAGGTAAATAATTCTCACGTTCATCGACAGATTTTGACCACTTGACTTGTCGTATATTATTATTATTATATTATTGATTTGGAAATTCGCTGAGTATGCAGGTCTGCTGCAACGAGGGTATTAATATTCTCTATAAGAATAACATTGGACACTCTCAGACAAGTTACTGTTTTTGTGTTTTATCATGAATATTAAAATCAACTTTTCTCTAGACATGTTAGTCGTAGACAAAAAATTCAAAATACTAATTTGTTTAGTTTTTAAGCTGATTTCAATGGTGATAGTCAAATTATTCTTTACTTTAATTGCTTTCACTGTAAATTTAAATAAACAGTATCAGTGGACTAACACATACTTTCTCCCTTAAGTAAATTTAAAAAAAACTTTAATAAAACTATCATGTTCTTCAAAGTTTATCTAAATATCATTTAATAATTTATTGTTTCAAAAATAATCATCCCATTTCTAAAAATAAAAACAAGAGAGACAAAGTTAAATTAATTTTTCGAATTGTATGGGGGAGAATCAAAATATATATTTTGATTCTCCATAATCTTAATGTTAATTTTTTAGATTTTAAACTTAATATTACAAGAAAACCGGAATTTTCCTGGACATTAGACCTATCTAGAACTTATTTTCTACTCAGAAATTAGTTATTCCTAAAATTTAAAGAAAATCGTTAGAGCCGTTTTCGAGATTTGTGTGTAAATATATATACAAACCTTACTCGTATTATAGTGTTGGATATTCAACAAGTATAAAAAAAATATTTTTACACTGGGAAACATTTTTTTTAGTTCTAAATATCATCAGTGACATGTGTTAAAGTTTCAATAAATTTGGTGAAATATTTATAAAATTATAGGTATTTTATTGTTGTTTTGCATATATAAACAATGGCATTCAAACATTCATCATACATTTTATACTATTCATTTATTATTATTTACATTATACACATTATTGACATAGATATGTCTTAGCTCTGGGGGGAGTGTTGGTAATTTTCGCGACCAAAAATCGAAACAGTGACTTCATTTGGTTTAGTGGTGTCATTTGGTTTGAAATGAAATGAAATGAAACAGAAATTTATTCCTCAACAATATAGATAATACAATTATTTAGACACAATTGACACAATCTTAACTTACACATGATGAAATAAATATTTAACAAAAATATGAGGGTTGTCCGTAAAGTAAGGTTCCCAGTGATTTTACTCAGTGAAAAACATGTTTATTTGCATAAACTCGTACATATTTGGAAAGTTCAGACTTTTTCCTATTTTTCTATGTAGTTGCCACCCAGGTCAATGCATTTTTGCATGGGGTGTACCGGCTTTTGAATTTCCGAGTCAAAGAAGTTTGCCGCCAACTTGCGCAGATATCTGAGAACCGCTTTTTCCAGCTCTTCTCGGCCGCCGAAATCCGTTCCACCCAGGTGTTTATTCATATCAGGGAAGAGGTGGTAGTCGCTGGGAACTAAGTCCAAGCTATAGGGTGGGTGTTTGACGATACCCCATCCAAAGTTAGCGATGAGTTCGTTGGTAACGTTAACAGTGTGCGGTCGAGCGTTATCCTGATCTAAACGCACCCCCTTGGACAGCATACTCCTCCTCTGGTTTTGAATGGCACGGCGACGTTTTTGCAGTGTCTCGCAGTAGCGGGCAGCGTTGATTGTTTCACCGTTGGGCAAGCATTCGCACAACAATACGCATTTCCTTGCCGGCACTTTGCGCTTGCTTGAATTTTCGCGGAACGCTCCTCGTCATGAACGTCGGTACGCCTGTTCTAGAACTCCCTGTACCATTTGCGCACATGTTGTACGCTCATACACTTTTCTCCATATTTGTCACACTGCTGGGAATGAATTTCCCCGGACGGAAGGTTTTTGGCAGTCAAAAAACGAATCATTGAGCGCAGCTCACACCTGGCGGGCCAAGCAACGTTGATCTCCATCTTGTTCGGCTGCCAGGGCAAGACTGAGCACCGCTGACACTTCGCTGTGGTGGGGATTTGGAGTGGGGGAACCCAGGTACACAACAAAACCGCACAAACTCCCGTCGCAGCACTATTGGCGACTGCAGCGCTATGGGAACCTTACTTTACGGACAACCCTCGTAACTATGGAATAAGCCTACATGGGCAATAATGCCTGTGCGTAGGCTCAGGTGGAGTCATAAAAATATGATAGAAACGATCAGGAAATAATTGTATCAAATGTCCGTCATCAGTAGAGGAAAAGAAGAATTTTAAGAATGAAAACTTTCATTCTTACAGACCAAATTATCTTACTATTCATTTATAATATTACAAGTACAAAAAATAAAACAAAAATAAAACACTTAATGAAGCTCAGATGAAATTGGGAGCAAGGTTGCCCAAATCTTGGCGAAATGAAGCAGGAACGGATGTGTGTGTGTACGTATGCGAGCATGTGTTTGCATGTAAATGAGAAGATACAGGTGAGGTTGAGTGAGTGAAGAGAGAAGTGAAGTTTGTGAACATTTAAGTCAAGTCCAAGTAAAAAAATGTGAATGTAAAAAAATGTGAAGGTTCAGGCCCGCCCTACCTGGAAACAATGAAGCTCTCGGTGTTATCAGCACTGAGGGACAACAACCAACTATTTATATTTTTTTTGAATAAGGAAAGCTTTGGAAGAAAAAATATCGGAACGTTTTGAAAGGATATGATTGTATTAGTATAAAGAGTTTGAGCTATGTAACTGGGATTAGTAGACAAAATTGATCTTTGAAGTTGGATTGGATTGATACCAATATTTTGTGCATAGCGGGTGTGATGTGTATGTGTGGTGCGAGAGAAAATAGTGTTGAAATTTTGAAAAATTTGAATCAGTAGAGTTCTAATAAAAAGGTGTCTGACTGGGAGTAGTTGAGTCTCCGTGAATAACGCATCACTAGATTATCTCACGGATTTTTTAAAAGCAGCTTTTAAAATAGCTTTTTGGCACACCTGTAAGGACTGAAGATTTGACTTATAGCTACCACCCCATGCTATGATGCCAAAACCAATAATAGATTGGACATAGGCAAAGTATGCTTGCTTTAGCTCATTTTTATTTAGGATAAAACTCAACTGTCTGAAAGCATAAATGTATTTTCTTAACTTGTTTTTCAAATAATTAATGTGTTCAACCCATCTTAACTGGAAGTCGAAGATAACCCCTAAGTATATGTAAGACATAACTTTCTCTATAGACTGACAAGAGCAGTTTGTACTAATGGGATCTAAACAGCTATGAATTACTAAGTTCTCAATGTGACAGTCAGCACTGCTTTTTAGGGAAATAGGAATAAATTTGGTCTTAGATATATTTAAGGACAGAATATTTTGATCTAGCCACTTTTTTAGAAGACTGATGTCATTGGTAGCCTTTTGAAAAACTTCATTCCAGTCTCTACCTTGCAAAAAAATTAAGGTGTCATCAGCAAACAAAAACACTTACCCTGTAAGGCAAGCTTAGAGATGTTATTTATATAGATTAAAAATAGTATTGGGCCAAGTGTGCTGCCTTGAATTACGCCATATTCGACAGGTAAGGCATTACTCTCCACACCTACTAATGACACACATTGTAGTCTTTAGATAACTGTGAAACCATGCAAGGGCTAACCCCTGCACACCTATACATTTAAGCTTATTGAGCAAAATATTCCTGTCAACGGAGTCGAAAGCTTTCTTTTGATCAAGGAAGACAAGCATAGATTGCTGATTGCTAGATATTGACTCATTTAATTCACAACAGACATCAAAAAGTGCATCAGTGATGTTCTTATCGCTCCTGAACCCATATTGTCGCTCATATATAATATTATTAGATTGTAAATGAAAAACTAGCTGGTCCTTTACTATTCTCTCTAAGACCTTAGAGAAGACATTCAACATTGAAATTAATTGGTCTGTAATTATTTTTATCAGTTTGGTCATTAGATTTAAATATAGGAACAACTTTCGCCAGTTTATAGCAATTTGGAAAAGATCTTGTAGTTAGGCTAAGGTTAATTAGATGTGTTAGAGGCTTAGCTAGAATGTGTAAGTTATCTTTCAAAACACGAGCCGTTATTCCGTCACATTCAGGGGCAGACCCTCCCCGAAGTCCAAGAACATATCGTGATATGTCTTTTTCAGTTACGGTTTGAAAGTTGAATAGAGGGTTTACGTCATAGTCACAGTCAGTGACGACTGGGACCCCGCTTGTATCAATTTGGCTGGCTAATTTTTGTGCTACTTCTGAGAAGAAAACGTTAAAATCATTAGCAATGTGTTTGTATGATGATGTCCCCGAGGTTAAATTCCTGTCACTGCAAAATCTATTAATTGGAAAATTATCCTTCGAGGTTGATCTTCCACTTATCTCGTTAATTACGCATCAAAATAATTTAGGATCCCTTCGGCTTTCATTAAGTTTAATTCTGTAAAAATGTTGTTTAGCTATTTTGAGGGATCTACTTAATTCTTAAATTTTGGAATGTCTGTAATAATTTTACATTGAAAGGTTGTTTTTTTACTTCCTTACTTAATTTGTCCCTTTTACGAATTTCATTTATTAATTCTAATGTTATCCATGGTTTTAATTTTTTTCTTCTAGTTGTATTCTTGGGAGATATCCTACAGCTATCCATAGAAGTAACAATAATACTAGTTATTATTTGAGAACAGGATTCAACGTCGTGATCAAGTAAGACAATATCCCAGACGATGTTCGTGAGGTGTTGGGTCAGTGATTCGTAGTTGACAGTGTGGTGCGATTGGCACTGGCGTTATCAGTAGGGTCAGAGTCCGAGTCACCTGTCGCTGAGGTGATTGTGAGGGCCATGCTGTAGTGATCAGTAATGGTTGTGTGCAGAACAGCATGCTGATCTGACTCTATTCATATCATAATAGCGAGCAAATATATGGTCAATAGATGAGATGCTGGTTGCAGTAACTCTAGTTGGCTTATCAATACAAGTGAAAAGACCAGCCTCAAATAAAATATTTAAAAAAGAGTCAGACACATTGTCATTATTTAAGATGTTGATGTTAATATCGCCTAATAAAATACAATTAATGTTTCTGGGTAAATTGCTATAATAATCTTCCAGACTGGTCATGAATTGATTGATGTTACTGTCGAAAGTTCTATATATTGCGAGCAGATTAAAGTGCGTGTTCAAAATCTTAAAGTCAATACGTAACCCGTAAACATCGCCAAGTGCGACCTGTGAAACAGGAGAAAGTAGTTTGTTTACGAACACAACAATGCCGTCATTTTGGTTCCTTTTGTGTAGTTGTTTTATACATTTCATATCCACTGTTTAGTGGCGTCATAAGGTAAATGACATCATGGATTGGTTATAAGAACAGCTGTTTAGATGAACTGAAAACATTCCCTTTAGACATATCCATTATATAACCTATTTATACATGATCTATATACATTTATAAACCATAAAACAATTACTATAACCTCAATGCACTGTGAGTACGGACAACCTTGAGCGCACGTAAACAATTGCGCAGCAGATGTTTCATCATCGGCTCCAAGCAGCTGACAGCTGCACATGTTTTATAACTCTATATAAAATATAAAACCACATAAAATTGCAAAATAAACGTTTCATGGTTAGGAATATCATTGTATAGTACTTAAACATTAATAGAAAAATAGTTATAGATTGAAATATAATTATAGAAGTAATGTAACAAGTAGTGAACTTTGCCATTCAGATATCGACCACCCGGTCTTTCTTGCGAGTGAAAGCGACTGTCCATAAATCGTCTTTCTCACACATAAAACCTACCGTCCAGATGTCGACCGTCTAGACCTCAAAGGGTTAAATGTAGTGAAATACAGTTAAATATATGGTAGGAAGTTAGTTATAGGGTTATAAAATAATTACCATGAAATCTTTTCAATAACTACATACAGTTCAGATGTGGGCGAGGCAATCGCCCCAGCCGCCTGTGGCCAGGAAGACGCTACAGAATTGGTGGCTTGGGTAGCGCCACAAGAGCCACGACCAAATTAATAATTCTTTTCATTAAATAATTAAGGGCTAGATGCAGGCTTATTAAACATATTATTAAATGCTATATGGAACTGAACTTTGAATATTATATTGTACTGGATTCATTTATTGAACTTACACATGTTTGAGATCTATCAATTTATATATCTGAAAACATTTGTTCCTGAATTAAATATTTTCACAAAATTTGTTGGCCTTTATATGCATGAGTCCTTACAACTTTCTATATGTACTTTGACCAGCGGCCGACTTCGGGACACTGAAATTGCAACATCTTACTACGAGCATTGTGGTATTGTTACGGAACGCCTGACAAGATCTCTCCCTGTGCACCAAAAAACCTAAGCGATGGACGTGACTTAAAAGAAATACTAATTTTAATACACTTCAGAAGTACTTCACTCACCTGAAATCCGGGATACCACTTGGTGTACTTAAACCTGCTCCTGCCAAGACCAATATCTTTTGACTGTCATTCTTAATTTTATGAACAATGTCTGGAAGGGAAGCGGTGAAAACTCCTCTAGATAAATTTTTCATCACCATGGCTATTTGAATAGGTCCCTAGAATAGTAAAAAACTGAGTAGGGGGACCTATCTTGAAATAATTTGTAGATGATATTAAACTTATTAAAAAGATATGGAGGGGGACTACCCCCAAGATTACATTTCAAGAAACTGATTTAGGGCTTCTTTTCATAAGGGTACTATGAGAGTTCAAGGGTAGAGATAAAATGGCCCACCTTAGCTCCGAATATTAATGTTATTTAATAATATTAAGAGTCTTCCCCACCCCTACAGAAACACGAGAAATATGCCTCGGTATTCCCTTGCTCCAGATTTAATGAGTAAATAAGTAATAACCTTGTTTGTCCAACAGATAAATGTTGGTTCTATGGTCCTCATACCTGATATCCGAAAAAAAACAAATGTTTAAGTACAAATAAATCTTAAAAAGTAACGAAGATTGAATTACTTTTAACCATTGCTGAAACTATTGTTTTTTTCATTTTCAAGTTTTTGAGGTATACTGGCTCTTATATAACTATTCACCCACATTGTTACCAAGTTTAAAGAAAAACAGCATCCGAAGCAGGGGACAAAAATAACATGTGTCATCTTATAAGCTGGCTGGCTGATGGGAGGCTACTGCACTACTAGTCTTTTTACAAAATTCTGCTCAGGCGAAAGAGTCACCAATGTGTTGCGACCTCGCTTTGCACACACCACACAAGAGGAGACTGATCAACAAGGACTGCCACGTTTAGTCAGATTGTATTGATTGATTGATTGGGATGATAATTTTTGGCTGATCAACAGAACTGCCACATTTTAGTTAGATTGTATTGATTGATTGATTTATTAGGAAGACAATTTTTGGCATGAAAAATGATAAAGCCTTTATAAATGTTTTATATAGATTGCCTACTGCCAGAAGTGATCAATCCATGGCACACCAGATCAATGCCTATTAGAAATCCTGCGAACTATATTGATACAAAGAAGGATTAACACCATAATTCTGTTGGTGTATGATTATTAAACCTATATTTTGTTAATCATTACTGTAAGCCATATCAAACTATCTATTGTAAATTTTATCATAAATGTATTTTTTAAAGTAAAAATTGTACAGAAATATCTAAACATTAATTTAAAATCTATATGTATTTATTTATCAAACCTATATATTTTTGACATAGATCAAAATTTTCTGTAACACAATTATTACAATAGTATAATAATTTGCTTTGGGTTATATGTCACAACCAATTATAATGTTACTGTTGTACTTGCTGGCCGGGTCAGTGAAAAGCACCGCTTGAGCATTGCTAATACACAATTTCGCTTCATTTTCAACCAGATTTATATCTACAATCATTGCTAGTAATTTTACCTAAAAAATATATGTTATGATTCAACTCAAGTTCTCAAACTTTGCTACAAACATAATTCGCCTGATCAAAGAATAAAAAACATCCTCGTTTACTAACTTTTTCACGTTTTTGTACTTAATGGAATCAGTTGTTCAAAAATGATTAATTATTAAAATTAAAATAGAATATATTTTAAAATTGTAAGCTAACTATCCGCAAGGATCATTAACAAATATTCTCCGTGCCAAGTTTTATAATTTTACTAATACTATAAGTGCATCTAAAGATCATGTATTTGAAAAGAGGTTTTCAGCTGCTACATGTAGCGTTTTCAGGCGACCCACCAGCGAAATTTGACTGCCAACCCGCCTAAATGTTTTCAGAAAAGCACAACAGTTACTCCGCACTGACCCCCATCCTACCGCCTGGCCATCCCTCCAAATCCTTTCTAACCCAAAGGTGAAGAAGACTCTTAATAGTAAACTATAATACATATGGTGCAATAACTAAAATAAAGTGATAAATTATGCAAAAAAAGAGTAGTGGATAAATTACAGTAAGAAAGGTGTTACATATAAAGCAACTGACATAGCCTAAATAACTTACATTTTGGGGAAAAAGTGAGAGTATTAGAGTTTATTATTGGAACATATTTGGTTAAAACAAGCCGAACATTTAAGTAGCTTTAAGGTACTAGAAAATTTCAGAAAGGGTGATTTATCTCTAAAAATTAATAAAATACAGAAATATAAAACATCAATAATTTAAATCAGAAGTTACAAGAATGAAATTATATTAAAATTAATACAATAATATATTTACAAAATAATAATGCCAGAGTACCCTTTAATTTTCATTTTTGCGAATTTCCCATAGGAAGAAGCTATTACCGTAGGTCTCATGGTAAGACTTAAGCCCGGGACCATGTTAATTTTTCTTCTTTAGGTGCCTAGAGACCAAAAACAATAGTTGTTAAAATTTATGTGTGTGTGTGTGTGTGTGTGTATATATATATATATATATATTCATTAAAGTCGGGGACAAACTTCGAGGGGTGGTAGTACTCATCAAAATAAACAAAAAATTTCCTATATACATATATCGAAAAATCCTTAATTTAACCGCTAGCCGCCATTTTGTATTTTATACAAACAACTTTATAAAGAACTATTTAAGATTTGTGTGTGTGTTTCAGTGAACACGATAACTCTCGTAAAAATGGTCCATTAAGACCAAATTTGGTAGAGACATGTATTCCTGCATTTGCTCGGACGAGTTTGTAAACCATGGACATTTTTGTCTTTAGGTGCCCAGGGTGTGTGTGTCTGTGAACACGATAACTCTCATAAGAATGGTCCGATCGAAACCAAATTTGGTAGAGACGAGTATTCCTACATTTGCATTTGCGGACGAATTCGTAAACCAGATATATCCGTCAATGAGAACAGGTAGTTTGAGGGAGTTTTGTACCCCAAAAATGGGTTTTTTGTGTTTTTCCCATGTAATTTTTAAAAATTTCAAATTTTATTTTTCAGCATTAGAATCAGCTTAAAAAAACACAATTAAGGTAAAGTTTTTCTCTATCTCCAATGGTTATCGAGATATTAAAAAATCTAAACACAGTACGTTGTATTTTAGGGCTTCAATGTTAATCTTATGAAGAATAAAGAAAAATTAATGTTTCAATTATTAACCAATATGTTTGGATGAAACTTGATATTTAGCTTCATGTGGTTGAGATCCATCCATTTATGCTTAAAAATCATAGTTTATGTGTTTATCATGGCAGCTAACCTGCATACTCTTCCCATGTTAATCGTATAGGGAATAGGTAAACTCTTTTATTTATGTACAGACGATGATGAAACTTGGTATAAATGGTCAAAATAAAAATTGTTTATGCTAGAAATTCCTACTTTCAGTGTTCCTCACAGCAGCTAACCTGCATACTCTTTTCCCATGTTAATCATATGGAAAATAGGAAAACTCCTTTATTTATGGACTGATGTTGATTAAAGTTGGTATAAATTATAAAAATTGTTTATGCTATAAAATGCCTACTTTCACTGTTTCTCACATTGGCAAACCTGCATACTCTTTCCCATGTTAATGTATGGAGAATAATAGACAAATAACTTACTCATATATTAATCAACAGATATATATAAAACTTGACATATAATATTATTATCATATTATTGATTTGGAAATTCGCTGAGTATGCAGGCCTGCTGTGACGGGGGTATTATTTTTTACAAATATATTTTTTTTAATTATTAAAGGGAGCTTTTTTCAAGTTAATTTAATTTACTAATAACTATATTAGCAGCCCTTACTTGTGAACTACATAATAAAATATATATATATTTTTTTTCTGAAATCGTAGCCTTAATATAAGGATAAAATTTCAGGAAATCTAACTATAATAATACTGGAAATCGCTATCAAATGGAAAATTAGTTACATCAACGATAGACAGGATTGGAAATACAAATTACTTAAGATGAAGTGTTTCCCAAACAAAATTTTTCCGCAGCCAAAAATTAAAACCAAAAGTTTATTCTTTTCCATTCTAATTTGAATATTTTTTATTCATATAGATAGCCTATTGTAGGTTGGTAAAAAGCATAAGACTGAGATGATAGTATGGAAGCGAGAAGATACATTCGTCATTAGAACTGTTGACCAGAAGTCAGGAGACCACTTGGCAGACCGAGACTCCAATGGAAGAGCTAGTGTTAAGAATCTTAATTACATTCAGAATCAATTCCAAGGAGAATCTTCCGTAAATAGAGAAGAATATGAGAGGTATTGTTGGCGAGGCCAAAACCCCACTTTGGGTTTCAATGGCCACAAAGTTAAGGTAAAGTATTTGTATAAACGTACAAATACAAGCTCAGGGGTAGTACCTACACAGGCCTAGTAAGTCAAAGGGCGAAACCAATTGACTTTTGATCTTGGGCGACCGCTTATGATTTGACAGGAGTAGCCTGTCAGATCATTAGCTGTCGCCTCTGGCTAGCCTATGTGACTATGATGCTGCATTACCTGTTGTCTTTAATTCACTGCATTGGCTCTAAAACCGGAGAAATAAGCAGTTGAGGTTTAGAAAAAAGAAACAAACTAGGCTAAATTTTAAATATGAATTTTTAGAGTACCATAGTAGTATATCTTTATATACCACAACTTAATTAATATCAATTATCAATACCATTAAATGGGTTTGCAGGAATATCTAATGATGAAATCTATTGAGATTAGATTGTTTTTTAAATGCAACCTATCCGCAGGTAGGTATTTTAAGCCATGTATAAACGAATATAAGATGAATGTGGCTGATCTTGTAGTCTTGTTACTGATTGGCTGACATGATCTTGACACAGAGGACTGTTAATAAGTATTAAAATTAATATTAATATTGTTATTATAAATATAATATAAAATATAATAAATATAATTAATATTGTTATTATATTTTTAGTATAATTTAGGCCTACTCCAATCAAATATTTTTTATGGTCACCCTTACTGGACACAACACCAATCCCCCCCTTTGTCAACGAAAAATTAATCATGGTTGTATCTACAAGCATCTGCAATCACAACTCTTTAAATTAAAAACAAAACTGTTCTAAATTTACAGAAAAGAGCTTAAAAAATTTAAGTTTTTGAAGATTTTTATAAACTTGTATTAGCTATCATTACAAGCGATACTTTCTTCATAACTTAAAATTTACTCACAAAAATAAAATTCATCTTAAAAAGCTAAAACTGTTGACACTTTTGTTCTCTGAACAATACAATAATATCTACAGATTACTACTGGGAAAATTGCAAAAATATAGTTTTGACGATTTACTAGCAACGAGAATTATGTAATAAACTGCCACAGTGAATACTTTATCAGATTGAAAACCATTGATTCCTTTATCACTATCAGCCGGGTCTGTAAGACCACAAAGACATCAGGTAACTGACCTTCCTTCTGGCACAGATGATGATAGGTCCAGGTTCACATCACAACGCCTATTCATTCAGGCATTTGGCTGAAAGTCGATTGGTTTAAACTGAAATCGAAACTAGCATCATACCGATAAACTGTTGTCATTCGTTTCGTTAGTCGCTTCTAATCCGTTTCTCTCTGCTTCTAGGTAAGCAGTTACAAGTAGGTTACTGCTAGCCTAACGGTTTGCGTCTTGGACTTCGGTGCAATAAGTGACGGGTTGGATCCCCGGGATGGCCAAAAAATTTAGATGAGAATTTTCGTCAAAATAGTTTGTTTTGAAGTTGCATAGCTAATTTTGAGCTTGCCGTTGGCAAAACGGAAAAACAGTTACAGGTTGTAAATGCGATTTAAACTGGTTTTACAGTGTTTACTAACATTATAAAAAATGCATTTGGTGTTGAATTATCGTTTCAATTAGTAAACAACTTATCCGTACCATTTAGATACTTACTAACAACTTCAAATCAGTGGCGGATCCAGAGGGGGCGATAGCCCCCCCTGAGATTTGGACCCTTTTATAAAAAAATTTGTGGTTACTTTAACTAGTATCTCGTTTACTCTGTTAAAGTTAAAAGTACCTGGTGACCGAGCTTTGCTCGTATAGAATAAGACATGTATTATAAAAATTAATTAGAAAAATTACTACACAACTTTTACAAAAATAAAAGCGATTTAATACACCATAATTAACATAGCACTGAGCAATAAGTATCGCCCCTGATGGGGATGGAACTCGTGTCTTTCTAATTACTGGACCAACGCGCTACCTCTGGACTACGGCGTCTGCCAAATGAGCGACGCCGTAAGGTATTTTAGCCAACCTCAATTGTTTTAGTCAATCATTTACTGTTTAACTGTCCATACAGTTATTATTAGCCTGTCATCAACTGATTTTGTTAGAAAAGGAATGAGGATTGAAAAGCAAAAGAGAAATTTAATTTACACCTATTAATTGGTTTGTTACAATGGCTTCAAGCAATACAATGAATACGTTTTCTATCAAAACACGGAAGGTTTTGGAAATACTTTTTCTGCTATTATTTCGCACAGTTATCTTATCCTTAAGTTTTAACAAATTGTTTAGTAACCTGATAATTTTGCATGCATTGCATACATAAAATAAATATTTATGAAAAACCTCTATTCACATATTGTTCCCCACCGTCTTCAATCAAGAACTGTCAAACGGTTATAAACAGCTGTTTTGGTTTGTATTGTTTACATTTGATTCTCCATAAGCGTAATGTTAAATTTTTAGATTTTAAACTTAATATTACAAGAAAATCAGAATTTTCCTGGACATTAGACCTATCTAGAACTTATTTTCTACTCAGAAATTAGTTATTTCCAAAATTTGAAGAAAATCCTTAGTGCCGTTTTCGAGATTTGTGTGCAAATATATATACACACACCTTTCAGGGGAGCCACAGCTTTCCAGTTTCTCCCTGTAATATTTATTTTTTGTAAAATGTATTTGACTTCTTAAATTTTCACAAAATTTTTGAAAACAGATAGCAAATCTCATATCATAAGGCCTCCATTTATTGATTTTATAAAGTTTTTTATCCTGTCAATTTTAGTTAATCCAATACTATAATACGAGCAAGGTATATATATATATATAAAAGATATATATATATATATATATAAATACTTTAAAAATTGTATAGTTGTTGTACTGAATGAATGAGTGTTGGTTTTGCAAATTTTCGTTTTAATTACAAAAAACGTTTTCAAGCAAATAGAAATAGTTACTGTGTATAACATGAAAAGACAATGAAACATAAATAAATTAAAGGAAAGGTTTACAATAAAAATTTTGAAATCATATGATTTTAGGCAGTTGAGTTGAATAATTTTATTATATATTTTTATATTTTTATATTTTTATATTTTTATATTAATAATAACCTATCTGAGATTTAATCCTGTAGGAAATTTTGATTTTAAAACCAACTGGTGTGCCAATTCAGAATTTCTTAAAATAAGTTGGTTTCTTTTAAGGTTTTGATGTGGTGGAATTTTGTGGAGGGCTTTAAGTTCATAACAGCCCTCAAAATTTTGGTTGTGGTGAGCTGCATGATTGAAAATTGGCTTTCTTAAATCTTTATGAACCACATCAAAACGGTGGCCTGTCATTCTAACTCGTAAGGAGTTAGATGTTTGCCCTATATATTCTTTTTGACAATGTTTGCACGATAGTTGGTAAACCACATTATGGGTTTCACAAGTTGATCCACCAACTATCGGGTAAACTTTATTTGTCACTCTACTTTTAAATTCAGTAGATTCACACATAATTTTGCAAATACCACATCGAGGTTTGTGGCATGGTTTACAACTATTCTTGACATTACAAAGTTCATTAGGCCTAGAATTTTGAATTTTGGGTATTAATTATATATATATATATATATATATATATATTTGCACACGGATCTCGAAAACGGCACCGAGGAATTTCTTTAAATTTTGGAAATAACAAATTTCCGAGCAGAAAATAAGTTCTAGGTAGGTCTAATGTCCAGGAAAATTCGTGTTTTACTGTAATATTAAGTTTAAAATCTAAAAATTTAACATTGCGCTTATGGAGAATAAAATGTAAACAATACAAACCAAAACAGCTGTTTATAACCGTTTGACAGTTCTTGATTGAAGACTGCGGGGAACAATATAGAGGTTATGCATTAATATTAATTTATTTTTATGAATTAAATAAATGCAAAATTATCAGGTTACTAAACAATTTGTAAAAACTTAAGGATAACATAGCTGTGCGAAATAAAAGCAGTAAAAAGTATTTCCAAAATCTTCCGTGTTTTGATAGAAAACGTATTCGTTGTATTGCTTGAAGCCACTGTAACAAACCAATTAATTGATGTAAATTAAATTTCTCTTTTGCTTTTCAATCCTCATTCCGTTCATAACAAAATCAGTTGATCACAGGCTAATAATAACGGTATGGATAATTAAACAGTAAATGATCGGCTTTGGCTAAAAGACGTTAAACGGTATCGCTCAATTGACTAACGTCGTAGCCGAGTTGTGGCGTGTCGGCCTCACTATAGGCCGCGAGTTCCATCCCCACCAGGGGCGATACTTTTTGTTCAGTGCTATATTAATTATGG
Organism: Nephotettix cincticeps; assembly: GCA_023375725.1. Lineage (NCBI taxonomy): Eukaryota > Metazoa > Arthropoda > Insecta > Hemiptera > Cicadellidae > Nephotettix > Nephotettix cincticeps. Next base: position 104,718,807 of record CM041791.1, read on the forward strand.
TGTATTAAATCGGTTTTATTTCAACCACATAAATGTTTTCATTGAGTAATAAATGTGTTTTAATTTTTCTAATTAATTTTTATAATACATGTCTTATTCTATACGAGCAAAGCTCGGTCACCAGGTACTAAATTTGATGTTATCCAAGAGGTGACACTTTTTGCCCTCTTTAATTTCCTATTATGACTGACGTTTCTTATACAATTTTTAATAGCATCGGTTAAAAATCATGGAATCTGGTGTAACTAATATTTACTACTTAATATTTATTATTAAATTAAATATCATACAAACTTTTTGAAGTTATTTCTTTTTGGTGGAAGATTATGGGAAAATACGTGAAAAGGTATTGTATACATTAAAACTAATTCCAGTTTGGAGGCTTAACATAATGAGCTATATAGTTTTCATTACAAGCCAGTAAATTTAGTCAATAATAGTTGCTAGTCACTGTTGATAAATAGGCATTGATGAATAAATAATTATTATATACTCATGTGCAGCTTAATTGGACCTCTGAGACAGATTTTATAAAATATCAAATCATCTCTTTTTAGTTTTAAAATATTATCCATTTAGAGCTTTGATTTACTAAACTTTCATATATCTAAGCCTAATCATTAAAAATTGAAGTAATTAATTATTTATCTATTTTAATTGTTTACGTTTAAAATGCATTTTTATGGTGTACACCTTCCTCCTAACAGCAATATGATGGTTAGCTAACATTAGCTTTCTCGATTGTTCTTTGCATTGATTTTGATACCGGTAATACGGGAAAATACGTGAAAAGGTATTGTATACATTAAAACTAATTCCAGTTTGGAGGCTTAACATAATGAGCTATATAGTTTTCATTACAAGCCAGTAAATTTAGTCAATAATAGTTGCTAGTCACTGTTGATAAATAGGCATTGATGAATAAATAATTATTATATACTCATGTGCAGCTTAATTGGACCTCTGAGACAGATTTTATAAAATATCAAATCATCTCTTTTTAGTTTTAAAATATTATCCATTTAGAGCTTTGATTTACTAAACTTTCATAGATCTAAGCCTAATCATTAAAAATTGAAGTAATTAATTATTTATCTATTTTAATTGTTTACGTTTAAAATGCATTTTTATGGTGTACACCTTCCTCCTAACAGCAATATGATCGTTAGCTAACATTAGCTTTCTCGATTGTTCTTTGCATTGATTTTGATACCGGTACGATAATTTTGTTAATCCCAACTGCGCTTTTTTCTGGTATGATTTGGTTAAGAATTTTTGACACAATATAACAATATCAGTGCTATATTCCGAAAATGGATGAGTGTTATTCTGTAGAAAATGCGGGTTTCCCATCTCGTAGAAAATGGAGGTTTCCTATTTTGTAGAAAAGTTAGGGTGTCCAAACGTGTAGAAATACATACTATGCCAACTAAACAAGGAGAATTGCCAACAAAACAAGGAGAAACTATACAATTCTACACGATTGGAAACCTTCATTTTCTACAGGATGGGAAACCATCATTTTCTACGAAATAGGATTCTACAAGATGGGAACCCACGATATATGGTATATACACCTAATAATTGACACCGATAATGTCCACCACAGGTGATCATTATCAGCGTTAAAAAGTCAAACAAAGTTATAGGATCACGGAAAAACGTGGTTACCGTTCACGTTGCGACTTAACGCGGTTGCCGCACGGATCGTTACTCGTTACAGCGGTGCTAGAGCTTGAGCTCATCAGCTCCGCTGACAGAGCTACACTGGTTAGGTTAGGTGATAAAACTAGAATACTGATGTGAAGAAGAAAGATGTGCTAACAATTTATTAAATTTCTTGATGTATGTCAGTCGATCAGTTGATGTATGTTTACAAATGTAAAATAATTAGCCAAGAAAGACACAAACAAAAATACTTTGGTGCTTGGCAATTCATTCGACAGAAGCAGAAGAAAACATCATTGAGTCCAGTTCCAGTAAGGTCCGAGTGGTGGTGGCGAGTGGCGATTACACAAACGAAACGAACGATAGAGCTGAAATCAAAATCTTGTATTCGGTAGAGATTATCAATCGAGTTTGAACCGAATGCCTGAACAGATGTTGTGAAACTAGTGTGAACATCATCCTGACATAAGGGTCCTCCTCCTAACCTAAACCAGAATAAAATTAAGAAGCACAAGCATGGGTTGTAGGTTATCTTTGTCGTTTCAAGATACTGGTGTGGTGTACAGTTCAGTAAATGTTCGAGGTTAATACAGCAGGGAAGGTTGTAGTTGATTTGATTGGTATCCTGTATGTTACAGAATAAGTTTAGGCAACGATGACTTCAAAATTCACTTGCATTAATTGTCGCGTCGCTTTTAAGGATGCAGACATCCAACGTCAACATTACAAAACAGACTGGCATCGATATAACCTTAAAAGAAAAGTCGCTGATCTTCCACCAGTCTCGGCTGAAGAATTCCAACGTCGTGTTTTATTACAGCGTGAACAAGATGAAGCAGCAGGGAGGGATGATTCAGTCCATTGTAAGGTTTGCCATAAAACATTTAATTCATCAAAATCATTTGAAAATCACTTGAAATCCAAGAAACATATTGCTCTGGTTAGTAATCTACCAGAAGGAAGCAATTCTTTAGACCAAATATCCTCACCAGGAAATAATAGTAACAGGTCCTCTATGTCTAACCTTGTTTCAAGTCCATCAAAATCTGGTTCCAAACACCAAGATCAATCAGATATTGACAATGAAGATTCTGACATTGAAGAAGTTGATTCTGATGAATGGGATGATGAATTCAGTGACGATAACCCAATTTTACAGAATAATTGCCTATTTTGCAATAATCACAGTGCCACTTTAACAAAAAATATGAAGCACATGTCTGTAGCACATTCATTCTTTGTTCCTGATATTGAGTATGTAACTGATCTGAAAAGTTTATTATGTTATTTAGGTGAAAAAATAATACAAGGGCACTTGTGTATATGGTGCAATGACAGGGGTAAGGCATTTCACTCAGCTGAATCAGCTCAGCAGCATATGATTGATAAAGGGCATTGTAAAATGCTGCATGAGGGTGAAACATTACTTGAGTACTGTGATTATTATGACTACAGAGCTAGCTATCCTGACGATTCTTCAGTTCCTAATAATGATGAGGAAGTAAATACACCAGTTATTGATGCTGAAGATTACCAGTTAGTTCTCCCATCTGGCTCAGTTATTGGTCACCGTTCACTTATGCGGTATTACAGGTAGGCCCTAAGTAACTTAATACTCTTGAAAACTTCTCTTGAAAATATTACGTTTAAGATATAATAATAGCCTATTATTGTTCTTTAATCATAATAAAGTAGGTCTACAGTAAATTTCTGATACAGTGGAACTTGGTTATAACGTCATTGAAGGGACCACACAATTAATGACGCTATATCCGAGTGACGCTATAAAAGAGGTTACATAATTTTAATTTAAAACCGAGGAAAAATAGGGTTGGAAACACATTTTTTACATGAAATTACGACATTTAATGAAGGTAATTTGAAATACACCGTAAGTTTATGTTTATAACTGACTGACTACTCTACTATTTAAAAAATCGAATTTGAAAATATTGCAATAAAGTTCGGCTTGGTAAGTTCAACTGTTGGTTCGATTTTAAAAAAACAAACCCGAACACACGTCTGCTATCTTACGTCCCTCCTCACACACTCTTATAACTCACCTTTTCTTCAGCAAAACCTTTCTCTTAACACTTGCCATTATTTTTCAATACTGTATTCGTAAATTAAAATAACGAAAAGCAAACTGTGAAAGACGTACACTGAACTAACGATAGCTGCACGATCTGTAGGTATGTACATACGGTATTTCAGTGCTTTGAAGTGATGTGAGTCACTGACACTGGCCTTGATGACGGCGACAGCGGATATAGGATAGGGGGAAGGGGTTGGGTTGGTTTGCGGTAAGACAGCAATAAAATGCCGTTTCTAAAAATAGAATGGGGTATCTAGCTAAACAATAGGTGCGGCTCTCACGTTGCACCACCGACCGAAATTTCTCTCTTTAGCTATGTGGACGTTGCCTTCATCTCGGTTCGATTTTCTTATACGAGGTTTTAGAATTTACTGACGATAGATCCAAGTTTTTACCTATGTAAATACCTATAGTTTGGCGGGACATAAAAATAAATTGCGTTATATCCGAGTTGATGTTACGACCGAGGCCACAATAACCAAATTGCACTGTATATGAAAGAGTGGCTTGATGAAAAAATCAGAACAACCCTTAAAAATAAACGATGGAATACCATCCGTCCCAGAAGATCGCTTGGACTTGAGTTGTTTTATCGCCAGTTTTATCTCCTCTTACGATATGTGGCTGATATTGAGACAGCAAACGCCCAGATGGACGGGCAAAGAAATTGCTTTGCTGATTAGCTGTCTACCGTTAAAATGGAGGTGTCATGTTTGAAATATGAAGCAAATGCCTCTGCAACAGCGGCCCCCCTTCTAATGTATGTAATAATGTATTCCATATTTATGTGTCAGATGTGATTCATTAATAAATATTTTTTCCTTCCATTAAATATTTATATCAGAGAAACGTTTTTCTTATTCCTACACCCAAGGCAATACATTGGTCATCATGTACTTTTGAAAACATTGTTTGGATAGCTCAGTGGTAGAATGCTTGCCTTGTAATCTCTAGGTCACCAGTTTGATTCCGGACCCAGTCACCACTTATTATAACAATATTAATTGTCTGTCAAAAAAGGTAGTCATTATATAGCAATAGGGTTTTAATTGTTCCTGAACAAAACTTTTAAATTTTTTTAGAGAACAATCCAAACTGTGATTCACCCTTGTGGTATTTTTTTAATGCCACTGGTGTTGAAAATGTAAAGAATCTATTGTTATTATACTTCTTAAATATTACAAGATATTAAGAATAAGTTTTTCAGCCAACATGTTTGAGTATGAATTTATTTTATTTTCATTGCTAATATTTTTTATGTTCTAGTGCATAGTTTTATCATTACAAGCTAAAATTAACTACCATTTATTTTGTTATTTTCAGGCAAAACTTTGATCCGAATCGGGCGGTTGTGCCTGCACAGAAGAAGGTTCATCGAGTGATCGCTCAATATAAAGCACTTGGCTGGAATGAGACTGATAAGCAAGTAGTGGCCAAGTAAGTAAAATGTCAATTGTTTGAGGCCCTGCCATTATATTGGGTATTTGTTAATTTTACTAAGCACTCTGAATTTACCTGGAGCATCCCTAAGTTGATGTGAAATGCCTCTAAAGGGAAAGACAAGTTTTCATTAGCGTCACTACATGTTGCAGTGGTAGGATGGGTGTCCATTACCTAACAAATTTTTATAATTATGGCAAAAATACTAGTTTTGGATGAAAACATTCAACACATTGAAACACTTAGTGTTGAAAATACATGTGAATTTTGAAGCTAAATAATTAAAGTGTAATGTTTTTAACCTGTCTATTGTTATAAGTCACAATCAACAAAAATTACTAATACAAATTAATGTTTAGTCTAGAGAAAAAATACATAATACTAATAGATTCATATACATATACATATATATATATATATATATATATATATATATACATATATATATATATATACACACATGTGGTATGACAAAATATAATATGGATTACCCATATTCTCCCAAAATAGCATAAACCGAAAACAGTTATGGAAGACATTTACCATACACTTATATAGATATAACAAAGGAACTAGTAAGGACGGCAGAAATCTATGTGGATGGATGTTGTTGCAGAGTAAACTTGCTTGTTTTGTAAATGGATAGGCTACTAAGAGTTGTTCAAAGTATATACAGGTGTCAGACAAGGAGACAGTTAATCACCATAGCTATTTAATCCAGCCGTAGAAAATACACAACCCTAGAACTGTCAAAGGGTTTTCCTTCAACTGTAACATAAAATTAATTATGTATCTCTTCTTAAAATATTAAGAATAACCAAAAAAACATGCCCCTCCCTTATATCCACTAACCACAAAGCAAAACAGGTGTCCACTGAAATCCCAACTAAGCCTACAAATGCCTTCAACTTCCACCGAAACTGGCCACAGTTTATTTAAAGTGGGCCCCCCTCCCCGCTATACCATACATTTTCAAGCCAAATTAGGGTTGCTCATGGTCGGGATTCAAACCGTAGTATTTTGGAATAGCTAGAACGTTACACTCGTCAATGTAGCGTTCTAACAATTTCAACAACCGTGCATAATTGTAGAATACGATTAGTTAGCTGTAAGACATGCCGTAGTGCAGTTTAGTGAACTGCATGAGCAGGTTCATATATCAGCTCCCAGAGGTCAACACGGTCACAAAGGCAATTGTGTCTAACAAGTTCACCAAATTGACGACAGATGCCTCCACCTGCCTCTTCTTATTGAATTTGTAAATGAGTCGTGAATGACGACTTAACGAGTTCTAGGGTTAAGGGAACTAAAAAGTTGATGGTAAGATAAAAGGTACCAACCTTTCAACTAATAACCAAATTATTATTAGACTTTTGCACATGAACATTATCTTAAAGATCAAAAGAAAAGACTAGCGGTACTATATTGCTTAGAAACATAGACAACGATGAGACAGCATAATAACGACTCACAAAGTTTGAAATATAATTTTAAGAACAACATATGGACCAGCAAAAATCAAACGAAGAAGAACTGAGGATGATTTGGCAAAATATAGAATTCAGAGAACTATTTAAAGAGCAGATATATTGGAAATAGTAAAATAATAGGAAGGCAGGACATATGAAAAGGAGTATCCACTTTTAAAATTGGTATTGGAAGGAAGAACAGCTGGTAAATGACCATTGGGACGGTTGAGACTTAGATGGAGAGATCAGGTGCAGATAAAAATGAGGAAGTTAAGGGCGGAAGACCAGATGAAGAAATGAATGAATGAATGAAAATACTTTTTTATTGAGGCGAACATTAAGACCTCATGGTCCTTTCTTACAGCTAACCTCTTTTACAATGAAAACTATTTTTTTATAAATCAAACTTAAAAAAGAAAATATAATTTTATTTAAAAGATAACAGAAAAAATCTATATACAGTACTTTAAAAACTCGCAAGCACACACACATTCAAAACATGCCACAGCTAGGCCTAGCGCATGCCATCCCGCCACACTACGATCATCCGGTTATGGAAATAGTTTTTCAATGCCACCGTCAGCCGAGAACGGGTTTCAATAGATCTAATTCCATTGGGTAAAGAGTTCCAGAGGCGGCAGGCTGTTACTAAGGACATGTTAAAAATTGTGGTTTTGTGACGTGGAATACGTAGTGTTGATGAGCCAGAGCGAGCGTTTCTTACGCCTCCTTCATTTAGAAATTCAAATTGGTGCGTGAGAAAATTTGGAAGCCCATGATTGATTACAGAATGTGTTATTTGAATTATGCACATTTGCCTTAAATCTGAAAGTTTTATACTAGATACTTGAATGTATAAAGGTGTGACTCGTTCGTCTTTTTGAAGATTAAATTAAAAAACGGATGCAATAATTTTGATGCCAAGGCCACAGTCATATCGTTAATTATAGTGTTGCAGTAGTTGAAGTGAGGAAATAGAAGTAATTTTATCAAAAGCAGTTTTATACGATAAGGCAAAAGTCCTTGTATTTTTTCAATGTGTGAATAGCTGCGAACACCCTTTTGCAGATGTTCACAACTGTGTCAGTCCAGTCAAGTGTATTATGTAATGTTAAACCAAGGCTTTTGACCTTGGTAAGGTAGAAGATCGTAGTAAGGTAGAAGAGTGTTGTTGACAGTTATTTTTTGTATATTGTTAACATTAAGTCTGCTAAGTAACCGTGAATGTCCAAGAATTATAGGTTTGGTTTTGTCAGGATTGAGTTTAAGTCCATTCTTTGCCGCCCATTGAACAATTCTGTTGATATTGTCATTTGTTTGTATAATAGTGACATCCGCAGTGTTAACCTTAAAATGAGCATAAATCTGTAAGTTGTCAGCGTACAAATGAAACTTGGTGTTGTGTAAAACTGAAGTTATGTCGTTTGTATAAATGGTGTAGAGAAGGGCCAAGTATTGATCCTTGAGGGACATTATTTGTTTATTTAAAGCTTTGCTAAAATCAAATAAAATGAGAACTGTACACTGTCCACGACCCATGGCCCATTGTATGTCGTCAGAGATCTTTAATAATGCTGTTTCAGTACTAGGGGACTGCCTGAAACCAGACTGGAAAGGGTTAAGAATATTATTTTGTTTGAGAAAATCAGATAGTTGAGAGTGCACAATCTTTCAAGGGCTTTAGAAAGAGCTGGAAGAATATTAATTGGTCTATAGTCTTGTGGCAGAGATGGAGATGAGATCTTGTTCAGTGGGCAAACTAGAGCAAACTTCTATTTATCTGGGAAAATGCCTGTTCTTACAGATGTATTGAAGATATGGGTAATTGTGGGGAGAAGAGCAAACAAAATCTGCTTTATCAAAGAAATGGGAATGTTGTCAGCTCCCATGGCATCAGACGTAATTCGTCTTACTGCCCTTAATACGTCAATTTGCAAAATAGGTCTAAAATGAAACTGTGGAAGGATCTGATGCGAATTGCATCGTAGATTAAGCTCAGTTAAGTAAGTTTGTACTGCAGTGCTGTTTGAGGTTGACGAAAAAGATATAAAATGATTATTTAAGTCATTTAATGGCAGTGTGATTGAGATAGATTTTTCTTGCTTACCAATATCGATTTTCTTAATATTCCGCCAGAGAACTGTGGAAGACTGTTTTCTATCAGAAAACAAGCGGTGAATATAGCAAAGTCTGGAGTTACGGAGTTGCTGCTTAACTTGATTACGCAACTGCCGATATCGGGCCATGAGTCCATGGTCTCCAGATCTTTTGGCTTGACGATGGACTGAATCCTGCTGAGCAATTAGTCCAAGAATATCGTTAGTTATCCAGGGAACAGTATGGTTTTTATTTATTCGACGTGTGACAACTGGGCCGTGTTTATCGTACAATTTTAAAATTAAATCGTTAAGAGAATCCACCATATCATTGACTGTCTCCAGAGTGTGTATGGAGTGCCATGGTGTTGACGTTACTTCTGTTAAAAAATTTATTTTATCAAAATTTCTATATGTGATAATTTTTTGGACGGCTTTTGGTGCTCTCAAGGAAATTACGCAATAAACTAGATCGTTGCGAGAGATATCCGGAACTGGAAGTTGCCCATGAAAAACTGAGAGTTGAGGGTCGCTTACAACCATGAGGTCTAGCGTGGTTTCAGCCTCAGCAGTGTGATTTGTCGGGTCCAGTGGGAGTATAGTCATGTTGCATGATGCAGACATGTTTGTCAGCTGGCGGCATTCGTAACGGGTCGGATTAAGTAAGTCACAGATGAAGTCTCCCATAATTAAGATACGAGTGTAGCCCGGCATGAGGCATAAGAGAATGCTTTCAAAGTCTGCTAGATAACCAATACCAGGGGGACGGTAACATACCCCCAGAAGAAGGGCATCCGAGCGAGACGAGCCAATTTCGAAAATGAATTCGGGTTTCACCAAGTACTCGTCCGGGGACGCATACAACATTAAAGCCTAAAAATTAAACCTCTTTTAAGATATATAGCGACGCCACCTCCAACTTTTCCAAGTCAGTCGTTACGGACCAGAGAATATCTAGGCAGTGCAACGATCCCCAGGAAGGATAGAAGATATTGGCAAAACTTTAACGTTTTATGGTCTGAATAACCATCTAAATAAAGTAAAATCTCCTTCATCAGCAAATTGGTAAAAACACTGTGTAGGGTATAGCCCATGATTGGGTTGGTTGTTGACATGTTGATCTGTCTTACCAACTTTGACAACTGGTATATGCAGTTATGTGTAATGGCAACTGGTTGACTCATCAATCAATTCTGGTTCATTTGTCTACAATGAGTTTTGATATTTTCACAAAATTGATTATAAACAATAGTTTTGTCTGCTGTGAGCTGTATTCCCAATCCTATATCACATTTTGCTAATAATGTGACGTGACTAACGCTACTAGCAATGCTACACTGTATGCTTTGCTAGTAAAGTAATGTTTTGTAAAGTTACTTCAGTTCCAGTTTGTAGCTCCAGTAGGGGGTTGTGAAGCTGGTGGACAAATCCACTCAGACTTCTCTACCCACAGCTGACAAGTTGTCGGTTGCTCCAGCTCAAGGTGTAACCTCCTCTTTGGCTCAGAGATCAAAAAAGATGATGATGATGATGATAAGCAAAATGAACCTGCCTTCTGGGCCATCCTGACTATAAAAGAAATACCCCCGTCGCAGCAGACCTGCGTACTCAGCGAATTTCCAAATCAATAATATAATAATAATAATATATGACAAGTTTGGTCAAAATCTGTCGATAAACATGAGAATTATTTGCCTATTCTCCATAAGATTAAAATGGGAAAGAGTGAGTAGGTTTGCTGCTGTGAGGAACACTGAAAGTAGCCATTTATACCATCAAAAATTTTATTTTTAACATTTATACCAACTTTTATCAACATATGTCCATAAATAAAGGAGTTTGCCTATTCTCCATATGATTAACATGGGAAAAGAGTATGCAGGTTTGCTGCCATGATAAACACATAAACAATGATTTTTTAGCATAAATGTATGGATCCCAACCATATGAAGCTAAATATCAAGTTTCATCCAAAAATATTAGATAATAAGTGAAAAATTAATTTTTCCTAATCCTCCTTAAGATTAATATTTGTAGGAATACACGTCTCTACCAAATTTGTTCTCGATCGGACCATTTTTACGAGAGTTATCGTGTTCACAGACACACACACATATATATATATATATATATATATATAAATTTTAACGACTATTGTTTTTGGTCTCTGGGCACCTAAAGAAGAAAAAATAACATGGTCCCGGGCTTAAGTCTTGCCATGAGACCTATGGTAATAGCTTCTTCCCTATGGGAAATTCGCTAAAATGAAGAATGAAGTGTGAGCAGAAACAAGAGGAACATGCTCAGACCACCAAAGTCAAGCCCCATTTGAAGCAGACGCTGTTGCGTTTAAAGTAAAGTAAGACTCATGAGCTTGACCATCACGCTTATTAATTATTATATGTTACATTTCCCAATCAATTCCAAGTTCCTCTTATATGATTTCTTTAACTTTCTCTTTGTTTTTCCATATAATTAATTTATTTCAAATATCACCATATGATTTCAATATTAATTATGTTTTGTTTATCTGATTTGTTTTTCTTTTGGTTGACATAGCAACCAGTCCAGTTTTCTTTGCTTTACCATTTTTAAACTTTCATTTTTATCAGGTTCTTAATCAATTTTTAATGTAATGTCATAATTCTATAAAAAACGATGTCAAATTGTATTGATCAAGAAATATAAGACTCTGATAATATTGTGACTATTGAAGAATCGAACATGAAGAATGGTGTGGTGAGTGAAATGTAACAAAACTAACAGGCCTAACTTTGTAACTTAATAATGTGAACTTTTTTTTTGTGTTTAATCTCATATTTGTAAGAACCTGATATTTTGTAAAAAAAACAAAGTATATTATGTATCCAGCCCTCTTTTTTCTGTATATTGGTCCTTCGAATTTATGCTATGTTTTTAAATATCTTTATTCCGCCCCCAACAAGACGCTATACAGGCACAAGCCAAAAACATCTGTGGCCAGCAAAGCTCTGACTGCTAAGACTGTCCTTGTCAAGCCAGCTCAGGGACGCTCTATCACTGAGGTGCTCGTGGGATCTGGCAAAAAATGAATCCTGGTCCGACAGGCTCTAATGTTCAAACTGTCAGGAAGTAGAACACAAACAGGAGATAGCTGCTGGAACTTAGTAACGGCACCAAGGAAAGGACAGTGTGTTTAGGCATAGTCTATGCATAGGCATAGACTATGCATGTTTGCATAGTCAGATCTGCAGTTGGGGAAGGAATGGTCGTTTGGGACCTTAAGCACTGGTTGTCCTTTGAATTCATGATCTCAACTCTTTCACCATGGCAAAAGAGGTCACTGTTACATTGATATTGGCATGGGTGGATATAGCCCTAGTTGTGAAAGTCTTTGTGGAAACCAAACACAGGTAGGTGTAGAAGCTGGCAGTCGTTGAGCTGGGGGTACGTGGCGATACAGACCATTTCCGTCTCGTAAAACTCAAGTAAAGCAAGTTAAAACTCAAGGACTCAGGGTAGAGCTGGACTCTCCTGAGGGGAAAGTCCAGCTCTAAATAATAGTGATCAGATGTTTCAGGTGTTTTGGTTACCACCAGGGAACTTGCTCGGGGTCCAGACTGCAAGGGACTTCCCTTGCAGGCTACTTGGCCTGTGCATTAACTGTGGACCAGCACTTCTGCATCAAAGTGCTTTCTGTACATGAAGTAAAAATTACAGTCTATGGACCATGCTTTAGGTTCAAGAAACTACTGCGTTTTCTAGTAGCATTAGAGAACTCCCCTCAGTCCAGAGGAAATTACCTGAAAAAAACTTCAACTACATAAATTCCTTAATTACATAAACATTTTTAACAATGAATTCCTTTAACTAATTTTTCAATTACTGAAAAATATATTATAGAGATTAAATTTTGAAATAGCATTATGCATGAGATAGTAGGTTATGTAATTCTACGAGACGGCATTATGCATTACACTTTCTGGCTTTGTAAGCCTGACACATGACCAAATAAATAATTAACAGATAATTCAATAAATAACTAATTCATTTCAATACATGGAAATAATATTGCAGCAACCTAAATTCAAGTTTTAATACATTGTGTTTACATGCTACTTGATTTTGAGTTAAAGGTTTACTACACATTTCTTATGATTAGACACTTTTAGAAGTGTAAAATAGTACTTTTCAGTTATTTTAAAGTTGAATAATTTTTTGGGAAGATGCTATTACCGTAGGTCTCATGGCAAGAGTTAAGCCCGAGACCATGTTATTTTTTCTTCTTTAGGTGCCCAGAGACCAAAAACAATAGTCGTTAAAATTTATATATATATATGTATATATATATGTATATATATATATATATATATATGTATATATATGTGTGTGTCTGTGAACACGATAACTCTCGTAAAAATGGTCCGATCGAGACCAAATTTGGTAGAGACGTGTATTCCTACAAATGCTCGGACGAGTTCGTAAACCAGACATATCGGTCAATGGGAACGGGTAGTTTGGGGGGGTTTTGTACCCCAAAATGGGGTTTTTTGCGTTTTTCACATGTAATTTTTAAAAATTTCTAATTTTATATTTCACCATTAGAAACAGCTTAAAAAACTACACAATTAAGTTCCTTAAAGTTTTTCTCTATCTCCAACGGTTACCGAGATATAAAAAAAAATCTAAACACAGTATGTTGTATTTTGAGGCTCCAATGTTAATCTTATGGAGGATAAGGAAAAATTAATATTTCACTTATTAACCAATATTTTTGGATAAAAATTTATATTTAGCTTAATGTGGTTGAGGTTCATCCATTTATGCTTAAAAATCATAGTTTATGTGTAAATCATGGCAGCAAACCTGCATACTCTTTTCCCATGTTAATCATATGGAGAATAGGCAAACTCCTTTATTTATCGACAGATGTTGATGAAAGTTGGTATAAATGTTAAAAATAAATGTTTTTGAAGGTATAAATGCCTACTCTCAGTGTTCCTCACAGCAACAAACCTGCACAATCTTTCCCATGTTAATCTTATGGAGAATAGGCAAATAATTCTCATGTTCATCGACAGATTTTGACCACTTGCCTTGTCGTATATTATTATTATTCTATTATTGATTTGGAAATTCGCTGAGTACACAGGTCTGCTGCGACGGGGGTATTTTCCTTTTTAGTATTAATGAAAGGTTTTTTTAACTGTTGTCCCCTTATTTATGTCAACTTTGATATTTAATTGCATCATTATCATTTGTGTATAGTTTTTCTTACTCTTATCTTGTTTTGGTTTTTTCAGGAAAGTCAGAGATTTGAGTTACATGCAACGCATTCAATCCAAGCACACTATGAAGTTAGGAATAAAGGCCAATAGTTTGAGCATCAAACGACCTCAGGTCAATTTCTGAGGTGAAAACTAACTTAAAGTTAGCTACAGTAGAGCGTCGATTATCCGAAGCCCAGTCATCCAAAATGACGGTTAACCAAAACACACCAAAATATTGAAAAATGAAACGATGCACCAAACTTAAGTTCAACAATCGGTGATAGTGCCCAGCACTGCTGACACGACTAAACTCACGTTTGCGCGCTCTCATGTTCAATGACTTTTTTTTAGTTTTGAAGTTCAGAATGTTTTTTGTACTTTGTAGAGAGTTCTTTGTATTTTTTGTGAGTATCTTATTGTAAAAAGTAAATAAAAAAATTATTTCATTCCTCATTATGTCCATTGAACATCATATCCTCTCTGTGATCGATTATTCAAAGATTGAGTTATCCAAACACATATTTTCTTCTATTGGTTTGGATAATCAACTCTCTATTGTAATAACAGGTTTTGTAAGTGCTACTTTTATCATAGAGAAATTATATTTGTACAGAAGAAATATTGGTTAAAAAACTGATTGTTTTTATTTTCTCTTCCTATAATACCCTAGATGTATAATGTAAAATGTATAAACATTCAGAGTGATGGCATAGCTTTGTTGAAAGTTACATTTTTTATAGTTAACCTATTTTTGATTGTTATTTGTGTTCAATATACAGAACCATTGTAGAGGTAATGGTTTAAATCCAAATCATGGGTCTCAGACGCGTCGTCTGAGAGACGACGTGCAAGGTGTCATTTTTACCCATAACCCACTTCCACTCCACTAAAATTCACAAAACTCCGTGTAGCTGTCGGTCTTGCCTAATATTAAAAGGGTCTGGTTGGTGTTCGCTTGCGTCCTTTGTTTAACGAGATTTTAAAGTTTTTTCAGTTCGCGTCGTCAGGTTGACTACGCCTTTGTAACAACGCACAGTTCGCGGCAGACTCACAACGTGTACGGATCGTGGTGTCTTGTTGCAAAGTATAGTATACCTTCGCTTTTTCGCGTGTTTTGGTGTTAGTTAAACATTATATTGGAAATATATGTTGCATATAGTGTAAATATTTATTTTAATTGGACCAAATGTGCAGTAACACTTCCTGAAGTCGTAAAATAAGGAGGTGGACCCTATGCATGTTTATAACATCATAAACATCACTTTAAATGATATATACGTATTATATGTAAAAAATCGTGTCTGAGACAATCGTGTAAGCCCCTAAGTCGACAAAACTTTTTAGAGAAACGCACATAGAGCTCCTGAAGTACTGGCTTCAGGCCACAATTTCGCCACGAACTCTCGTCCGGCAATCTATTGCTTATATTTTAAATGTAAGTGTATTAAATGAAGCTCCACAACTAGTCCAACAAGGTAGGAAGGTTTGTGCCTTCTTACCTCCAAGATTACGGCGCATGACAAAACATTTTTGTAGACGTTGCGCAAATGTCATGTGTGGCGAACACCAAGGGACAATCTGCTGCCAGTTATTAATAACAATTAAGTTTTGGAGATTAAACTCTCATAAAACATTAATTCAATGTCCACTTTAAGTGTTTTTATAATTTAAAAAATTTCCCTGTCATTAAAAGTATTTTTTATTTATTTTCAAAAAAAGTAGTCTGAGAGACTACGCCTTTGTAACAACGCTTGGCTCAGGGAGCCTTTGTGTTCTAGGGTTAAACACCAACCATTTGTTTGGGTCTTTAAAATCAAACTGGCAATCCTTTGATTTTGATGTGAGTGTGCCAACCTCTAATTACCTCAATTTAAAAATAGTGTAATAATCTTAAAGTTGGGTAATTTTCATAATAAGAAATTGAACTTCTTTAACTCACATTCAACATTGGGTTTGTGAAGACACACAGTACAGGTACACACATTAAACAAATGACACCAGTGAATATAGTATTTTACAGTTCTCCTATAATTCACATTAAACATGGAAGAGATATGAAACGAAAGACACTAGATATCGTATTTACAGTTCTCTTACAAACCTCTCACATATTACAGTAATTCAGAGTGAAACGTTTCATATAAAATACATATCACCAGTAAAGCACTTTACAGTAGTTCTCCTCAACATGGTTTCTAGAAAAGACACATGGTACAAGCATGTATAAAACAGATGGCACTAGTGAATTGAGCACTGAACAATTCTCCTATAATACACATACATGTACAGAAGACACGGGTACAATTAAACACGAAACAAAAAAAACACTGGTGAATTAAATGTAATTACGACAGAATCAAACCTGTTGTAGGACATTTGATTTCAGTCTTCTAATAGGCCTGAGACTTGACGAAAGTCCACTGTGTTTAAAGTCAATCTTATTGTGGAACATAACTCTAGGCTAATTTAAGTTTGATAACAAAAACTATAAAGAACACAAAGAAATAAGTAATCTGTAAAAATTTGTTTAATTAAACCCCAACTATATAAATTCAGTTTTCTTGTAGAATAGTACAGCATCTTACATAAAAGGCTCAAATTTCATACATTTACTAGTTGTTTACTACATCAACTAAAGCTAAATGATCAAACTTTACTAGTGAGATGTTACCCAAATAATGTTTGATAGGGCATAGCGACAAGTTTGTTGGATCATACATTGATTTCTCATTTATCAAAGATATTGTGTACTAAGTAAAAGTGTAAAGTTTACAGGAACTAAGCTTTGGATTTTAACTGCAGATGAAAGGATAACAGTTGAAATGTTAGGAAGATAGATTATCGATTGAGTTGTGGTGATCATATTGAGCTTTACTTTTTGGTTGTATTTATACCATGTTGACATACAAATTACATTTTAATATCATGAGATAGTTGTTTCTTTATACCTCAAGTCTGGGCACTTTGTATGTGACAAATAACCAAACTTCAATTGCTCTCCTATTATATTATTATGTTTGACAGTGCCTTAATAATATTATAAGGTAAGCTAGAAACAACCCCATAGAAACAAATACCATCACTACACATACTTGTTAGGATTCAACACTGCTGGATCTGTTGCATTCAATATTTCTAAAAAATACAAAATATTTATTGTAACAATCCAAGGGTCTAAAACATTATAACCCGGATGAAACAGTTGCAAATTAAACACCATCAATAAAACATATCTTGCCTTTTGTTCCACTAAGTTGACACCTTGAACTAAAATGAACTTGATCTAGGATCTGCTATATTCAAAATTTCTAAACATATAAAATATTTAAATTACTGATACAACAAAATAGTTAGTAATTTTTCAAACAAGACGATTAAAAACTAATCATAGAATTGAGATTACTTGGCAATTACAAAACGTGTTTGGTGCGCATTGCCTCAGACATTGAAGAGTCAAAGAATGAGGAACCCGTCTACAACATCAACCATTTTATTGTTGTATGTTTAAGTTAGGTCATAATGGTTATGTATAGCCAAAAATATATATGAGTTCAAGAGATTCGAAGGACATAAGAACTCGAGAAGTCTCCTTACATAGGTACTATCCTTGAGTGCATGGGTACGTAAATACTTTTTCTATGAGAGCTAAGATTAAAAACAATTCTTCTAGGTGGTGATCAGAATTTTCAATCTGATAATGTTAAAGAATTTTTCAATCCCTCATGAAAGGGTTAAATATTAATCCAACTAAAACTACAATTGTAGAGTAAAGTTGATTGAAAGGTCTATAGGACGATAGGTAAGAAACTAAATACTGTTAGATGCTACATATATAGGAGGTTGAGTCAATTGTATGAAAATAAACCTGAAAACACAAAACTTAAATTGTGAGTTAGAGGATATAAACATGTGTTTAGAGGAATGTATGTACCCAATTGAACAGGTGCAAACGATTAAACAAAGAGGAGAGTTGTATGTTAAGTGGTAAGGATTTATAAGTAGGTCATGGATTAATGCTGGTGATGTACTGATGGACACTATAGCAAACATTAGTAATCATGCTGCAGGTGTTGATGCTGGTGTGAGTCTTGTGGTAGCGTCATGGGCAGCAGTGTGGTTACGTGGTACAGTGTATTTAGGAATAAAAAATCGTAGATATCTCGTAAACTAAGAATCTTTTGACACCAACACTTAAGCACTATAAAGCATGTTTGGTGCTCATTGCCGTCAAAGAATGAAGAACTTGACTACAACATCAACCTTCCTCAGTGACATAATTTTTCATTTTCTTGTTGTATATTTTAGTTAAGTCATAACAGTTACGTATATAGCTGAGTACAAGTGAGGAACTCGAGTGAGTGTGGATGACTATCCTTGTGTGCATGTTCATGTTACTGAGGTGTGATTTTGATTTCATACAAAGTTAACACCAGAGAGCATATAGTTTGAAACAACACAGTAAGATAGATAGAAGATAGAAACCAAATACTGTGAATGAATCCAATACCAAAGCTATTACATAAGATGTTGAGTTAGAAGATAGAAACCAAATACTGTGAATGAATCCAATACCAAAGCTATTACATAAGATGTTGAGTCAATTGTACGAAAACCAAAAAAATTTAAAGTAGGAGATATATAACAGGTGCAGAAATAAAGAATAAAGGACGTAGAGGTGGATTTCATAAGGAAGAATTATTATTTAGTAGGGAAGGTAACTAAACAGAAACGCGAGTTGTATGGTTATTAATTAGTGCTAGTGATGTAGTGAGATGGGTCATGCTAAGTGCAGGTGTGAGTCTTGCGGCAGTGCCATGAGCCGGTACGCAGCGCGGTCCAGTGCGTAGGACATGCCCCGGGCGAGCGCGACACTATGACATACGCGGTCCGGTGCGTGCCACTTGGAATTTTAAAATTCTGGAATGTATGTGATGTGTTGAATTGTTTATTTATATAATGTTGTATAGTATCAGGTAATAGATTGGATATGAATAACGGTTTGGGGATTTTTTCAAAAATTTTTTTGCTCTGTCCAAAAATGCTCCCAAAAAGATTTTGAGCTTAAAACGGGGGTTTTTCTATTAAAATGGGAAAAATGTGCTGATTTTGGGTTAAAAATGATGTTTTGTGCCTTATAATGTGCGAAAAATGTGCCAATTTTGGGCTTAAAATGTTATATTTCAATAATTAAAAATGGTGAAAATGCCGATTCTGGCTTATAAACGCTATACCACAACTACTTATATATATAAATTTTAACGACTATTGTTTTTGGACTCTGGGCACCTAAAGACGAAAAAATAACATGGTCCCGGGCTCAAGTCTTACCATGAGACTTACGTTACCTAATATCTTCTTCCCTATGGGAAATTCGCTAAAATGACAAAATTATACACGGTGCCGCATTGAAATTTCACACATTAATTTTGACATAGGGTATCGACTAGGAAATAAGAATGTGGTTGCTGATATGTTTTCAAGAGTAAGTACTTCTGTTACTGGAAACTGTCTTTGATTTGCATCAAGCTCTAAGCAACCCGGGATTGACACGGCTGTACCATTGGGTGCGGAGTAAAAATCTTCCTTATTCTCTACAGGAAATAAAGAATTTGATAGCGTCTTGTCCTGTGTGCGCCAAGATTAAGCGACGGTTCTGCAAACCAGTTGATCAGCATCTGACAAAGGCTCCATTTGACTCCATTGACTCCAACTGAGCGATTGAACATTGAATCAATATCTTATATCGATTATTGATGAGTATACTCGAGATTTCAATTTGCATATCCCCTTAAAAATACTAGTTCATCAACTGTCATTAAAAGTGTTTGCATAGTTTGTTTTCAATGTCTCGAGCACTTCAATGGGACTATTTGGAGAACAATACTTCCTGCATTGAAGACGAAAATTCGAACAACTACACAATGGGAGAATGTTCTTGATGAAGTATTACATGCCGTTGATTACTATTGTGCATAGCTACCAATGCTACTTCCCCATGGACGTTTCCTTAATCACTCTAGAAGATCAACCAATGGAACTGCTTTGCTGACATGGCTAAGTTTTCCAGGACCTGCTCTAATGATATGTCATAATCAGTCGAGCAAATACGTTCATAAGGTCGAAGAAGTGGAAATCATTGAAGCTAACTCTCAATATGCCCGTATTCAAAATAAAGGTCAAGAATCAAATGTCTCTGAAACATTTGGCACCTAGAGGAGACCTCAGACTTGTTAACCATCCAATAGAGAAGCAATCGAAACTACCATCGACACCGACTTTTTGAGAGAGGCTACTGAAAGATAATCCGCCGATTGATTAAATCTATGACAATGGAAGAAGAAAGACAAACTGTATTGTAAAACTCAGAATCAAATCAGAGAGGAACACATTACTTAACTATCCGTTTATCTATGATCAAACGAAACGGAACCACATCCACCATTTACCATACAAAGACTGACAAAGGAGAGAAGACTACCCCAATATCTTAAAGACTATGAGCACATATTTTCATCGAGGGGAGAATGTGATGATTTAAGACTACCTATTCCAGTTTTGGTATTATCTTGCCAGCTGATCTGCTCATCATGCAAATTTGATATGTTTATTTATTTTGTTATTAATGAATTTAAGGTGTAATCATAATTGTCTATTTACTTAAATAAATCCTTAGTTTCAGAGATTTATTTTTATTCCTCCAGCAGCAACCCCGTGGGTTCTGTCTCACACACATTATAGGCGAGTCACACACTACAGGCTGGCTTCCTGTGTCGACCATGAAGCATTTCCCGCCCCTCCCTTAAAAAAGAGCACAGAATATAAATATAGAATTCAAGCACAGAAATTATTTCTATACTGTGCTGTCTGGTACTATCGGTACTAAGACCCCTTTTAGATTCAGATTCAAATTTCTTTATTTTACCAGTCAACAAAAACTGCATAATAATTTCAATACATAAATAAAGCAGTAAATTATCTAGCTTTAAATAATAATGAAACAAATATTTTTTTCTTTAAACTAACTAGGTTTTTTTAATATAACCAATTAAATCTTTAACTTAAAAAAACATTTTTCAAGTAAAGGTTTACAACCATATTTTCAAAACTTTTGGGGCAGCTTCCTTAAGGGAGTTTTGCAAGAGCATTAAAAAATGAAACTCCACTGTAAGAAAAGTGATTTTGAAAAAAAATTGTTTTATGTTTATGTAATATAAAATATGCATATTTTATATTACTGGTTTTAATTATGCGTTTTTAAACAAACGATAAAAGATCGGTTGTTCTTGAATAACATTATTCAATGTTTTAAACGGGCAACAGAGCATAAATGCACTCATTTTATCCAATGCATTTTGAAATTGCCCTCCTCACTGGCCGTTAAAAAACGCATGCACAAAAAGGCTTCAAAGTACTGCTAAAATTTCTTAGTTTAACTTGAAACTTACAACTTATTCCTTTTAATACAATTTTTTTAAGTTATGGAATCAGATAGGTCATGTTTGTCTACTGATCATAGAGGGTATAGATGATATCAATATGCTGACAGCCTTGATAACCTGTCAGCTGTGTAAGTGACTAAACAAACAGCTGATTAAGTAAATTTTTAATCAAATGTATTTACTTCCCCGTAGGAAATAGGTTAGATCATAGATATGCCTAATGTGAATTTTTTTGTTCGTCTAAACAGCTGCTCTTATTCTCATATATTAAAATTCAATACAATAGCTCTGGTGGTTTCTATGGAAACCTGTTACATATTTTTCATCTTAAAAATCACCAATACCCCAAGAGCTAAGACATATCCATGTCAATAATTTTTGTGTCTAAGTACTTATACTAAAGGGAATCTGCTAGCCTAACGGTTAGCGTCTTGGACTTCAATGCAAGAGGTGATGGGTTCGATCCCCGGGATGGCCACAAAATTTAGATGGGAATTCCATAAGAAAAATAGTGTACTTCAAAATTGCATAGCTGACGCTGAGCCTGCCGTTGGCAAAACAGAATAAAACAATACTTGTACTTTCTATTATAACCTGTAACACAGCAAACGTGTTTCCTTGTTTTTCTAAATTATTTGTTTATTTGGTACTTAATTTACTAGTATACTAGAATTAGTTAGCAAGTTTATTTGAAAGAAAGCTGAAACATGGTTAGAATGTCGAGGTATGGTAAAAATCATAAAACCTAGATGTTTAATGATTTAAAAAAATATATTTTCTTCTGTTAAGTTTTAATATAAAATGTTTGGTTCAGATACAACCATTCAGGAAATAAAATTTTAAATGTGATATTTCCAAAGATTTAATGTGAAATATTAAATTGCTATTGCTATTTGAAACAGATGGCAATTTTTCAACTCTGTCCTGTAGTTAATCTGTTCTAATGGCACCTGTTAGTTTTGCAAACTAAATTCATAAAACCTGACTGGTGTATCTTGAAAATATAATGCACGCATGATGATTGGAATATACAACTTTATTATAGAGTAAAAACAAAAATTAGGTACATGTTTGAAAACTGGAAAATAATTGAACTGTAAGTAGACATAATCAGATTAACATCATCGGTTTTGTATCACAGCTGATAATTATATTTTAAGTTCATAGAGATATAACATTCTCTCCCACTTTGAATCACACATATACTCTAGAAGCCAAACTGGTGGTCTCCTCTGTCGTTGTGGCCGTTCATGTTGAATTGGCTGAGGCTGAGGCTGGGTGTTGTCTGGTTCACACACATGTTGAGCTTCATGTTGTGTTGGAGGATTATTATACAACCGTGGTACATTGAATGACTGCATAATCGGCTTAAAAGTGACAGTCTTTTTGGGCACAAGAGTCGATCTTAGTTGGTTGATGTCATTTTAAAGATCTTCCAGAATCGAGCTTAATAATATAGTGGCACGATCCTAGCTTCTTTAATACTTCTCCAAACTGCCATATATTCTTATTGTTTTGAAAAAATCTTGCTTGAACTCTCTCTCCCACTTTAAGTTTTCTTTTCTGCACTTCTTTGATTTCATTCTTCATGTCTTGCTTAATCTGAGATACAGAGTTGTTCATTTCTTGATCTATTTGGTTAAATTCTATACCTAATCCTCTTATCCATTGTCTACCAAGGAGAGGTTCATGTCCATTTGAAATTATATATAACTCACCCTCTATTTTTTATTTTGATACTTAACTGTAACATCGACTTTTCCTATGGATTCAATTATGTTCCCTGAGTAGGAACAGAAAATAATATTTGAAGGCTTAATGATTACATCTAAATTTAGATCATTGAAATTATTTTCGGAAATTAAGGAAAATTCAGCCCCTGAATCAACTTCAAAACGTTTATTCCTCCCATTCAGCATTACATCAATGAAATATTTACCTGGGTCAGGGGTCATTTCAAAAAGATCAACAACCTGACTACTTTGAAAAATAGTTTCCATTTTGCATGATCATGGGTTTCTTGATTTTCAGAGTCAATAGCATCTACCTTCAATCTAGAAAATTTACTATGCCGAGAAGATCGTATTAATGTAGAAATACATACCTTAGAAACATGTCCCCTTTTCTTACATAAGTCGCAGAAAACATCATTTCTGTCGATCCGGCAGTCTTTTACATGGTGGTCCGTCCTTCCACATCTTATACAGTTATTGTCAATTCCAAGTGCTGAGTAGTCTAACCGACGATTTTTAAATTTTCTGGAGTTGGAGAGGGATTGATGTCTAGACATAAAACTGGAATCATGTCTTGACCCTATGTTTGACTTACTTCTAAATTGAGACTTGTGATATTTAGATTGAATTTTATTCACGTCACCAATAGTATTACTACTAATGTTATGATGCTGTGAAAGAACCCTACTCTCAATTTTTGAAGCCTCTAAAGCTATAGCTTTTGATAGAATATCATCAAACTTAGTTAAACCTGATTGTAGAACTTGCTCTCTGAGCCAATCATCCCGAAGCCCTCTTATAAATTGTGCTCTGAGGAATACATCAGAAATCGACACCAAATTTTCACATTCGCATTTCACATTGAATTCACAATCAG
Source organism: Nephotettix cincticeps (assembly GCA_023375725.1). Lineage (NCBI taxonomy): Eukaryota > Metazoa > Arthropoda > Insecta > Hemiptera > Cicadellidae > Nephotettix > Nephotettix cincticeps. Next base: position 104,742,873 of record CM041791.1, read on the forward strand.
AAATATCACGTTGTAAAGTTACAACAAATTCAGAAATGGACTGTCCGTCCTTTTGAAAAACATTTAAGAAGTAATGCTGTGAAACAACAGCGTTCTTTCTGGGAATCAACATTTGTTTGAACAAGTCTATTAACACATCATAAGCAAGAGATCTTACAGGTTTTTCAGGACCTAGAAAAGCTACCAGATTATTGTAGTGGGTGGAACCTATTGATGCACACAGCAACTGAGCAATTTTATTTTCATCCTTGACTTCTTTCATTGTGTAGTATTTCTCAAAACGCTCTAAATATGAGGAAAATTTTTCAATTTTAGGATTGAAATTCTCAAATGTACAAATATTGTACATATTTGTACAGTTGTTTAAGAATCATGTTTCTTTTCTGGACTTAACTGAGTAAAAAGCTGGGTAATAAGAGCCATTTGTTGCTCCTGGAATGCTGTCATGAACTGTCTAAATTGGTCTGGATCCATGTAGGTTTGTATAATATGAAATTGAAAATCTAAAGAAAGATTAAACGTTATACTCTATTGAAAACATTCAGTTTCTTTAAAATTCTTGAATAAATAACAATGACTCACAAATGCTCATTGTTTTTTATGAATTCTTTAGAAAAACGTTTATAATAAAACACAAAAAAGGTTAATTGAAAATTCAGTTGTTTACATTTTAAAAACTTGACAAAATAAGTAGAAAATAAGTAGAAATATTAATAATACTATTTACCAATCGTCACCAATTTAACTGTTGTGACTTGAAAATATAATGCACACATGATAATTGGAATATACAACTTTATTATAGAGTAAATACATTAAATTAGGTACATTTTTGAAAACTGGAAAATAACTGAACTGTAAGTAAACATAAAAAGATTAACATCATCTGTTTTGTATCACAGCTGATAATTATATTTTAAGTTCATAGAGATATAACACTGACACTGCACCTTCTTATGTCCTCTGTGTCAGAGCCCTTTGGTAAATTCATTTCAATTCTATTAGCCTAAATCAAGTATAGTAACATTACACTATAGTAAATTTGTTTGTTTACATTTGAACAAATCACAGTTTAAAGAAAATTTCCAACTATTTGCTGTTAATTTTTTAAACACTAAATTTATAAAACTTGACACTACAACCTTCTATACCCTCTGGGGCAGAGCCCTTTGGACAGATTTGCACAGATTGTGAATCTAAACCATTCCCAAATTCCCTTGAATACACACAAACGATTTCAAAAATTCCAGAATCGGTTCATCCGTTTAAAAGGAGTTCACTTACAAACACACGTACAAAAGATTTTTATATATTAAGATTAGGCACTCTGAAACCAACCAGATGGGGATTAGCAGGAGTTTCTGGGTTGGGAGGAATGGAAAATTTTAGGGAGTTTGGAGAAAAAGAGAAGTTTGAAGAAGTTAGGAGTAAAACGGGAAACTTGTAGGGAATAATCATTTTGAAAAGTGAAATTATACGGCAAATGATTGACATTGTGAATTCCCTGTTTATAAGAATATATTGAAGTATTTTGTATTTATTGTTGATTTTACAGGAAAAGGTTTTTACAAATCATAATAATTATTAACAATAATAATAATTATCATTTTATAAAGGAGTATTATTATGTGTGTGGGAGAAGTCTTTTACACAATAACTCACTATACTAAAGAAACAGGTAAGTCCTGGGTTAAGAGGTAACACTCAGTTTGGCCTTAACTTCTTGATTTATTCTCTCTCCTTCTACAGTATTTACAATATTTAAAACTCATGGGATCTGGGTCTCAATCCTCAGACTGAATCGACTCTATTAAGTCTAGCTATTGTCCATCCACTGTAACTCTTGCTCTAGCTGGATCATTGCTCCTCGCTGACGGTCCTCGGAAGTCGCAAGAACTCCTCTTCGACTGTCAACTGTAGCTCTCACCTTACTGGTTGACACCAAGGTCTCGACTGTCTCTCTGCAACAGATACCCCATTAATAGAACATATATGACCCATATATAGTGCTCTGCAGACTTACTATGCAAACTATGAAAGTATTGGTGGTTTAAAATGTTATACATGGTATAAAAAATCAATAATCAACTTAACCCTGCAAAAGGCTGTATTCAGTAGCAATATCGCTTACATTATGATGTTGCTACATAATTATGACCAGCCTATTTCCCCATGTTTGTGATCAAACGTGAATTTCAAATACCAAATAATGTATTTCTGATTAATTTATTCTCTTAATGACATAATATTCAGCAGAGTGAAGTGATATGATTCTTTGTGCTCTCTCTCTCTAGACAATCATGTCTAATTTATTCCAGAGCTGTTTACGTTGATTGAATTGCAAATTCTGCCAAGAAAATATTACCCTGCTATCTCTTTCAAGTTAGCTTTTGATTCCCAAAAACTTCCTGTATCCTGCTAACGTTCTAGGATACTGAAACAGTTAAAACATAGTTTCTATTTTCGTTGAAAAAATGATTTTACACATGAAAAATCTTCTTGATTATGTAATTATAGGGTGAAAGGTATGCAAGTTTGATTCATTGATTTTTTCCATTCCCAGAATTATGAATCCCACCAATCCCTAAACTAGACTGGATGGTCTCAGAGTGTCACATTTGAGCCTAAAATTGTATGAAAACATTGGAAAAACGTTCTTCCATGGAGTGGTATTAGTTATGTTTTTAGAAAGAGAAAAACACTTTTAAGATTGATTCAATTAAACTCTACAAAATACTGGTTGTTAAACTTTAATCGAACTAGTTTAAAATTTACACAGAGCACCTCAACAATGGGACATAGACATGAGTCATATATGGATAGTAATTGATCTAAATATACTTTGTCTATACTTTTCACTATCTCTGTCACTCCCTTGAGGCAATTCAATCTCTGTCACTCCTCTTTACACAGGTTTATTTGCTATTTATGTCTTTGAAAAGTGGTGAATTAGCCACCTCTCCTCACCTGCTGAGCCTCCCACTTTTGACAATTACCCTCTTTCTAAAATGTACATCTCATTTCTTGTTATAGTAAAAATATTAATTGTTTTTAAATTAAACTTTCAAAAGTTAAAAGTTCAGTTTATCCAGCCATTCTTTGTTTGAAATTCATTATTGGTGATGGTGGATTGATATTATTTAGATTCTTATTGCGGACATTTTCCATCACGATATTATGTAAAACAAAGTTTCACGACGTTTCGGGATCTGGAATCTGATCCCGTCCTCAGGTGGACTAATATCTACTTTGTTTTGTTTTGTTTTGTTTTGTTATCTACTTTGTTCTTTGTTATACATAATATCGTGATGGAAAATGTCCGCAATAAGAATCTAAATAATATTTATCCAGCTACATTATTTTTCTGGCCAAGACTCGATCAAGAGGTAGCTTTCAAGAGGTAACTTATGATTATTGACTGTCTGTGATTTTGAAATAAAAACATTTTATTAGGACTATTTAGGAATTCATATAAGCTAACACAAGTATACACTGAACAAATAAATTATTCATAAGATATTCAGCACTTAAAATGTTTTGCAGGAAGAAAAAACTAGATGCTGATTTAGATCTTGAACTGAATAATTATGAACCTTCAGAGACAGATGATGAATATGATGACAATGAGAAGTTGATGTTAAAACAAGCAGCTAAGAGAAGATCAAGACGAATCGATGATGATGATGAATCTGAGGTAAAAAGTTATAAAGAAACTGTAAATTGAATTGGTATTGAGTATTATAAATAATTATTGTAATTTAAAGTTATATATTGCAACTACAATTTAAAGAAAAGTTCCAAGCTGGTAACTCAGGAGTATCACACTGGCCCAGAAGAACTTAAATAGAAACCAATGCTGGGGACTCGTATCAGATCATGAGCGGTCACCTCTGACTAGCTTATGTGACTTAATGCTGCTATGGTAGGCCTACCTTGCTGTCTTTAATTCACCTTAGGGGCCCATAGCGACCCATAGTGATGTGCAGTTAAGGTTCTTTACATAAAAAGAGAAAAAAACTGAAACTATTGTTTAGAAATATTTTATTTGATAACCCCCTACTATTTTTTACCTTAGTTTACCCCCCTCTTCCCCTAATGTATTCAATTGAAACCCAACAATCCTAGCTGTGCAATCCCCTAAGTTTGTGCTGTTCAGTTATTCAACTAGATTTTCTAAAACTATAGAAGATTTCAGTTAATAAGCTTGTTTTAGGAAGAAGTACTTGGTGTTCATGAATCAGATGATGAGGATGAAGATGCAGAAGATGAAGTTGGGGAACCAATTGGAGAAGAGATGGACAGTGATATTGAGGGGAAGAATGAAGATGATGATCTACCAGATCGGAAGGCGTGGGGCAGCAAAAAGAAAAGCTATTATAACACTGATTACGTGGATCAAGATTATGGTGGTATGTCTTTTTTTGAGTTTCTTTAAAATATAGTAGGCTACCTTGATTTTACATTCAATTCTTTACGTTATTTTTCTAAACGACATACTTCACTCTGGGGAATTAGTTAAGACATAAATGGGAAAACACAATTGAATTGAAATATTAATATTATTACTATTAGTTTGAAAGGTTTTGTTTTATTGTAAATATATACATGGAGGCCAAGATATTTATTTTCACCACCTATACTGTTTATCCTTGATATTTTACGTGTATCTTCACAATTTTCTTATTTTTCAGATTTCAGATATTGCTATCTTAAAATATTTTTAGGGGCTATTATTAATACTCATTGATTTTAATTGTCAAATTCATTAGTTGAAGAATTGCTTATTTTTGGTCTTTGGTTGTAGATGTAGAAATATAGGATGTACTGTTAGTACTGAATACATGATAGCTATGAGTGAACTTGACAAAATTATAGCCATAGTTTAAGTACTCAAAAGATAAAAATACAGTAGAACTTGGATAATTCGAACCTCAAGGGACCAGAAAAAATTCGAATTATCAAAAAATTCAAATTAGAAAAGTCTTTGCAAGTGATTGAAATAAACAGCCAAACATCATATTTTAACATTTTATATTGAAAAAAGTTATGTTAATGAAGATATTATCGATTAAACATCCTAATTTTTGTTAAATGTCGATAATGTGTTTGGAGGGATCCCGAAACTTGAGCTATTTCAAACTTTTTCTTAAATCCCTTCTCTACCTTCTTGATTGCCGCTATTTATTCTTGCAACATCAGAGATTTGTAGGTTCGCTTTTACGAAGCGAACCAGTTCATACACACAACAAGTTAACATGAACGCAGACGAAGTTACAAATGCCAACACGAAACAAAGATGACGAATATCGGAACAAACCACCATTAATGAGACACACGGTACTGAACTGCGCCGGTGCCGTGTAGTGACAGACTCAGAGATGTCAATGTTGTGATTTATGTACTGTTGAGGGGGAGGGGTATCATATGACCAGTCAACAGCAGGTGTATGTGCTGTGAGAAGGGTTGGCGGGAGGCGGGGGGCGGGGGGTTGATCTACCTAAAAATAGTCTATGGACAGGAAGCCCGAACGTCGTCGTTTCCTGGTTCGAATTATCAAAAAATTCAAATTAGAAGTCTTTGCAAGTGATTGAAATAAACAGTCAAACATCATATTTTAACATTTTATATTGAAAAAAGTTATGTTAATGAAGATATTATCGATTAAACATCCTAATTTTTGTTAAATGTCGATAATGTGTTTGGAGGGATCCCGAAACTTGAGCTATTTCAAACTTTTTCTTAAATCCCTTCTCTACCTTCTTGATTGCCGCTATTTATTCTTGCAACATCAGAGATTTGTAGGTTCGCTTTTACGAAGCGAACCAGTTCATACACACAACAAGTTAACATGAACGCAGACGAAGTTACAAATGCCAACACGAAACAAAGATGACGAATATCGGAACAAACCACCATTAATGAGACACACGGTACTGAACTGCGCCGGTGCCGTGTAGTGACAGACTCAGAGATGTCAATGTTGTGATTTATGTACTGTTGAGGGGGGGGTATCATATGACCAGTCAACAGCAGGTGTATGTGCCGTGAGAAGGGTTGGCGGGAGGCGGGGGGCGGGGGGTTGATCTACCTAAAAATAGTCTATGGACAGGAAGCCCGAACGTCGTCGTTTCCTGGAAAATCGCACACAATGACTTGTTCTCTTTATAGATTTACGCTGCAAAAAATTCGAATTATCCAAAAAATTATTCTAATTAACCAGGATATTTTAACATTGTTTTTATATAAAATTCTAGGGACCAAGTCAAAACTTTGAAATAAAGAAGTTTTCGAATTACAGAAGTTCGAATTATCCACGTTCCACTGTAGTTATTTCTTCCTTTGCATAGGATTTTCAAAGGCTGAAGAGGAAGAGGCTGCTATGTTGGAAGAACAAGAAGCAAGAGCAATCCAAACCCGCCTGATTGCAGAGTTGGATGATGCTGAGGTTCCCCTTGGTGTCTTCCCAGAAAAGGTAAATTGTGTTTGAATTGTTTAAATTATTTGATTTTTTATATAATTATTTAGAAATTATAATTCTTAAGAAATTCTACTTATCCAAGAGCCTGGGATTACAATTTTTAATTTAATCCCTTTTCTATAATCCTTCGAGTAATTAGTCAAAAAGCTTCCACAATTTTGAATCTTAAGGTTTTGTTTTGCTTCATCACCATTTTAAAACAAAATTGTTAACTTATGGAGTTATTTTATAATTTGTCTGAAAAAATGGCTATTACAGATTAATTTATCAATGCAGTCAATTCTTGATTAAGGCTGGCTGCACACAGATCGGGGCGAGGTGGGGCGCGGCAGTGTATTTTGCCCCAGGGTGTCTTAGACAATAGACAATTCAATTTGCACTTTCATTAAGCAATACAATGGCGTCATTATAAATAAATAAATCTTGCTTTACATGTTTCAACATATTTAAAAAAATTCCTTGATAGAGTAAACTGGTTGTTCAACTAGCCAGTCTCTGAGGTGCTTCTTCAAACTGTTTCCTGTCATGTTCTTTAAGTCTTGTGGGAGTGAGGTGATGATTTTTCAGCCAATGTAAGAGAGGTTCCTGCTGTACTGTGTTGCATGGTGAATGGGAAGGTTGAAGCCTGCTGCCCTTCTGGTGTTCTATGAATGAAAATTCCCATTTCTAGGTAGGTCCAACTGTTTGGTGTGGTGAAATTTGTACAAAGCTATACTCTAAATGCTTGGCCAGAAGACATACCAGAGAATTTCAAAACATATAAACAAAAGAAAGAAGAGTTGTCAGTTGAAGATGTAGGTTTGTTAATCTGGTTTGGAAGGGTTGTTCCAAAAGTGATAAGAAACAAGGTGTTAAAAACCTTACACTGTGGTCACCCTGGGATATCAGCCATGAGATCTATAGCAAGGTATTACGTATTGTGGCCAGGCATTGACAAAGACATAAGAAATGCATGTGAAATCATGTATGCCATGTCAAGAAAACCGAGAGAATGTTGAAAAAGTTCTCATCTATCCTTGTAACATTCCAGAGAAAGTTTGGAAAAGAGTCCACTTAGATTTGGCAGGTCCTGTTGATGGTATGAAGTGGTTAGTGGGAATCGATGCACTATCTAAATGGACAGAAGTTGAATGCTTAAGAACAACGACATCAACCGCAATGATCCAAAGGCTCAGATGCTAGATGAGCAGGTATAGGATTCCATCACTAGTAGTCATTGACAATGGGCTACAGATCATTTCTGATGAGATGGAGCAATTTTTTAAGAGACATTCTATCAAGCACATAAGATTAACCCCATACAATCCTCGAACTAACAGGTTAGTAGAACGGCTCATCCGAACCTTGAAAAGACACTACAAAGCCACAAAACAAGAAATTAGAGATCCTGGGTTGGCACTAGAGAATGTTCTGTTTAGCTACAGAAACGCCCCACAGAAGACAACTGGCCGAGCTCCGTCGGAAATGTTTTTAGGTAGGAAATCATCTATAACACTAGAGAATTTGAAACCAAATGTGAGAGCAACAACACCAAGCAAGTTGTTGCCAAGCTCTGGCAACAACAGCGAGAACAACCGAAAAACATTACCAGAACTTTCAGCGAGGGTGAAGAGGTGTGGGTAAAAAATGAAAACTGTCTGGGGTGGAAGGCAAGAAGAGTACAAAAGTGTAATGGTTTATATTTATATGAAGTGATTTTTATTTATATTTATTTTATTTCTTATGAAACATACAATCTGAATTAATATATATTAGAGGTATGCGGATAGTGAATTTTTTTTCGGATAGGACTCGGATCGGATAGCTCAAGTTCGGATTGGATCCGGATCGGATAGTTAAGGTTCGGATCGGATAATTTTCGGATTCGGATACTCGCCATAACACAATTGAATCACACTTATCTAAGATTAAATGAAAAAATATCGATAAAATGTTATCAAAGTTTTTAGATTGGACATAAAAAAATCATAAATTTGTCATAGGCTGTAGAACAAAACTAAGATTTTTACTTGACTGCATTGAAAAGTAACAAATTTTAATATACGCCATTATTATTCACGGAATGAAATCAACAGAAACCTTATAATTTGTCAATAAATTACATAAACAGTTCATAAAAGTTAGTTATAAAAAACCATAGATAGATTGATAAATAATAATTCTCAATTTTTTTTTATAATTCAACTATTTTATTTATTACAATGACAAACGAATCGCCATAAACAAAGAACCAAGATTTGACAGACGACGTCGGCTCGTAGCCATTGTCTATCTGCGTATCGGTAGGGATACATACATTCCTAGGGGTACATACCTTCGAAATGGAGGAGGGCAAGGGTAACCTTCATTCCAAAAGTAGGCAAAAAGGACAATAGTCAACCTAAGTCCTACCGTCCCATAAGTCTAACCTCTTCAATGTGGTTGGTGTACAACCACATAAGGTCAGAAGTGCTGAGGGTTTACCCTCTACATCAGCAACAGCACGCATATCGGGCGGGAAAATCAACAGATACTGCCCTATATGAGTTGACAAAAGTGATCAGGCAAGCACTGGATGGGAAAGAGACCGTTTTATGTGCCTTCCTGGACATAACAGGAGCCTTTGATAAAACCTCTTATTTAGCAATAGAGGGGGTATTGGAAGGTAGAGGGGTTGACAAGACCACAACCCGATGGATTAGGAATATGCTGCCCACAAGAACGGTGGAAACACACGTAGGAAATAGAATTATTCAAATGGGTACAGTGACGGGGTGCCCTCAGGGCGGGGTATTATCACCCCTCCTTTGGAGTCTGGTAGTCGATGAGCTTCTTGGGAAACTAATTAGGAAGGGCTTGCGATGCATCGGATATGCAGATGATGTGGTCATCATCGCAAGAGGGAGGTTCGAAAACACTCTCTGCAATCTAATTCAGGGGGGGGGGGCTTGACTGTACAGAGGCTTGGTGTGAGTCTGTGGGGCTGTCTGACAACCATAAGAAGACATCACTTGTGCCTTTCACAAGAAAGAGGAGACTTGAGCATCTGAAGACCATCAGGCTTGAGGTTTAATACTAGATTTCATTTCTTCATTTCTAGGGTTAATACTAGATAAGAAACTTATGTGGAATAGACGCATAGAGGAGGTGACCAACAGGGCTAGTAATAACCTGATGACATGCAGGAGATATGCGGGGAAGATGTGGGGTTGTAACCCATATATACTTAGAAGTATGTATACCCTGTTAGTGAGGCCTATCATTACATATGGGTGCGTGGTCTGGGCTGGTAGAACCAAAGTTGAAGCAACAAGGACAGCCCTGGAGAAAGTACAGAGGCTGGTATGCGTTATCATTACAGGAGCTATGAGATCCTGTCCTACTGCTGCCCTGGAGGTGATCTTGAATCTGACACCCCTACACTTTGTGGTAGGGAGAACAGCAAGGGAGACCTTGCTTAGAGTGGAGAAGACTGACTTTGACACTTCGTCCACAATTCGTGGTGAGCTATTTACGCCAGGCCTAAAGGACCTGATGAAACAACCAAGGGATTCCATGGTAAGAAAGTATAACTTTGAAAGGAAATTCCATGTGGAGCCAGGAAATAAACTTAGCTGGGACAGGAAAACCCTAAATTCCCTCGGGAATCAGGTCATCAGGTGGTACACTGATGGCTCCAAGACCGAGGAGGGGACTGGTGTAGGGGTATTTGGTCCCAGGATCAAATACAATGAATCACTGGGGCGTTCCCCCCGCATATTCCAAGCAGAAGTCAAGGCCATAGAAAGGTGTGTACACTTCAACCTAAGCAGAGGATACATGAAAAGGGAGATTGTGATCCTGTCAGATAGCCAGGCTGCCATTGAAGCCTTGAGCTCAGCAGCCTTCAGATCCAAGATGGTCTGGAACTGTCAGAGAAGTCTGGACCAATTGGGGAAGAACAACAAGTTGTCACTACTTTGGGTACCTGGGTACCTGGGCACCAAGGTGTTCAGGGGAATGAAGTAGCAGACAAACTGGCTAGGGTAGGGGCAGCCACCCCCTTTGTAGGACCGGAGCCAGGTTGTGCACTGGAGGACTCCTACTTTAAAAAGAAATTAAAGGAAGAAGAGAAGGAAGCCAGAGGGAAATCCTGGACCGATCATCCGGGATGCCGACAGGCTAAGGAAATGCTTGGAGTGCATAATATAAGAAGGTCTGAGACCATGATCAGGCTTAAGAAAAACAATCTAAGGATACTGACGGGATTTTTAACCGGGCATTTTAGGCTCAGGGGTCATCTGAGCAAGATGGATTGTTCAAGAGGGTGAATGCCGCTTCTGCCAATCTGGGGAGGAAACACCTAGACACCTATTGGCCGAGTGTGACGCGATAGGTCAGAAGAGAGCCAGAAGCTTGGGAACACACCAGGTGGCGGTGGAGGATTTTCCAAAGTTAGAACCCCTCATAATACTAAACTTTATTAAGGCATTAGGACTAGAGGGGGTTCTCTAGGCAAGAACTAGAGACTAGTCTGGGGGGCACAATAGATCTCATAAGTTGCGGTGCAATCTTTCCCCTAGATTTTATCAAGTATCAAGTATCGGTAGGGATATGCGATATTTTTGTACCGGTGACAGTATCGGGCAGAACAATATTTAAACCTGTGAAATTATGGTACCTTTCCGTAATCTAGTTAATTATTCATCTTAAAATTATCTAAAATGCTTCATTTAAAAACGTATGACGCGTAAAATCATTCATCAAAGAGAAAAAGTAGAATGAAAACAAGTGGAAAATTTGTTGGTTATGTAAACACTGAAAGACGAAATAGGCCAAATGTAAATTTGACAACACTTTATTGTATTGCTCAAACCCGGAGAACTCAAAAATGCAATAACAAAAAATAGTCCATTATGTCAAAATATTTAAAGTTTAATTCGATCAGAGTAGACGATCAAAATTAAATAGTGTATATTTTTGCTGCAAATACCATAGCTATTATGATGGTTCAGCTTTGTTACCAAATATTGAATCGACAATTCACGGTTTTTTGTAGCCGAAATCATATTTTATGCGAAATAATATCAAACCGCTATCTGATATTCGGTGCAACTATCGATGACGCTATGCTTTGTATTTCAAAATGCAATATCGTGTTAAACTTAATGGGTAACTTAAATATGTAGTTGAAGAATCGAATAATCATACCGCATCCTCGGACCACCCAAAGACGTTCTTACATTACAATAGGTTATGAATTGCGTAATTTCGTCATCTGCTTAAACATTCCTGTTGATCCGTATTGCTGATGTATCTCAAACGGAAAGTTAAGCATTTATCTTTCGGTTTTAACCTCATTTTACACAGTCTATCTAATTTTTCATAACCAAGTCGTAATGCTATTCGACTTCAGAATATTGCCAATCTGAAAGTTAATACATATTTACTGTTATTATTATATTACTGTTAGGCGTTACGAAGTTTGCCGGGTCAGCTAGTATATACATAAAACAATAAAGACTAATATATACCTATAAAACAATGAATTAATGGAGGCCCCCTTCGACTTATTACTTACTATCAATATAGTTTGAATACATATGAAAACATTTCACTATACATAAAAAGTTTATCAAATACAAAGCAATGTTTAATAGATTCACATATAAAAAGGATTTTAATAAATTGTTTTGAATTCAAGATCAGTCTACTGTATTATTTATTTAATTTAGGTCTGAAAATTGGGTCTACAAAGGAGGTCTACAATCTTTTATAAATTGATAAAAAGTCAACCTTTTATAAAGTCAGAAGATTTCTCTTTGAGGAGGGTGAGGTTGGTCTCGACGAACATGGGTGGTCTTCAGCCGGTGATGTTGAAGTCCGCTCCTGCCGCTCGTCCTTGGCCTCTTCCCAGGTCCTCGATGCTGCAACGGATGGAAGTCGGATGATGGATCTGGATTTAACGGGGAGCTACTCGGTCCACCCTTCAATCCATTCGTTTCCTCAACAAGGTTTCTTCCTTACTCCCTGCCTCCTTGTTTTCCCCCCAAAACTTTTCTTTCTCCCCCCTCCAATTTTGAATAGTGACCAACCGTCAGAGTGCATGGTCTGCATTTTTGTTTTGTCGTGATTCGGTCTGGCCTTGGTCGAACGTCCGGTCAGTATCCGGTCAGTCCCCCTTACAGTCTTGCTGATCAAAACGCTGAGTGCGACTACCGGTTTTAGGTGTCCACCGCGGATGTCTAATAATTTACAATGGGGTTTTCATATGGCGTATACATATATTATTTAACATTTGTATGTTCCTAAATATAAAAAAATACATATACATATAAATATGCACTTTATATTATTTTATTGTAAAATTATCAGCTGACCAGCTGAAGTTGTTAATTTATGTTCATGTATTGGTTTTGTAGTTTGGAGAAGTCAAATTAAAAGGGTGTTATATTTTACGGTAGTTTTAATTTTATTTTAGTGAAGCTGTGAATTAAGCCCCGAGGTATGTCGCTGCCAGGCAAAACATTCTGCGCATGCTTGATCACGTAACATTCCCTCCCTAGGCTCCCTTTAACCCTATCTGGCTCACTCCGCTACGTCACTGTCTGTCAGGTGGTTGTATTGTGTTTCATTTTATAATATTTATGTTTATAATATTTTATTCTACAGTATTGTTTTGAGTATGCAAAGACCATATATTCTGTGACTTTGGATTGTCCCACTGATAAAGAATACTTTTTAGACAGGGATAGACAGTTGGTTCTGATCCAAAGCCTCCAGACCATATTGTTACAACCTGTTACTTAAAAACCTCAAAAATCAAAATCAGAAACTCTTTATTACAATTTTGTTGAGGAATGTACGGCGTCAATAATTTACAGAACACATTTTTAAAAATTTATTTTTTACTCAAGTATGTAGCCATCCACTCTTGAATTCTTCCATGTTGTAAAAGAGTCTTTCAGTCAGCCAGTTATCCAGAGTTGTTTTCAGCCCCTTTCCCAAGAGATTCCTCTTTCCTTCAGGTAAGAGGTTGAAAAGTTTTCTGTCAGCATATGACGGCTTTCTCTCGTACAGACTAAGGTGGTGAAGAGGTAGTGTCCGTAGCATGCCAGGTGGGGTAGTTGTGGTAGTCAGAAATTCTTGGTAAATTTTAGGGGCGTGAGAGTATTCAAATTTCGAATATTCGAATCTCGAATATCGTGGATATTCGGTCCGACTCAAGATGGCTGACAAAATTCGATATCGGTAGAATATTCGAGGATAGTCGAATATTCGATAAATAATATAAAAGATAAGGTAAACTAAAACATATTAAATGTCTCAAAACCAAACTTTGTTAAGGTTATACAGAAATAATGATACATTTTTATATTTATAGAGTTCTGATAAGGCCAAAAGCACCATAGGTCTTGAAGATGATGAGTTAAGTGAAGTTATCAAAACAGATATGAGCAAGTTAAGCAAGAGAGAAAAGATGGCTCTTTTAGATAAACAATCTCCTGAATTTTTGGGACTAATTTCAGAATTCAAAGGCAAGTATGATCAATGTTGTAACTGTAGTATGAGGTAATTTGGTTTACTCAAACACTTACAGTGTCTATTAAAATAAACTCACTGCTTTAATCTGTTGAGGAGTATGCCCGTCATGTGACGTGGCTAATATCAGGGCTATGTAGAGTACATGTATTGCCATAAACAGTACCCCCGGGAGTAAGAGAAAAATGATGGATTTCTTTAAATATATTTTATTACTTCAATAAATGGAAAAAAAGCATATTAAAAACACATTTTGTAATTTTTCATATTATTTAAATATCTTAGAACCTGTTTTGGGTGTAATATATTAAAAAAAAAAATGATCCGGGTATAGAGGTTATCACCCATTATTGGTCAATACAAAGGAGTCAATAACTAAACGGCATCAAAAATTACAAGGATAACCTAACAAATAGAAGATCAGCTGAACACTAATTAGCGCACGCACCATCACATTGGCGCTAAGCCAATTCTAGGTTAACGGTAAGACAGAAATAAAATGCTGTTTCTAAACAAGTACGCCTGTAGCTAAACAATAGCCGCGGCCCTCACGTTGCACTATCGACCGAACTTTCTCTATTTAGCTATACGTTACCTTCATCTCAGCCCGATTTTCTTGACGTTATATACTATGTTTTAGAATTTACTGACGATATATCCGAGGTTTTAGCTATGTAAATACGTATAGTTTGGCGGGACCTAAAAGTAAATGACGTTATATCCGAGTTGATGTTAAAGCCGAGGTCGCAATAACCAAGTTGCACTGTATTTTAATAAATATCAAATATCCGTCATCCCGTCATATGACATGGATCCTCACGGGGGAACAACAAACGTCACATGACGGGTGTACTCAAATGGACCCATTGTCGTTACTCCTCAACAGGTTAAGCACTGATCTGCATCAGATGTCAATGCACTTCAGTACAAAGTTAGATCCCTGATACAGCCATACATACCATTTCTCATTTCCATAACCTAGTCTGCAGCCTGCTGCAACTTGGTACTGTACCTCTTAAGTATTTTACATATATTTCTGCCTGGTCATAAGTATGTAGAGGAGTGCTGTTTCATTAATAATTTTTGCTCCGACCTCATTTACCAAAGTAATACTCAGTTTTTCACCCAATTAATTATTGTATAAAAGTAGAGTCTCATTTAAACGAGTTAATGTAGACTGTAACAACCTTGAATAGCCAAAAACTTGGTTAACACGGAACTACCAACAAGAATAAAAGATATCAAACTAAAACTGTACGAGTTAAATTTGTTATGCAAACTATGGTTATGGCCAGTTAATACAATGTATTATGGCTACATAATATTGATACATTTATAGTTAACTTTTACAAATGTGATTAATAAACATACCTTTTACTGCAACTAGATCTACATTCTTTAAAAAAGTCCTTAACAGTTTTTTGCTCCGTGATGCTGCCAAACTGCTCAGTCGTTGCAACATGGCAATATCAGCTGGTGTTGTATCGCTCTTCTGTTTTGCGTAGAGTTTCAAATGTGACTTCAATTGTGATTCAATTGCCGATTCATTTCAAATATTTGTCATTTTAATGTACCCAGGGTAGGCTCGGTTAACACGGACCCTCGGTTAACCAAAACTCAACTGTATGTTAAATTAGGCTATATTATAAATGAGTCAACTAAACAAATTAAATCAGACATTGCAATTATAAAATTCTAGGGATTTAAAGTAAAATAGCCCTCTGAAACTTAATTTAACACAGTAGTTCTCCGAATAAAAATGGATTTTGACACAGCCAAGTAGCCAAAAATTTCAGTCATGAGTAAATAGATGAGCAAGAGGATTTTAATATCAGCCAGTTATAAGTTATAACAAAGCTGATATACACTGTAACCGAGCAATTTTAAATTATCCCTTTAGAGTTGTAACCTGTGGTATTTTTTATTTCAAACTAAATCATATAATTTGTTATTTGTTTCAGAAAGAATAAATTATGCTAGAAACAAATTACAACCAATTCTAGAACTTGTGTCTTCTGGAGAGATACCTGACTGTTTTGTTGTGAAATTTATAAATACCAAGTTTCATATAATTCTCAAGTAAGCTCTACAAACATTTTTCCATTGATTAGCAAATCACAGCTTTTTAACCATAAAATTTAACTATACTATTATGAATATTTTTACAATACTCTTACTGTGTAATGGGTTTATTTTAAACAGAGTTTTTTTTAAAGGGCTTGGTATTTCAGTTGTTACAGTATCTTTTTTGTAATCTGGAGGTAACCAGTTTGATCTTGAGCAAAATCCGAACTAAATTTTGTGACGTTTCAACACTGGATTAAATTTCTCTTTTGCTTTTTAATCCATATTCCGTTTCTAACAAAATCAGTTGATCACAGGCTAATAGTAACTGTATGGATAATTAAACAGTAAATGATCGGCTAAAACAATTGAGGTTGGCTAAAAGACATTAAACGGCGTCGCTCATTTGACAGACGCCGTAGCCGAGTGGTAGGGTGTAGGCCTCAAAAACTGGAGGTCATGAGTTCCATCCCCACCAACTGCGATACTTTTTGTTCAGTGCTATATTAATTATGGTGTTATTGAATCGGTTTTTTTTAAACCACATAAATGCTTTCATTGAGTAATAAATGTGTTTTAATTTTTCTAATTAATTTTTATAATACATGTCTTATTCTATACGAGCAAAGCTTGGTCACCAGGTACTATCCTAAAAATGAAAAAAATGAGGTTTTGGAATTTTTAAATATGTTTTTTTATAAAAAAAGTAAAATGTTTACTATGGAAATCAGCTCAAGAGTTAGTGAAGTACATTGAATTTTAATGTAAATATGAAAATGGCAAACATGATATGAGTGGTGTTTCTATAGTGTCTTATGAAGCTAAAATAATTAATTGTATGGAACATTAAAATAAGAATTTATATCTTCTTTAATATTTCACAATATTATATTTGAAGTTGGTACTAATACTAATTTTCATCTGGTTAAGTTCTAATAATTTATGCTTAATAATTTCAATTATCTTGTTTCTCATGGCATCAGACATACCTACTTTTTCCCTATGGTACTCTTTTGAAGAATAAATAAATTGATATAATTTCTTTGTATGCATACTTTGCATACTTTTATACAATTTGGTATGTGACTCAAACTAGGCATTATCTTTGACTTATGCTTTTAATCCTACATATTGTAACCTTTGTTGAAGAAATCTTGCTTGCCCATGCATAATATTTTAGGGGAATATAGAGCTACTTACTATTTTCCATTATTATCAATAAAACATTGAAAATTAAGATTGTACCATATCTTTTAGCTGAATACCTCACATTACATTTATTTAAACTACTAAAGTTTTAGAACCAGTCTACAATCCTCAGTAAATAAACCTTGAAATCATATAATCTTAATAATGTGGTACAGTAGTCCCAGTCTTATAATTTTGTTCTTATTTTCAGTTATTTGCTTAACATTACATTTTATCTTGTTCTGAAGAGCAAGAGAGTTAGAGTGACCACACACCCAGTTATCCAGAGATTAGTTCAGTATCGTAAACTTTTGGAAGAAATGGATCCTATTGATGACGAGATAATTCAGCCTCAGGTAGGTTCAGTGGAGAAATGTAATGAAACCAAAATGTTAAATATAATAGCTTAATAATATTGTTATGTTCCTAACCTATTATTAACCTTAGCGTTATACGAATGTGATTAGTTTTTGTAGCTTTGCTCTTTGCAAACAAATACAAAATAGTGGGTGCGTTTAACATGTCATGCCTACGTAGTTAATAATACTGCCCGTATTCAGTAAGGTACCCTATGTTAGGGACCTCATTAAAAAAATATTTTTACCAAAATTAATAAAATTAAAATTTACAAATTTTTAGTAAAAATTATAGTTTTTATATGTATAGTATTTATTGCATATTATATTGTGATGGAAAAAAAATAAAAATATTGTTTGTAACCCTACAAAAACATTTTGTCCACCCTCCGTTTGCCCATTTTGCTCTCTAGGCTAGCAAAACACCATTTTTGGCCCTTATTACAAAATACACTAACATTTCAATCCAGTACCGGTATTTTCATGAAGTTTTATTGCCTGGGATCGAGTGACACTTCAGAGTCATAAGACAATCCAACTAAATATGAGACCAAGTGGAAAAGCTTCATCTCCCCAAGGTTTTGCAATTACTACGCTATTAACACATGAGTGCTAAGCCTGTCATTTGACGGGCAACTAAAACTTCTATAGAGTACTGAACCTGTCATTAGACGGGGTTAAAAATAAATTTTTTTGGCCATAATTTCATACTATTTTACTGTGACCGTGAATAAACAAAGTTCTTAGAAGTGTTATGTAATATATTTTAACTTTAATAAAAACATTTATTGTTAGGTCTGAACGTGATGCAATGTTTTTATGCGTCACGGCCAGCTGTTCGCGGCAGATGATGACACGACGAAACAGATCGGTCAGTTACTATGTTTATTGTCGTTGGTTGAGTTAGCTATGAATGACGATGACATTGGTGCTTTTTTTAGGGGAGTTGAGTAATGATGATGATGATCTAGTCCTAGGCAACAAGGTAGACCTACCCCTCCACAACATGATATTTGGTCTGATACTGATCAGATACTTAACATTGAAGTATTTTTTGGAAACAGTGGGTTGACAGATGAGACAGACTTAGATTTCTTTCATTATTTTATTGACAATGATTTATTACATCACATGAAAGAGCAAACCAATTTATATACCCAGCAAAGTTTGTGAATTCTCAGAACTAATGACAACTCACACCTCATTTTAGGATGAAAAAATGGAAAACTGTAACACTCGTTGACAGGGGAGCGCGCTGGTCTAGGGGTAGAGCGTGGGGCTTTGGTGCCCAAGGTCCCGGGTTCAAATCCCGCCAATCACCAATGGCTTTTCGCTATGTGATAATGCCGCAACCCACACAGGGGTGCGCAAAAAGCCGCTACGGCTGAAGTGCCTTGGGGGAAAAAAAAATCCGCCCCTTTCAGTAAAAAAAAAAAACACTCGTTGACATCAGAAAATTTATTGCAATTATTTTACATTTGAGTGTGGGCAGAAAACCTAAAATATCTGGTAAATAGAATACAGCGAATAAGCCGCTTTATGCCAGCTGAAATCCGCTTGTTAGCCACGGCTGCGCCGCGGTGGTGTGTGAGCCCTGTATTCTAAAATTAAAAGTACATTTTCTCGCTTATTCTTGGACGGATTTCGTTCACCAAAAAATCGTTCCATTTGAAAATAAAATTGCAATCTTTTTTAACTCTTGAAAAAAAATTTATTAAGTTAATGGGTTTTTTGTTATTCTAATGAAAAGATTTTTAACCACCGCCATTTTGAAAATATAATAGCAAACTAAATGATACTTCAAAATTGACTACAAAATTTCTTTCGTTTTCATATGACACCTAAACTTTGATTCTACCCAAGTTAGTATTAAAAGAGAAAATTAGCTTTTTGTAAACCCTTGCATTTGGGTCGCGGTGTAGGGGTAGACCGGAGCCTTAAATCATATGTTTGTCACATTGCAGTCATAAAGATAATGAGGAGATATTTCAAGAACTTTGTGCTACTAAAAATATACAAATATAATAAAATGTGTAAACAAAGTGTTCTGAAATGCAGGAATTTATCGTTGATAAAATAAGAATTTTGAAAGCTTTTTTTGACACCTTAATAATAATATCATTTTAAGTACAAAATGTATACAAAAATACAGTTCAAATCTAAATGTAGTAAAATATGGTGTTCCTCAAGGATCCAATTTGGGACCTCTTCTATTTGTATGCTACCTTAATGGGATAGGAAAGGTTTTAAACTATTCCCCTGCCTCTGGACTCTATCTTTATGCCAATGACTCTATTTTAAAAATCCTTGGAAAACCTAGTGAGAAAACATAGCAAATTTTGAATTAAAAAATCTGGACCATTACTTAGAAAATAACAGTATAATTTTCAAAACAAAACAGGCATGAAACCGATCCAATAATTAAATTTAAACTTGATATAATAGAAATGATTCAACAATGTACATTTTTAGGGCTTATCATAGACGCCAATTTTAACTTGGGATGAACATGTAAAAAAATCAAGGATAATGACAGTTTTTGGCAATATATATTTGACACCATCATGTACCTATGTCAAAGATTTAATGGGAATAAAGAATTTGTCCCAATTCACCAATACAAAACTAGAAAAAATTTTAGCCTATTTCCCATCAAAGATTGAAATAATTAAAAAAACATCATAAGCAGACAACTGGTTTTTGCACAAAATTGAAGGTGTTATAAGGAGTGCAACCGACCAAAAAAATTTATAAACAAATTAAAAACAT
Source organism: Nephotettix cincticeps (assembly GCA_023375725.1). NCBI lineage: Eukaryota > Metazoa > Arthropoda > Insecta > Hemiptera > Cicadellidae > Nephotettix > Nephotettix cincticeps. The sequence goes on from CM041791.1 coordinate 104,763,228, forward strand.
ATTTGTGGGAATTGTCAATTTACAGTTTTGACGAGCTAACGCAATTGGTGGAAAATTAAAGTAAATTAAAGTAAATTGGTAATTAGTAATTTAGTAACTGTATTGCTTGTAACGGAATTATCTGTTTTATAATACATCCTTTGTGGATTAATTGATATCAACTTGTATTATTTTGTCTTTTTTTATATTCTGAATTTTTTAGACGCTGGGGAGCTAATCCAACCAGTGTATTTTTAGTTTTTAATTTTGCTTTATTATATGACACTATTATACTATTTTATACAATTATATTGACACAGATTCCTGATTAAACAAAACGAATAAAGAAATCTGAATCTGAAGTTGATCCTTAAATTTTTCTAATTGTTTTGTAACTTTTTAAAATTTAAATAAGGATAATTAATATTGATAATTAATGAAAAGTATGATTAGGTAAAAAGTACTTAGTTAAGAGATTGTAGTAAATGATATTCAATTATAGGTTAAAGAGATATTGAAACTCAAAGAAAAAGGGAAACCATTGAATGTTTTGGCTGTGTCTGAATCTCTCCCTCCAGTGCTGACTGGAAACAGGTAATAATAATTGGTAACTATTGATTATCCAAAATGTAATAAAATTAAAAGTCCTGAAGAATTGTTTTACCCATTCACTACCAATGATGGATCTTGCCGGTCATGCTAAGTTAGTTGTACAAATACAGATGACAGAGAAGCTTGTCATCCATTTTGTTTTTGTTCTTGGTCTAAACTGACGTCACCAATATTGAGTACTTTTATATCGACTACTCAATATTCTATTTGATTATAAATCGCACGATATTACTACTATCGGTTGTAAAATTGACTTTTTATTCATTTGGTTTTCCTCATATTACCAGCTGAGCTTTGTTTCCACAGTGACTCAGTGCAATAGCTTGTGTTGCGAGCAAAACAACTCGTACTTGAGTTTTACCCAAAACTTTATCTTTGTAAGCAGTTTTCAACATCACAATGGCATTTGCAGCACCTTCCCCTAACAAGAAACAAAACTTCAGAGCATGCTGTTTATTTACGTCCGCCAAAACAAAAAAAAACAAGCAAATGGCGAAACAGTGTTCACTAAAAAACTCACTGCAGACGAACACGGCAACGGCATTAGCGGCAATGAACTCTGGATGAGCTGCGCTACACGCATGTAGCGGCAGAAGTACCTACTACTCAGGCCATGGCTTCGGTAGCGTGGCCTGCTGTTATTTCAATAATATAACAGTGTTCCATACACATGGTGATAAATTTCAAAGATTGCAATTGTATAAATATATATACACACACAGAAAAATATAAAACTTTCCTATTCTTAAATTTTTTAGCACAGTGGTTTTTAGCACAATGAATTTTACCAGGACTGTTTCACTCAACTGTGAATCTCAATTTAGTGATTTTATCTGTATTTTCTCTCATGCCAAAATGAGATTGAAGTGTCCCACTGATATAGGACAGCTCTTTAACTTTTTAACTGTCTTTAGAACAATGTATTACCTGTTTTTAATTGTGCTCAATATAAAATAAACCATAATTACTAAGCATTCTATACTTTTAGGGCAGAAAGGAGAAAAAAGCTGCAGCTTTTGAAGGAAGAAGAAGAGAATCGGAACTGTAAAAAACCAAAGATTGAAAGTTTTGAAGACATTCAACTTTATGAAAATGAGCCAGAAAGTTCAAATGTAAAAGTAGAAGTAGAAGGGGATGGTAAGTTAGCACACTCAACTTTTTTAGGTTTTCATAGAATATTTCTTACTATTCTTATTGAGAAATGTTCTTATTAAGAAAATAATTTAAAGAAGACTCTCTCATTTCCCCCAGTGGGGGCAGACCCATTTATCTAGCCTAAAAATTATCTGATCAGAAGATAAAATTAAAAAGTTATTTATATATTTTGAATAATCTGTGCAATAATGTATATATGGTTAAGATATACTTTAAAACATGTTCAAAGCTTAGTCATCCCAATAATGCTTAGTGTATTTAGTTTTTAATACCATTAAAAATAAAAATCCTAATTAATGGCAGAAAAATTAAAATCTCCCTTTAGAATAAAGTAATATCGCATCAAATGTCGATACACTCTTCATGATTTTTTTTATGTCATCACCTATTCACTTTTTACTTTCTCCCCTTATAGAGAACTTTTTTCTCATGGTAAATGGAGAAAGTATTGTTTTCATTGAAATTTTCAAATCTGAGTTGAGAGTGGATATCTGTTTTGGGTTCCTCTGAATCCAATAAAGTGGGTTTCGACTTTTATGTCTGTCCGTCAATGTGTGTATCTGGATGTGTACAGAGCCACAGCCTACTCCGTTAGTCTGATTTTGATGAAAATTGGTATGTATGTATACAGGGTGTTCATTAAAGTTGGGGGCAAGCTTCAAGATGTTAGTACTCATCAAAATAATCAAAAAATGTCCTATAATATTGGAAAATACTTCTTTTAGCCGTTATATGCCATTTTGTATTAAAAAATACAAAATGGCATGGTATTTTTGTAAAACAAAAATAGTTATATCTCAAAAATTAGGCTAAAGAAACCAAGCTTTGTTAAAGAAAATAATATTCTTAATATTATTAAAATATTATTTTATTATCATTTAGTTTTCTTTTATGTTTTCAAAATGGCGACAGTTAAACATCTTTTAATCTGCGCTGCAAATTTTTTTTAAACTCGTAACGCTCTGGGGTATTCTGTGGAATACCCGTACAGTTGATAGTTAAATATCAAATAGGAAACTGTTTGTTAATGTACTATTAGAAAATACATCAATAGGTTGATAGAGTTTGATAATTCTCATTCATGACTCGTTCGTAATTTTGACCGATAAAACTCATCGCCTGTGACAGGAAAATAGTGGAATAGATGGCTGTAATCACTGCTAGTAGTAGTTATTTTTGTGGGTATTGTCATAGAAATGATTCTCTCAAGATCACATTGGTCACATTACCCACTAGCACTTTTTAACATATGGTTCAATCACTTCTATGGTCTTACTGGACTCAATTTGACTATTCAGAATTAACTTCTATCTTCATTTGCAGTGCAAACAATATTTCCCTATAGTTCCTGGATAATCAGATCTTCCTCGGAACAAGTGTCTCCCGCATTAGTTCTGATCTTAAGGGTTCTATACTATGTGGCTAAGAAGTGGCCAAATATAGTGAACACCAGAAATATTGAGGCCACTCATGAGAATATTTTCTGTGAGAGGAGAAAATAGTTGTACTCCCTCTTAAATATAAAATGTTGTCCAAAAAAGTGTTAGTTCACAAGGGATATCAGTAATTATACATTATTGAAAAACTCTCTTATTCCAGAAGTCAGTATAGTTTTACATCCATAGTTGATTCCTTCTAGTTCGGACTCGGATGGTTTGGACGTCAGATAGTCCGGACTACTTCTAGAAAATGAGTCATGAGCGTGTGGTAAAGTTTCTCATGGCATAAATCTACAGGATTGGACATGTTTGTTTATTTCCGGTCTAAATATAAATAAATAACATACATACATCAGTTCAGTTTACAATTTTTTTTGGAATAAATACTATTAAAAAACTATGAATCTACTTTTTTACTGCGTAAAAGGCAATGGAAGCTGTTAATTTATACTGCAATAAAAAAGGAGCCATTAATAAAACTAAACTAAATTATGATTCAATTAAATACAATTCAATTTTAGTTGTTAGTATTTTTTTGGTTAGTAGGTATTTTTTGTTAGTATTGATGTCTGTTGTGTCCTGGGGAGGAATACCTAACCATAAACAACTTCCATTTAAATTGTAATGGTCATTGTTGTAAGCTGTTGTCTTGTTAAAAGCTTCTCTGACTTGTTTGTCGATTTTGAGAAAGGATTCAAAATCAGTTTAAATAACAAAATAAAAAGAAAAATTGGATTTCAAAAACATAGACATTAAATAAATTTGTTTCAAAACCTGAAAATCGGTATAAGCTATGCCATTAGGATCGCATCGAAAGAGTACCCGCATCGGGACTCGCTCAATGCATCGGGACGCAGTTAGTTATATGTGGCATGTTCATGTGTCGGAAGCCTTTCACTTTAATTTGTTCTAACGCCTGATAACAAAACAAAAATGTCGTATATCACAAGGTACTTTATGAAGATAACCATTGTGAGTGTGATCCAAGATACAGCAGCACATATCCTCTTGCTCTCAATCTATTGAATGAATGTACATTATTAAATGTATAGTTTATTTTGATATGTTTTTATTATTATAATCTATTGGAGGGTAAAATGATGAAATTAAATTTATACAATAAAATCCAATTAAGTTAATCTAAAAGTTAACATGACATACATTAATGCTAGGCGATAAAAAGTTCGGCACACAGTTCGGGTAAGCTAGTGTTTAAATAGAAATAAGTATGCCATTGAAATCCTTGAGATATCCATTTTATTATTTTAAACTATGAATAAAATAAAGCCAGATTTTGTTATTACAATACATGATTATTGAAAATATTAACATTCAAGAGATGGAAACACTCTCCATCTATAATGAATTTTGGTTTTGGACCATATTATAAATAAGATCTATTTTGTAAGTTAATTTTGTGTTTTTTAGGAGATGCCGAAAAACGAGGGATCACATACGAAATTGCAAAGAATAAGGGTCTCACTCCAAAGCGAAAGAAAGAAAACAGAAATCCTAGAGTCAAACATAGGAATAAGTTTAGAAAAGCAACGGTTAGAAGGAAAGGCCAAGTGAGTATTTATTTGTATTCATATTTCTAGGTGCTCATTGTGTTAAAAATGTAACTTAGTTTATCCTTGAAGGATCATCCACTTTCTCCTAGTAATTAGGCTATTAATCATTAATTATTTAACTATCTATCAACAGGTTGACGTTAGGTTTAAGATCAGGATGTTAAAAGGGAACATTTGGACCATTCACTATGCAGGCATCAAAAATGACATTATTTAATTAATTCAGTTTTTCCAAAATACAAAATATAAAAAAAATACTAAAAATTCTTTTAATAAAATTGTGGCACTATCTAATTTTAGGTTCGAGGAGTCTACAAGGAGATCAAGCGCTACGATGGCGAACCCTTTGGTATCAAGGCGAGCGTCAGCAAGAGCATAAAGTTAAAATAAATCCCACCATACTATGTCATTAAAAATATGTTATTCCTGTAAGGTGTAATAGATTGTATACAATCCCCATCTCGAAAAATACCCAGTGGTATTTATATGAATTATGACTCAGTAGTAAAAATTTCAATATGAGCCCAGTACTTATGCAGTGATTTGTGGACAAGATCCAGATTACTATAAAATTAGGAAAGAAGTAGAAGTGCTTTGCAAGTTTACAATTTGTAAAGCACTGGTTAATGTTTAAAATATAGCCACTTTAATAAGATTCAAACCCGCTAGGCTACTATTGTCTCAAGCAATGCAAATGTCTCAAAAATTTATTCTAGGAAAAAGGTAATTTTATATATAATATTAAGATGGTGGATTTCGGAAGAAGGATAGAAAATTAGGCGGAAATAACTTGAATGAGACCTTAATTAATAATCTCTGTCAATTTTTCTAAATTATAGAAATAAAATTTGAAAAAATATACAAAATTATTTTCTGAATAGGGTTGAGACGATTCCAAAATCGATTCTCGATTCCACCGATTCTCATAGGTGAAATCAAAATCGAAATGATTGTCCGATGTCGATTACGATTCCAGGTGTTTGTTGTTCCGTCGATGATGAACGGCAAATACAATGCTATGAGTACTTTGTGTGATAATACAAAACAGTATCAAAACAATATTTCTTTTCAAAGCAATCGTATATCTATCTCTGGCACGATACCAAGTTCCCAGTAGAAGAAGGTAGGAAGAAGCTATTACCGTAGGTCTCATGGTAAGACTTAAGCTTGGGACTTAAGCGTGGGATTGACGTGATGTCTGTCTGTCTGTCTGTATATATATACAGGGTGTTCATTAAAGTCGGGGACAAACTTCGAGGGGTGGTAGTACTCATCAAAATAAACAAAAAATTTCCTATATACATATATCGAAAAATCCTTCGTTTAACCGCTAGCCGCCATTTTGTATTTTATACAAACAACTTTATATATAAAGAACTACTTAAGATACAGGAACCAAACATTGCACACATATTTATTGACCAAAGAGAAACATATTCTTAAAATATCATTAAGTTTACTTTTATATTTTCAAAATGGCGGCGGTTAAAAATATTTAAATTATAATAACAAAAAAACCATTAACTTTATAAAGTTAATGAAAAATAAATATAAAGAAACATTTATATGTGTTATTTATGTAAATGAATAAAGATGTCCCTGGTGTCTAACTGCTATATATTTTGCGGGAAGTTAATCGTGACCCTTCCTCCGTTTAGTACTCTAGTTACCTTGATTTTACTGACACTTTTAATATTACATGAAACTTATTAAATTCAAACTAAAATTTAAAATAAAAATTAGTCAATTAATCACTGCTAAATAATTTCAACTCAAGTTAAAATATTGAAATGCACATGCTTAAAATGTTTTAATGTTTAAAATAATTGTAATGTATAAAGATGATTACTCTTTGAATTTTTTCTTATTATTGATGGTTATCCATCAATTTAGCATTGAAGATATTTCAGCGAAAGTGAAACATTCATTGTCATTTGGCTTATAGAGCGGGGACGATTGCGGGATAAGAGGGAATTCTTCCTCACACCGCATTGGCATGCATCATGCCATGGATTCGCTATGATAGTGTTGTAGAAATTATTAATTTGAAAACTTTGAGTTCAATGTATTTAAATGAATTATTCGTACTTATTTACTCAAATCATATGATTAACAACTGAACTTTTTTTGTGGTTTTTTAACTGTGTTTTTTTTGTAAAACCCCTTATTATGTATTATTTTATATGGTATTTTTAGTAAATACAACAACGTTAATAGAAAGGTAAAATTAAACAAAAGTGACATTTCTGATTTTTCTTGCACTCTAAAGATGAGAATATTTTATAGGTGAATAAGTTACATCATATAATCTGGAGGAATCATCATTTAAAATTTATCAAACTTTTTACATTTGAAATCCAGGTATTTTCTCTGAGTTCGGCCAATTCGTGATCTATGAAGATTTACTATTCAAGTGTTGATAAAGACAGACTCATTTAATTTATTTTGAAAACCTGATTCATTGTTGTTAAGCTAAAACCTGTCGTTAAGCATGTAAATAAATAAATAAAATAAATAAATGATGGTTTGTGAAAAATATTTAACCCACCAATTTTTACTTCCTCCCCTTATAAGCATATGGAGAAAGTATGGTTTTTGTCAAAATTTTCCAATTCGAGTTGAGAGTGGATATATCCGTTTTGGAGTCCCCTGAATCCAAAAAAGTGGGATTGACGTGATGTCTGTCTGTGTGTGTGTCTGGATGTGTACAGAGCCACAACCTACCCCGTTGGTCTGATTTAGATGAAATTTGGCATGTATGTACATATTCACCGTATCTCCAGGCGTTTTTTTCATTTTTTTGAATTTTAGATTTTTAAGGGTAGTTCACCCCTAAAAATTCACCGTAAAACTTGAAAAATCCAAATTTCTCAAAAATGGCGGTCTCAAATGACGGTTCAAAAGTTATGGGCTTTTAAATGTAAAAAAATCAAATTTTTAAATCTTCAGCGAAAACAATAAAAGTAAAGTATAACTTGACTGTCACCATTGAAACCAGCCAAAAACTAAACTAATTAGTATTTTGAATACTAATTACATAACAATGCATTCTACGACTAACGGCTCCAGAGAAAAGTGAAATTTACTGTCCATGATAAACGCAGTACGTTGTTTGAAAGCGCCCAATGCCCCAATGTTATTCTTATGGGGAATATTAAAAAACTAATTTCCTCCTTATTTTCAAACAGTTTTCCATGTAACTTGGTATGAAGCGTAAGGTCAAATCACCCAACAAAACCAACTCAAACAAGCTTGGTATTACGTTGGGGGGGGGGGGTTCCCCCATACAATTCAAACAATTAATTTAACTTTGTCTCTCTTGTTTTTATTTTCAGTAATGGGATGATTGTTTTTCAAACAATAAATTATAAAATGTTATTTAGATAAACTTTGAAGAACATGATAGTTTTATTACAGATTGTCTTTTTTAAATTTACTTAAGGGAGAAAGTATGTGTCATTCCACTGATACCGTTTATTTATTGTTCGTGGTTAATGGTCAATGGTAAAGATTTATTCATGGTAAATGTTATAAAACAGAGGAATTAAAAGTAATTTCACCATCAATTCGTAAAATTCAAATGGCATAATTTATAACATGTTTATGGGTGGAAGATGATGGTGCTTTCAATTATATGAATAACACATTTAGAGTCTTCACATTACCAGTTATGATCATTCCAGATACGTTTTTCATGTAACAGTTCACAAATCGTGGAAAAAGGCACTGAATGAATTCATTCACCACATTCGCAAAATACAAATCTGATTCGCAAACTATGTAGCGTCTAGTGGAGTGAACCAATTATATTTATATTGCCAGTTATATTTCCTTGACATCAGTGGTGTAGTGCTAAAAAATTCCTTGCGTAAAGTGTTTGCAGAAAATTTAACTGGTATTTTCTCTTTTATCCTTTCAATAAAAACAATCAAAATTTTAACTGGATCGAAGATTGATAAAAGTTTATTTAAACTATAAAATCTAACCTCTAAGATTATGTGAGAAAACATTTATAGTTGAGTTAGTTACTAAAATGGCAACCTGTCCAGGTATTTTAAGCCAAGTATGAATGAGAGATGGGAGTAGGATGATTGTGGCGCGATCTTGTAGTCTTGTTACTGACTATGATTGACATCAGTGGTGCAGATCCATTTTGAGTGTACGGCAGTTTGGCTTTCCGACCTAAACATACTCATAATAACTCTTTATCACTCTCCAGCTGGTGATCCTATTATATTTTTAGATAATTTGGAGCAGCTGTTAATTTATTTGGGTCGCTTCAAGGCTTATATAGTTATAGGTGGCAATGTTAACGCTAAATTTGATGTCACTATGAACTCGCCTTCAGTTAAGAAGTTGAAAATTGTTCTGGCTCAGTTTAACTGTCACTATGTCAACAATCAGCCCACTAGGAATAACAACTGCTTGGATAATATTTTCACAGATATTGATACATCTGCTTATGTGTACAGCCCTGACATAGCAGATCATGAGGGTGTCGAGATGGAAATAAAATGTAATTGTTTGCTGGATGTTGCGCCCAAAGTAACTCCTGCAGTAAAACTTGTTAGAAACACTTCTGTAAATAGTATTTTATATTTTAAATTTTGCTTAAGTGAAATAAATTGGCTAGAACTTCTCAAGTGCAAAACAATGACAGCAGAAACCATGTTTGACCAGTTCTTCAATAAGTTTTTGGAAATATTCAACGATTGTTGCCCCTTGAAGTATGTAAAAGCTAAAGCTCATACCGTGAAGAAATGGTCCACCAAATCACATCTTACGTGGTATACTCAGGAGCTGGAAATTAAAGAAAAGGGTGATGGGTTACCGAACAGTTTTCCAGGCTACTGGAAGCGAACGGGCTCTTAGGGCCTATAAGGAGATTAGAGGTCTGTACAGGAAATTAGTAAATCAAGCCAAACTGGAAGCCAATGTTAACTTCATTGAGTCTGCGAGCAACCCTTGTCGGGCAGCCTGGTCTCTTATACAAAAGAAAACATCCCCAGCCGTAAACGAGGCAGCAAACATTTCCGCTGATGAGTACAACAACTTCTTCATCGAGTCAGTTCGCGCTACCAAGGCAGCGGCATCACAACCTGTTGAGACTCCAAGCCACTATCTGCGGAATATGGTTCAACCTCAGCAGCAACTTCGTTGGGAGTCTGTGTCCGAAGAAATCTTGTTGTGTGCAGTGAATAAAATGAAGTGCACCAAAAGCAAAGATGTGTATGGCCTGTCAAGTTATATTTTGAAATTGGTAATTAGTGAAATATTGCCGCCTCTTACGCTGTGCATAAATGCTTGCCTTAAAGAGGGTGTGTTTCCCACTTCACAGAAAGTGTCTAGAGTTGTGCCAGTGTTCAAGAAAAATGACAAAAACCAGGTCTGTAACTACCGTCCTGTATCTCTTGTACCTTGTATTGGTAAAATTGTAGAACATGTTGTACATAGTCAATTGTGTACCTTTTTAAGTAGGAATGATATTTTTTCAAACTCACAATTTGGTTTCCGTAAAAACAGATCCACAGTTGATGCCCTTGAGTCATTGATTTCAAAAATATTACAGGCATTTGAAGGCAGGCGCATTGCTCTGATCACAGCTTGTGTTATGAGTAAGGCGTTTGACTGTATTGACCACCAGATTCTTTTGGAGAAACTAAATTATTATGGTGTTTGTGGTCACCAATTAGATTTCTTTAAATCATACTTGCTTGGAAGGTCACAATATGTAGATATTGGTAAGGATCAATCCAATAAAATTGAGATAAAGGAAGGTGTGCCTCAGGGATCTATATTAGGCCCAACCTTATTTCTTTTGATCATTAATGACTTGCCAAATAATATTAGTCGATCCTTTACTGCTATGTTTGCGGACGACACTACTTTTTTAAGCATTGACAGTGATGTAAATAGTCTTTCATTAGTTGTGGAAAACACCATGAAGCAAGCATTAGATTGGTTTGCAGCCAATAGTTTGACACTGAATCAGGACAAAACCCAGAATCTGTTATGTAGCTTAAAAGATAATGTAGGACTAGGACATATTGAATCCAACACAGAAATTAAAATATTAGGATTAACAGTAGATAATAAGTTAACTTGGAATCCTCAAATAGAATCAATGTGTACAAAGTTAGCCAAAGTAATTTACTTGCTCAAGAGTCTTTCTTCCATGTTACCATTAGAATATTTACGTATAGCTTATTTTGCCTTTTTTCATTCTGTGATATGTTATGGTATTTTCCTGTGGGGCAACAGCAGTCATGTAAATAATATTTTATTGCTTCAAAAGAAAGCCATTAGGATTGTTACCAAATCTCTAGTCAAAGCTCATTGCAAACCCCTCTTTGTAAATAGCAACATTTTAACTGTGATAAACCTGTATATACTTGTTTGGGTTGTAAATGTAAAAAATAACTTTAATTTAGTTTCTGTACATAGTGATGTTCACAATCATGACACTCGTAACCAATCTAAGGCAGTAATCCCACATTGTAGATTAAGTAAGAGTTTAAATAGTTACAATGTTGTTGGCCTCAAGTTGTACAATAAGCTTCATATTGAATCCAAGTCCTTACCTCTTAGTATATTTAAGATTAGACTTCATAAATGGTTAATTGCTAACCCTTTTTATGATATAAAAGATTTTTTAAACTTTGACAGAATTAGAATTTGACTAGGCCTACTTGTTATAAATTATTTTTGGTCTTGTATATATTATTTTGGGCTTACGTTTCTCGTATTAAATGTTGTAATAGCCTAACTTATTGCTACAAATTGACTATGCCTATCACATTTTTGTAATGTTTAATGGTAATAAAGAGCTTATGACTTATGACTTATGTAGTGATAAAAAAAGCTGTGCCGGAGCGGTGTGTGGCGTAGTGGTCCTTCCCAGGAAGGCCATTATTCTTTGGCGGAGGAGTGCACGGCAACGGTGGTGGGTGATCAGTTGCTGTCTCGCTATCGCATAGTACGTGTCATCCCAAAAGGCTGTACTGCTGTCCAAGCACTTGGCACCCGGGCGTCGTCATGCCCTCGACAGCATGTCAAAGTCGGCATGTTCCTCAGGAAGGTCATTGCGTGGTCAAATTGTGTAAAATGTTTTTAGCCACTTAAAAGAGCAAAATAATTACATAAAACGAAGTGTAACTTTGCTAAAGCGACTGATGTTGCTCCTGGGGTATCTGTTGCATTTATGAAAAATAATGCAGCCAAAGACTAACGGTCCCTTTTTAGTAAGGGTTCCATTTCTTTTTCAGCCTCAACTGATGAGTGCAGGTCAAAGAAGAAGAAAATATTGGATGGGTTTACTCACCACATACTGCGGAGGAAAATCTTCAAATTTTGTGTTGTAAAAAACACCACAACTTCATCGAAATTAAAGGCTGTTCTGTAGGAAGAGGGTGTGTTGAAATAAATATCTTAGACGGAGATTAAAATTAATAGGATTTAAATATCTGAAAATAATAAACAAATCTTAATCAGCCTCTTGTTTCCTGTAAAAACAAATATATTTTTTGAATTAAAAAGCTAGATACTAGACGCCAGACGGCCGTAGCTAGCGCATGTGAGAATGTGGAGGTGGTAGGAGATATTTTCGAGGCACTCGCTTACCACCCACTAAATAAAGGCAAAGTACAAGTATAAAAATCTGAGTTTCGGCTGCAAGAGCTGTGCCGGAGCAGCGCTCCACTACACCCCTGATTGACATGGTCCTTAGACAGAGAACTGTTAGTTAATTAATAGCCCAATAGTTAATGACATATCTAAAAGAACCTATAGTTTAACGTGGAGTCCAAACCATTGTCTCATAATTACGAACAGGTCTAATTATGAGGATGGTCTTTGTGGATTAACGTAGTATTCAATAGTATAAAATTCGTCGTGTATGAATAAATGAGTTAAGTGTATGTTTATGAGTTTATTATGTCATGAGTCACATAACAAAAAACACTTGAAATTGTACAATCTTAAAAAATATTGAGGAATGAAACTGTTAACATTGTCAAGTAGTGTGGTCAGCTTTAACATAACAATATACATTACATAATCTAGTAAACTTCAACATCTAGCATCAACTGAATGACATTATAAGTAAACTGCCTGCCATAACATATTACGGTAAAATTATTTATCTATGTAATAAAAAAAATTTATAGTGTTAGTCTGCATATTGATTGTAGTTATGATATTTTTGAATTATCTGTTTTATTGGGCACACTCACCTATTTTTATTTTTTATGGCTGGATCTCGTTAGTAACACATAACATACACAAAACGCACACAAAATATCTATCCAGTCACTTTATTCCGACGTTTCGCGGGACCGAAACATTAACGTCCTGCGTCTTCAGGGTTTAAAAAACTTTGCTTTTCCCGCACGCGGGCCGACTGGTTCATCAGTCTAACCATGACTGATGAAACAGCACTTGCAGGGTGGAGAGGAGGGTTGGGGGTCTCATTCATATCTGATATCAACCCCTACAGCTTTCCCTTTCCCTTCTATGTTTTTTGATAATATGGAGTATACCTCATCAATAAACATGTCTTTTAAAAATAAAATGATATTTTTGGTTATTTACACATTTTATGTCCTCATAAGGTCAAAAATAGCCTTATCTAAATTCTGTCTTTCTGTCCGTCTGTCTGTGTGCGGCATCACATTGATCGCCTAGAAGGTACCATACAATTGTACCGTGTGAGCTGAAAACGTAATGCTTACATGCCTAGTAGTAAGCATGTAGTTTCTTTTTAAACATTTCACCCATTCAGTTAGCTATGATCTGATGCCAAAAATGTTTCCATCATATTTTAGTGTACAAAAACCGTTAGTTCTGAATTTGTTTGAACATTTTGTTTAAAATTCCCGGGTTTTGAGATCATAGACGTTGAAAACAAATTGATGGCTCTTTTTAAAAACTAATAAGTTGAAACTTGACACTCCATAAGTACGGTAGGTCAAAGCATTAGTCATTCATGTGCCACGTAAATATATAAATTACATACAGATCCTCGAACTGAAAACGGTTCCAGAAGAGAACAAATTGGAAAATAATGTTAATTGTTGTCGTTTTAATTGGTTAAAAATACTGGATAATGAAAGCAGTTTATCTTAAAGCAGTACTTGGTTTAACTTTATAGTTTATTTACCAAAGGAGGAAATAAATCTTCATTAATAATATAAGAATGGGAATATGCCTATGTGTTAATCAAGGATATTAGTGTTATCTACCAATTAAAAATTGAGGTAAATTAGTTAGATTAGGGGAGTGATTGAGTAGCAAAGAATCAAACTCACAAAGCTCCAAAAATCAACTAGGTACTTTCAAATCATTGCTCACGAGTATATCAATTGGTTACCAATATTATATAGAGTATTGTAAGTGGTAGACACATCACATTGCCCCAATATTATCCTTTCAGGAAGAAAATGAAATACTGTACGATATCTTGTTTGTTTCTAAAGACAGTTAATATAACTCGGCATGTGGAATCATCTTGGTAAGATCTACTTTACATTTTACACTTTTATTTGGGTAATAAATCTGCATATTTAAATATTATTATTTTTATAGTGAGAATATTTGTGAATGCTTATTTATGGGCAAACATTGATTTTAATTTGATTTGAGAACATTTAGGTATATTAGTTTTGCACTTCAAATTCGCTTCTCACTGAACAGTGTTTTCCACCTAAAATTGCGTTCTTACAGCTTGCTTAAGGTGGTTATAATGCCTGGCATAATGTACATAATAACTCAACACCCTTCTACTGCACATTACGCTGAGTTCGTGTACCTACTCAGGTCAGCGATGTGCTTTTGGAGTCTAGTGCACTTTTCACAACACACCAGTACAGAGGAGTTGTAGTCCTACAGATACAGTGCAAACAAGTATTTCCGAACGCCACTCAGAACGAAATCTCATTAATGTTATCGTAAATTATAACACTGAGACTTATAACACTGAGAGCGACTTTTACTATGATTTACATATTTGCCTTCTGACACATTGAGATAAATTAAATTCTTTGTTCTTACAAATATATAGTTTCTGACAAACTTCATATCAATATTATTGATATAAGTCAAAACAGAATTCACTTCAGGTTTATAAACTGGTCATCCTCTTTTGGACGTCGGGAGACGTTATGCTCTTCGGGGAGGCAGGAGGCTGGCTGATTACCCGGAACTCGGGCAAGCGGGGTAGTGCAAGCGTGAGATATTCCTGTAATTGGGTTTTGTATAAAGACTAGCAAGCTTATCTTGCATCAATAATCGTAACAGCAATCGCGGCACTGCTCACCTACCTGTAATTCACAATGTTTTCTGATAGACAGACAACTCTTGCATTTGCTCTTCGCAGATGTTAACTCTGTAAACTGTGAACTGTATATGTCTTCTTAGTCCTCCTGAATAATGGCTGGCTCCTGGCTTAAAATAACCCACCTCAAATCTCCGGGGTAGCAAATTTGCCCATTCATTTTCCATTTAATTGATTGTACCCGGCAATTTCAATTTAGGTAGCCGAATTGGCTTTCTGAAATCATTCCCCAGGGTGAACTCGCTATGTTCATTCACAATTTAGTTTTCAAATAGTGCATTTCTGTTAAGCATAAATAACAAACTAAGTTGATAAACCAATGTTTAGGGTGGTCATCTGGTCAGGTCAAAACAAATTTCAACCCAATGTCCTAATATACCCTGCCTGCCACACACACACTCTCAAATATATATATATATATATAATTTTTAACAACTATTACTCTCTAGGCATCTCAAAATAAAAAAAGTAATTTGGTCCCCGGCTTAGGTCGTTCCATGAGACCTACGGTGGTAATAGCTTCTTCCCTAAAGGAAGTTCGCTAAAAAGAATAGAAATAATACACTTCCTATTTCAGCCAATCATTTCAGCCTGATCAGCCAATCAGTGGACTGTTAGTATTAATACACTAAACTTTTACACAAAGACACTCCTAATTAAAAGTACTTAATTTTAAATATAAAATCTTGCATTCGTTGGTAATGGGACAATCAATAACTGGAATCGTTGGAATCGGCATCGAAAAAAAATTGAAATCGAAAGCGACCCATCCCTACTTCCGAATAAAAAAATTACCATGAAAACTTTGCAATTTGACTATGACAGAGTTTCTCAAAGTGTGGTCCGAGGGTCAATTGAGTATATGAAGTTGAGAACCCCTGGACAATGACAGATACATTGTTAGTGGGAACTGAATGTAAATATAAATTAATACTGAAAAACAAATTATTGTGTAAATAAGAAGTTGATAATTGTTCCTCTCCCAGTACATAATATAATGTTCACGTAGTGTTAAACAATTAATACCCACATGACATACAGGTTTATTTATTTCAAAAATAGTTCCTGAAATATACAAAAGGTGTTTTGTACTAGTTAAAAGAGATATTATCTTTTAAAGAAGCGAGAAAGACGATTAACTACATACAAATTACTTTTTTTGTCAGCAGTAAAAAAATTGAAGTTTTGTATTTTAGTAGATTCACTTTCCTATGCTGCTTCCTATTGTTTGAAATTATACATTTTGTCAAGCATTACATATACTGTACTTCGTGTACTACTGTAAACTGTTAAAATAGGTTTTTAAATATTTTTGTTTAATTTTTTAATCAAACAAATTTTAGATTAAGGCTAAAGATAATTATTTTAAATAAAAATCTTTGCACCGGTTTTTTAATAAAGCAATATAGTTTAAAAAAAGACTATTAGTTCAGGAATACTGAGGCTTATCAATTCCTAAATTTATTAAGTAAAAAATTGTTATAAAATAAAATACAAGAGAAACAACACAGACTTCCTGAGAAGTTTTAAAATAACTTTGGCATAACAAAGACTACTGAGATAGTCTACTGGCAAATCTTGAAACTACCAAGAGAAGAGATGGACAGCCGTCTGTGTGTGGGCGGAGGCTTGGGCCACTGCGCTCTGCTGTTGGAAGTCGGAAACACAGTGCTTGTTGCCTGAAATCATTGAAGAAAAATAATGCTGATCAGTGGGATCTTATCATCTTACTGAGAGATCCTATTTGTTTATTCTCCATTTGTATATTAAAAATGTACTTTTGAAGTATTGGAATAATTGGAAAGTGCCTATTAGTAAAAATATTGCAATCTAGTTGAGCTAAGCTTTTTAACTTCACTGCCAAAAAGAAAACACTCACTGGTCCTGGCAGAAAGATATTCTACATTGACAGAATCGTCACATGTGATTGATGATGGACAAGCACATATGTCTGTGAATAAGTATGTCTTGGAGACAGTAATGAAGATGTAAACGTAACGTAACAGAGGGCATTAACAATGGGGAGTGTACTAGTGGTCTTTTCCTTGATATTAAGAAGGCCTTTGACACGGTTGATCACAAAATTTTCTTAAGGAAACTATACAGGTATGGATTTAGAGGAGTAGTGTACGATTGATTTTGCAGTTACTTAAATAAGAGGCAACAGTGTGTTAAAGTTAATGATGTTTTAAGTTTTATGGGGGAGGTAAAGTACGGGGTACCACAGGGATCAGTTTTGGGGGCAATTTTGTTTATAATTTTTATTAATGATTTTTGTGATGGACGATTCGATGGAAAGGTAACGGCTTTTGCGGACGATACCGCTCTTTGCTATGTTGAGAAATCGTGGGATATTGTTCATAGCAAGATTTCCCGGGATTTTGAAGCTATCAGGTGGTGGTTTACGACTAATAAGCTTGTATTAAATGCAGATAAAACAACGTTTGTTAACTTTTCTTTGAGGCAGGTGGTTAAATTTACAGATGACGTAGTGTACAAATGTAATGAATGCTTAATAGGGGACAAGATTTGCAGCAATTGTTCAATAATTAAATCTAGTAGTAATACAAAATATTTGGGTATAATATTAGTGTTATATCTCTATGAACTTAAAATATAATTTTCAGCTGTGATACAAAACAGATGATGTTAATCTTTTTATGTTTACTTATAGTTAAGTTATTTTCCAGTTTTCAAAAATGTACCTGATTTATGTTTTTACTCTATAATAAAGTTGTATATTCCAATTATCATGCACACATTATATTTTCAAGTCACAACAATTAGATAGTGAACTTAATTGGAAAATTTATATATCCAAGCTAAAAAATAAAATCATAGGTACCATAAGTCTTTTTTATTTTTTGCAGAAAATTTGTCCTCAAAAAATACTCAGAAGTTTATATCTTGCTTTAGTAAACAGAAGACTTGAGTATGGGTTGATCTTGTGGAGTGGGACTTATTTAACCAATTTCAAATCAATTTTAATTTTGCAGAAACTTTTCGTAAGAGTAATTTGTAATAAAACCCAATATGATTCTGCTTATCCATGTTTCCAACATTTGAATATATTTCCAATAAGACCACTTTTCCTGTTTAAGGTCCTAAAATTGTTTCACAAAACTTTATTATTTAGTAGAGAAGTAGATAGTTACAAATCAAGATTGAGAAATGCGAGCTTATGCAATATACCAAAACCAAATTGAACCTTTTTTACTAAATCCTACTACTTTATTGCACCTCGAGTGTATAATCAACTACCAAAAATAATTAAAACTATACAGCATCATACAAAATTTCTCAAAGAATTAAAAAAATGATTGAGATCAACAAAAGACGTAGAAGTGTTTATTAGTATTCCTAGGTATTATAAAATGTTATTTTGTTTAAGTTACAGGATATTGTTTTATGTTTGTTTATTTGTAGTTGAATTTTACTAGTATTTTAATCTATTTCTTGTTGTTATTTATTTATCATGTCTTTATTCATGGATTTTTATATAGTTGTTTTATTTATATAATTGCACTATTCGTGATATAACTAAACTTGCTGACGCTCCTTAGAGCTCATTATAGTGTAAAATATTTGTAACGGAATCCCCAAACAGACTTAAGTCTCGGGGACCCTATTTTTCTGTACAAGGTGTGCTTACTGTTGAGGTTAGTCTGGGTTTTAGTTATTTGTAAATTTTGTAAATCGATGTATTTCAAATCAATGTAATCATGTACAGAAAATAAAGATTTATTTATTAATACAATGGTGGGAATTATTCCTAAAAACTAAAACAATATTGAGACTTTGGGACTCAATATTAAACATTTACACCAGGGTTTGCTAAAATGAAGATTGGTCGGCTTGTACTGTTCATACTCATTGTACTGCACATTTGTTAACATCTGTTGATTTCTAAGAAAACCGTTTGATCTGGTGGGTACAACTGATTGATTTGACAAGAATGATAGTTATATACTATTAGGCAAATAATTAACTAATTAATATTTAACTATAACTATTAAATTAATTTTCCTTATAAATTAAATGCACCTATCCAGTGTTATTTATGACAAAAACAATGTATCTTGATCAAATTTCATTATTGAGTAAAGTCTATTCAAATAAATCTCAACTTCACTAATTTGTACAAATTTATATTAATTCACATATGAATACAGTAAATTTAATATTACATATACATTCACTATTCCTGTAAAGTACTAATATCAAGTGTTAATTTGTTTACTCTTTTGTTAGTAGGTGTTTAAAAATACAAAAAATAAGTAAATTTTTTTCACTTTTGCCTATATTCTATTCCATTTTATAAATAGTTCCAATATCCTAAATTTGGGGAAATATTTTCAAGTTAAAACACTTACTGGCATAGCTCTGGTCTGATACTCAATGAGCTTTTCATCTTCCAATGTTTCAAAAGCTTTTCCAGTATATTAGTATTGTAAATCAGAGTTTTTTAAATTACTGTATTAATGTTAGTTTTAAAAGGTAGAAAATACATTTAACAAATTGTAACATGAGTGGTTGATACGTTTTCATAATCGGTTGGTTTTGAATCAATTTTGTACAAAAACACATACTAGCAATAAGCTGTTTGGCCAAAACAAAGATTACAGCCTGTCAGTGTCCAATCTAATCTAATCTATGGTTAAGAGTTTTCCAGTGTTGCTTTAGTTAGATTATATTAGATTAATGAAATAGCAACCATACCACAGAAGTAGGTATTTTAAGTCAAGTATAAATGAGGATTGAGTTTAAGATGATTGTGGCGTGATCTTGTAGTCTTGTTACTGACTAAGGCTGACATGTTCCTTAGACAGCACTGTTAATTAATAGCCCAATAGCCAATGGTAACTAAGGGACCTACAGTTTAACGTGGAGTCTGAACTGCTGCGTCTGAATTACGAACTGGTCTAATTATGAGGATGGTCTTTGCAGATTATCGTAGTGTTTAATAGTGTGAACGTTAATCCACTCAAGAGAACACTAGTTGAATCAAATCATCTGAAGATTGAGAGTATTGGTAGCAGGATAGGTCAAGAAAGTGGTGGTCATTAAATATTTTTGGGGCCATATGTATGGTCCCACCCCCAGGGCCGAATTTACCGCATGGGCAACGTAAGCACATGCCCAGGGCTGCAAAATTTTTGAGAATTTTATATATATTTGTACAGGGCGTTGTGATCGTCATGGTCTCAGGCTAGCAAACCATATTGGAGTTAAGCGGCAGATGGTTAAGCAGCAGTGTGTGCAGGTGCGTGGACTAGCTTCTGCACATGGCAGACAATCAGAACTGACAGCCTATACAGTGTATAAGTAGTGCAATTGTATATTGTTTATTTGCTCATCACTCTTAACTGCTGTGTTTCAATGTGTGATTTTTATATACTGGTACGCAATAATTTTTGTTATATTTTTAAAACATAATGGATAAGCGAAAAAGACTCAGTGGCCCGGAATACCGCAAACTACCGGAAGCAAAAAAGGAAAAGAGAAATGAAGTGGGTATCTCAAACTTTGAAGTTGGATTCTTTTAAAAAAAAGGCTCTGTCACCACAGTTGGAGCCCGAGGAGAAGTCTGACAAAACCAATTGTGGTATGTTTTTTAATTCTGTTTCAAATAATAATGATAGCATCATCATTATTATTTGAAACAGAATTAACGC